>JAYKQN010000008.1:1200000-1867500 GCA_036785175.1 Eupleurogrammus muticus | reverse complement strand
TAAAGAGGAGGCGTCAATTTGTGTGGCCTCTAGTGGATTTAAAGGATGGTGTTATTTTCACATTTGTAGATCTGCTGAAGGCTTAGTGTTTAAAGATAAGTGATGAGATAAGAGAGAACCTGATGTGATGGCAGCCATCTTCCTGCAAAGCTAGCAACTAAAATTAATTAGAAAAAAACCTAAAAACTGAACCAAACACGACACACACCTACAAGTTCTTAGTGCTACTGAACCATCATCAATAAATGATAAACTACCTATGTTCTGGTCTGCATCACTTTGTCCATAGGAAGCTGTTTCATGATATCAGCAGATCAACAAATGTGAAAATAATACCTTGGGAGAGTAGAACATAACGCTGTGATGTAGAATTAAGGACCTAATCCTTTAACAAACGTAGTCATCCGCATCACATCGGTTCTGATATTCAGAGCAGTAGTGCCAGTTTCTGTGTGTTTCATTAGTAAGTACTCTGCTTGAAATAATCCTATGTTTCAGTGGATGTTTGTGATGACTCACACTCGACATACCGGCACACACAATGTGCTGATTTCCATTCACGCAATCACTCATCTAAGCCCCCCACCACCCCCCCATGTGCCGTCACGGCTGCTTCTGCTGGACGGTGGAGTACCTGACGTCTTTGTTTCACCACTTTAGTAAAGCAGCCAAGGACGTTTACAGAGAGACGGGGGGGGGGGCACCTTCAGTGTCCTCCACCCGGACCTCCAGCCATATGTGGCCCAGTTCGAGGTGGAGCCCCTCCTGCTCCACTTAATTACACCCGTGATGGAGTGTCTGCCCCCCCCCACGGCCCCCAGCGGAGCCACCGTGTCCCGCTGTGTCAGGGGCAGGGCGGACACGGCGAGCTGACCACTCGCACTCCGCTCTTCCTCTCCTGTCCAATCAAATGGTGATAATAAATAATAACAGCGAGCATGCAGCGCATGCAAAGCTGGACGCGTTTTACCTCTAACTAGGGCTGTTGAAGCAGTGTTGAATTTAATGGGTCAATGTGATGGATTCAGCCATATTGTTTTGAGCATTTTAAAGTAGAACTGAGGTTCAGGATTATTTTTGAGACTTTTTCTTATTGTTCTACTATTATTAGTAAACAGACGTTTGCTTAAGCCGCGTAGTAAAAATGTAAGGTACATTTAGAAGGTTGAGTTTAATAGGTCAATGTGATGCATTTACCTCGATTGCTTTGATTCCACCATTTTCTTTTTCAGAAGAAATGAGGTTTGAGTTTATTATCGAGACAATTTATTATTAATCTCATAATAATAGTAAACAGGCATTTGCTTAAACCATGTTTATCCAATCACAGTTTAAATGTAGTACAAATTTAAACCTTAAATTAAATTTAACAGGTCGATATGATGTATTTAGCTCAACTGGTTTGATTTTGCCATATTTTTTGAGCATTTGAAAGTAGAACTGAAGTTTGATGTTCATTTTCATTGTTCTCATAATAATGAATTAATTAATAATACAATTTAAACATACATTAAGAATGCATAAAAATATTATCCTGTGATTTCTAGTAGTTTCATTTATAGGCTGATACTATGCATTGATTGTACATAGTCTATAGTGTGTGGATTTTTTCTCTCATTTTTCACCAAATTGTGACATTTAAGTTTATAATGCTCAAATATTCCTTCTTGGGGAACCCCTCACCCCCTAGAAGCCTTCACCTGAAATGATGAACTTGTATTGGTCTGGATTGGATTGCTTCTGGTGCAGAATTCACTTTCCTCGGTGAGTGGAAAATGTCCAAACTCTTTCTGCTGGGATGATGTTGGAGCATGTTACCGGTTGCTATGGCAACCGTCTCCACATCTAAACAAAATCCAAACACTTTTGGCAGAAAAGTGTCTCTCTGTCTTCCTGCTACATCCCCATTGTTAAGCGTGCATTCAAACCAGAGGACATGCAGAAGTCTTTGCATAGACGTGTCTGCTAAACGCAATGTGAAAGGAGAGAGATGATTCAGATGTTTCCTTTCATTTCACTTATGGTTAACTGTTTATCATCGCCCTCACATGTCCACGTTGTGTTGAGAGGCTCTCAGTAAACACACTGATCCTCCCAGTCACCACAGGCCTAAACAGCCCTGTGACACAGAGGGAGAAGTGATAACAAACCCTGCACAAACTGCTGCTGTCAGCGATGGAGAGAAACAGGAGTCCTGGTGTGAGGAGCATAGAAATCTACATCTGAATTACAGTTTGGGTTGGAACTGTTTAAAGGCGCCTTGAGTGGCAGCAGAGCTCTTACTGGCCCCGCGTGGCTTCCACATCGTCTTTACGTCACCGGGTATGTGCGTAACGCGCGATTGTGAACTCTGCTTCGCGTGAAACGCCACATCCTTCCAGGCGGCTCAGCGGCGACGTCCTGCCACCCTGTTCACTCACAGCCGTCCAGTCACTAAGAGAAGCTCACTGTTGTTTTTTCTTCTTTTTTGCTCGTTCGATCACTTCGTTTTTTTTACTTTCGTTCTCGCTCATCGCCACAGGCGCGCCGTCCAAACCCGGCGGTGCAGTCAGGGTGAGTGAGTGGAGGACTCCGTGTGTTCCAGCCTGTTCACGGGGACGTGACAGAGGTGAAGACCCCCCACGGAGCCGCGGACCGACCCGCGCGCGGAGACCGGACCGTTGCGCGCTGTTTTACGCACGAACCGGAGGCGGTGGGGGCGGTGGAGGCGGGGGCGTCTGTCTGTCACCACCATGCCAGCGGCGACGGCTTCCATAGCAGATGTGTCCAGGACGGATTTCACCAACAGAAATGACCGGAATCCGTCAGGTAAGAACGAGTGGTTTCAGAATGATGTGCGATTTGTTCTCGAGTTTGATTCGTTTTTTGGCACCTTCTCGCATATTTGTTGGATTATACATCGACACGTTTCCAAAGGACACCTGAAGTTAAACTATTACATGAAAAGCAATACAACATGTATATAAAAAAATGATTCCATTTGTGTTTAATGGATGTTTATTTGCTGTGCTGGTAATACTCTACATCATGTTATGGGATTAGGGTGTAGGCTGTATAATGTGAAGCAGATTATATCTGTGTGTGTGTGTGTGTGTGTGTGTGTGTGTGGTTGGGGATGATATATAAGAAATACACCTTCAATTGATAAACACACTTGCTGCAGATTTGTTGAATAATAATCAAATGTGCACTTTTCTTCCAGATTTCACACTTTACCTAAAACAAAGAGGTAAAAAAAAATCAATGAATAAACTGAAAGAGGAAGTGGGCTTCAGTAGTTTGAAGTCAAGGTGTGGCTCAAGTGCAAGTCTATGTGCCCTTTTGAGTGACAGAACGTTGCCTCTTCTGTGGCCAAAAATACACCGATGGTGCCCTTTTTATTTTATTTTCGCCCCCCACCCTTCACAAACTCTGCAAGCCACTGGCCAAGAGCTGGAGCTAATACTAACGGCCTTCAGGGGACTATCTATCCAAGCTGTGCCTGGCCCAGTGGCAGCCTGTGAAACTGTCTCTGCATATACACCATGCATATACACCCCCCCCCCCCTGCTCTCTCAGATGAAACCAGGAACTTTGTGTTGCGACTCGACGCCCCTCTTGGATGATAAAAGCGCTCCACGTGTTCCTCCTGCTTCCTTTTTTCAAACGGTTACAGCAGAGGAGCAAACTCGCTCATCTCCCCTGTCACAGATTGTCCTTCAACGACAATCAGAAGGTTTTTCCCCGGCTTGGCCGAGGCTTTGTTCCTGGACCCGATCGCGTTTTCCTCCCAATTTTCTGCTGGAAATCACCGAATTGATGTCAGTGTTTATTTGCATTCCACCGGCTTTCGTCATGATGCTCCTCTGTTGTGGCTTCACTGAGCCAGACTGCTGGTGTACTGAGCTGGAACAGGAGGGACCCTCCCTCCCGTAATGAGCCAGTACTGCGTTCTGTGTGATAGCTGCTTGTCCAGCACGGCTCCAGATGGCCCGCGTGTTTCCCAACCAGCTTTTGTTGTTTGTTTTTAGTGATTTATCACATTTCCTGCATTGATACTGTAGGAACTCCATGCAGCATTGACTCTGTCATCCCACACGGAATCTTATCTGCAATGCACTTTTCTTCTTCCTGTTCCTTACTGTTCACTCTGACTTTTTTTTTTTTTTCCGGGTGATTAATGCACGTCCACCAAACACGCTGCATACTTCTGTCTGTCCGCGTTTTCAGGTCCTTCCCAGGCCCAGTGCACCCCCATGCCCCTGCCGGCCCTGGGCACCCAGCGGATCATCCAGGGCAACGGCACCAACGTGGGCACCGTCATCTCGCTGCAGTGCCCGGCCAAACACAAGCTGATAGGCAAACAGCTGACGTGCGTCATCGTCACCAACAGCACGCGCTGGGTGGGCGAGACCTACTGCAAACGTAAGTACGGGCCTGCAGAACAGAAAGTGAAACCATGAAAGAACGGCACTCACATATAGGATTCTTCAGTCCACGTATAATCTCTAACATTATATATTTGCAATTTAAATAGCTAAAAATTCGATTTATTTTTGTTTGCTGTTTTTCGCTTGGGAGACTGGGTGTAACTGGAAGCTGCTGTGTGACATCACAAAGTCGAGGCTGTGTGCTTTTAGACAGTGTTTTCTTATAAAACCCCAAAAACTCTACTTAGTGTATTAGAAAAGTGTCTACTTGCGCGATAAGAACCTGGAACACGTCATGAATCCACTGTTCATACACTTAATAACTCTGCCGATTTACAGAGAGAATTTGCAGAGGTTGCAAAACTGGCGCGTCTCTGCGTTTTATTCTGAAGAGATGGAATATTAAACATTATGTGATGGGCATTGTGGCCTCAGGCAGTTCAGACTTAAGCTATTATTTGGCCCGCAATAATTAAAGCTCTAAACTATATGAGAACGCATTATAGAGAAAATACGGGGACAGAAGCTCATTAAAGGGGAATATTAATGCTAACGCAGGTGGAGAGGAATTACTGCAAGCAGGTGCGTGGTTAGTAATTTTTTTTCATTTGGTCAGTGAGTGTAAAGAGAGTCTCTCTTAATTATGTTTAGAGATGAATACCCAGGGGGGAGAGAGAGGGAAATTAAAAAAAAAAAAATGAAATTTATGTTTTATTATCCCTTCTTTGAGCTGGCACTTTGTTCCAAAAATGCTATTTATTTCTGCCAACCTCTTCCGAGTTAAATGATAATGAAAAACTTGTGATATATTTGAGTGGCGGAGCTCCTTGGTGGGGGGTGGGGGGGGTGCTCCGGTCCTATTGTGTAGATTGTTCACAGCGTGATGAATAGAGTTGTCTCGCACGCCCCGCGAGGAGCTGGATGGCGCTCGGCGTGGAGGTGGATAAATCAGTCACCAGTCTTCCTCTGTCTTTCTCCCTTCCAGCTCTCTCTCCCTACGAGGACTACGGTTTCCGCGTGGCGGTGCTGGCGTCCATCATCAGCTCGTTCATCATCTTCTTCATGTCCATGGCCTTCCTCACCTGCTGCCTGGTGGACTGCATCAAGGAGGACAAAAGGAAAAGGCAGCAGAGGTCAGCCCGAGAGAAACAGAAAGAGAAAGAGCGGTTATCGGTTATTGGTCAGTGTGCTGAAATATTTATTTGTTGTTTGACTTTTGCCAGGGAGTCGGAGCTGTGGCAGTGGGAGGAGCAGGCCCAGTACCCAGAGGCCAGCGCGTCCCACTACGCACATAAAGGCAGGAACAACAACAACAACAACGGCCAGGGGAAGAACGTGCAAAACTACAGGTTAACCTGTTAAAATTTAAAAATGTATATATATATAATAATAATACGGGGCCAGCGTTGACTTTATATTAGATGAGAAAACCTCCAAGTATTTTATTTGTAGTAAAACACAATTACACAATATCCGCATCATCAATACAATAAGAAGATAGTTTAATATAATATCAATACTAGGGCTGTAACTAACAACTATTTATATATGTATATGAATATGTTTCTCATGTTCTGTAATGATCCACAGTGTAAGTGCTATGATTTTATAGACAAATAATTGATCTTTGAACTGTTGTATTATTATTCATTTTCCTATTTATATTTTGTGCAAAAGTGAAATGAATAATCTCAACATTATTTACCATCTACTTAAAGGCAAAAACACACATAAAACATTTTTATATACAGCTATATAAATTCAGGTGTTAAGGGGTTAAGTTTTAAATAAAGTTTTTAGTAAAACACAATGTTAGATATTTGTTTTTGCACTATTCTGCCTATATTTGCTCAGTCAAAGCTAACATGAATTGATTTTTACACATGTGTCTAGTCCCCTCACATGCTGGAGACGTCTTTTGATACCAGGTTTAAACGTGACCTTTGTGGTTGAGTGATTTTCCATATTTATTATCATTTATAGCCAAAAAAAACTGAAAAGCTTTTCCTCCACAGATGTCATCATTACGCCTACGGCCCCGCCTGCACCCACGAGCCCCCCCCTGCACACCCTCCTCTCCCCGGCCTCGGCTACGACCAGCCCCTCATTCCCCAAAACCCCGAACCCGTGCACCTCTCTGGTCCACCCCAGTACCGCGGACCCCAGACCCCGAGCCTGGGCCCGATGTCGGCGGCAGGGACTGATCCGCTGTGGCGGTACGACCTGAACCTTTCAGCCACAGGCGAGTCCAACGCCAGGAATATGAACTCTGGCCCGGAAATTACTATACGGATTATATCAGTGTGAAGGGGCGTGGATGCCACCGTCAGTCAAGGACTTGTACCGAGCAGATCTGTGCAGCGATGTCATCTGATACGACGACAGGATGTAATAACTTGTTGGAACCATTATGTCTGCAGTGCTGCACAGGACGTGGAGGCTCCCTGATCCGACAGGACACATGCTGTGGTGTGCCTTCTTTATAGAAACTGTGATGGCACAGCGCCCTCTGGCGGCGGAGGGGAGGCGGTGCACTTTCAGGATCTTCAGGTGGACGCTCCCTCTTAATCGAGACGGCCCGGGGGGGCTTTTCTTGCCCTTTAATTGAGCTTTTCATAAACTGAATAAATTGTTGAGTCGAGGTTAATGACGGACGGGGGAGGGGGAGTTTTTATAGCTCACACGAGAAACTCGTTTGCTGGCTATACTATATATATATATATACAGTATATGAATAGGGGTTGGAATATATATATATATATATATATATATATATATATATATATATATATATATATATATATATATATATATATATATATATATATATATATATATATATATATATATATATATATATATATATATATATATTTTTTTTTTTTTTTTACAGGAATGTGAATAAATAAAAGTGTACTATAGGTTATTATACTGTACAATGAATGCAAATTTCGAGCCAAACCTGTACAAGGATTTTGACTGCTCCGTGTTATGATGTAGTTTACGTGGCATGGTGAAGAATGTATGAATGAAACCGGCAGTGATGTTATATATTATTATTATTATTATTATTATATATTATTATTATATAATAGGGTGCTGCAGGCTCAGGCCTGATCCTCCACGGGAGGAGGGGTTGGAATAAAGCGATGAATGAAGCCTTGTGGCCTCAGTGAGCTGCCCCTGATTATCCGCCTTGTCAGCGTTGTCTGCGGCTGATGAGCGTCACGCGTCCCTGAGGTCGGTCATGTGGCTCCGCGCGGCGCGGCGACGCGGCGACGCGGCAGTGCGGTGCGCGGCGCGGCGCGGCTGACGCGACGGAACGACCAGGAGACGGGTCACACCGCAGGGGGGAGGGAGAAAATAACGGCAGGATGTTTTTACCGGGAGGAAGTTGGTCAGAAAGTCCCACGCGCGGCTCGTATGACGCTTTGCCAGGTTTGTGGATCCAGGGTAAGACGTTTTGTCTGCGAGCTGCAGGATGAGCGATAAGCGTCCGCGGCGCCGCGCCACTAATACTCTAGTATCTGTAGTATCTAGTGCTCTTCTCTAGTACAGTAGATAGTAAAACTACATGAAGGTATGCTGTTATATAGGGCCGCGTTATTTTTATACCGACTTCGATAATAAAGTAATTATTCACTAGTATAAAATCATTGTTTAAGAGATTAAAGTCATTAGGTACGAGGATACAGTCACTATTTATAAGAATAAAGTCATTATTTACAAGAATAAAGTAATTCATTACGGTAGTAAAGTCATGAGATTAAAGTCTTTCACGAGATTAGTCATTTTTCACAAGAAAAAAGTCATTATTTACCATTATAAACTCATTATTTACCAGAATAAAGTCATTATTTACCAGAAAAAACTCATTATTTACCAGAATAAAGTCATTATTTACCAGAATAAAGTCATTATTCACCAGAATAAAGTCATTATTTACTAGAATAAAGTCATTATTCACCAGAATAAAGTCATTATTTACCAGAATAAAGTCATTCACGAGATTAAAGTCATTATTTACTAGAATAAAGTCATTAGTTATGAGATAAAGTCATTATATATGAGATTAAAGTCATTCACGAGATTAGTCATTTTTCACAAGAATAAACTCATTATTTACCAGAATAAAGTCATTATTCACCAGAATAAAGTCATTATTTACTAGAATAAAGTCATTAATAATAAGATATAGTCATTAGTTATGAGATTAAAGTCATTCACGAGATAAAGTCATTATTTCCTATAGTAAGTCATTATTTACGAAATAAAAAACAATTATTTACGAGATTAAAACATTATTTACGAGAATAGTCATGATTGCGAGAATAAAATAAATACTTATGAGTTTAAAATCATTATTTACTAGAAGTCATTTATATTCTTCTTTAGTTACTTGCCTGATGACTTTGATATTTTAATATTTCTAGATATATAATAAAACATACAATAATATAAAACAGTCTGTATAAAGAGTACTTTTGACAATTTAAGTACCTTTCACTGATAATATATATATATATGTATATATATTTCTACCTATACCCATGCAGAGAAACTAGTAGTCCAACCAACAGTGACACATGCTGCTGCCCACATACAGCACATAAAAAAATTGCCTGAATTTGTCATCACACCTTCCTATAAATAAAACAGGAGCTGTTCAACAGACACGTCTATTTACAGCCTGTTATTTAATACATCACAAATAGCTGTTGATATTTTCGTCGGAGGTATTCATGAAGACGATGCATCTGAAACTTCATCTGTGAGGTATGTTCCCATATCGTTCACTTTCTCCTGGGTTTTATTTGAAGTAACAATGTCCCTGATGACATATACTTGTGTTTTTAAGCACCAGAAATCATCTCAGTGTAGTTCTGCATCTTGTCTGTGTCATTAATATTAACAAGCCTTTTCTTCTGATTGGCTGTGACTGTATTTTGTCACTGTTGGGTGTTCACTTTCTCTAAAATGGAGAGTTAAACCTCTTAGTCATTTATTTTCAGTACAGGACCCCGCGTCTGACCCCGCCTCCGCACATTACGATTAGGGATTAAGGTGTACGTGTAGCGTAGAGCTATTTTTATCACAGGCTGCCTCTTTCTGTTTCCAGACGCTGGCGGCTACCAGGAGCAGCTCCAGAGGGATTCCCAGTTCCTGTGCTCCGACCAGAGGATGGACACGGAGCTGGTCGACACACTGGTGCTGCAGCTCAACAGGATCTACCCCCAGATACTCACTGACAAGGAGGCTCACAGGGTCACTATGCATCATATATGGACAGTTCACCAAATATATTTATAGCTTATCTTATATGTATTATGTGAATTGCAGAGTTTAGAGCTTAGAGGGCTACTTTGGGTGCAGGTTTCTGTTCCAACCAGGCAGTAACACACCTGATTCTACTAATGAAGGTCCTTAACGAGGGCTCTAGTGGTTGATTAGTAGAATCAGGTGTGCACCCACATCCCCCCTCCAGGACCAGGGTTGGTGACCTCTAGCTCAGAGGTATCATCCTGTAGATGTGTCTGATTTCTCTCGAGTACAACGCAGCTCGATGACACTTGGAGTCTGGTGCTCAAAATGACAAAAATACACTTGAAACACTTTTTTTTAAGTATTTCAACTGCACTCAAAAAAAAATTGGGTCAACTCAAAATTTCAAGGCAACAAACTTTGAGTTTAAACTTTTGCTTCTGAGTCTGAATTCTAACAGTAAGTTGTACTAACTTATTATTTCACATTTGAATAAGTTTCCAGTATCATTTAACGTTAAAATAAATTCAATTAAGGCTTGTTTAAAAATGTACGTGTGTGGAAACGAGACCTAAAGTGAAAAATGCCAACTTGGAAAGTTGCAGCATATGACTGTTTTGCTTTGTTGTGGTAATTTTAATTATCTCCTTAAATACTTTATATTTTCAAGCATTACCAATATAAATGACTGTTAGGCCTTAAAGTGAAAGGGTTAACAGGTGTAGTCACAGAGACATTGCTGTTGAATTTTTCTAAATGTATTCTGCACTATTGCCAATATCTGCCAGACTATGCAACTCACAGCAAAATGATCTAGATCAATAAAAACTGAACTGTCCTTTTAAAATTATTAACCCAGTACAGTTGCATAAGCGCGTCCTGGGTTTTTTCAGCGAATCAACCAGCGTGTTTCCTCCTCCAGTTCAGGAACCTGAGCGTGGCCACCGACGTGCGTTTGGCCGAGCTCCTGAATCACCTGCACGCCAAGGGCGAGGAGGCCTGTCACGAGTTCTACAGAGGCCTCCACATCCACGCCGAGCACGTCTACTCCTGCCTGCCCTCCAGAGTCAGACAAAGAGGTAAAAACAAAACGTTTTAACGGCTGAGGATTGACAAGTACTGTAAAACATGCCAGTCAGGTGGGGACAGGAGAAGCACACGGACTCACATCTGAGGATGAAGGTTTTAAGACGTAATTAATTTCAGTATGACATGGTGAAGGTTGGGCAGTGTGAATGTCCCATAGGCTGTTTGGAAACACATCATCTTGAGGGTTTTAAAAACTGTCTGCTCATCATTTTTTTTTTTTTTTTTCTCAATTCCTGTGCAAAGTGTTATTAAAGTAATTGCACTGACACATTATCGCCTGCTTTACTCTGACTTTACACAAGACCTGTGTTGTTTGCACTACTTCAGACGCTGAGGTAAAACATAATGGTGGATCCTCTCCCATGCAATCGGCCAGTTGTCTGGCTTTGTGTTTTCCAAAGTGCTGGGTGTTAAGCATTTTCGTTTTCTCTCACAGAGATGACGGACCCAAAACTGACCCACAACGTGCCGGGCCATGCGGAGAAACATGTGCTTCATGACAGAGGTAAATTCTAACAGTAATTCAGGCTGCTGCTATTAAATGTGCTGCTTATAAATTGAAAATTGAGTTAGAGTGGTTGATTAAGACTTCAATTTTTAAAACAAATGTCCCACCAATAATTTTATACTGAAAAAGTAGCTGTTAAACATTTTTAATCATAAGTAATAGTACAATCAGATGTAGCAAACCAATTAATAATCATTGAATATGTATTAATGATCTAAACACACAACACGACACTTTACAAGGTGTTTATTAGCTGCAACTTTAAATAGCCATGCAAACAATGTCAATAGAAGGTTTATAGACAATTTAGGAATCGTTGAAGCAGCTGATAACTTTATAACAGCTGATAATGTAATAACTGTTCAATAATGTAATAGTGCTAAAACAATAACATACTGACTTATTATAATAATTTTATTGCCATATAAAAATAATTGAGTTAATAATAAGTTACTGCATTATTGGCCAAAAGTTATTACCTTATCAGTTCAGGACTTTTATATTGTTATTAACCAATGATTACATTATTGGCCTATTACATTTTAAAGATAGCAAATTTATTACATCAGCATTTATTACATTATCGGCTACTACAACAGTGAAATAGTAGTAGCAGCAGTAGTAGTAAAATAACTAACTAAAAGTTTAATTAACCATCTTTATCTTAACTTTAGAAAATAAAGTGAAGATGCAAATATCCTGCAACCTCCTTGAAGTGAGGCAACCTGTCAGCTTTAGGTTTTATCAGGTTTATGTTCTCGTTGCACAGCAACGCAGCTGCAAGCTGGAACTGATCAAAAACCACTTCCTCGTGGTGCGTTCAAGTACACTGACATCTGAGGTTTGATGATTAAATGCACCACCCCACGTGGTCCGAGACAATGTAGAATTGGCTCGACTGGTTCACGTTTGATTCCATGACAGTGGAGCTCATGAATGCGACGCTTCTAAATGGATGTCCCTACCCAAAGCTGCATTAACATTATAACACACTTAGAACATCAAAAATTACCTATTTCATGACTCCTAATCCGTACTGAGATGGTGAGTTGGAAGAGATTCTCAAAACAGTTTGGAAGTGGTGTAACGATATAATGATTTGTTCTAAATGGCCTAAAAACGAGGCTGTAATCTGCAGTTGTGGAAGTTTAATTTGGCCACTCTGGTGTTTCTTTTGAATGCCGTGATCTTACAGTGGATGCGCAGCCTCTGTACCCCTCGCTGATCCTCAGATAAGCCCCTCTAAGCTGGACGGAGCTTTGTTCTTCATCAAACGTAGTTGTCTGCTGAACCTTTTAACCCCCGGCATCAGAATGTGGGCCCCACTGCCTTGCACCGCTCCGCCATTCATCATCCCATTACGTCCAGCGCTCTGCCTTTGTGGGTCAGCTAAGCTCACGTGTAAACCCCCCGTCCAAAAGCTTCCTCTGTCCTACATTCCTCTGAACAGTCAGGAGTGCATCCATTGGGTCAAAGGTATGTCAGCAGGGGGGGAAAAAGGTCACCGGTGATGTGGTGAAAACGCCGTCCAGTCCCCAGTCCTGCAACGAAACACTTTACAATTTGTGTTTTGCGCTCTTTCCCTTCAGACACGCCGGTGTAAAGTTCAGATGTGTCAGTTCACATCATTTACTGCTTTCATCGTCTCCGCTGTTTTTTTTTTTATTTGCAGGACCGATGTTCTTTCTGAGCTGTTTCAGCTTCGTACTTGGTATGGCGATGCTCTACTACTATGGAGGTGAGTTGTACAGAGTGATAGACGACAAGTGTGGAAGCATCCAAAGCTTTTTATTTCATATTTAAAACTAATGTGTTAATGTTAAACTTTTTTTCTCCTACTTTTCCCCACAGAGGCTGAGACGTTGAGATGTACCGGCCCGCTGCTTCACTGCTCTGCAGCAGGACTCGGTAAAGGTGCTAAAGATGTTTTCATTTCCTACGGAAAGCAGGAAAAATGAAGCCTTAGAGATGTCGAAATGCTCACGAAGTACAGCCCCGTAAGAACAACAAGCCATGAAAGTGTGCCTTATTGCGGTGCCATAATCACACAAACTCTGAGAGCTAAAATTACTTTTCTTTCCTGAAACTGCAAATATATTTGTAGGCACTAACTAGGAATCTCACAAACTCATATAGCTGACAACTCTTTTAAGTTGCATGATTTTTTTTTTGCATTACAGAGGTAAAAAGGCATATTTTTTGGCTAAAATGAACTGTAATACTATGAACCCACGAGTGTTATCAATTCTGCACCATAGATGAAAACACCTGTATGAGTAGGCTATTTTCTTTTAGTTTGCAGAGGCTTTAACAATAATAAAAACTTGAATTGCCCTAACACTTGACATCTTCCACATCCTCGTGCCTCCTAATACTGTGATAATGAAGTCATACTTGAATATCGACTGACAGAATTGCACTATAACACATTTTGCTTAAATAAAGCACAAAGTTAATAACACGTGCAGTTGTTCCTTTTTGTTTTTTTTTATAATCTAGACAAAGATGCATTTAAAATGTCTATGTAAATAATCAAATACATATGTTCTTGCAGCAGATTTCCCCAATAATGACCAGACTGGTATTTATTTATTATTTAATCAGTCTTTTCCTGGATTAATGTCAGACACACGAATGAGCGTGCAACCACAGCAATGAAATGGAGCCGGTAATAAAACATTCATCTGAATAATTGAGCAGCATCAATAAATGCACTAGAGGGCACTGCTCCCTCATTCAGGGGAATAAGGATAATGGACAATTTTCTTGTGTAACCACGATAATCACAATCAGAAGCAAAGGAAATCCCCTATTTGTTAATTGTGACAATAAAACAAGTTGTTTTGAATGATTTCCAGTCAATCAAGCGTCGTTTATGAAAGACTGGGTGTGCAGGGTGGATGCATTTCCATAAAGTAATGATTCGGCAGAAAAAACGTCCACATGCAAGACGGCGTGTACGGTGTAAAGTGTGGAGGACGGCTCAGGTGTCTGATTTACGGCGCTGAGCAGCACTTTTCTGCAAAGACACAGGAACAGACAGGAGAGGAGAGGAGGGGTGGGGAGGTGCTACAGGGGTCTATAGGTGTCGACGGGGGGGGGAAATCCACATTCTCATGAGAGCGATATTAATAATTCTGCTTCAGAGGACCTATAACTACCCACTGATCACCAGTGTCCTCTCATGTTCGAGCCTTTTAGAGCTCAGAGCTGGTTTGTTAAACTTCAGGACTGAGATGGAGCCAGAGACATACATTATGTATGTATCTATAAATACAGTCTAGAGATCGGATATATATATAAATATATGAGATATATATCAGTCTGGAGACCGGTGGAGCTCTGTGTGTGTGTGTGTGTGTGTCATCTGGTTCTCTTCTTGTCTGTCTGTTTCCACGGTTACTGATGATAGCTGTGCAGGAAGAGAAGGATAGAATTGTGACGGTGTTGGCTTGTCCTCTGAAAGGCGCTTTGTCACAATCACATGGGAGAAATTGTACTTCTCGGACACGGATGTTCTTTTGGGGGGGGTCGAGCACATTGTCGCGCAAAACGGACGCGATTCTCCAAAACTGCTCTTATGTTCTCGCGTTGAGCCACTGACGTGTTATGAAACGAGCGTTTGCCCAGGCTTTAATTGGGGTTTCAGTGACATTGCTGGAACAGTCTAATTAAGGCTTCTACTTTAACGAGCGGTTCTGCCGGGCTCTGACTCATCCTCCCCTGGTCCACAGAACCACAGACACACTTCGGCTTCACTCCTAGCGAAAAGGAAACGTTATGGTAATTGAGCGGCGGGCGTGCCGCCTGTGGCCCGGGGACAGATGTGTTGGCAGGGTTGAGGCCGTGGAAGCGGGCCCGGAGCCTTGAGTCAGACGGGTGGGGGTGGGGGGACCAGGCACACCCTGCACAGCAGACCTGGGCCGGGCCGTCTGGAAAAAGGAAGGAGCATGACATCGTGCCCCGACGTCACGGATGCGATTAAAAAATTGAAGCGTGTTCACCTGTCAGCATTCGTGTGTGTGGTGTGTGTGACTGCGGTTGAGCAGCTCTGTCTGGCCAGTGTGTGTGTGTGTGTGTGTGTGTGTGTGTGTGGGGTCAGTGTCGGTCGAGAGGAGGAGACGGTGTGAGGTCACATGTGCCCTGACTGCTGTTGTCTCTCCTTTTCCTGTTTGTCCACTCGGAACAAATCTCTCCTGTGTGTGTGTGTGTGTTTCATTTTTCTCTCTCTCTCTCTCTGTGTGCCCACAAGGACAATGATTTTCTAGTAAATGAACATGTGGCTGTGCTGTGACTTTTTTTGCTGTTTTTTCCGGGTGGAAATTTCTCCGAGAGCCTGGCGAGGTCAGTGTGTTTGTAGGTCAGGTAGTGTGGGTGTGTGTGTGGGTCAGGTCAGGAGAGGGGAGGACCAAACATGTGCTGACTACACGGATGTCTATAGGGGGGGGGGGGGGACTGCACAGTAAGGCAGGATAGATAAAGATAAAACAGAAAACCCCGCTGTGTGTGTGTGTGTGTGTGTGTGTGTGTGTGTGTGTGTGTGTGTGTGTGTGTGTGTGTGTGTGTTCCTGCTCAGTCCCTGCCGTTTGGCTGGTGGACCCCGAACGCCGCGATGAGGACGTTGGCCACCACAATGAGAAAAACCAGGGCCGTGGTCAGGTTTTCCGTCATGTTCAGCCTCCGGTGCTTCTGCTCGTCATTCAGGTTCCAGTGAACTGTTGAGACGAACACAAACACACTTAATGAATGTCTAATCAAACATGAGCAATCTACTTTACTTTACCCTGGGCCTCGGGCCAACGCGTTAGGACACAGATTTACTGGGAGCTCACATGACAATGAGTAAACACAAATGCAGAGTATGGGATATTTAATTCTGACATGGGCGAATGGGAATCTAAAGAGTAATTTAATTCAGTTTTTCACAAAAGAGTGATTCTATTTTTACTGAAACTAGTCACGATTACATAGAAATAAACCGTGAATATTACATCTAAGTTGTCTAAAAACATACATAAAGACACAGCCCAAAAGACATTTTTTACTTCTTCTTTAAGCTCTCAAAGTGTTTTAGTTTCAGCAAGAAAAAGACAAGAGATTGGCCTGAGTTAAAATCTATTGATGTCATCTGACTAGTGTGAAAGGTCACATGACCAGATCAGTTTACTTCCTGCTTGTGCCTCTGTATAAGATGTTTTTCTCAGGCCTCTACAAAAAGTAGTAAGTAAAACACCTCAACTTCATGTTGCTGCTGCTAAGAATGTCATTCTTATTGTGCATATTGTTTTATATGATGATATTTTGTCAACAGAATTTGTATATTTTCTGTTGATTACTACTAAAATTCAGAATTAAATGGGTTAAATGTCGACCTGATGGCTTTTCTGAAATTCTCCGCTTTGAGAACACATACATGCACATACACAGTTCAGTCCAGAGATTAAATGCGAAAGAAATCACACAACTTTTCTCCACTCCTTATTATTCATAAAATGTTTTTGGCTATTTCACCTCCGTCAGGTCACCAAGCATTGGCCCAACATGATAAAGGTGAGGTATCAAAAAGGATTTTTGTGAATAAAACATGTAGTGGAAAAAAGTTTTGTGCAATGGGAATTGCTTATAAATAAGATTTTGATCTAAAAACCGGTTTAATGAAATACTGAAGCTGTAAATTGTAGTTACAATGAATTTTAATAATGTTCGGTAACTGGTGTTGATAGTACCATTTATAAAGCACAGCTCTCATATCCCAATTAAATCCGTTTGTATTTCTGCTTTTGGAGTTTTATCTGAGTTTGAAGGTGTGGGAGGTCACCAGAGAGTTCTGTCAACACGAGTAATGACACTAACTAGAATAATGTACTGTTCATTTCCCGCTTTGTGCCCTTTTAGTATATTCATGAAATGAACAGGAAGGAAATTAAGTGCTGCTACTTATTTTAATGAGGTCAGAGGAATAGAAAAAAAACATTTAGAGGCACACCTTTTTCACACCTTTTTTGATTGGATGATTAACAGTGAGTATAATATAGAACCTCCAGCCTATAACTATTGTACAATAATAGAATTTTTTTTTACAAATTTGCATGGTGTCAATGAATCAACAAACCATCTGTTGACTGTTTTGATCAACATGAATGAACGAAAGTGTAATTTAATAGGCATTTTACATTTGGTGTGTCTTCATTTTCTACTAAACATCCAGGTTTGCTTTGCTATGCATCAGCCGTAAACAACAAGCATCTGAATCAAAAAAAACAAACAGGACAGAGTAAAAACTGGTAAAAGGAAGTTGTAATGTAATTGTTAATAAATGGAATGACACTGTGTCATTATCTACAGTAAATGATGCAGAAAAATTATTCAGTATCTTTATCAGCATCATCATCATCACAAGGACAGGACTATAAATAATTAAGGTGTGATCCAGGAAGCGTGTGTGTGTGTGTGTGTGTGTGTGTGTGTGTGTAGGGGGGGAGTATACAGTAGGTGTGACTCCATAGACACACATCATGTGTGTATGTGTGTGTTTGTGGGAGATTACCAAAGGTTAAACGGTGTAAAGACTGTCTGTGTGTGTGTGTGTGTGTGTGTGTGTGTCTGATCTGCCTGGGGTGGGGTGGAGCGGGGTGGTGCAGGGAGGGGGTGGTATGTAGGCCACTCACATCACGCAACACTGGCTCCATTAGACAGAGCTGGATCCACGGGGAGGTGGGAAGAGGGGGGGGGGGGGGTCAGCGGGTTTCCAAATATTTCAGAGAAAACGAAGGTGGAAGAAGTAAGGGAAAAAAAAGAGAGATGTGTCTGATATTCTGGTTGGTGGTGAGGGGATGTTAAGGGGCGGTTTGGAGGATAGAGGAGGGGGGGTCAACGTCAGGTGACCACCCCTGTGATCACTCTCTGATGTTCAGCAGACAGTAGTGGCAAGTATTCTGGAACTGGGTAATTAGGAATACAATTAATGAAAAAACTGTGTACAAAAGGAGGATAAATTGCTCTGCTACATCCTCACATGGACCATTTTTTTCCATTCCCAGATGTGAGATCAACTCCAGACAACCCCCCCCCCCTCTGGTGTGTAAAGGCTCAGCTATTTTTTCCCTTTAGCCTTGTCTATTTACTCCACGACTGGGATGGTTTACATTGACACATATCGACACATTTGCACGTACGCACGCCAGAGAAAAAGCCTCCCGACTCCCCTGAGTGCTGACCGCAGCACTTAAGCCTTGACCTCTGACCTTGTGTCAGGCCCGGTTGCCATGGTTACGGTTGGACTCCAGCTAGTAATGGGTTGTTTGTCGGTAGACTTGACCTTGGTGGTGCTGGTGCTAGTGCTGGTGGTGGTGGGGGCTGCATTGTGGGGGTGCAAAGGGGTGGCATATGGTAACCTGGCTGGGGGACAGCATCACGGAGATGATGGAATACGAAGGGCAAGTGAAGGTCGAGGGGATAATATGGACACCGGCACACTGCGCATTGTCTCACCTGCAAAGATGAGCAGCACGCCCACTGTGACCTGCAGGCAGAGGGACAAGCCGATCAGGGCGAGGACGGGGGCGTAGAAGGAGGCGCTGGGCCCGTGCTCCAGCACGGCCTTCAGCTGGGAGGCGTTGGCCATCAGCAGAGCCACATCCAGCAGGCTCTCAGCCGCGCTCTTCTTGTTGGCATAACGGTTCATATTCAGAGGGGCGGGGCTGCCGGGCCAAGCATCTGGAGGATGGGAGGCCTGGTGGAGGGTGGTTGTGGGGGGGGAGGTTGAGTAATTGGCAAAGAGATCATGTTTATAGCTTTGAGATAACGCCTGAAAGAAGAATGCTTGGAAATCCGCTGAAAAAAAAGGCATGCTCCCGTGTTGCATTCTGTTCTCCCACCGGAGCGGCGGGGCGGCATGTTGATGAGGCCAGCAGGAATTTTTGTGCTTTCCTGTGCATGCACAAAGAGGATCTGGTTATCAATATGACCTCATTAAGCAAAAACAAGCAGCAGTTACAAAAAAGAAAAAAAGCAACCTGCAAAAACACTTCAGTAGCACACACATTAGTAACAGGAACAGGTCAACATGTGCAGAGTTCAGGGGTTTTCCGTCACACACCGTATAGTTTCAGTATACCCTCTTTATCTCAGCCCACTCAGCTGCACTCTTCACACACCGCTTCACAATTCGCGATCAAAGCAGTGTCGCTAACGGCCTGTGTGTGTGTTTGTTAACAGGCTGGTGGTGAGTAACACCGTGACCCATCAGTCATGTCCTCATATTGCCGTCTCTCGGTGCAGGATTACAGAGTTAGCTGGATAACTGCGCTGAAACCCACAACGCAAAAAGCTGTTTACTTCATTAATCCTGTTTTCTGGGCACTAATATTACTTCTGTATATAAAATGGAAAAATGCTCATAAACAACACTGAGGTTAATGGAGATGAATTTAAGCTATATCCCATATCACTGATAGAAATTTAATCTCAGTTTTACATGAGATAATAATGTCCTACTGATTCACATTATTGGCTAGGCTGTGTATGTCTACTTCATGCCATTGGACTCTGCAGTATAAAGATAAAAACTGGGCCAGCAGGTGCCGGTAAACACTCTTTATGATAAATAAGAAATCATTCTCTTTTAAAATGATGAAAATACATCTTCCTTCAGAGGGCTGAGTAGCTTTCCATTCAGATCTATCTGCTCAGCGATGCTTGGCAACACCCGGGCGCCGTCCCTGAAGATTCGGTTGCGATAAGGCCAGAAACCAAACCAAAAAAAGTGCATGTTTGCCCCGTAGTCTCTGCGAACATGAAACAGATGAGCAGCCTCTTCCTCTGTGCTGGAGCCTTCCCTTTTTCTCACACTAACACACCACTGCAGCTGTGGAGAGTATAGTTTGTCAGAGATTAACCAAACTACAGAGCTGGTACGGGCTGTCGTCCCTCTGCTCCGGGGATACAGACAAGTGGGGGGAGAGAAAAGGAAAAAAGCTGCACCCTCTAATTTGCTACTGGGTAGGATACAGCTGAATTATAACGTCTTTAGGAGATTCACGACAATCAGCTGGTGCAGTGAAGTTGATGCGTGCGGGGGGAAGTATTAACTGAGCGGTAGGTGTGGTCGTGGGCGCTGGAGAAGAGCTCCAGTTGCTTTGTTTGGTCAAATTTGTTTTTTTTTCCAGTCCTGGGATGACTGCTAAAATGTTTAATTTCTTAAATTCCTCCTGCTTTAATCTGGCAATGCTTCACTGTGCACACACTTCAAAAAGTACCTCCGTCGACTTTCCCAAAATCCTTTTTTTTTCTTTTTTTTCGCTCGCAGCCGTAATGCCACGGATGGTACGACTCATAACACGGAATTGAACAGTTCTTGAAAACATGTTTGCGCATTCCATGGGAACGGCTATATGGTGCGGCGCGTAGGGCCCTTGTGACAAATGGCACACTGTCATGTTGTGTCAGAGTCAGCCATTCTGCGCTCACACACTCACACACAGGCTTTTCAGAGACAGCCCTTTATCCCCGAGTCAACAGACCACACTGAGATAATGCTTGTTGTGAGATCACAGGTTGGAAACGTGCAGTCAGTGTGTCTAGAAGCACGGCAGATGGATTTCTCCACAATTCACCCAGAAAACATCAAGAACCCCTATTAGGCATTCTTTATTATTTTATACACAGTCTGTGTACACGAGGACAAGACAAGAGGCCCTCTAGTCCAGAATGAGGCTTTCAGTCAGGATTAAGTCTCCCGTCTACTCATATCATATGGCTGAGAACATAAGATAACAACTAATCACAGTAGAGGAGACATGTAAAAAATGATAGTGAATTTAGGTCATTGTATTTTATATTCGAATGGGTATGTAAAATAATATCTGTGTGCAAAAATTAAACAAAACAGATGCATCTGATGCAGACTTTCAATTGGACATCGTTTCAAATTTAAAAAGACGGAATACAGCCCAAATTTGCATGCTTTTGCACTGACTTTTCCCATATGTGAAAAAAAGGAGTGCTTGTCAGTCACGCAGCCTTTTTAGATCCATAAAACAAAAGGTTCCCAGTTCTGTCCTGCGCTGGTTCTAAATTTCATTGGCATATTTTTGTGATGAATAATTCACAATACATTCCTTGTCTGATGCAGACTCAGGGGGGACACACCGAGGGGAGAGAAAGGGATGTGGAGGAGAGGCAAGACAATGGGAGACAAAAAAAAAAGTTGTCTGAATCTGTTTTAACTCTCAGTAAAGTGTCACAGAGGAATAGTAGATAGATTCATGCAATATATATCATGCTTTTTTTTTGCAGAATCAAATCACTAAAACAGCAATTGGACAAGAGAAAATGATCTTGTCAAGTATTTATAAATGAAGGACTTTTTTTAAATGATTCATATGGTCCAAAGTGCTACACTGACAAGTTAAAGACTCAAAAATGTGTTTTACTTATTGTTACTTCAGTTGGATGTTTGAGCTTCATCGTGCAGAATGATGTATGTGCTGAGTTCAACTCTGTTTCACAAGTTTCTTTGTGCTCCTTGAAAACCTGATTGCAATTGTGGGCCTTTATGTGACATCTCAGCTAGTTAGAAAGCCTAAACATGTATTATATTTAAACCCAAAGCATCCGTTGCATTGATACTGAGAAAATTCATTCAAATGCTAATGGAAAAGGGTAATTGTGCAGGAAAAACAAAAAGCCCTGGACACTAAAATGTATTTGAAACTGATGCCAATTCATGTAGTGCTTTCACAACAAATAAAATGCTGCTTACTTTCATCCACCGCTACTCCACTGGCCTTTCTACTCATGAGTGAATAAAGATGTCTTCCACCTTAAGTAACTATCCATCTGTCCCACAGTTTCTTGGAGTGCAACAGGTCATCTGGTTTTATTTTATAAAATCATGAAATGCAAAGCTACGGGCTGCATTGTTCAAATTCTTGAGGATTTAACCCAAACCTTAAAGTTACGTGAACCATGACAGCAGTTGGGAGTGGAAGCCGTTTGTCATTGTGCCAACTGAGTAAAGATTTGGATGACGCCCAGGCAAAAATGAATGAACTCATTCAACTTGTGCACCTCATCCTAACATTTTCCCACATCGTCACACCCCCCTGATTACAGTCGAGCTAAATACCTGCATGTCAGTTACTGCGCCTCGTCTGCAGCTGACATACAGAAAGCTATTTGCAGCAACGATGCAACACACCACTTAAGAAGATGCATTTATTATTTAGCTAATTGAACTCGCTGCTGTTCGGCAACATGAAAGAGAAGCAAATGAACTCACATCTGTAGCTGCATGGGTGTGTGTGTTTCCCTTCCTTTTGTTCCATTTTTTTTTTCTAATACATCAGCACTTCTCTGCTTTCCATCCGTCATGTCCAATCAGCAGCCTCGCGCTCTCACTCACCTCAAACCCTGGCCCTCCTCCAGATAAAGATCGACCCATCTGTAAATCTAATTTCCATGATTCTCTATAGGGCTTTTAGTTTTACGGCCTCACACAAGATGCAAAGCAAACATGGCCGTTTTCAGAGCTCGCCCCGTCCCACCGTGGCACTCAGAGAATGAAACGCTCTTGCTCTCATTACAGTGCAAGTTGCAACCTAATGATTATCAATAAAGACCAAATAAAAAAAAAAACGTGTGTGCTAGGACTGTCCTGGAATCTGAAACAGGTTGTTCCGGAGCTTGGTTTTAAATTCCAATACAACAAAGCATGTGGAAAGTCTGCATGCATGCCTCTTCCCCCCCATAAAACAACCACCGCTTGATTCCATTCCCATTGACTCATAGTGTCGGAAGACACATTGTAAATGAGACCAATTGCTCATTTTATTGACCGTAAGGATATTACATTTTGCATCTGTTGGCTGAGCTCTGACAGTCACAAGGAAGAATCGCTGGCTGCCATGCTCTCTCTCTCTCTCGCTCTCTTTCTCTATCTCTGTCTTCCTCATCCCTTCTTCCACAAACGCACAGACACACACATCTGTGCGAAATTAAATGCTGCTATCAAGACAGTGACTATTACAATTACTTGTCAAATGGCAGCGTTCGCCACATAAAACACAATTAACACTCCTGCAACAAGCCGGCTTCGGCACGGCGTGGGCCGACGTTGTATAAAAAAGTAAAAACCGTGAGTGTGCTTGTGTTTGTGTGGGCATTTTGGCTGGTGAAGTGGAAACAAAGGAGCTCATTCAATATTTATAGGGTCAGTCAGGTGCCAACAGTACTTCACTCCTCACCTCAACCGGACTGTCATCTGAACCAGCCTGCCTGTAGCAGACATTAGGATTCTAAAGCACTTCATTTCCATGACCTGTTTTCCTGTAGATGTGTGATTAAGTTGGATTCAGACGCAGACGGCACACAGAGTGGATACTCTAACATGAACACCTGACACTAATTTGCAGCGACGCTGGAAACTGTGTCATGCAGGTGTTGGTGCAGAGTCCCAACAACAAATTTGATATTGTACGCTTACAATGTCACTGCATTGAATTCTATAATATTTCTCAGATCCTTGTTGTACTCATACATGTCTGTCTCCTATGATCTTGTAATGGTTGAATTATCTCCATTGTAATCTCATATATATATATATATATATATATATATATATATATATATATATATATATATATATTTTTTTTTTCCACATCCTCTTGTTTATCTTGTTTATGAGAAAGCAAGAATTAAAACCCCCACAGTAGCCAAAAAAAATGCATCCGGGCTGCGGTTTTCTCTTTCACTTCTGTGGTTTCTAATTTAGTTTGAAAAATCACTTGCATATACAGCCTGCTATGGCACAGTGCAGGGTTGACCTGTTCCCCATTTAAAAATGTTCTTACCTCAGTCCCACTTCCCCTGTTGCTGCTGCTGCTGCTGCTGATGTTCATCATTTCCCCCTCCGTGAGCTACTGCACCTCGGCTGCAGGCTGCAGAGAAACTGAGCTGCAAAATGTCCCGCTGTGAAGACAGACAGGATGAGACCTGAATGCTTATAACCTATTCGACCCATTCGAGTAGCAATACATGCAAAACAACAGTGATTAATTTTCAGAAAGTGGTATAGAATAGAAAGTCTTTATTGCATTTTCAGTGGAACAAAACTAATGAGTGCCACTCCTGGTTGGTGCATGAAACTTAAAAACTACTAAAAACACACATGATACTGAAAAGAACAAACACAATCACACACATTGCACATCAGACATCTGCTATCCAGGTAACGAAGTGCAAATAATATAAGAGTGCCAGGTCATTGGATATAATTGGATTGCACAGTCCACATTGCTGCTGCTATTGAGCTATGTTTGACTGATTGGACGGATCTGTGAAATACATTCGATAAACATTAACGGGCATAAGGAAGCACTTTTAAAAAATGTGTTGCAGTGGCAGTCTGAGCAGGGTGTGAAACGCATTTGATGAGGGGAGGGGGGGGGTTGTGGTGGGTGGTGCTGGTGGGGGGGGGGGGGGGGGGTTGCATAAAAGCAAAAAGTACTTTTATTTTGAAAACTTCGAAAAAGAGTAAATCACGCCTGACTCAGCAGAGAGGTTACAAAATGAGAAAAGTTGACGAGAGCTTTTACTGCATCATCTTTTTTTTTTGGAATTGTCACCTAGTAAAATGTGAATTGATGCACAAGTTGGTGCATTTAAAAAAAATGCAGTTTACACATTTATATATATATCATGTGGAGCATTTTGCATTGACTAGCATTGATTGTAATCCGTCTTTGTTGGCCTTTTTGTGTGTGTGTGTGTGTGTGTCTCGTGCCGTGCAGCTCCAGCAGGCTGAGTGCGGTGCTGTCCCAGCGTGCTCTTTGATTGGACGCTCGCGCCAGCCGTTACCAGGGGCGTGGAGGGAACCGGGCGCGCGGCGGCAGCAGCAACGGCAGCGGCGGCTTGAATGGGAACCACATTTTCTGGAGCCCTCACCGGCGTTTTAATCGTCAACCCAGGGGGGCGGGTTGAGGCGGTGACAAGCGAAAATAGTCGCTTTAATTAATTGGCGAAGAGAAGGTTTTTTTTTTTTTTTTTTAAAGGGGGAGGGGGTGGACGACGACGACGGCGACAGGGGAAAACTAAAATATTCCCTCCGTGTCGTAAAGCGGCCCGAGTGGTCGCCAACTAACACGCTCCGTCCGTCCGCATATTAGAGCAGCGGCAGCGGCCACGAAGAAGAAGGAGGAGGAGGAGGAGGAGGAGAAGAAGAAGAAGAAGAAGAAGAAGAAGAAGAAGGAGAGGGATGCGAGGACCTGAATAGGAGATAAATCCGTCGTTTATATCCTCCACAATATGGGGTTTGTGTGAATTAACAAAGATGGGAGGTGAACCTGTGTGTGTATGTGTGTGTGGTCGGTTGGTAGCTCCTGTCCGTGAAAAATGAGGAAAATATGCAGATAGGGCGTTTTTAAAGTAGTCCACCTTTTTCCCTTCTTTACTGTCGTGAACAAGCGGCTAACGTTAGCGTGGTTTCTCCCCCCCCCTCCTATATATTCGGACCTGATAGTGTTTTAGTTTTAGTCAGGGTTGGCGATTTTTTTTCTTTTTTAAACCGTGAAAATGCTAATTTATCGCTAGCGGATACTGAAATGAACGCACCTGGCTTCCGCTAACAATCTGTTCTTTTCAAGTAGCGTTAACGAGTCTTTTTCATCCACCTGCTTTTATTGACACTGACTAACTTGCTAAAAAGAGAAGAAAAAAAACAGGAAACAAGTACATATCTTCACCTTTTTTTTTTTTTTTTAGTAATTTCTTATCGCATCTGACACATTTTGAGGATTTATTTCCACTAACACTTCTTTTTTTTTTTCGTGTGTGTGTGCAGCTCCTGATATCTGGATGAAATCTGGTCTGTGCCATCCATCCCGCTGTTGTCAGGGGCCTCTGCTGGAAAACTGCGTCACCGAGTGGGCGCTGCAGGTACTCACCTCCACCCCGCGTGTTCGGGAAGTCCAGCCATGGCACGCATGACCTGGAAACCAAAGTGACTGAACTTTTAAGAGAGGAAAAAAAAAAAAAAAAGATCAACATGGAGCCAGAGACTAATTCAAACTCCGAACTGAAATACCCTTCTGTACCCAACTTCCAGTGCGTACAGGCCACCAATATGCACGAGGCCATGGCCGAAGGGAACGTCAACCTGGTGGATTCTGCGGTGAGGGGCGGCAGCGACCCCAGCTTGTACCCCGTCTCCAGCCACCAGAGGAGCGTGCACCAGAGGTTCATCAGGAGAAGCCTGTGGTTCTCGGACACGGACGAGCAGGCCTTTGAAGCGCCTGAATGTGATAACAGGAGTAAGATCCTAAATATAAACCTGCGGACAATAGTTGACAGGACGCAGGGGGCTAGTTGCGGGATACAGGAGTGCTCCAGCACCGAAAGTCAATGTGGGCAAAAAGACAGCGCGACGGAGAGCGCCAGCGCCGACGAGGAGAAGGAGAAAGGTGGGGATGCGTTGAACGTTACGTGCAACGACGCCGGGAAGAACGCCATCAAGGCGGCCAGCGAAGAGACCGAGGAGGAGGCAGAGATGAAGGCAGTCTCCACGTCTCCGGGAGGAAGGTTCCTCAAATTTGACATCGAGCTCGGGAGGGGGTCCTTCAAGACGGTCTACAAGGGCCTGGATACTGAGACCTGGGTGGAGGTCGCCTGGTGTGAGTTGCAGGTAAAGTACTGAAATTGGCTCGTCTTACTCACAGTCCCTTCGATACCCAAGCGTAGTATCATTTAAGAGTAAACAAAGTTACATGTTTTAACAAATATCCATTTTAATTGCTCTTTCCTACAAGAAGTATGTTTTTTTCCTAATTAGTGATTTGTAATACCTGATTCTCACAAATTGCACATCATAGTGTCATAATGATGTCTTTAGGGATCTGTCAATCAACCAGTGTCCCACAAGGGAGTCAGCAAAGTTGCAAATGGGTTACCGACATGGGTTTAGGTTACCTTTCTGTTTTTAAGTGGTTAAAGAGAGAAAGAGTGATTGACAAGCATTAGTTGCAAGCGTAATGAGCAGCACTTTTGCAAATGCACACGGATAGTGTATCTTTTCTTCCATTAGACAGCTTAGACTGTGCAAAGGTATTAACTAATTATTCCCGTCCTTTGGAGACTGCAGCAGGGATTATCTCTCCCTCTCTCTCCCAGGAGGCTTAAGATAAACTACAGTAAGCATGACTGGTTCCCTTTAAAGAAAGAAAAAAAAAATAAAAAAAACCCTGTCCTGTGATTTCTTATTCTTCACACTCCTCAGATTAAAACTGTTAAGGGTTTACTTCCTTATGATCAAGCACCCTTTATTTTTTGTGGTGTCATTCACCCAGCTGATAATGTAAAGCCTGTAAGATCTCAGGAGTGGAAAGTGCAGGAGATGCTTGTGTGTGCTGCTGTCCCAGCAGTGTGTCCCTGCATGCTATGAACTGCCCCCCCCCCCCCTCTGTGCAACAGGAGGTTGTCAGACAGGAAGCAGCTGAAGTGTGCTGTAGCCTGCTGGGAGCCGTGTGGCTGTCCTGTGGCCTTCGGTGAACACTTTTACCTGTGGGGCATGAAAAGATGCTGCGTCAGTACTCGACGAGATGCAAGAATGCATTGCAGACTGCTGCCTGATGCATTAAAAATAACTAAACATGCTTTGTATGACCAGTGTCACAAGACACCGTGACGCATCCTAACACTTAAGGAGGATTTCAAGTTAACATGCCATTGGCCAGGAATCAGTAAAGCTTCACTAGTGAGGAGAGTCACAGGATGACTTGTTTTGGATGTGATGTCATGCTGATAGAAGCGGTGAGCAATTCCACATCTCCCCCGACTCGACAACATGGAGCTGCCTGTGGACTGAGCGGATGGTAGGATGTGGTACAGGAAGCAATTAACTGTATTTTATTCATCCCCAGTGACACATTTTCAAACTCCCTCTAGTGGACAGTCAATAATTAACATCAATTATTGACGATAATCGCAATGCAACCGGTCCTTTTGACAATCATGTTATCATCCAGCTGCTCCCACGTATTGTAGCTTTGAGCTCGCTCTCTTCCTTTTTTAAATAGTGTTGGTTAAACAAAATGCTGACCTGATCGATGCGTTTCGTCAGAGCACTCTGGTGCATCAGAACCATTGATTCAGATCTTATTTTGTGTGAGTCGATACGGTCTCAGGTGGGACCTTCTGCTGATCAGAACTTCTTGTGATCTCATGGTGATGAACAATGCAGTTAAAAAAAAAAAAGTACAATTATCTGTCTCGTAAGTTGCACCACCTAAGATAGTTAATGACAAGCAGTTCAAATTATAACAAATATTCTGTCATTGCTCTGGTGCTGTCAGTAAAATCAAACTTTATATAAAGTAAGTCATTTTTAGCCTGCGACTAATGATTATTTGTATTATCTGAGTAATGTGTATGATTTTTGGACCGATAAAATGTCACAAGCTTGTGAGAAATGTTTATCATGGTTTCTGAAAAAAAGTATTCAATTTACATTTTAGTATTACAGTATATAGAGTTAAAATGTTGTTTTAGAGGCTGGAACTAGTGGAATTTGGCATCTTTGCTTGAGGTGATCACTTCTACGTTGTTTCCAGTAAATATTGACATTAGGTGATTCATTGGCCACTACACCTCTTTCACGACAGCTGTATTAACATGAAATAGTAGTTTAAGCACAGATATTACTAATGATATGAATTAAGGTTCTATTTAGTGTAGCAGAACTTTTTCACTTAGCCTACATACACAATAGTAGCATCATGTCACTAACCTAAATGGAACCTCAAGTAAATGTCATTAACACCTGTTTTACCCCCTATTTCATGTTAATGTGGCTACTGGTTAAAGATAAGTTGCTTCACCCATAGGCATTTGGGCTTTTTCAATGTAAAATTTAAGCCACTGTAGTAGTATTTCAATGTCAAGTCATGTAGACAGGGTTTAGAGTTGCTTTATTGTGGTATTGTGTAAACTGAACACATCCTAAATCTGTGCAGAAGTGGCCCGCAGACTTTAATCTGCAGTGAATGAGATGTTTTATTGACTTCCTTTAGAGCGGGAACTGTGGGTTTGTGGCTACATCTGGATTTATCAGCATGCCTAATGCCGGCGTGGGTCATGCATCAGAGGAGAAACACCTGGTAGCGTTAAAGGAGTGACCGTAAAAACCCACGCTGCCTACGACCATAACAAACATTCTTTGTCACAATCGACAGCATTCTACGAGTACAGGTATCAACTGGTTCTACGAGTGCAGCCAAAATACTGCAGATTTAAGCCAGTGTTATGAATGTTTACTCTTCAGTGTTGCATGTAGATGATTCCTGCTTTGCCTCTCTTTAGTGAACTGTGGTGGGAAAGACAGGGGAGTTTTTTTCTGTGAAGAGACAGAGATATGACTGTGCTTTTCCACTGTTTTCCCTTCTTGCAATGGTCACGTGGCTTTCTTGCCTAGAAATGTTAATCTGGCCTTGTGTTTACTCTGTCTATCTTTCTCCCCCTTTTTCTCTCTCTCTCTCTCTCTCTCTCTCTCTCTCTTTCTCTGTCCCCTTCCTTCCCTGCCCATCTCCCCCACATCTTTCGTTTCTCTGCCAGGCTACTGACATAACACAGATGGCCCTGGCTCAGGCATGGATGTTAATCTGAGAGAAAGACGCCTATTGTGGGTTTTTCATTGTCAAGAAGCAACACTCCTCGTGTTTCTGTTTGCCTTGGTCATTCTGTCATTTGCTCCCCGGAATTTATTTTTCCTAAACTTTGGAAAGTTCCTGTTTCTGCCAATTGTTGCTCTGTGTATAGATGTTGATCTCTGCGTTGGGTCCTGCGTGCACTCTCACAGACACAGCGTTTACTTCTGACTTTGTGCAGTCTGCGCTGTGGTATTTGGCAGCGATCTTGTTGTGCTGTAGATTAAATCTGGTTCTCAGCTTGTGAATGCAGAGCTGGCAATGATACAGCAGCAGTGATATGAGGCTGCCTGTGTCTAAGTGTTTGCTGTAGGTTCAGGCATTCTTTAACCATGAAACATAGCAAATAACAACACCATCAGTTACTAGGTCAGTGTTGCAAACACTGGATTTTACTGTAGCAGTAGATTAGAGCCAGCCATGTTACGGGGTGACAACATGTTTATGAGCATAACGTCTGGTCATCCCTTTGGATTAGCATGCACATAGCCAGCAACAATAACTTTGACTGCTCAGATGGGAAAAAGGAAAACAAAGTTGAAGATACCCAAGTAGGTCATTGGTTACAGCCCATTTGGCATTAAGAGGCCCAGTGATTCAAGGCCAGTAAGACCCAGTCGCTGTGGCTAACAGGGCCTTATCAGGGGCCCTGTCAGGCATGCCTCAGCTCCTGCCACTCAGCCAACGGAGGACCCCGAGGGGAGAAGGACAAGCCTGTCAGAGCCACAGCAGTATGGCTCTAATAAGAGGCTACTTAATTCAATTCAACGTGTACAACATTGGAAATTATCACTGGCCAACACACTTAACAGTCAGAAAAAATGTACGTATTATATTATATTGTTTGGGCAGATGAGAGTTAAGACACTCTGGGAACTCAAGGCAAATAAATGCATGCAATATTATGCTGCGAATGAAAAGTCTCAAGGCCTGATCAGGTCACACGGATTTTGTAAACATTTCTGAAAGGAAGTAACAAGTGTTCGCATTTTTAAAGAGGTCATATGGCCTGCGGCTGTTGTTGCAGCAGCAGCTTCCTGTTTGTATAGGGCACACCATCAAGTTCCTATCATTATGGTCTCATTTGCTATACTGAGTAATACATGTTGTATATTCTATTAATAATACAAATATGAATGATAAGCTTGTTACTCAATAATAAGGCTGTGTCATGGAAAATAGAACTGTGCAATAGTGTAACTTAAAGCAGCCACACTCAGACAACCTCCTATTATACACCTACCTTGACTGTTATAACAGTAACATGACCAGCTGATCCCAGTGCCGGGCTGAACTGACCTTATTAGCACAGCTATGTAAATAGCTGTCCAAGATGTCAGACTGCCGTGAAAGAAACGTATAATTTTCCTCCAACTCTTGACATTCCTTGATACTGTACTTAATGTTGTAAATCAGGTCATATATTGGCTTTAATCAGTGCTTCTCATTATTTTCTGTCACGCCCCCCTATGGAAGAAGAAAACATATTGCACTCCCCCCGCGCAAATATATAAATAGAATAATTTGTCTATAAAACTGTAAAAAGTACCTCTGCATAACACTGTATCCTTAATGTATAAGATAATAAAAATGAAGAAATATGGACCAACTTACAACAAACAATAGCTTTAACTGTAACAGAAGATTTAAAGTGCATCTGAAATTAAAAAATAAAATTAAATCCTTAATTAAACTATACATTTTTGACTGACCATGTCAAACCATATCATACTGAAAAATCAAATGAAATCGGCTTATCACTGTGATTGGGGTGTAATGTCTTTATTTTATTTTCTGTTTGCTGCCAACATTTCAGACTCAGTGACACACCGGTCTTTCACAGTGTACTACAGACTACGCTACTACGCTACAGACGCTTCGTCATATTTCCTCGTCTTAGCTTTCTTGAGACTTTTGTTTGTCTCTTAATCTCCGTCTCTCTCCGCCTGTCTTCTCATCCCTGTTAAATACGTTTTCATGGTGTCACTTGAGGGTCTGCTACACTTAGTGTCCACACTTCATACTCGTACTCTGTGCTGAATGCTCCTTGTGCACACTCTGCCAATGAGAGCGCCACTGCCCCCTAATGTAGTGGAGGTGCAATTGCACTTTATTTGGGGAAAATATATATTTTTTTAAAAGCATGTTCGTTAAGGTCAAACATGCCCCCCTTGATGCAGCTTCATGCCCCCCCGGGGGGTGGCGTGCTCCACTATTTGAGAACCACTGGCTTAAATGCAGGTGCAGTGTAATAACAAGCAGCGTATGTCAACCTATGCAACCAGACACAAATACTTCCGATTTTAGTTTGAGACTTCCTTCTTGCTGAAGGACAAAAGCTCATCTGCATGTTTAGTGGAGGTCATTGGGAACACACAAGGGGTTAGGGCACACACACCACTTGAGTTTAAGTGGTTTGACACAAGTAGGAAAAGCTCTTCTATTTACTACAGCTGAAGAGCCCATGTGCATGTTACAGGAGTAATAAGTGAGAAAATCTCCAGGATTCAGAAGCTCGCGGTATCATTTATTTGTAGCAGCCTGGCACAATAAAATTTTGGCTGCTACAAATGGATTATATATTTGTGGAGATGCGCACTACTCCCAAACCGTGGATGCACCTTGCATCATAACTCATTCTCCCCCTACTGCACACAGACGTCTTCCTCTGAGCTGTCTCACAGCTTTTCCCTGCAGTCAGGATATCTACACTTGCAGAGCATGGTTGCACTGTCACCACCTAAAAATGTAAACGCTTTAAAATCAATGCACATCTATATTTCTCAGTAAAGCCCCAACCGAAGACTGTAAAAGAAAGGGAATTCATGGTGCATTCAGGTGCATCTTGTAAACTATGAAATCAATTTCTAAAGCAAACCGTTTGACTCCGTGGTAGATTTAGTGCATCCTGTAAACTCAAAAATCTATTCTCGAACGGTCATGAAGGTTGCTTAAAATTGGAACATTTCTTTTTATTTTCCTTGAATGCAACACACACACACACACACACACACACACACACCTTTTGGCCTTGTTCTTTCACTGCAGCGTTTTTTGGAACACTTCATAGAGTTTCAAATCACAGGACTAAAATGCACACAAACATTGTCAAATTAATCCCCCCCCCCTCCCCCTTAGAAGGCCTCAATGGAAATGAAACTAAAATACTACAGCATTTTTAGTAACCACATAGCAAAGTAAAACGATAGCTTGCAATAGATTTTCAAAATTGCATAAAATAATTAAATCAAATTGTTAGCAGCAGTTGTAAACCCCAACGTATTCTTGTAGAACTCGCTAGGTATCGGCTACCACCTCAGATCGAATCAGATTCTGTGGGAAACATTAGCTTGTATAAGTTTAATATGGTTGGCAGGCGTTTTAATATCAGTGTTTATATGCTGAGGTTAGCTAATGCATTGATAGAGGTCAATGCATTAGCTCATATTCAATTGGAGATGCTTGTAAGGCCTGTCAGATGTCTGTGGTATTGTGAAGCAAGTTCCAGTTTTGAATTATGGTCAGCTTCAGGCTGGATTCTGTGTTATCCCTTTGGCATATTTTCTGTCTTTGGTATGTGTTTTTTTTATATTTCAGACCTTTCTTCTTGCCATATCACATTAGTGTTCACCGCTGATGCAGCAGCCGTTCCAGCAGTGGATATCTGTCCCTGTATTCTGACCTAAAACCTCAGGGTAAAACGACACCAAAAAAACAAAAACAGGGATGTCAGACTTTTATTGAAGTAGTCACTTAAGGCCGAACTGTTTATATCAAATAGTCAATCTTTGAAATCGTGCTCGCCCTGCACCATCTGATCGACTGTTTATAGTATTTTATTTGTTGGTCATACCAGTTCATCACATCCACTTCACATTTGGCTAAATGGCCTTTGACCTCCCCAGTCCCTCCCTCAACAACAGAAAGTGTCACAACGGCTCATTAGGACTAGTAATCCCTTTTGGAATTTAAGAATGTTGTTTGTGTGAATGAACATGGAGCACCTCTGTGTCCTGTTGAGGCCTCATGCTTCAGACTCTGTGGTATGAGGGATAGTTATTTAATACAGACTGCAGTTGTTACATCACAAAGCTGTTTACATAATGACAAAAACAAATGCTAGGCACATGTCTTAAATCTATTTTGACAGTAAAATTCTATGTTAACCCCCCCATTGCCCAAGGATAATTAAATAATTTTCCAAATGTTTTGTGTATAGCCTTAGTAATAATTCTGCTAAAACTATATGTTTAACCTAGTATTTCTATGCCATATGGAATTTAATTTGAGTGATTTCAATGTATGGGGGGGATTATGTTTCTAGACAATTGGCCCTAGTATAAAATTCATAATAAAAAAAAAATAATAATTATAAAAGCACCAGTGTTTTAATGGTGTTTACAGGTTTAATGGTGAGAACTGGGGCCAAAACAGGCTTTATGTCTTCTAAAGCAAGGTGAGATGTGTTGTTAGGACTGAACACACACTCCTAGACAGAGCCGCCTGTATGCCACAACCTGCAAAACGGCTCTGGACCAAGGGCCTTATAACTGTACGAAATCTGGACATCCATAACCAATCGGTTTTAAAGAAAATGCAGTAATATATTTAAATTGGACATAGCATCACAAATAATCAAATGAAACATCCGTGAGTTATGCAGTGATGTAGTTATCAGTAAAGTTAACCCAGATCTTTTCTACGCAAGGAAACCTTTATAGCTGCGTTGTTCATCGTTGTTTCCCTGGACACTATCAACAATAAACAAGGGTGCACAGACGCTGTGGAGATTAAATTATTAAACTTATATTAATGAGACAAAAATGAAATGAACCATAATATAATTTATTTACACAGTAGTTATGTATTTGTACTTTGTATGGACATTTGATGGAATTTTTAAACTATATTTTAGAAAGTATTTGCTCACCCATCCAAGTGAGAAGGTTGTTCATAAAGACATAGATGACAGTCTGTGGATGAACTTGACTGACCTCAACCTAATAAAGCCGCTTTGGGATGAATTAGAGTGGAGATTGAGAGCCAGGCCTTCTTGTCCACCGTCTGTGTGTGACCTCACAAATGCCCTTCTGAAAGAACGGTCAAAAATATCCCATAAACGCACTCTTAAACCTTGTGGACAGCCTTCAGGTTGACTTAAACTCCTATACGAATCAGGGCATGTGAGTGAATACTTTTGGAAATATACTGTGTTTTTATATTGAGGCTAAAGTGTGACCTACTGAACCTTAATTTATCATTTTTTATGGTAAATATACCGTTTTATTTATGCATAAGGCCCTATCTAGAGTGCCCTCACTATGTTGCACACTTAAAATACCTGAAAATACTTCATGAAGCTTGATCATCAGGGAGATGCTGATTCATCGCTGTGGTTGTTTTAAAGCTTTTCATTTCTGTTGGTTTTTTCCTGCAAGTTCACTTGGACTAAAGGGCATTTTTGACATTGATCCGTTTATCCGTCCGTCTTCACAACTCGTGTATACACATCCTAAATATGTCTAGTAGTACCAATAAAAGAAGCAGATGGACATGTTTTCAAACTTGAATGATTAAATGACTCAATAGAGCATCCGGTGTCGGATAGTGTAGACGTTTCCTTTTCCGATCAAACGAATGAAACCCGTTTTGTTAACAATGAAACCAGTCGGTCTATAATGCCAGTGTAATGCTCCACCACTGACTCCTTCCTACTGCAGCAGTTGTTCTGCATTCTGTCTGCTGTCAAAGCTGACAAATTTATGGCACTAGCGAGCTGGCGTATCGTGCTGCTAAACTTGCACGGCTACCACAAGTAGTTGCACATGAAGTTTTTTTTATAATGTTATTTTTTGTGTGTCAAAAAAGACGTTTTCCTGTTTTGTCCTCTCTTTTACAAAATGCATCTTTAAGTTGCAATGACACTGAATCACAAATCGAGTTAAAAGTATTCACTCATAGTTCTCGGTTGATTGAATCTATGAATCTACAGTTGCCTCTACTGTTACCGTGCCGTGATGGTTGGATTCTTTTTGTGATTTCACTTCTAGAATTACATTTATTTAAACGGGTTTCCTGGTAAGAGCAACCAAAGGAAGGAAAATCTGTTTAGGATTGGAAGTAGAGCTTTGGTTATAGCTAATACAGGTTGTTTGAGCATTTAACACTATGGTTTTGAAATTGGTTTTTATTATTGATGACCCGATCGGATTTTGGTAAAGGCCATTGTGTTGTATATATGAAAACCCCTTTTGCTTGTGTTTTTTGCCTGCGGGCTGTTTAGTCTGGGTCAGGGTATTATGCTGAATCAAGGGTGTCTCATTGGCTCCGTGCCCTCACTGCAGCGGCTGATAAAATGCTCAAAGGAGGGGTCGGCCTGGCCGCCTAGTTCAGCTGAGGACATCTCAACCCAGTGCCACCACTCTCGGTTCTAACCCTCATCGGGGATCTGGGAATAAAGGGGGGGGGCACATGTAATGTGCTAGACAGCCCACCCCTCCACATTCTCGTTTTCTGGCTCACGCCAGTCCACGCTGGCTTGATTTAGTCCTTAGTCATTTTACATGGGTGTCAAGCGCATTTGTGAACATTTGTCTTGAGTGCAGAACAGATGGAGAAAATGCTTCCCTGGGTATTATAGCACCACAGCTATTTGTGGCTAACTGTATTAGCTATTCTACAGTATTTTACAATGGGTCTGAGTATCTTGTGGGTTACCATTAAGCACGGATGTTTAGTGTCTATGCGGGAGAGCGAGAGGGAGAGTGTCACCACCAGCTGTCGTGCCTCCGGTTCTCACCAAATGTGCAGGCTAATGCCGCTGCTTGTTCACTATAAAGCATCTGTGATTAGAAATTACAAAGCTAAAGAAGGACTGTTTTGCGGCTGAGCTAACTGGGAAATCACAATAAAGAATAAACAATGTCAGTGATTATTATTAATCAGTATTAACAGTCCATTTGCCATCTGATTCATTAACTGATACTTTCAGCAGTGAAAGACGAGTGTTAATTGGGATTCTCTGGGTCTGTTCTCAGGCCTCTGCATCAGTAGAGAAAGGAATCTTGTCTAATCAATTAACTGTGTTCAATAGATGATGGGCTCCACAATTATCACACTCGTTTGTGGCAATTTCTGTCATTTTATGTGAAGTGGTCTCTTTTATTTTTTTTCTTTTCCTGGAGGTTAATGTTTTATTTCATAAATTTTATGTGACTGGGCGTGGCTTATCTTTAGCTGTAATTCTTTAATAATCGTTTCAACAGCCCAGAACCTCCCTTAATGTCTGTTTTCACCATAATGTCTAGTTTTGGACATTAGTGCCCAGCAAATGCTTTTAATCAGCTATGTTCTGCACATACCTTATTAGCTTTAGTGCTGAAATGAGTACTTGATCCTCAGCTATCATTGCACTGTTGGAAAGCTATAGTGTGGCCAGTCTACTTGTGTGTAATTATTTCTTTTACATAAAAATTACAAACACTCCTGCTGGTTCCAGCGTCTCATATTTGAGAATTTGCTGTTCGTCTTAACTATTAATTTAATCAAAATGAGTTATGAAGATGTCATATGATTAGAATTTTCTACTGAATTATAGATTGATTAAATTTGCAGTTCAAGTTGACTTTTACAGACGTATCGATTGATTCATAACGTGGCATTTATGTACGGTACTGTGCAAATCTTTTAGGTACTAAAAGTAAAGTGAGGATGCTTCTAAATTAATGCTACGAATCAAAATTATAGAGAGTTATATTATTCTTTCTCTCAAACTAAAGAAGTTTAACTGTAGAAATGGTTTTGTAAATTTCAGGAAACCTTGTTAAAAAATGTGTATAGATGCATGTTAGAAATCTAACAATATTATTGGACTATTAAAAGTCAAATATTGATATCGGTGCTGACCTCCAAAAAGTTCACAACCCATTCAAGTTTTTTAAAAAACAAATGTGAACAGGGTGAACCTCACCCAGCACATTGCATAACGAAGCATTTAGTCACTGACAAGGTGTCATTGTGTGTTATCAGAATGACGCTGTTTCTTTGTTTCTGTGTTAAATAATTTGTTTTGTCACCCTGCACATGCAGTCTATCAAAGGAGAGGTTTGTAAGGCCTAATCCACATTGGCTTCCGGTCACAATCTCTCGCATGCACCCGTATTCCTCTAAACCCCTTGTGACAAACGTGTTACTTTCATTGTGGTCCACTTAGAGTTCATAAGTGCAGCAATGACGTAATATTCTGCTTCTGTCATTTTTTCTGATTACCTAGTGCTAGTTCTTTTTATCTTGTCCCATCCTTTTTGCTTAGCTTACACGCAGATAACAGATTAGTCATTTGGTTTCACTATGATTTTAAATAGCAATGGTGTTCCTTGTTTTTTTACAGTCTCATTAATTGAGCTAGGTTATATGTGCACATTTTACTCTCCACTAGCCTTTTCAGCATTCACGCCAGCGCTTCCTTGTTTAACATATTTTACTGTGCCAATTAGCAGAGCTCGGGTGCAGACTGGCTGCATGGCAGAGCTGTAACACAGGAATAGAGATAACAAAGTGACCAGCAGCTGCTCGCCAAATCCTCCTGCAGTCACGTTATGGGATACGATTCAGCCGTGGGCAGTTTGCTGGCTCGGGGCTCGCCCTGCACCAGCTTTTGTTACAGCAGAGAGGAAGCACTGCAATAATCATCTATTGTGGATGGGTGCAGAGGGGGGGGCAAGTGATTTAACAAGCTTCCTTCAACCTGGCAACCAGAGTTCATGTCCCGTGGTTTTCAGACATCCTCATTGTTGGAAATGTCCAAATAAGCTGTGAATGAGACACAGCTGTAGGGTCGGTGTTCTGTAACATGACCTCCAGTGATGAGAAAAGGTCCTGCGTGGATCAAATACATCCTTTACAGCTGGCATTAAAATAGGTTTTAGATGACCGGTTTACAACCAGATAATGCCTGGCCACATGAAAGTACAGCTATAAATGCACCCGAGCATTGAAGAAGCTGATCAGCCAAACTACCTCTGGAGGTGGTCGTGGGCACGCCGTGACAGAATTATGCCGTCACATGCGAGAGCGTGTCTCTGCTGTCAAAACAAGTCTCAAAATCTAACGTTTGATGGCGCATATGTAGGTTTAACACACGGTTTGTGCAGTTTAACGGTGTTCCTGCTTCCCCTGGGAGGTGATAAATCTGACCACAGCTCAAATAAAAGTGGCTGCATAAAATATTATTTGACTATTTTTTTTTGTTTTTGTTTTTTATAGATGTGTGCAATCAAGTGGATGTGACATTTGGTTGTTAGAGCTAGAATTTGCTAACACTCCTGCTGGATCCAACGTCTCAGATTTGCTACTCGTCTTCATTATATAACTTTAAAGTGAATTGAAATGAATTATGTGGTTGAATGTCATATTATTAGCATTTCCTCCTGAATTATTGATTGATTAAAGTTGCAGTTGGCTTCTACAGATGTATCGATCGATTCATTTATGTACAGTACTGTGCAAATCTGTTAGGTACTAAAAGTAAAGTGGGGATGCTTCCAAATTAATGCTACAAATCAATCAATTAATCAGTAAACATAAACTAAATTGAATCAATAGAGTTAACATTAGATACAACACAAGTATAGAGTAAAGTATAGTTCAAAATTATAGAGAATTATATTATTCTCTCTCTCGAACTAAAGAAATGGTTTGTAAAAATGGTTTTCTATATTTCAGGAACACTTATTAAAACATTTATATACATGTTAGAAATCTAACAATTGGACTTTTTATTTTTAGACCCGCGCAATCAAGCGGATGTGACATTTGGTTGTGTGAGCTGGAAGCATTGATCGTCTCCTAATGTGGACATTGGAGACGCATATTGATACCAGAGACGTTAGCCCAATTAAATCAAACTTGGATACAAATCACATTTTAACATGTAAATTCATTATAGTTTTAAAAGGCTACGCTTGATTGCCTGATTGCCCTGAAGTTCACGGTGGCCACTTTTGTGTGAATGAGACAAGTTTCTGCAGGTTGAGCATTTTGTACAGTTTTTTTAAATGGCTTGTATTTCAGAGTTCAGTTTTAGAATAGTCTTAATCTCATTAGCCAGTTATGACACATTTTGAGTGCGCTGGGTTTAGCTGACTAGGCGTTTTTTACTGTAGTAAAGGTTGTCGAAAGCTTGTTTGAATACAAATCCCTGTCACACCACTGTTGCTAATCCTAAATGATGCTAATCTGCTGCATGTTAACCAAGGATCACGACGAGGTCAAGTTAACAAGGGGAAAAAGGAAATTGTAATTAGGGACACAAATGGAGAAAGACCACTTTGAGTTTCTAATTCGGCCACCTTAATTAGGACTAATGCTGAAAGGTCCTTTTACTTAGGGGCCAACAGATTTCCGGTTTGCCATTCATGAATAGGGAAACAAAAATGGAAAACAGGCCCCTATTAATGACGGGTAATTGAATTTAAAGGAACGTGGGCATTGTCTGTCTGTGTGTGTGTGTGTGTGTGTGTGCGTGTGTTAAGATGAAATGCTAAAAATGACATGTTTTAGATTCTGTGTGTTTACAAGTTTTCTCACTTACACTATCAGCATCTATCACTGGTGTGTATGTGTGTCTGTCGGCTTGTTTGGGATATGTCTCTTAGATTTATGCTTCTCTGAGGTGGCCTGCCTCAGCACTCTTCACCCTCACAACTCCCTTCCTTCTAGGGGAAGTCTTATTCTATTAGTGGATAATCAATAGTAAACACTCATCCTGCTGTAGCCCCCCTCAATTCATGTGCTACTTGACTTAGTTTTTTTATCAAGCAAAAAGTACAATTACTACAGGGGGAAAAAAAATAATGGCTGCTTTATTCCGATGTCAATGAAACGATGATGCGCGTGCATGTGTGTTTGTGTGGTTTGAGAATAACGAGTTATCTTTGTTTTCTATGCTTCTGTTTATGGCAGAAATGTCCAATTTAACGGTAAATCGTTTGACATGCTCGCAGGGCTCTCCGCAGTTAGCGGAGTCCTTGTGCGCCTTGAGGAGCTGGATTTTCCAGAGCAAATTTCCACATGAACGATGCTCCTTGTTCGACAAATTTATCTTGCGTTATGTGTGTTTTCTCTACTTTTCTGCGTGACTTTGACAGGCCGATAACCAAGCTTGATTAAAGATTCTGACTTTGCTACACAGGCTGGCTTCTCGGCTTGATTTTTATTTAACCGGTATGAGATTCAGAATGTTGTTGTTTTCACAATGTGCCAGAATGAATTTGGCTACTTGAAAAGTGGACTTGGCCAGGAAGTGTGCTGATTGATACAATACCCACTATGCTGGCACCATAAGTTACCTGGAGTGACACCATCTATCTACCAGTGCACACAGTATTCTCTGCAGCATAGGTGGCCTTAGTGCAGTGGTTCTCAAATAGTGGGGGGACACATTTGACCTCAGGGACCATGCTTTTTAATTTTTTTAATTTTTATTTTTTTTACTCTCTGATAATAAAGTGCAGTTGCACCTCCACTACATTAGGGGGCAGTGGTGCTCTCTTTGGCAGAGTGTGTGCAGGGAGCATACAGCACAGAGTATGAGTATGAAGTGTAGACACAAAGTGTAGCAGACCCTCAAGTGACACCATGAAAACGTATTTAACAGGGATGAGAAGAAAAGAGACAAACGAAAGTCTCCCAAAGCTAAGACGAGGAAATGTGACGAAGCGTCTGTAGCGCTTGGTTCACTGTGAAAGACGAAGGTGTGTTACTGAGTCTGAAATGTTGGCAGCGGACAGCACGAATACAAAAAAATTAAAGACATTACACCACAATCATGCTGATAAGCAGATTTTATGTAACTTTATTTTTAAGTATCATATGGTTTGACAGTCAAAAAATGTTGAAGGATTTCATTTCATTTCTGAATTTCAGATGCAATCTTTTCTGTTACAGTTAATAAACCTTGTCTTTGTTGGAAGTTGGTCCATATTTCTTTCTTTTTTTATTCTCTTATACGTTTATAACGATACAGTGTTATGCAGAGGAACTTGTAACTAGTGGGGGTGTGAGATGTTTTCTTCTTCCATAGGGGGAACGTGAAAGAAAATAATGGAGAAGCACTCCCTTAGTGTGATTCAAACTCCAGTCTAAGGCAGTATTTGTGCCATTCTCTCCCTGTAATTATGTTACGGATTGCTGATTATTTCAGAGGAAGAACCAGTGCCCTTTTTTCCATATAAAAACCATGTTCTCCTTTGATCGGCTATTGTAACTTACTTCTTGTTGTGTATACACCGCAAGATTGTCAGGTAAAGTAGCAGAGCTGATAGACATCTCTCCACAATAAGGGCGCTTTCTTCTTCTTCTCAAGCGGACTGTATGCGGTTAGGGGCGGCATGTGACATCAGTCCAGGAACTTGATTTGAACACATAGTTTTGCCATTACATGGTATAGCATCCTGCACAGTTCCCAGGACTAATATTTTAATCTATTACCTGGTCCCTGCTCCCTGCAGCGCTCAAAAAAACCCCGCTGTTTTGATATCTCATTTCTGATAGGTGTCCGTTGCTGTATTAGCTCACCGGTGCTGTGGAACTAATGGAGTTCGGCACACAGATGTAGTGGGTGGCAGCCGAGTGGAGCGCAGCGTTATGGATTGCTTCCTGCTAATGTCACAATCTATTTTTTCTGTCCTTGCTGCCCGGTGTGGTTTTCTAGTGTCTGTGTCTGTGTGTGTGTGTGTTTTACCTCGTCTGGGCGGCTCCACACACACACACACACACACACACACACACACACTGTGACCAGCTGAGCCTTTTCTTAAGCCAAGTATAATACACCACAGACTTAATACGATTCTCATTTATGCACACAAACACTAGAGGGTTTGTTTGCAATGTGTTTGGAACTGTGACGTAATACAGTGATGAGTCACACTTGTTAAAAGCTCACATCCCCCCCACGGTAACTACAGTCGTGTATATTAACGCTTCTGTCATCTCCTTTGTCTTGGGTTGCTATATGTACATTCTTCTAGTGTCTCAGTCTGTATATGTGTCTGTGTCTCGTCATCTTTGCAGAATACCTCTGAACCTACTGTACATGTGGCTTCTGAATTATGCAGAAACCTCCAGGGAAAAACTGAAGTGGGAGACCAAATGGTGTGTGTGTGTGTGTGTGTGTGTGTGTGAATGTGATTTTTGGAACATTGTGATGATGGAGGTAGGGTGTGGTTATTTTGGTAAAAAAAAAATGCAGCAAGAAAGAAGCTGAAGAGATAAGGAGGAGGAGGTAGGAAGAAAGAACAAGAAGTAATGTGGGGGGGGAGGCGTGTCACCTAAAGGGAGGAAAAGCTGCAGTGCACAAAAGTTAAAACTTCCTTTAATCTCCCTGCCCTGCTCTCCTCCATCTGTCTGTTTAGATCCTTGCTCCAGGTAAAACTTCAGTCCACGTGTTTCTCCTGTGCAGCAGAGAGCACTCGGGGATAACCCAGCCCAACTTGGGCGGCCCCCAGCCTCTCCTCTTTTGTGGCTCAGCTTGCCTCAGTCGAAAAGGGTTCTCTGCAGAACTGAATTATTCATGATTTCAGAAGAGTGCAGTGAAAATCCCCACCCCCCACACACTTGCACACAAAACCTGATATGCCACATTCATGCACGCACGCACACACACACACACTATGCTTTTTATCATCTTATCAGTCAACATACTGCATCATAAATTACTTGTGTGGCTTTATTGTTGTTTAATTTACAATCAATTTTTTAGTTTGATTTGCCGTTTTAGTCTCAGAGGGAGTCCGTTGTGATTGAATAATTATATAAAATCTTGCTAGGTTCTGTTCATCACATTCCAAACCCATCTCTGTGAGGGGTGGGGTTGTGCTAGTAGTTCATGCTTCGTGCTGAGTTCACATCTATGTGTTTGTGTGTGTTATGTAAGTCCTTGCTGTTGTAGGAGGGGAAAAAATGGGGAAATTGCAGTAAAGCTACCCTTGGCTTCACCTGGAGCAATTTCGCACAGTGGGGTCAATCCTACAGTGAATTGGCGAGGGATGGAATTGAGAGAGAGAGAGCAGTTAGCGAAGATGTGCTTGTGTGTGGGGGGGTGTTTGGAGAAGGGAGTGGTTGGTGTGAGGGGTGCAGAGAGGGAGATGGATTGCAGATATGGGGGGATGGGGTGGAAAGAGCAAAAGGTAGAGGATGAGAGAGAGCGACGCGTGTAAGTGAAGGAAACGGAGAAAGATGGAAGAGATCGATGACACATAGCCTTTAGCTGCAGTGTGTGGTGGTGGTGGTGGGTGTGACCACGTTGATGTCTGGGTTCTCCTGCTGGAGTCCCTGTGGTTTGTCACCTTTATGTCTCTTTCCATAGCCTCAGCCTGTCTGGATTTATTAAAACAAACAAGTGAGACATAACAGGATTATGCTAAATATACTTAAAATGTCTCACCCATGCATGAAGTATATTAAAAATATCCCACCCATGCAGAAATCTTTTTTTTTTTTTTGAGAAAGCCACGGATCTGTCGTCTTCCCCCCACACAAACTGCAGATTGTTCGGTTTGATATACAGTACAGATGGATGTGGTCCAACAAGAGTCTGGTATATGGCTCAGAGACAGACACTAACCTCCTTATCACTCAATCTTTATTTCCAACTTGCTAAAACATACCGGCTCGATGAATTTGAAATATGCAAGGGAGTGCCTTCAAAAGAAAAGGCCACTACCATCTGGTAATTCTTGTAAAGCAAATACTATATTGTAGTATCTAATTAGAGCTGCTGTTTATCCACTATTTCTTTCTGCTCTGCATCTGTCCTCGTTTCTCCAGGATCGTAAGTTGTCGAAAGTGGAACGTCAGCGCTTCAAGGAGGAGGCGGAGATGCTGAAGGGCCTTCAACATCCCAACATTGTCCGTTTCTATGACTTCTGGGAGTCACCCCTCAAAGGGAAGAAGTGCATTGTCCTGGTAACGGAGCTCATGACGTCTGGAACGCTAAAAACGTGAGCAGTATGAGATATTGTGCAGATAAGCATGAACAAACAACTCGAAAGAACACATTTTGATAGCGATTTACATCATAGACAGATTTTTTAAAGCTATGCTTATAGCTTATAAAGCTCTGTCTGTCATGTAAAGTTTTCCCTCTCTTTCCTACAGCTACCTAAAGCGCTTCAAGGTAATGAAGCCCAAGGTGCTGAGAAGCTGGTGCCGACAGATCCTGAAAGGCCTTCACTTTCTCCACACCAGGACCCCTCCCATAATCCACAGGGACCTCAAATGTGATAACATCTTTATCACCGGGCCTACGGGGTCGGTCAAGATAGGGGATTTAGGGCTGGCAACGCTCAAAGCGGCTTCCTTTGCTAAGAGTGTAATCGGTAGGAGACTTACAAATGTAGCTTGGCAGATTTGTGGTTCTAATACTCGAGAGACAAAGTGAACTATCCGTTGGATTCTCTCTTCAGGTACCCCCGAGTTCATGGCTCCAGAGATGTACGAGGAGCACTACGACGAAGCGGTGGATGTCTACGCGTTTGGAATGTGTATGCTAGAGATGGCCACCTCAGAATACCCATACTCCGAGTGTCAGAACGCTGCTCAGATCTACCGCAAAGTCACTAGTGTAGGTGGAGCTTCCATACGATTTTCCAGCCTGTGTCAGAAATGGGATATTTAGGGGAAATATTTCAAATTTCAATATACTGTAGATTCAGTGGCCAAAATTACATCAGATTGGCTTTATATTTATATTTTGAAACATGACTCTAAAAAAAAAAAATGTGATAAATGCGTTATTGAACAGTCAAAAAAGGGACCTGCACTAATTATGCATTAATCGTCACTTTTTCTAAATATTTAAATAAATAATTACTAGACATATTTATACTTGTTCCTCCTAGCACCATGGTGTTACTCAGCAGATTTTTTTCATTATGATACAGTTGTCTCTTGCACCTTTAAAATGGGGCAAAGTGAGGTAAAGGATGTTTTTAGGTGCTTCACCTCATATTGGTCTAGGGAGGTTTTATTTGCAGCTTTTTTAGAGCACAAGATCTGCTTTCCCATTTTCAGCTGGATGGATCCTCAGCCTTGAATTTCTTGAGGGTGGAGAATCTAATGAGCCATATGGAGTCACAGAGGGAGCCCAGATCTCCTTTGTTTTTTGATGAAGCCTAAAGGCTGTATTCCATTCCATTTCATAGAGTCTCTTCACTTGCAAAGCTCACAGTAAACTTTTTTTTTTTTTTAATTTTGAGGCACCTAAAGTCATGACGAACTTCCTGATTTTCACGAAAAGTCTTGATTGATTTGCCACTCTTGAGACTTGGCAGGGTTGAAATCTGAGGGATGACTCTGTCATCCGTTGTTACAGAATAGAAGGTATCTATGCCCGTATCGACGGTGGGGCTCTAGATGCTGCTCTCTGCATTGTTAGAGTATGCATATCAGGACTACTGCAGAATACTAATAGGAGATTGATCAAAGAGAAACCCTGATAGCCTTGTATTACTCCCAGAGAACATTCAACATGCAACTGCATAATTGCTCGGAGTTTTTGTCAAGAGGATACACTTTTAGTTTGTCTTTGTACGAAATTAAGTGATCTTACAAGTTAGGTCAACATCACAGATAATGCTGCACCATGGAGAAAATGGAGAAAAAAATATCACCCTGCTGAGCTATAAAATTGTAGTATTATAGTGCATGTCCTCTAAAGATCTCACATGCAAACCATCCATAGAGGTTAAAGTTTACCTTTATTCCCTATATGCTCCACGCATTAAACACGCCTGTTTAAAGCATGTCTGAGACGTTCTATACTATATCTTGAAAATACATATATATATATATATATATATATATATATATATATATATATATATATATATTAGGAAAAAAATCATTCCTAAATTTTTGGGTCATTCTCTATTGTAGTTGTGAACACTATGGATCACAATATTACACCCCCCCCCAGGGGTTCAGGCACATACAGAGGGCTCTACAGTTTCAATACTGCAGCTCAAATCTCTTGAGCATTAAATATTCACTTTTGAAGGCGGGAAGGAACATTTGTCCATGTGCACAGGATGTTCCGAATAGTCAAAACATAAGGAGAATTTACATGACCAGCTGTATTCTAATTGTAGTTTACAAACAAATTATTTCAGGAGGAACAACAGGAAATGGGTGTTCTATTGTGGGGGAAAATCAACACACCCAACTGTGTTAAGGAGCTATACTGAAAATGTAAATTTGGAACATTCTCTGCAAATGGAGGGAATGAAATTGACTATGTTGCAATGGTGATTTGAGAGGTTTCTATCAACATTTTACTCTTACCTCTATTACAACTCTGGTGTGATACTTTTACAGTCATTTCAAAAATTGCTTCACCTTATTTCTGTGTTTTTCCTTCATTGTTATTTTTTCTCAATAGAGCTTCCTCTCATAGCGTGTCCTCAGCATTTTTGTTTATATTTCCTCTTTCCGCAGGGAGTGAAGCCAGCCAGCTACAACAAGGTCATGGATCCTGAAATCAAGGAGATTATTGGGGAGTGTATTTGCCAAAAGAAAGAGGAGCGGTGAGTGACTGCCCCCCCCCTCCATTATGATCGTCCAATGTCCAGCCAAGGGGGCCTGCAAGGTGCCCTCTTATCTTTCATGCCTCGCCTGTTTCCTCCGCTTCATTGCCGTGGTGCTGACAGTTGGGCTCTCAGCAGCATTGCGGCCTCTCCGTATCTGCAGGGTGTCTTACAAATCTGTTACATAATGAGTTTGTGTACAGGGGAAAATAACCCCTTAATTAGCTTCCAGTGGCTTTGTTTTATAGAAGCGTGATTGGGTTCATTGAAGGAGATTCCCAACAGCACAGGTGATCCAGGTCCTCTTGTGTGATTACTGTGTTTAATATATATAAATGTGCTTGAAACTGAGCGTTGACGTATTGTTCCTCAGGTACACCATCAAAGATCTGCTGAACCATGCGTTCTTTGCTGAGGATACCGGCGTGAGGGTCGAGCTGGCCGAGGACGACGATGGGAAAAAGGCCTCAATAGCCCTGAAGTTGTGGGTGGAGGACCACAAAAAGTTAAAAGGGAAGTACAAGGAGACCGGAGCCATCGAGTTTGCGTTCGACCTGGAAAAGGAGGTCCCTGAGGTTGTGGCACAAGAGATGGTGGGTGAACAATTTAAGATAAAGTTTAAATAACTTGTTCATACATTAATATATATTGATATAGATCTGATTCATTGAGTTATGGTATTGTGAATATTCTATCAAATTTAATCATAGGCAACTGAACCTATTGGAGTTAGTCTAGGAAGATGTGTCTTTTGTTGGGGGCTTTGTACAATAATTCCATACAGATCCAATGTTGGCAGTTTTTATCCTCCACATTTTATAAATTAACGATCGTATATTGAAGCTAGTGTTGTTGCTAATGTTTCCCCCATAATGCTTTGCCAAAATCTTTTAACCAGAGGTTGATATGACCAGAAATGCATTATTTAATTTTCTTCTATTTTTTTTTACTGACCCCAGTCTGACTGGTCAGGGAGTCCACATGGATAAGAGGCGGAACATTTTCCTCGAAAAATACAAGTTGCCTACGATCCAACTTGAGGACAGAACTGTGCTGTAAATAAACCACTGGTCATGCTTGGCGTGTCAGTTTGGTGTAGTGTGGTCTAGCTGCTATCTCATCATCAGGGAATGCACTCGAATGCAGATTGCTGGTGATAGCGAACTCCGCTCTTCTCGGAATCCAGTGATTGCGGTTTTATTTTTTTTCCTTTTGTTTACATGGTTTTCTCCAGCAAACATCATCAGATAAGGTGCCCACAAGCCCAGCAACAAAAGCCTCGCCCTGAAAAAAAATGAAGATTTCTCTCACAGCCATGGCAATACCGACCTGGTGTCTTTATATTTCTCATCCTAATTTCTGCAGCAACATGAACATGTCATTAATTTGGGCAGACTTTAATTAAAAGGAGGTAAACATGGTCTGTGTGTGTGTTGAGGGGGGGCGCTACACATGATCAGATATACTGGAGAGGCAAAATCATCAGTGAGACATCTTTCATACAGGGAGACTTGTGACATGACTATTCAAAATTATTTTGATACAGCTTTATCTTTAGCCAGGGGAGCATCTGCAAATTATCAGATATTGCAAAAAGGAGTCAATACAACATGCATCTGTGTTTGGGTAAAAAAATACAAGTTTACCTCAAATTATTGAGAGAAGTATTGCTTTTTCTTTGTTTGCCTCTCACTCACACACATTTCTTCTTTCTTGTCTGCTCTTTTCTTCCTTTTTTTTTGATGCTGATTTGGCCTTGACCAGACTTTGAAGCCTGGGAAACAATTCAGGGCCTCTCTATAACATTTGTGGCCGAGAGCAGACATTTGAGCCAACGGCATGTGGACAACATGCTTCAATGTCCTCATTTGCTCTGATGAGTAAATTCTCTACAGACTGGCAACAGACAGAAAAGAGTTTTATCCATTAACAGGCCTGGATTTATATTTCTGATAATTTTTTGTTTAAATACGTACTTCTAGTAGACTAGTATTATTTTTGAAAGTACTTTCATCCTCTGGTGCTAGAGTAGCCATAAGTGCTTAGGTTTATTGAGAATAAACATTTTTTTACAGTCTTCCCTATGCATTGTATCATCATCTTTATTTGCAGATTTAATAGTCCAGTTTTACTGTGAACAACGAACCAAGCTGCTGACAAAGGGAATAATCCCCAACTACTCTGATGCCCTTAAAATAGATTTTCCCTTTTCTTTCCTCTTTTCTCTCTGCCTCACGCACTCCTTTTAGTGCACCTCTCTCCTCTCACATGCCTAAAGCTAAAAATATCCTGGAAGTCATGCTTTTTGCTTTTGTCAGGTGGAGTCTGGCTTCTTCCACGAGAGTGATGCTAAGACGGTGGGAAAGTCGATCAGGGACCGTGTGGCACTGATCAAATGGAGGAGAGAGAGAACGGTGTCTGCCGCGGTTCCAGTGGATCAAGCTGAAGCGGGGCATAGGGTCCAGATGACACCATCTCAGGGCATCTCTGCTGGGGCAGCACATGTAGGACAGGCCCCTCCGATTGAACCAGAAGAGCCAGAGGCAGACCAGCACAACCGGCTGCGTAACCTACCAGCTAGTGCCACCTCAGTGACATGTAAGAGATTCCATTTTCCACCACGTCATAAACGCATGTCTCAATCTTCTATGACTGTTTTATGATTGTGCATATTAAATGAATGATTTGTGTGTCTCTCTGCAGCAGACAGCACACTCGACAGTGGCATGGGCTCCACTGTGTACTCAGACTCCCACAGCAGCCAGCAGAGTGTCCTCTACCAGTCCCTGCTGGAGCCTATCACTATGGCAACGCAGCAGGTCTGTATCAGGAGCATACATACCGAAGTAGACAATATATTTTAAAATGTATTACAATACACAAAATAAACCCAATATATATTTTTGAATATATGTAGACGAACCTTCATTATCATAGACATGCACATTACTTGTATTTCATACTTTTATGTATTCTTGCAAGAAAACGTGTTCATCTCCATCTCATTAAAAATCTCTTTTTTTGGGGGGGGGAAAGGGGTGGGGTTATAATCTGTTCACTCTGAGTAACTTACGTTTTGCTTTTGGGTTGCTCCTCGATTAGTGCCAGAGAAGTAGCCCCGTTCTGACAGATCGACCTCGCTCCTGTGAAAAGGGTGAAGCATGGGGGGCAGCTCTGCACCCAGAGCACGGGACCCGTTGGGGAGCCGCAGCCAGGAGAGGGAGCGCCCCCGTTATTGACACTCAGAGGGCGAACCACATCGCTCAACTCCATGCTCTCATTCAATCTAAAAGATCGATCAGTCCCACCCCCACTGTACAAGAGTACCAGTCAGACCTCAGCCCCACTGAGCTTCGCTCAGAGGCTCAGGACGGGTTCCCCTCCCAGAGTGCTCTGCCAGTGCTGCAGGTCTCCCCCGTCTTTTCAACTGAGACCCGCCGCAATAGTGACACCAGTATCACACCTTCCTCACAGGCCAACACTGAGAACTTGTCACTGCCTGTGCCGAGTGGACGCAGGCACTCGGATCTCAGCGGTCTTCTCAGTTTAAACTCTCATCACAACCACCACCATGCGTTGCATAGAAGCCAGGTGTGCCAGGCCTGCCTCTCCTTACTTCTTCTGAAGTCACTAGAGGGGAGCCACCGCCATCCCCCTGCTGTCGTGCCGGCGCACCACTGTCCATGCGACCTCCGACACCAACCACCCTCCGGTGGAACGGCGACCGCCCCTGGTTACGGACGGCCAAAGGGTTCGAGTGATTGCTCAGATTTCTCAGTGCTGCAGAAGTCCCTGTTCAATATAATCTGCCGCAAAGCAGCCCCCTGTCATGCCACGCCCTCCCAAACCTCCCTGCTGCAAAGCTCGGCTACCCACAGGCCTGCCCGCAGTGCGGGAGACAGCAACCTGAAGAGTCATCTCCTGAGTGGCAGTTCGGTTGGGGACCAAGAACCCCTCCAGGACTGCAAGGATAGATTATGTGCCAGAGAGCAGCAAGTTACTGGTGCTGTAGAAGTGGTAGGTCACGAGAGCGGGCAAATCACTTTAGTTTCCCTTATGTGGCCAACACCTGCTTAGCTGACTTCTCCCACCCGTAGGAGGGACAGCAATGTTCTGCATGGAGGTGATCTGATTCCCTCTCTACTGTCTGAGTCCTGCTCTCTGCATAGGCCTTCAAGAGCTGACCGTCTGCTTAAAAATCACAAGCTTGCTTCTCTCAGAGGACAATGGCACAATCTTTAACAGGCCCCATTTCCCTGCTGATTAACCTTTACCAATCCCCACTAGAACTGAGATTTTAACATTTTTTCCTTTCTGCTTTACTGACCCAATGCTACAGCTGTCTTCCTCCTTAGCTCTTGGATATATGGCTTTTGATTGAAAAAGGGGCGGCTGTCTGATTCCCCTCCTCTTGGTCTTTCACTTGTGTTCTGTTTTTTACCTCACACCTGTCACTGCCTGCTCATTGTTGAAAGGATGTTTCATGAACTTATTTTTATCCCTTCATCCTCTCTTTGTACGTGCATCCGGTATGACTTGTAATTGTCTTGCTTACTCTTTCTGTAGGGTTTATCCTCTCATTGCCAAGAGGGTCTAAACTTGTTTTTTTCCTCCTTTGTATCCTCAGACCAGTTCTGCCGGTCACCAGAATCAACCGTCTGTCCAGGGCCTGCCATCTTCCAGCACAGTCCACACACCTTTGCAGTACCTCCAGCCTGGACATAGCTACCCTGCTGCTCCGTATCCCGGTCAGCCCAGTGCAGCAGCACCAGCTCCAGCCAGTTTATGTTCAGTCAACATCCAGCATGCAGTCAGTGCTTCAAACTACACTCCTTCAGGTGTGCAACAAGCCCAAGCTGCGGCAGGTAGTTCAACATCAGCTGTGCCTCAACACGCTGCACAGAGCTACCAAGCACTGGGTCACCACCAACAGCAGCAGCAGCAGCAGGCCATCCCTCCAATGTTTCCAGTACAAGTTCAGCAAACCTGCCAGAACTGCGTGGCTCCAACTCAACAGTCTGAACTTGCATCCGGATATTCTTCTACAGTTCAGCAACAGACTGCAGTGGCAGCAACCACCCTGCCAGCACAGCAGACGGCACAAAGCTATCCTCTTGCATCTGTAGCCCCAACTATGACAGCCATGACCCAGTGTCACCCTGCACAAGCCCCCAGTGCACTGCAGCAGGTCCAGCTGCAGAGTCAGCAACCTGGCCCGGGCTCCCCCACACCAGCACTTTACAGGCAACAGATACATGTTCAGCAAGAGCACCAACAGCCCTTAACGCAAAATACTCAATCCAGTATACAACAAACACAACAACCGGGGCAGGCTTACATTCAGCCTCAGCATATCAAAGACACTGTGCATACCATACACCAACCCATGACACAGCCTACCCTTCAGTCCTCTGGCCAGCAACAAGTGCACACCCCGACGCTACAGCAGCACGGTCAGATCCACACGCAGACAGCAGTTCCACAGCAGAGCCAGGACGTATCCCAGTCAGCGGGTCAACAGGTTCAGGCCGCTGCCTCCCAGCCTCCTCACACAGCGAGACACCAGAGTTACCTCGCTGCATGTTTACCTGATACCGGCTCTCAGAGCTATGCACATTCTGCCCTCAATGCATTGCAGCAACAGACTGCACCAGCTCCGGTCCAGTACCTGCCTGCACAGCCTTCAGCTGCTCCGGGTTCTTCCCAGCACGGCCAGGCTGCTCACATGACCCAACAGGTGAGAGTATGGCGTTGATGACAACTAATATAGTAGATGGTAGCAAGGTGCCATAGTGCCTTAGCTTTGAATTTTGTTTGTTTCCCCTCCTCTGAACTCGGCCTGTTTTCATTTTTCATCAGTTTCAACCCTATCTTTGCGTCGCTGCTTTCCTGAATCAGGTATAACGCCTTTGTCTCAACACACTTTGTCACTGGTGGGACTCAATATGGGCAGGACAGAAGATAATGCACTTAAACAAGTCAACATTGTTATTTAAGGCTGTTATTAGTTTTGGTGCCGCTCATATTATGGTGCCTGGTTTTCTGATTTGGTGCAGCTGTGTTGGAAGATGGTAGACGAATAAAAGGAAGAATAGCCCAATAAGCAGGAGCTTCCTCACACTTCCTCAAGCAACAGCTAACAGATAAGCAGTAATGACAAACAATAACAGTGGTGTTAGCTGCTGCATCCGCCAGCCCTCCCAGGCTTGCACGCACCTTCCTTCTGTAAATGCAGCAGATTCAGACTGATGGCGGGCTTAGGGGCAGGATGGAAAAAATATTAGGTATTCTGATCTGGGTCAATAGCAGGAAATCCAAAAGGAAAGATGAAACTGGAGTCCCTGTGATCATTGAACTTCCCCCCCTTTTTTTCTCTTCTCCTTGTTCTCCTGTAGAATATTCCTTCTGGCCAGAGCCTTCCACAGCTTGGACAAGATGGGCAAAGCCATGTGCAAAATCTAACCCAGTCAGCTTTAAGTCTCCCAGCTCAGGCACTACCTCGTCAACAGCCAATGGCTCAGGCTGCTGTCCACCAGCAGCTGCAACCTCTGCAGATTTCAACCTCTCTGCCACCAACACAACCATCCCAGGTATTGTCAGTCTGGTGTCACTGTGTCACGTATCCGTCCATTGTTCTTCTGTGCTGTGTTTCCTGCCAATTGTTTTATAGATTGAATTATATTTATAGAACAATAACAATGTAGACACCAGTTTTTGTAACCTTGTTCTTTGGTTATTTGATTTTGCTCTTTTCTTTTTTTTCCGTTTCGCCTTCAGTTTCCTTTACAGTATCCCACAGTCCAGGTGATGACAACTGTGACTGACTGTGAACCCTCCTACCCTCACTCCTGCACTGCCCCTCCCCCTTCAACCTCCTCTTCTCTTAATCATGTCTTCCTTTCTCCTGGGATGAATGTCCCAGTAACCCCCTCTATTTCTCCCCTGTCCCCTATGCACATTGAAAATGTGCTAGTGTCACCCATCCCGGTGTCCCTCAAACCTTCCCCCTTACCTGGGCTTAGTAACATGGGTCCTACATCCCCACAACACCATCCCCAGAGCGTTAAATCTGAAGCTGCTCATTCACAACCTGCATTTCTACCAGCTCTAACCACACATCCCACACACACACACACTGGCTCGTCCCAGAGCATACACCCTCCCACAAATGGCAGCATTCAGCCTCTGATACAGGTAATTATAACGGCTGTAATGGAGTGCAGATGTTTACCAAGAAGGTGTGGACTGGAAGAAAAAGTGGACTGTGTGCGCACGTGTGTGTGTGTGTGTGTATGTGTGTTTTTACTAAATCAAAGCTGAACATTTAAATTTTTTTGTTCAGACCTATATTGATTGAATCATGTTGGACTGTCTACAAAGGGTTAGGTCTTGCAAGATAACATGATTATACATGATGTAAATGGTGTATTAATAATGTTGTAATTTGTCTTTAACAGCACATCCCTCACGCTGAGCTGGTCCCCGGTGCTCAGCCAGTCCAGCCCACTCAGATCCCCCAACCTGCAGCCTTCTCTGCACCTGTGCAGAATGAGTCAGACCCGAGCCCGGCAGCTGCTGCTGCCGCCCAGCTGGATCACAAGATCCCGTGCCAGCTGCCCCTGCAAACTCAGGGTCAGCTTCAGAGCCAGATTCCCGTGCTGCAACCCTCTGACTCTCAGAGGGTATCGTCTGGGTCTGCCAGTTCCAGTCTGACTCAGCAGAAACAGCTCGGTGCTCTCACAGGAGCTGCAGGTCAGGGTCCACCAGAAACCAGCATGGAGGTATGGACACATGACTCATTTTCACACTTTTTAGTTCTTATTGAGTATTTCTTCCTCTGCCCAGCTTGCTTTGTAAAAATATACCAGTGCACTCACACGCTGAATTACAGAACCTCCTCTCAAATCACTCACACATTAAGTTTCTCTTTTTTGTGCTCATGGAATCTGTTTTCTCTTTAGGATCAAGCTGCAGAGAAACACACTTCAGGGCAGAGCTATGACAGGTACTACCTTTAAGTATTTGCCCTCACTTCTCTTTGCAGGTGACGGGTTGGTGTTCTAATATGATTCTAAGATTTAGCTCTCAGGTGTTTGTCTTTTCTATTCTTTTTATTTTACACTTAAAGAAACTCTATTGTTGTAACGTAATCACACCATGAGTCAGAAAAAATGCCAAGTTGGAAGGACGTATAGCAGAACCTTGCAATCCAGTGCTCTTTAATCTTTAAAAAATAAACTTTAAACACCATCACCATCACCACCACCAAACACCAAGGCATTATCTGTATCCATTGTGTTGATGATCTTTAAAATCCATGAGGCAGAAATGTTGTTTACCACATTGAAGGCTCAAAAAACACAGATGGCATCTGCTGTACTGTTGTATCACCGTGACCAGCGGCAGCTGAAATTCCCTTTTTCCCACTTCAAAAACTCCCGTTATTCCTTTATAATGGATAACAGATAGCTAATCTGCCACAAATCTATATCCCCTTTAAGCTGGTGGGGAGTTCAGCGTCACCCATGGCTGATAAATCTGACTTTTACCAAATCCTCCCGGTATTCCAGAGCAACGATATACTTAAACAAAACCTTCTCACTAAGCCGTGTACCTCAGAGGGAGATTATTAAGAGCTACTGTGTTCCAATTAAATATGGTTAATTCCTGTTTTTATATCGCACCTCAATTATTATCTCTACATTTTAAACACGTTGGTGTTTTTTATTTCTAGTAGGCACTTTTTAGTGTACATATTTGATTATTCATTTTACAAAACACACAATTCATCTAAATGTATAGCTTTTTATTGGGTAGTTATGTATTCATGAATAACGCGGTGGTTACACTGATTTTAAAATGTAAATGTTTCCTTCCCAAAACCAGTGTCAACTCCGACGCCATGTCAGGGAAGGAGATGAGTGATGGTTATGAGGGGACACATGGAGGTAAAGGCGAGGGGAAAGTCCGCAAACACCACCGCAGGTCGACGCGCACGCGCTCTCGGCAAGAGAAGATTAGCAGACCAAAGCTCAGCATGCTCAACGTGGGTAGCCACACTCCAACAAGAATCTCATTTCTTGCAGTCCATATTAAGAGAAAATGTAACATTAGGTCATGTGTTTATTTCCCTTCTTGCTGTAGGTGTGTAACACAGGGGACAAGATGGTCGAGTGCCAGTTGGAAACTCATAACCATAAGATGGTCACTTTTAAGTTTGACCTGGACGGAGACGCACCAGAAGAAATTGCCACATACATGGTATGTAAGAAAAACGCTGACATCGGATCCAATCAGTGCAAAAGCTTTTATCATGTGCCGTAGGATCTGCATAGCCAGACGCTTTGTTTTTGGCTCAGAACTCTGAAACTCCCTGTGTTGCTGTTCTCAGCTGCAATGCAGCAAAAAAAAAGCCTCTTTTTTCTCTCACTTTTATAGCTCTTCTCTAATCCCTCAAAAATAACATTGGAGTTGGAATGTGAGCTTACGTTAAATACATTCTCATTTGAGGATATGTTGATGAGTAAGGGTAATAAATAAATAATTACACAAATGCATCACCTGAAAATGATCAAATCCAAAAAGAATTCAAGATAATATGTTTTGGAATTATAGAGTTTATGATATGAAAAAGTGTGTGTGTGTGTGTGTGTGTGTGTGTGTGTGTGTGTGTGTGTGTGTGTGTGTGTGTGTGTGTGTGTGTGTGTGTGTGTGTGTGTGTGTGTGTGTGTGTGTGTGTGTGTGTGTGTGTGTGTGTGTGTGTGTGTGTGTGTGTGTGTGTGTGTGTGTGTGTGTGTGTGTGTTGTATGAGCACAGTTGTATTCAAGGGATTGACGTAGGCAAGATTGGGGGGGAAAAAACAAACATTTAACATTCTGTTCCCCCTTTCACCATCCTTTCCCCCTCAGGTGGTGAATGATTTCATATTGCCTCTAGAGAAAGAAATGTTCATTGAGCAGCTGAAGGACATCGTGGACAAGGCTGAGGACATGCTGAGTGAGGACACAGAGGGTGAGAGGAACTCCGACCAGGGAGGCAGTCCCAAGCCGAGTGAAGGAGCCGGCACTCTGGGAACGGAGGTGAGAAAGGACCTGTTGACAGCTAATAGTCGGAATGGTGCAATCTGTCCATGAGCATCTCTTGCCTTAGATACATCACCCTGACAGCACTCTCAAGATGACTTTGCAATGCAATGCTGCCAACAAGAGCTGCCAAAAATACTATTCTTGCTGATGTGACATTTTGATCTAACTGAATTTATCCCCGAGGTTCAGATCTTTGGCTGGTTGTAGAAACCTTTTAAATGTCTATTAAATTGATGCACATGCATCAACTCGGTGTAGTAACGCTTACATTTTATCTTTTTCCTTCTGGGATTGGAGGTTTCTGCACCCAGCACTCCACAGTTAGTGTACCAGCAAAATGGTAAGACTTTTGACCTCTCAAAACTTGTAATTTAACTCAAACAAAAGCCCCTCAGTAAAAAAAATTCTGTTTCAGCTAAGATTTATTTAGTTAGTTTTTTCTTATTTTCCTATGTACTTGGTGCGCTCCCTTTTACATCTTCTACTGAATTGATTTGAAAGTAGATGTGGATTTAGTTTTGATGTTTTTTTTGTTTCTCTGACCTTGAAAGTCCTCCACACTGGCAAGCGATGGTTTATCATCTGCCCTGTGGCTGAAACGCCCATTCTAGACAAAGAGAAGACTGCATCTCACACCTCTACAGCCCAGGGTATGCCGCACACTCATAAATACATAATATCATTAATGCCTCCCTGATGTCCTGAGATCTATTTCTTACTGTCATTTCTATTTGTATTATTTTGTCCCCACCTATCTTGTATGGTGTCCTTAGGCTTTTTGAAAGCTGCTATAGAAATCCAATCTCTTAAAATGTTATTATTATTATTACTGTAAATGCAAAACACTTCCATATGAGGATTTTCTCTCTCTTCCGGTTGCAGTATTTATTAATGTTAAATATAATTTTTTGTGTTTTACTTACTGTTGTTGATAGTGAAAGCACTGCACATGCATTAGAGTGTGCGTGTGTGCAGTTCACCCTTTGCGGTCAGTTATATAAGCGTACTTCTGCAGTGGTTCTAGGCAGAAATGAAGGGCAGGATGTATACTCCAGCTGGCAGAGCCTGATGGGGGAAGACATGCAATGATGTAATACACCTACAGGGACACAGCCTCCCTTCTTCATGGCTCTGTCTGTTTTGGCTCCTTATTTACTCTTATCTTTTTGTTTGTTTTCTTTAGAATCTGAAAAGTCTGCCTCATCATCAGTCATGCCCAACAGCAACACCACTGCAGTGTCTACTCCGGTCGCCCCGGTGTCTTCCCAAAGCCCGTCCTCCTCCTCCTCTCTGCCCCCTGCAGCTCCGACCGTCGCGCAATCTCAAGACCAAAACATCAGCAAAGCCCGCATCCAACAGCCAGAGCCCTGTGTAACCCAGAATACCCTCGCTGCCGCTGGTGTCGGCCATCAAAAAACCCTTCCTGGGGAAGACTCTTGCATCTCTGCTGTCTCTATGGTAACGGACATGCCATGCTGCGCCATTGTGCCTCCTGTCTCTCTGGATGTGAACACCACTGAGAAAGGAGCAGCGGGTGGTTTGGCCTCCTCTCAGGCCAACCAGCCCAATCAGAAGGCCACTCCAACAGGAGAACCACCCCCTCAGCTGGCCTCCCATCAGTCGGTGGTCCTGCAGCAGCCCTACGCCACGTCCATGCAACCCGGGACGGTCACCTCCCAGCCCCAGAGCCCTGCACATCAGACCTCCCAGAGCTCCCAGTCGTCGAGCCACCAGCAGCCAGCGAGCGGCGGTCCAGGGGAGTCGGACGGAGAGGGACCGCGCAGGGTGGAGTTTGTCGACCGCACCATCAAGACCTTGGACGAGAAGCTGAGAAACCTCTTGTACCAGGAGCATGCTCCCACCCAACCCTCCAGCTCTGCGTCTGACCCCCATGCCTCCACCGCAGAGGGAGTCAGCTCACCACCAGTCTCGGATGGCCAAAGCACCGAGGCAGCACTCACAAAGAAGAAAGGGGAGCCACTGGTAAAATACACTGTCTCTGTGTGTGTGAATATGCACGTTCAAACAGTGGTTAGGAGCTAAGTTAACCATTGAATCGTTGTCCTGCACTGCACTATTGATTTGACAGTTGGCTGTAAAGAGCAAGACTAATACAGTGCTCAGAAAGAGGGAAGGATAACAAAATTACTGCTGTCGGCCCCATAATTCATTATAATCTCTTCCTCTGGCAGCTTTATTTTATGTGTGTGTATGCATGCTACCAAATACGAATCAGGGTCTGACTCATTCAGACCAAACCAGGGTCAGTAGAGGATAAAGGCTAATATGGCACACTGTAAAAGGCAACATGCCACTATTGAAATGATTGCAACCTTCCACATCCACACCCGTCTCTTTTCCTCTGTTAGCCTCAGATTCCAGAGCGCACAGACAGTGTGGGCGCGCTAAGCGACTCTGCAGTGGCTGGTAGGTAGCATTTTACCACGTAATGGCCGTGTTTATTAGTTTGAGAATAGTTTATTTTGTAAAGTTTTTTTTTTTTTCTGCTCCTTTAGCCACCAACAGGGTTTTGAACAGGAGAGATTTGTCCGCTGGCTCCAGTTCTTATAGCTCCAAAAGCCGTTTTCAAGTAAGAATCCATTTTCTAAACTCCTAAGGAGAAAAACTGCTCGATATTAATTGATTTGACCAAATTACATTAGATTTAAGGTTTGTCCTGTGCCCAGTTTATTGCTTAAAAATTGCATTAGATGATCATGTCTATGGACTCTAATTTTGTTATGAACATGGTCTTCTCTTCCTGTCAGATCATTCCCACTCCACCGGATGTCATTTGTCGTTTAGAGAAAAGCAAGACAAGGTGCAGCACCTACACTTCCCCAGCACCCTCTAGTGGTTCCGGCGGGACCCGCAGCCAGACTCAGGGCCCCGGCAAAAAGGACAAGGGCTGTGTGTCTGCGGGGAGGTCCTCTTTTACAGCGGATGATGAGAAAGCAGGAACATCAAAACCCCACACCAGTAACCGCTACTCCGCGCCGCCCAACTTCTACCAGGCCACTCCCACTTCCAGCCCTGACGTCACCCCACGCCACATCCCACGGGCCCAGACTATCGACACCCCGACACATCGCCACTACCAACGCTCCTCTCATCTCTGCTCTGACTCAGCAGACGAGGACAGCAGCAGCATAGCGCTTCCTCCGGCCCACCCCGCCCCCCCAGCCCAGGCCCTGTCTGAGCACAGTGGAAGTGATCTGATGAAAAGGGCAGTGGCCTTCCTGCGGCGCTCTGGCCGGAGCAAGAGTGAGCAGAGCTCTGATTCGCCGAGCCGGCAGCCCGTGGCGATGAACGGCCACGCCCCTTCGCCTTCCGCGGGACACGCCCACTCCTCCTACATCAGCAGCGACAATGACTCCGAGTTTGAGGATGCTGATATGAAGAAAGAACTGCAGAAACTGAGGGAAAAGTAAAGTCACCTACACACACATACGCTCACCCACCAAGTCTGTCAGCCCTGTTTTCTTAAAACATTATTCATGCTTGAATCCAGACAGTCACTTTACATTACTTGTAACTAATTAATCGGCTGTTAATGCAATAAAGTTTTGAATTAGGGAAGAATGCACACATTACTCCAGTGTTCGATACTGGTAGCCAAAACCACTATTAGGTTACAAGGAGTCCTGGTGGATACAGCTTAAATTTATGTTCCGCTCATAAAACCATAGGCAGCACTAATAAGAGGTTGTGGGAGATTAATCCTGAATGATAGTGGTAATATTATATTGAAGCTGTTTAGGCTACTGTACTTTACATGCTGTTTGTTATTTTGGTACAACAGTAAAAAGATTATTTTAGTATGAAGAGCCAGCAAGAGCGACAGCTTAGACAAAAAGTGTGACAGAAGCTACAGTTACTATAATTATTATTAATGCCCGACACATATCTTGTTTCAACAATTTACTGAATGTGTCTTGCATGTCTGTGTAGTATTTGCAGGGTGCACAGGGTATAAATGGACGGAGAGGAATGGAAGGAATGGAAGATGGAATCAAATTGAAACTATGAATAAAGTATATTTAATCATACACTCTCCAGCCAATACATGCATTTAAATTGACATAAACAATAAGACTAATATGTTTAAAGCAGTAAAGTAGTCTGCATTGATTTATAAATATCATTGATTATGATAGTTCTCTTGTCCACAGGTTATACTATATGAAAAACCTCTCATTCATGTCAAGGTGTTACTTAATCTGCAGCCTCTATAGACTATATACAACATTGTTATCTGACAGATATATGGCAAGTAAACTTAATTTTCTCAGTGATTAACTGACTACTAATCATTTTTAACGCTCATGACTGGCTGGAAGGCATGACCGCCCTGTTAAAGGAGGCATATCCTTCCCCTAATGATTGATTATTAAATAGATATATTTATATATGCCACTTCATTGAAAAACATCTTATGATCATCTTGTGATCTTATGAGATAACTCATTCATACTGTAAAAATGAATGTGGTCTTTCACTCCTTTTTGGATAGAATACCTTGGTCCTTTATGGCATGCTGTTGTTCTTATTATCTCAATATTTTCATCGGCATCACAGCCCACAGTTGAGTCAACAGAACTCGCTTTGTAAAGCAAAGGACACATTATGCAATCAGGAGAGAAGTTCTTGTGATAGGTGTCATAGCTGCAAGCAAGTGACTGCTTGCATAATCATGGAAGGTTTTAGTGGAAGATGTGGAGAGCAAACTACTGGCAAACAAAACAAAAACAAACTAGACCAGCAGCCTGGCTCGACCTTTCAGAAAAGTTCATCTCTGTCTCTTCTCTCCCTATAAATTCTCACTAGACACATGAAGGAAATCTCCGAGCTGCAGGCATTCCAAAGGAATGAGATCGAGCATCTGTACAAGGAGCTGGGCAAAACGTTGCCCCCCAACGTCGGGCTGCTTCACGCTGCCCCTCCAAGCGGCCGCAGGCGCCGGGCCAGCAAACACAAGCTGAAGGCCGGGAAGCTGCTCAATCCGATGGTGCAGCAGCTCAGAAACAATCTCAACACTGATGCCACTGAGAGGAAAGGTGCGTGGGCTGGGATGGTGGAGTGATGCGTGGTTTGTGTGTATGAGAGAGAAATTCACATTTTGTTAAGTAATAAAACGGCAAACAGGTCAGAAAACTGTAGCAATAAGTGATTCACGGAGCGATTCACTTTTCATGACTAACACTTCTTTTCCCGTTTTTTTTTTTGTCTTTTCTTTTCTTCTTCCAAAGGCGAGAGTGCTGCCAGTTCATCCGGCTCCCCTGCTAAAAGTTCAGTTCTGTCAGATGGATCCGCCCATTCCAGTGGCAGCTCCAGCTCCAGCAACCAGCCCAGCACGGCCCCGGAGCAGGTCCACACTCAGCAGCCCTGTTCCCTGAAGGGCTCGTTCTCCTCAGACAACATCTACGCCGGGCTACACGGTGACGTAACGGCTAACCAAGCAGGCCCTGGCCAAGGTACACATTATAGGTACAAACACTGTGAGGAAGATTGCATGTTCCATCTTTGTAAAGATGAAGCATGCAATTTACTAAATAGACATTGGGGTTAAGGTAAATGCTTGAAAGTGTTAACAGTGTCCATACATGGAGAACTTTTTACGAGAAAGACGATCAACACCAACAGGATTGGCTCTTTTTACCCAAATAACTATAATCTTTGCCCATTTAAAGTGCTACAGATACTGTGCATTCAGAAAGTATTCAGTATCATCACCTCCCTCAGTATCCACTTTAACGTTGTTTCTCTCTTTGTCACTTTGAAATGTTTGTACACCTTGATTTTGAGTCCACCTGTAGTAAATTCTATTGATTGCACATAATGTTGGAATGACACACCTCAATATATATGTTGCAAGCCATGAAGTCAAAGGAACTGCCTGCAGAGATAGAGACAGGAATGTGTGCAAAACACAAACATATTTCCGCTGTATTGAAGCTTCCCAAAAGTGCTGTGGCCTCTATATGAATCAATATAGTTTGTAACCATAGATCTAAAGCAATAGAGGTGAGGATATATCCTGTCACATAGGATAACCGTCCACTATCTTAATCTCTATTATACAATCACCACCTATGGGCTGCAACTATGGTTGTCAGCTGTCAACTATACATCCAGTTCTTGTAAAGTTTTCCCTTGAACAGATGGAAGCATGATGCCGTTGGTTTCTGGGAGCATTCTATCAGTTCCTGGTGCTTTATTCTTCCGTTATTCATATCTATTGATCTATATCTATTTGTGGAGCGAAAAATGAGTTTTGGTAAGAGAGGTGACTAATAAATGACCCAGCTCCATAGATCATGAGGACGTGAGAAATTCTGGAAGGACAACCATCATTGGGGTCTATGAAAGTGGTCGATTAATAATATTTTAAATGATTTTTGCATAAAGCTGCAAGATAAAATGTGGAGGGAAAAAAAGTCCTGAATACTTTCTGAATGCACTGTATTATCTAATATAAGAATGAGAGGCCAACATTTGTATATGTTTGTACTTATCAGATGGATAGTATCTGTCAGACTGAGAAAAGCAGAGGCACTTGAGATAAGAAATCCAGGTAATCAATACATGCATGGTATCCTGCCTCGTACGGGACATCTGTGTCATAGTGACGATGCACCGATTGACTGACTGAGCTGATATTGATAACCGATAATTGTCGGAATGTTGCGGTTAAATGCCTCTGATTATTTAACTGCTACAGTTCATATGATATAGACAAGTCAGCTTCAGTACAGTGGAATTTTTGGGACTATTTATATCTTAAATTTCTTAAAACACAAAGAATTATCTTTTTGCTGAGTGATATTAATCATCTTAAAAAACTTAGTCAAATGGTATTCTTTTTATAGAATACACGAAAAAGTAGTAGTAATACTTTAAATGTCCAGAACTTAACAGCTTTGTGAAGCTGAGGACTATGGATTTCTATCTGAATTGTTTTTGTTACATCTGAGATTTTTTGATGCTTTAAATGTGTTTTCTTTATTAGCATAGTACATGTATTGGAATAATGTCTTCTTCACCCTGTGTTGTTAGGTTATTCTGAAGTGATGTTTAACACTGCAATTTTGTGTTTACTCTTCATATGCTATATGAAAAGCCCCTCTAGGGACAGATTACTCAAGCTATTAAGACCATGGTACAACACATAATTGTGTTTTCACTTTGCCAGTGTGTGTTTTGTCCCTGTAAATTACATAAATTATTAATAATAAACACATAGAAAAACCGATTTCCTGGACAAACCCCTAGCACACACACCCATAATACCCCTACCCCTCTTATCAGATGTAATTATTGGCTGAAATTCCATCATCAGACCAATAATTATAAGATTTCCCATTTATCATCACTCCTTTCTAGTATCCTTTGCTTTTGATGGTGGGGGTTTCTCATCTCAGTCTCTGTGCACTTTTACAAAGTGTTTCTCTTGTTTCTTCTCTTCTTCCCTCTTATATTCATCTTTACAGGCTGGACGGTTTACCACCAAACGTCAGAGAGAGTCACCTATAAATCTAGTAGCAAACCACGCACTAGATTCCTCAGTGGACCTGTGTCTCTGTCCATCTGTTTGTATTTGTTCTTTTCTATTTTCCCCTCGCTCATTTCCATATTCTCTCTTTTTTTAACCTGCCTCTCTTCTGCCTCTCTCTCCTATCAACAGAGTTTTGTTTTATTTATGTTATCTAGTCGATTTTCTATCTCACAGACCTCCTCACCTGATATCACCTATTTTTTTTTATTCCTTCCACGCCCCTCTACCCTCCCTCAACAACCTCAAAGCTTATGTTGTGTTTGATTTCTTTTTTTCTGACCACCTGAGGATATCCACCACATCCAAACATGATGTTGCTGTTCTATCGACAAATTCAACTAAACATAGGCTCACGCCAGGAAACGTTTTCTTTTCATCTTCAAGCAGTTAGTGAAGCAGCTCATATTTCTGTGCGCCTTTTTGTTCTGGCTTCTGACTAGAACTCCCTTAACGGCTTCGAGCAACGTCGGCGTGCATGCTTCTGTGGCCTGCAATGTAAGACATTGTAATTGGTGCAGACGTGCTTTTTTTCCAGGCAATTAAATGTAGATAATGGTATGGTTGGCTCCCACAGCCTTGTTCCTGACAATAGCTCAACACATGTGACTTTAATTAAAAAAAAAAAAATCTGTGCTTTTCTAGGTCTTAGAGTTCTGTGCAAGTCTTCATATGAACTGTTAGAGCTTCTATTGTGCAAGAGTCAAGAGTATTTACACTGGAATGAATAATTGCTGAAACAGTAGTAAATCTGCGACCACATGACTATTCTCAAAGACCCTCCTTATATAAATCAAGCCTGTAATTTACCAGCGTTTCTTTTTTTCCAGCAATAAAATGATACTGACAGCATAACACTTTCTCCCTACTACTCCGGTGTAAATCACCTGGAGCTGTAATGTCAATTTTAAATAATTCGTTGCCCCCCAGTGGAAGCATCAAGAAAGACACTGTGGCTGACAGCACACCTTGTAAAAATAGACGGTGTGCATTTAATGCCAATCCAACTATCAATTTAGAAAATGAATCCTATAAATCTATTTATTTCAATTTCAATCAACCCTTATCTATTCAGAACAGTAGCAGGATGACTTCAGACCAGTTGCCTTTCTAGGTATTAATTACATCAGATTTGTGTGTTATGCTGAACTTAGAAATGATGCCTTGTCAAATCAGTGAATATATAAAAATATATATATATATATATCCCCTGTCAGATAGTTGTGCAACATCATTTGCTGTGCACACTTCTACAGTATGAGTGTGGCACCACGCAAAATTGTCGCAGTGACTTTCTCCTTCAAATTCAAGTTTATTTATTTGTCATTCCACCACATCCATATCAAGATGCACAAAACCAAAGTTCTTGCTTTCTCGGGACCAGGGTGCAAAAAAATTAGCATTTTAAATGTAAGGACATATAAAAGACTCAATATGCTGCAGTGCCATGCTAAAAAAGTGCAATTTAAGCATAGTCTTCCAGGTGGTAAACAGTGTCTCTGGTGGTCAGAAACAATGAAGTAGAGCAAAGAGAGTAACTATGGTTCTATGAATTCTGAATGACCACAAAGAGTGTAGCCACCAGTCCGAATATTAGCATGAAGGTAGGAAACTTTTTCTAGGGTTTTTAATCCATCCGTGTGTGGCCTCCAGTACCAAACCAGGCTGCAAGTAACTGATATTATTCCCCCGCTCGTACACAGTCTTCCCTCTGGCGATCATCCACTATTCACAGAACCACAGTTACGTTCATAACCATTCATTTGTGGGTGTTATTCCTGCTCCCACTCATACAAATGCTTTGTGCAGTGCTTCTGGCTTTAAAAAAAAAAAGGCTCCAAAAGCACACTGGGGCTAGTTCTCTCCAAACATGGGCCTGAGGTCGTACCTTAAACAAGACGGTGTGCCTGTTTGTACCCGTGTGTGTGTGTGTGTGTGTGTGTACACATGTGAGTGAGAATGCTCTTATGACCCTTTTTTTTTTTTTTTTTTTTTTTTTTTTTATTTGTCGTGTGTTTCCATTCACTGTTAATTTTGATTGTATAGCATCTCCCAAGTCTCGAGGCATTTTGCCCCAAAGTCAGTAATCCTCTGTACACTAACACAGAGCAAACAAACCCAGCCCTTCCCTGATAGGCAAAGGCCCTGTGCTGTGGTAGAGGAGAGCTCTCTCTGTCCCTCGTGTTGTTGGACGGAGAAGACGTGCATGGTGCAGGCGCCAGGCAGTGCACTGATGGAGACTTGCTCCGCCATACGAAGGGCTGTATCATCAATATTACTACTTTTTTTTTTATTTATTTTTTTTACGTCGTTTCTTCTTCCACCTCTCCTGAGTTACCTGCATGTTTCTGACAAGTGCTGATTCTGATGAGTTCCAGCTAGTATCTGTGTGCACTTTCAGTTTTTTTTTTATTTTCTGTTTCACTTTTTTTATTTATTTTTTTTTCACAGGCATTCTCACATCGACAAAGGGATCTCTTTTTAATCCAGGCTTCCAGTCTTCCTTTTTCTTAGAAAACGCCATTTATATTGTTACGGTCTCTTCCCCTATTAACGAATGAACTAATAATTAATAAGTCACTAAATCTTATAGATTTAAATGATTAGGCTTATTTGTGGAGGTGATTAAGATGATAGTGACCGCATTTTATCAGACTTCTGTCCAAAGACAGCATTGAAAGTGGTACCATTCAAATACTTCCATTAAATTAAGTTACTAGAAATGCGGGAACTGGTTAATATTCAACATCACCCACCAAGACTAACTGTGTTCAAATGATTGCCCATATTAAAAAGACCACCTAGGCTTTTTTTCTTCCAGTCCTCCTCACAAGCTTTTAAACCCCTTGTCCTCCTCTCCTCTTTCTCTCTCCCCAATTGTTTTGATAGCTGAATGTGCTTTTGAAGCAGCTTGTCCACATACCTGTGGTGTGCAGTGTGTCCCAGCCTAACTGTTTCTGTCTTGTGCTGTTTTACCTTTTTATAGGGTCCACTCTGAAACGACTATGTCTAGGCAAAGAGCGCAGTAGTAGTAACTATCTCATTTACTTTCTTACTCTCTGTCCACTATCTTAGTTTTCCTTTTGTCTGTATGTGCACTTGTCTTTTTTTTTTGTCTGTATTGTTTTGGCACAACATGTGGCAATTCTTGTTGGAATTTGTTGGTACTTTTTTGAATTGTCGCTTTAATTTACATTTTATTGTTGTTTTGCATGGCGACGTGCCTACATGTCTTGATTGCTGAATTTTGTCATTGCTTGCATATCAAACATTTCGTCTGTCTAGGATTTCTCATTAAAAATGTCCTGTATGTTATAATCATTTGGCTGCTATGTTGGCAAAAAAAATAAGCATTTGGAAGCATTACAATTAGGACTGCTCTAAAAGTATTGAAAGTTGCCTCTTATAAAGGTGATATAGCCACATTAAGTCCAAAGTGCCTTGAATTATGCCATACAGCAGCCAATTGATTGATTTAGAATTTTTAGAACTGGACAGTTTTTTAAGATTTTCCTCCTCTCCTCCTTAGGGTCCTCTCCCAGCACCACCACAGCTCAGGCAGCCTCCAATCAGACTCCGCCGCCGATCACCGCGGCGACACCCTCGCCATCCCCTCAGCCACTAACGAGACTTGCTCAGGCCCAGACCAACAACAGCAACAACAAGAGAGGCACGTTCACCGATGACCTTCACAAACTGGTCGACGACTGGACGAAGGAGACGGTAGCGGCGGCCCAACAGCCACGCCCCTCCCTGAACCAGATCAAGCAGCAGAGACGCCAGCAGGACCTGGAGGGCAAAGCTCCCCCCATGGGCGCAACTGCACATGAGGTATTTGGAATGGAGAGATGTGAGAAGATGTAGGGATCAGTTTTTTTGAGTTGAGCTTCGATCCATGACATTCGATGCAATTATCAGGAAGGTCTATGCACTTTTTTTTTTTTTTGTACAACAACTCCCCTTCTGTTCCAGATGAAAAGCCATGTTGGTCCCAGCAAGTTCCAGCTGCCTCTTTCCTGCCCCTTGACTGCTGCTTTAGGCCCTGGTATGCCCACAACCCTAGGTCCCAACTCCTCAGCAATGCTCACTCCTGGATACCTTTTGCCAGCAGGCTCCTATGGCGGGATGGCCCCCGGTCCACTTTACCCCCAGCAGTGGCCCGGCTTGCCTAGTCCCGTAGGGTCTGTGGGACCCGTAGGCCTGCTCGGTGCTGCAAGAATGATGCCCTACACCACAATGGCAAACCCAGGGATCCAAGCCTACCCTCTGGCCATGCACAACCCAGAGAATGGCCCCTGTCCAAAAACCACTAGGACTACCTAATCTGCAAACTTAAAAAGAAAAATGTTGGTTTGTACGGGCCACAAAGTCCAACTCCATTCTGTTCTGGTTCACCGGAACCCACATATGTACATAATCTGATCTTGTAAATAACATGACGCAAGTGTTGATATCCTTTATACAACACCTATATCTGTAGTAACTTGTGTGTGCGTGTGTGGATGTATGTGTGTATATTATACAGTATATGTAAAGTATGTATGTCTGAATACCTAATGCTTTTTAGCTTTGGTCTTGACATTTTGTCAGCGGTCACGAAAACATATTTCACCTTAGTCTTTATTACTGCATTTATTTTGCCTTTTCTCTACACTAAAATACACTCCAAACACTACATTGGAATCCAAAAACCAGTGGCTTGCGATACAGTAACAGGACAGTATTTATGATGAAAGTATTTGAAGGAATGTAGTGCCTTGAACATTGATTTATATATTTGTTTTCTTCTGTGAAACAAAGCATGTCTGCATCCAAGTTATTTTATTTATGATAGCTTGAGTGCAGTCTCCTTTTTTTATGCATTACAGACACTTTTTTTTTTTTGGTTTACATGTGAATGCCCTTGTAGTACTGCACTATTAACACAGTATATGCTCTTATTTAAATAATAAATCATGTTTTAACCCGTGTTTACTTTTCACCCGTGACAGATGGAATGCCATAGTGGTGAGACATACCGTTGCCTTGCAGAAACAAATAATTAATGTGCGACTGATAAGAGGAGGAGGAAAAAAAAAAACGCCAGCAGCCAAAACCCACTCTTTCAGGTCAAATGGTTCAGTTGGACACAGCCTCTTCTTCATAGGACAACAGTGTGTTGGACAGCACAAGAGTTGGCAGTGTTGTAGCCTTGTGCTCAAGAAGAACGGCAGTGTCCAGACCCATATATACTGTACATAGTTGTTTCTACAGTATATGCCTCTGGTAGTGTTCTGATCAGAATGTAGCAATTAATATGTGAAGGCTTGAGGCTTAAAAGTGCAATTTAACCCCTCCACAAAAGCTTTGATCGTGGCCTTGCCACAAGCCTTATCCCTGATGTGTGCAAACAGGAGCAAGCTGAAAAGTTGAACCAAGTCACAAATCACCAAGCAACAGACGAGCAAAGGATAAATATTACACACCACCGAGCAAACTGAATTCACTACTGCTAAATATTCCCTTCAACTTGGCTGTCCTCGTATCCAGCATACACTGTATGTTCAATGTTTTTGTGCAATCACCAGTTAGGTCTGATGATTTTAAATTATTTGATGTTTAAAGCTTGATTTTTTTTTTTTGATGCTGCTATTATGAGGTGATTCCACTGTACAGTTAAGCATTCTAGTCACGTTAGATGGTACTTAAAAATAAAAATAAAAACTCATTAAATGAACAAATGAGACACTCATAAAGCAGTGTTAATTGCCTTGTTGAAATTTTGGTGTGTTTGTTCCCCAGGTTGCTTTTGATGACAGCCTTTTTTTTGTTTTACTTTTTTTTCAGTAATATATTGCAAATTTCAAATGATACTTGATGTGGGAGATTTGCACAACATATAGTCTCCCTTAATTCTAAGCTATGTTAAAGAGTTTCCTACACTGTATATAGTGGGTTTCATCGCCTGTACTTTTCTATCACTGACAAGCATGGCTAACTTTTCATGTTCCACAAAACAAAGTTAAAACAATACAACTGCTTTGGTTAGAAATACCACATCTCCACAACACATTTGAGACGTTTCAGCACCCCAATCCTGCCAAGCTGTGAACTGTACAGTTTTCTTGTAGTTTATATTTGTACATTTTGTTTGACTGTGTATGGGGGTGGTGGTGGAGGAGGGGTTGCTTTGATGTATATTATTCCATCAATTCGGTTTGAATTGGACTTTTATAGGATATTATGCAGATTCTTCTGCTTTGGTGAAATACTTCCAGTCGTAAGAGATTTCTGTTCTCTGTCACTTGTACCTGGTATGTTTTGTTCCACCTCCACGCTGTTCGCTCGTGTCGAGGGCGAGTAGAGGGAATAACTATTGTTGGCATATTCATTCGGATGCAGTGATCAAACCAGGAGCTGAAATGCACAGAGAGGAGAGGACCAGCCCTGATGCTTCCCACTCTGCTCATCTCACTCCCCTCTCTTGACAACATTGCCCCCTGGTGAATATGCTCTGATTGTCAGCAGCTTGTATTAAAACTGTGTGGGATTGCTTCTGCCTGCTGTATGTCCCACTGCATTACCCCACCCTACCCTGCTGCACTCTAATCACAGACTGTATGTTGAGAGAGAAATAAATATTATTTTGTGCTTGATTGTACGTTTCATTGTTTTTATTTCCATTTGAAATGGTTGGAATGTGATAATAAGATCATAAGAATATGTTTAGTAAGGGTAAATAAATAATTACACATTTATTACCTGAAAATTATAAAATCCAATGAACTTTCAAGGTTATGGTTTGGAATTATATTATGGTTTAATATATATATATATATATATAGTGAGAGAGAATGTGTGTTTGTAAGGATGTGAACTTATCAACTTATCTAAGGATATGTTGATTAGTAAGGGTAATTAAATAATTACACAAATTTAGCAATTTATCATCTGAAAATTATAAATTCAATAAGCATTAAATATTATGGTTTGGAATATATATATATATATATATATATATATATATATATATAAAAACTTTAATATGTATTTTTGTATTGAGGATATGTGTGTATTTGTAAGGATGTGAATTCCCAGGCCAGACTCAATTCTGCCTCCATATTTAAAACAAAGCGGCAGATTCGACACATGCAACAACAAAATACTGATCATACAGTAATAAAAAATATTGAATAAATACGTTCCGAACAGGATATAGTATATAATTTACGAAAGTGTAGTTAAAAGGTATACACATACAAGTCCGATTTTATTACCCACCCAAAAAAGCCAAGAAATAGGTCCTGCTTCGTGTAGCGAATGTGTCGACGCGCGTCAAACCGCCGCGTAACGCCACAGCAATGGTTGCCCCTTTTGTTCAGCCGAGTTCCTGAATTATTCCCAGCACAATGAACAGATCGGGATTATTATTATTATTATATGGTTCCATAAAACATCCCACTGTACCTACACTTCCTGCGACCTCCACCTGGGATTATCTAATGAATTAAAAAAAATAACAAATCGATCCGCGAGCCTTTTTTCCGATCTGCTGTGAGGTTTTCCGAGGCAGCAACGCAGGTCTTGAGGAACGTGGAGTAGTAAGTGTTTATTAGTGCAGATCTGTGGCGTTAAAAAGCGTCTGGAGACTTCAGTTTTGTCCCGAAACGGGTCACACCTTCGACTGTTAAAACAGCTAAAATCAACTGCATTTGCTTTATTATCTTAATCCGATGTAACGTTACCCTGTATATATATGAAAAAAAGTCGTAGGTTGAGCCCCCAATACAAAATAAGCATGCCTAGCTATTTTATATTCCTCGCATATCGCACATTTCAGGGAAATTTCGCTACGGGGGGCAACGAATATGATGATCGACTGTTTGCTGTGTGACGAGATGATCATTAATGCTCCGTCTGTGTGGTAAAAAATCCACATTATTATATAACGTTAGTGTGATTTTTGGATGTTCAGTGTGTGGGATGCAGGGTGAGGTCATTGTGGAGGGAAACACTAGCGTCGGCTTGAATGGTTGAAACTGGGGCTAAGTTGTGTGTGTGTGTGTGTGTGCACCATTACACACTCCTTTATTTAACTACTAGTTACCAGCAAATCCGTAGAAAAACCCAGCTATGTTAAGACGACTCTTCCTGCAGCTAACGTGGCTAACATTTAGCTATTTCTTAGCTAAATGATCGAGAAAAAAATATGAACGGAAGCTACTTATGGCTGGTTTGTAACGAGTAGTAGCTTCATTCTTTGCATGCTCCGCCGTTTTGGAAAGTGTTGCTTGTCTTGTTGGTTTCTAGCTTGTGTCTGTGTGTGTCTGTTTTTGTTGTTTGTTTGTGTTTTTTTTAGCCTGTTAGCTAACAGGCTGCACTGTTTTTATTGTTTGGAAGGAGGAAACTGTATAAAGATGCTAAGGCTAACGTTAGCTGGGCAATAATGCTGCTTTGGTTAGTTTTGTGAGTTTCAATAGAAATGCATTTACCTGTGCATTGTTGGGTGTTTTATTTTTACTACACGACTGATGGGCCTGTGAGCTACATGGACATTTAGCTGCTTGGGTCGTTAGTTGCATGCTAACAGAATATAATTTTAGCAACAAAAGCTGCAATAATGGCCCAAATTGCACCTGTTATTTTGGAAAACAGGACACAGTAATTCCTCTTCTGGGAGTTGAGGGGAGGTCTCGTCACGTGACTGCACCATAACAGGTGCACGATGGTCAGACGCGACCTGGCTAGACTGTTGTTTCCAGCTCAGTGAGTGTCAGACAGAAGCAATCACAACAGATATGTAGGGATCATCAAGAGTTTGACATGTATGCAACAAATCGATGAGTTGATTTTATCAGCATATCTGTAAAATTAGGAGTTTTTCCACATGCTATAATGTAGAATGCCCTATTTAAATCAAGAGATGATCTCATAATATTTTAGGATGGAACTAAGGAGAAAAATGTAATGTAAATAATCGACTGTGAGGGGCAGCCCTATAAATATAAACCCTATAAATCACTTCTCTCATGGTGTTCTTTTTGTGCTCCTCTGTTTGCAGATGTAAACGGGAACAGCATCTGTCCCAGCGGTGGCTGTTGGCACAATGGGGCTGGACTTTGACGTGAAGACTTTCTGTCACAACCTGAGGGCCACCAAGCCCCCGTACGAGTGCCCCGTGGAGACCTGTCGGAAGGTTTATAAGAGCTACAGCGGCATCGAGTATCACCTTTACCACTATGACCACGACAACCCGACCCCCGCACAGACTATGCCCCAGAAGAAGAGGAAGGGGCGGCCCCCCCGCGCCTCGCTCGCGGGGTCGGGGGACACGGACGATGGCGGGGGAAACGGGGGCGGGCCCGGCCACGGGGGGAACACGCCGGGTAGCCCCAACCGGTCGGAGGTCTCCCACTCCCCGGGCAGGGAGACGATGACCTACGCCCAGGCGCAGCGCATGGTGGAGCTGGACATTCAAGGTCGCATCCACCGCATCAGCATCTTCGAGAACATCGACGTGGTGTCGGAGGAGGACAGCGATGCGGAGGACGGCACGCCGTCCGGTGGAGGTGGCGGCGGGGGCGTGTGCAACGGCAGCGACGGCGGGGCCGGGGGCAGCGAGGTGGGAGGGAGCGGCAAGGACCGGCCGGATATCCCGTCCTCTAACGGGGGCAAAGCCACCCCCAAGTCTGGGAAGCACAAGAGCAAAGAGAAGAAGAAGGACGGCTCGTCCCATCACCACAGCGCTCAGTCCGGACCCGCCGTCAAGCTGCCAGAGGCCGTGTTCAGAGAACTGGACCAAGAGAGACTCGATGCTCCACCTCGGCCGTCATCTTACTACAGGTGAGGATTAAAAGAAGTACTGTCCACAGTATGAACATGTGTGTGTAACTGTGGACAGATACAAATCAGAATAAAAAGTGTCGTTAGTAGTTGTGTGACTGAATAAAGAAGGTGTGTCTTGGGGTTTGTTCAGATTTTGTGTTCATTTGATTTACTTGTCATATAGTTATTATTACATTATTTTTTACAAAAATCATGATTTTTTTTTGAAAATCTACTTAAAATATAAAACAAATTGATACCATGTGTTTTAACCCAATTATTAGATTTGCTTTCAAAGATTCAAAAGAGGCAAAGCCTGTCATCAACCTTAACCATTCATTAAAATTAAGAGTCTCCTGGTTCTTTCAATGGTGTCCTATAATCCCTGACGCAACAATTATTGTGTACTATTTGTCATAATGTATACGCATTTTATCTTATCTCTAAATCTGGACTTTAGGTACATAGATAAGTCTGTAGAGGAGCTGGACGAGGAGGTGGAGTATGACATCGACGAGGAGGACTACATCTGGCTGGACATCATGAACGACAAGCGGCGGCGTGATGGTGTGACACCCATCCCTCAGGAGGTCTTTGAGTACCTCATGGACCGCTTAGAGAAGGAGTCCTACTTCGAGAGCCACAACAAGGTGCGCAAACTCAGGAGACTTGTGTGTGTCTGGAGGGAAGATTATCACTAAAACATCCAAATCTTATCTGCCCTCATTCTCCCCTTTTTTATAATTTTTTTTCCCCAGGCGGACCCCAGTACCCTAATCGACGAGGATGCCGTCTGCTGCATCTGCAACGACGGGGAGTGTCAGAACAGCAACGTCATCCTGTTTTGCGACATGTGCAACCTGGCGGTGCACCAGGAGTGCTACGGCGTGCCCTACATCCCCGAGGGCCAGTGGCTGTGTCGCCGCTGCCTGCAGTCGCCGAGCAGGGCGGTGGACTGCGCCCTCTGCCCCAACAAGGGGGGAGCCTTTAAACAGACGGATGATGCACGCTGGGCCCACGTCGTGTGTGCCCTCTGGATCCCAGAGGTGAAGCCATGCATCTCTACATGTATACAGAGTTTAGAACATACATAATCATCATACATGTGCAACAGATTCACAGCCTCCAGTATTTGAAATGACATACTATGCACTATATATTGAGATTTTAATTTGATTCACATTATTTTCAAATCAACTTTATGTGCACGGCAACATTTCAAGCATCACAAAAACGTACATTATACCATTAACAATAAGTGCCATAACTCTAATGCAAGAATCAAAACTAATGTCAAGAATTATTTTAATGTGATCCTCTTTATTAAAAAGAAACATGCTTTACATAGGCTGTTTCAGTTGTTACAAATGAAGAACAAAAAGAGCATCTATGTCTTAAATTAGAGTGGAGCAAAATAAGTCTTTAAACTTAAAGTAGTGCAAGGTCAGGGAGGCAGCGCACACGTGTAAAATAGTTGAAGGAAACAAAACCTGGGTTAGGAAAAAAGGCAAAATGGCATTGTGGTTTAAAATTATAGATCATTCTGGCCTGGCTGTGCTCTCATTCAACATACTTTTGTGTGGTAAACAGCAGCATGCATCTTATCACTGAACTGTAATTATCACCTCACTTCCTTAGATCCTCATTGCTGGTTGGATGTTGTAACCATGGTAACCTGCTCCGACATAAAGTGAACTAATTTGATGGCACAACAGAGCTGCTTTGTTCGCTGTCGACCATTGTGTGTTATGCTGTTGTTGTCGTGACTACTGCGTTGCATGGTGGGATATATAAAAAAATATTGACATACTGGTTTGGTATAATAAATAGTATGTTATACGGAATTCCGAATGCATCCAGGGTCTGTGTGAAGTAACACTGCTTTAATTTTTAATTTTGCACTAATATATAACTACGTGATCCCTACACAGTCCAGACATTGAAGATGAGATATAATATAGTATATATATATATAGTGGTTATCTGATTAAATACAGTTTGCTGTGCATAAACAGCAGTGGTTGTTGAGCTTGTTGAGGTGGTTTAAGTGCAAGCACTTCTTTATATATCATTAACGTTAATGTGCTGCTTAACTTGGGTCAGTCAGTCTGTTTCCTTCGTTACTCTCTCTCTCTCCTGACCCTTCGATTTGCAGTCTCAGTAATGAAGTCAATTTTTCGTGCGTCTCCCCAGGTCTGTTTCGCTAACACGGTCTTCCTGGAGCCGATCGATAGCATCGAGCACATCCCCCCCGCGCGCTGGAAGCTCACCTGCTACATCTGCAAGCAGCGCGGCTCGGGCGCCTGCATCCAGTGCCACAAAGCCAACTGTTACACCGCCTTCCACGTCACCTGTGCCCAGCAGGCCGGCCTCTACATGAAGATGGAGCCCGTCAGGGAGACCGGCGCCAACGGCACCTCCTTCAGCGTGCGCAAGACGGCCTACTGCGACATCCACACGCCGCCGGGGTCGGCCCGGCCCCTGGGCGGGGTGGGCGGGGCCAGCATGGGGTCGTCGCACAGCGAGGGGGAGCTGGAGGAGGACGACGAGCCCAGCATCGGCCACGACGACGACTCCAAGGGCTGGAGCTCCGAGCGGGCCAAGAGGGCGAAGGCCAAGTCCAGGCTGAAGATGAAGAGAGCGAGGAAGATCTTAGCCGAGAGGAGAGCTGCTGCGCCAGTGGTGTCCGTGCCTTGTATACCCCCCCACAGGTATGCACCACATAAGAAGAATAAAGTAGTGTTAAAGATAATAGCAGTTGTTTTAAAATGTGAGTAAAGCAAAAATCCTTATAACAATACTTTCAATTTCATTGCATTGGAAATACTGCATTTTAGATCATAAATGATGAAGAAAAATTAGTATAAGCCTGTTCAAAAATAGAGTTCTGTCTGTGTTTTTCTTTACAAACTCTAATATTTACTGATATATAACTCACTCTTAAGGAGGATTTAACATTCCTGTCAATCACTAAACTAATATTTAGTTGTGTAATCACTGTTTCTGAGAACTGCCTCACATCTGTGTTGCATGGCGTCAACCAAACTTTACGAACACGTGTTTCAGCCTCGCAATTCCCGCATCTCTTTTTCTCTTCCGCATACAGCAACATGACCTCTTCAAGTATTTTTAACAGGCAAACTACCTGTATAACAAACTGCTATTATCATGAACACTACTGAATATCCTTCTAACTTCTGATTAAAGAGAATACATCAATTGATAACTGTTTACTTTTGTTTTTTTCCCCCATTCAGGTTGAGCAAAATCACCAGTAACTTAACGGTCCCCAGGAAGAGTCAGTTCATGCAGCGGCTTCACAGCTACTGGACCCTGAAGAGACAGAGTCGTAACGGCGTGCCCCTGCTGCGGCGCCTCCAGACCCACCTGCAGTCGCAGCGCCACATCGAGCCCCTCCCACCGCAGCCGGCCTCGGCCCAGCTCCCCCTGGGAACCTGTGTAATGGTTAAGAGAATGTAGCATGTGTGTGTGTGTGTGTGTGACTGAGGTCTGTCCTGATGATTGACGTTCAGCCGCCTTACGTGTCTTGTGTCTGCAGAGGGACAGCGAGGAGGGGCAGACTGCGTTGAAGGAGCAGCTGAAGGCGTGGCAGAGGCTCAGACACGACCTGGAGAGAGCTCGGCTGCTGGTGGAGCTCATCCGCAAGAGGGAGAAACTCAAGAGGGAGACGGTGAGACAAAAACGCCAACATGCATCAAAACTGGATAGAAATATGTTTTCAGTTATTTTTTTTAATCCTTCTTACAGGTTGATACTTTGATTGCGAGTTGATTTTGATCCATCTGTAAATCAAGTTAAAACTATTCATTTGCCATTTTCTTCTATATTAGACTACATTATTCTGAAAGGGAGACTTTACATTGCCACAACGTGAGTGAGTGTGAGAAAGAGTGTGATAGCTAAAGAAATGGGTTGGGAAAACTTTATTTTATAGAAACACTTTGGGTTCCAAGAATCTGAGAATCAATTTAAAAATCATAAGTGAAGGGGTCCAAACACTTCCTGAAAGCACTGTTAGCAAAACGGTTAAATGCAGAAGCAACATAATGTGCAGGTTTTGCTATGATAGATTTTGCTATATATACAATGCATATATTATATATTATATTATAAATGCATTGTGGGATAATCGTCTCAATAATAGTGATTTTAATGTGTTGACACACACAGACTTCTCGGCCCCATGTTAATTTATTTATTTGTTCAACAGGTGAACGTTCTCATTTTAAAACGGTCTTTGTGTGCAGATTAAAGTGCAGCAGATGGTGTTGGAGATCCAGCTGACGCCGCTCCTGGTGCTGCTGAGGAGTACGTTGGAGCAGTTGCAGGAACGAGACACTAACAACTTTTTCACTGAGCCTGTCCCCCTCGCAGAGGTAAATACACACCTCTGCATTATATATATAAAATATATATGTGTCTACACAAAAATGTTTTGTTCATATTTATTATTACATAATATTTTTTCTTAGTAATCAGTGCAGCTCTATTGGGTAAATGCATATGTTCATTCCAACAACGTTACTGACTTCTACACAATGTCGCTGTAATATCACTGGACACACGTGTATTAGAACACTGATGTCCCTCTACGATCCAGGTGCCGGACTACCTGGACCACATCGACACTCCAATGGACTTCCAGACCATGTGGAACCAGCTGGAGTCCCATCGCTACCTCACGTTCGAGGCGTTCGAGGCCGACTTCGGCCTCATCGTCAACAACTGCCTCAAGTACAACGCCAAGGACACGGTGTTCTACCGCGCCGCCCTGCGGCTCCGCGAGATGGGCGGGGCCGTGATGAGGACCGCCAGGCGCCAGGCCGAACGCATAGGCTTCGACTACGAGACCGGCATGCACCTGCCCCGGGAGCCTAGCCCGGAGAGCCAGCGAGACCAGGAGAGAGACAGAGACCGGGAGAGGGAGAGGCAGAGGGAGAGGGACAGGGAGCGGGAGAGAGACATGGACCGAGAACGAGACCGGCCGCTGTCTTCTAACGAGGAAGGTTGGTGGTCTCTTAGGAGTCATTTCCAGCTAAAGCCTTAAAAACAGCCTCACAAATCCCCTTTGCTTGTTTAAACTGTCTTTCCTACTACACCATCCATCCATCCATCCATCCATTGTCTATCCCGCTTATTCCCTTTCGGGGTCGCAGGGGTCTGCTGGAGCCTATCCCAGCGCGTTAAGGCGAGAGGCAGGGATACACCCCAGATGGTCGCCAGCCAATCGTGGGGCACACACACCATTCACACACCATTCACTCTCACACTCACACCTATGGGCAATTTAGAGTTTACCAATTAACCTGAGCATGTTTTTTGTATTGTGGGAGGAAACCGGAGTACCCGGTGAAAACCCACGCAGACACGGGGAGAACATGCAAACTCCACACAGAAAGGCCCCAGACCCAGGCCCAAGGCGGGTCTTGAACCTGCGACCTTCTTGCTGTGAGGCAACAGTGCTACCCACCGCACCACCGTGTCGCCCCCCTACTACACCACTTGTTTAATTTAAAGGAACCATATCATAGGAAGTAAATTATAAGGCAGTCTAGGTGTTGCACACAGCCCCTGTTCAGGTGCCGTGTCTTAAAACAAGCCATTAGAATTCATGTAAAGTTGTGAGGTCACAACTATACATTCTCATCTTATCAGAGTAAAGACTATAACATTAATAAGAGAGGCACATAATGAACTGTCCTTACCAGGCAAGGCGAGTTTATTTGTATAGCGCATTTAAACAACAAGGTACAGTGATTCAAAGTGCTTCACATAAAACACCAAAAGCTTCATGTCACATAAAAAATCAGAAAGTAAAAGTTAAAAACTAAAAATTCTAAAGCTCCAGAGGAAGCTTGACAGAGAGATAAAACTATGTGATGATGTGTACAAAACAATAGCCATGTGTTTTAAAATGTGAATAATGTTTATTTGAATGCTTTGGGAACACTGCATTTTATATCCTAAATCAAAATGTGAAAAAAAAAAATTCAAAAAATGTTTATTACCTTATCAAAATTGAAGAAAACTCAATGTTAGCATCGTGATTTTCCTTTACATTCTTGAATATTTACTGTATAAACTATATAAAAACTGTATAAAATTTCAGGATTGCTGTGAATCACTTCACTAATATTTAGTTGTATAACCACTTTTGATGTAGGATATAAAGCGCAATTTATTCACATTTTTAAACACAACTGAATATCATATTGGGGATATCAAAACATTAAATAAAACACAGAAAAACTATACAATATGTGACCTTTAATACATGACTGTATCCAGCTTTTTTACTTTATTAACTCTCATCTCATATTTAACTTTTACTGCTATTAAAGTTAGTTTTTGAACAAGCTCAGATTTAGTTTAGAAAAACCTTACAGAAATTGCTTCTTACAGAATCATGTGCAATAATGTATGTAGTGCATTTTTATATTTTATATATAGAATCATTTTGCAATCGTCTCTTTTCTTGCATTTGTTCTGTCTGTACAGCTGTTGCTGATGCATTTACAAAATAAGGATTATTTTACCTTATCTTATATCTAATCTAATTTGGTTGAGTATGTACAAATATTACACAAATGAGCATAATGTGATTGTGTGTAGCGCAGAAATTTGACCAAACAACCCATAATTCACCCTTATGTAATTTCCGCCCATATCCGTCACTATTCTTAATCATACGCAGCCTTTTTCTCTCCCCCCGCCCCTCAGACCTGCTCCTGCCAGAGAACAGGCGGCGGCTCCCGCTGGAGGAGCAGCTGCATTACCTGCAGATGCACCTGGACGAGGTCAGCCAGGGGAAGCACAGCATCGGCCAATCGCGTCGCGCCAAAGCCCTGAGGAAGGAGATCAGCGTCATCAAGAGGAAGCTGGCGCACCAGCGGGAGGGGAGCTCCGGGATGGGGTCCAGGGAGTCCCTCGGCGTGGACCGGGGCTCCTCCCTCCCCCACCACCCGTCCTCGGCGGGACACCACGACGAGGGGGGCGAGAGCAGCAGTCAGGAGAAGGGTGTGTCTGAAGAGAATGTTCCATCTTTTAGTTTAGATCTTTTACTTTAGTTAGTTATAAGGATTTCAGCTTCACTCACACTAACACACTGCTGTTATTTAATTATTATGATCAAGAAACTCTCACCTCAACATCCCAAACCAATGTTCATGGACGTGTCTGTTTTATGTCTGTGGCATATATGAGGGAGATGGAAACAAATTTCCCCTTAGGGACAATAAAGGTTATTGATCGATCTATTGAATTGATAACAGTTATCCAAAAATATTGATTTGAGGGACAATGTAAAAAAAACTATGTGGTGTAACCCTTAAAAACTTGGTACAAGATAATTTAACTCTATCAAAGAGGTTTTTAAAAAATTTTAAAAAACGCATGCTATCAATTAGTTTTATATTGTGGGTGGATTCATTATTTAAGAAAATAATTAAAAATCTCACAAATTGTTATATCTATATAGTCTATAATGAGCATTTCATCCCCCCCCCAAAGATCTGAGTGTGTCCTCGTCGGCCTTGGCTCCGGAGGTGGGCCGCCGGACGTCCGTTCTCTTCTCAAAGAAGAACCCCAAAATGGCCGGACCGCCTAAACGGCCCGGACGCCCCCCGAAGAACCGGGACGCCGGCTACGGCGGGACCGGGGTGAGCCCCAGCCCCATCGGCCCCCCCCAGCTGCCCCTGCTGTCGCAGACCAGGCAGAGGAAGAGGCAGCGCAGCCCCCACAGCAGCTCCACCTCGGACAGCGACAGCGACAACGACGACCTGCTGCCAGGTGCTGGATGAATAATGAATGAATACTCTACATGTATACACCATACACCCAGGGCTGTAGGCACTAGTGAGGACACAGAGGTCATGACTGATATTAACACAAAGCTAAAAATAATATATAAATCCTACTTAATTATCATGACGTCAACGTGGTTCAATGAAACAAGCTTATATATTTGACTTAAACTGAATTAAAAGCGAAAGTAAGCACTTACGACGTCACCGTGTAGGCGGTCATGTTCCGTCACAGTATAAAACATCCACCAATATTAGGCCATGATTCGGGTGTTTTTATGGATATAACAGTAAATAATGTATGTATGTAATAAGTTATACATACTCTTTATACACATTATAGCCTAATTATCAGTATAATTACCTGTATATTATATATTGAATGTTGATTTGGCCTTGTGTGCACCAGATGAGTATTGATAAATTGATTCTCTGATTCTGAATCGATTTTCATGTTAATTTCTAAAACTTGATTCATAGGGCTGAAGATAGATTTGACTTTATTTTTCTTTAAAATAATACTTTCCTGGTGGTGAACTTTAACTCCACTAGTCTCGTCATTGAAATCACGTGGGTGCATCAGATTATCTCAACAATAAATATGGCATCGTCACGCATTTACGTTACCCATATTTGTTGGGGTTCAGGAACAACAAAGACAAAAATGATCTCGTCAAAAGCAATGCGATTTGTGAGGCGTGCTAAATGTGTTGCTGAAATACAACCAGCATTAGGGGAATTTGTAATTTTGCACAGTCATTAGGCAGCTATTATTTTGCAGAATGTTTAGGCAATTAATAACAAGAAAAAAGTCCCAACTCACTTACAATTTAAACAACATTGTTGGTCTTTCAAAGATTTTCAGTGACCTCACGGTGAACTCACAAGTCATTACACATTCATCTTCGAGGCCTCTGCTTACTAGAGAACTTTGTGGTTTATAGACATTTTTTTTATCCTTTTGACTATTCGCGAAAACTCTGCAAAAGCTTTTTTGAGTTTTGCAAGGCATGCCAGATGGAGGTCAAGTACCAGTATTGCTGAAATACGACCAACCTCAGGAACCACATGTTGCAACATCACCAAGACCTCATTCACCGAAACTCAAGACAAAGCTACCAGCTAAATGTGCACATTCTCCCAAAAGTAACTGAGGCGAATGTGAGCTTCACTTGAAAAGATATGCGCTTCAGGAGAAGTAACAGAACCATTATAACATATAACATATGAATATTATACTGGAATTAATAAAATGCCCAATGAGGCAGTGATGTAGAACTCAAGAATCAATTCAATTCTTAATATATGAAACCTCCTGTACACTGTAAGCGATGTACCTTCTCACTTCTCTCTCTCTGTTCCTCAGGTTTGCCCAGTAACGGTTTCGACGGAGGAAACCAGCCGGTGACGGAGAGCTTCCGCGTGTACCGCAGTGAGTCTCGACTCCCTCGGTCCAGCTCGGACTCCGAGTCCACGACGAGTAGCAGCAGCAGCGCTGCGTCTGACAGGACCAGGTGACTATGGCACTGATATTCTAGATAGTAGATATTCTCCAAGATGTTCTTAAAAGATCCCATAATTCATTGTTTCTCTGTTAAATGTAGTGTGTGAAATTTAGCAGCATCAAAGCTGGCAGATTTGGAGTATAATGTTCATAAGTATATATTTTATATGCAATTTAGATCTGTATTAGTATACAAGTGCTGAAATGATTAGTTAATGAATTTGCTAACTATTCAGGTAATGGGCAACCATTTTAATAATTGATTTGAGTCATTATTAAAAGAGGAAAATGCCCAAATTCTCTGATTCCAACATTTGAGGTTGACTCTCCAGCTGTGGGGAACAGTGATTGACATTTTACACCATTTATGAACCAACCAATTAATTGATTAACCATTTCAATAATCAATAGATTAGAACTCTCGACATATTTGTTAGTTGCAGCCATACGTTTTTTTCTTATTTAGATTGAGCTGCTTTTATCTACAGTGCATGCAGAAACAACGTGATGGCTGTAGACATGTTACTGGGTTCATCTGGTTGTAATTTTCAACCTCACCACCAGAGGCCGCCAGAGGATGCAAACTGTACCTTCAGTATCATTAAGTCATTAGATGTAAGAAGGAGCTCTGCTGAAGCTTGTTGCTTCCTTTAGCACATTGTTGGGGGATTTTACAGCACAAAATTACTTCTCATCGACTAAAACACCAGGCAACAAACAAGCTTAAATGTCAGTTAGCAGAATGATTGAGTTAATTGATTTGTCATTGAGGATTGTATAGAGCTTTTATATAGTGGTTAAGCCTCCGTCATTCATCTTAAAATGTACATTTGCACATTCATGTTGTTTTTTTGTAATTTAAAAGTCCATTTGTGTTGTTTTTTTTGAACAAAAAATCACAATTTTGTGTAATTTTTTTGACAGGAAAAAATGAGATGCATTTTTAATATTAAATCCACCTATAATATAAAACTAGTTGATAGCATGCATTCATTTTTAAAAGCCTTTTTAAGAGATGAATGTATGGGATGGATTGTCTCTTAGATTTCTTTTCTTTTATCGAGTTTTTGCATTGTCCCATTAATCTTTTTCTAGTGTACCTAACAGTTCTGTGTGTTTTCTTGCTCAGCACGACGCCGTCCAAACCGGGCAGAGGGAAGGCTTCGTTCTCGCGCTCGGCCTTCCAGGAGGACAGCAGCGAGGAGACGTCCGGCACGGAAAACGACTCCTACTCTGTCGGAGGATCGCGCAGCGTTTCGCATTGTAAGCAAATTTACTCAGGCATGCAAACACACTATCATGTCATCACCTCACCTTGTCAAACAAAGACAACGCTTAGAGATAATACTGTCAAACCTCATTGTTTAACAAGGGAAAAGTGAGTTTTGTTTCCTAGGGGAATATATAAGTGTACACACTTATTATATAGGTCTTAGTCATGTGAGGAAGGGGCCTAAGTAAAACTTTTGCTGGCTAGATAAGCAGTAGGAGTACATTTTGTAGATAAATTATTTTACCCTGTTGACAATTGACAAAAATAGTTTATTATCCAAAAGGAATTTTACATTTACTTACTTTTCGCTGTCAGGTATATCACCTGTTTGGCCTATTTTAACTGAGGTAATCATGCTGCTTAATAATTAATTACACAAATATATCACCTGAAAATTATATATATATATAGCTATAGCTATTTGTCTGAGCTTCATATGTCAAAGTTTCCTATGTAAATTCCAGGCTTCTCAGAATGATTCGAATCTTAATGTAGAAACTCTAATCGTGAAGATGTTTTATGTGATCTATTATGATCTGACTCAGAATGTTAAATACCATTTGGAAGATGACTCATTATTCTATATATAGTTGTTATCTTGACACAGTTTGGGACTCTTGTACTCCACATGATATGAATATGACATTTATAAGCTGCTTATTTAAAATTAAAAAAAAAAAAAATCTAAATTCCACCATGTGATTATTTTGTAGAGATAGTGTGAGAGGGTGATAGTAGAACTCAGAATAGTGTCAGCAGCATCGATGCTCAGAAATGTCACACTTTTTTTTTTTTTTTTTACCGTAAACTCTATAATATAGGCCCAGCCATTTTTTTTTTTTTTTTAAATTTTTTTTTACTCAAGCACAGCAAAGTCAAAATTAGAGACAGGTCTCCATTTCTATTCAAGCAAAATGGAATAAAACAAGATGTCGGGTTTGTACAATGGCGTATTATTAGCCTTTTTTAGGATTCAGAGTAGTTTCAGTAGATGAGGTTCCATCACAATGACTTTCTTCCTGTTCCTGTGTTTTTTACCGTTAAGTGGTGCGTAGCCGGTCCAGGTCAGGATGCTGGATGACCTCTGATGACTATTCCTCTCTGGAATCCCTGGACCTGGTCTGGGCCAAGTGCAGAGGCTACCCTTCATACCCCGCCCTGGTGAGACACGACTTTACACTGCGGCGGGCGCAGACCAAAGCAAAGTGAAATGAACTTTAACATGAACCCTTGTTTTCGCCTGCAGATTATTGACCCGAAGATGCCCAGGGAGGGGGTGTTCCACCGGGGGGTCCCCATCCCTGTCCCCCCTTTGGATGTACTCAAACTAGGAGAGCAAATGACCCAGGAGGCCAGGGAGCATCTGTTCCTGGTCCTCTTCTTTGACAACAAGAGAACCTGGTCAGTGCATTGATCTACTGGGTTATGTTCTCAACTATCCGCTTTTGTTTTTCAGTCTTGCTTGTACTGTTTCTCTCCAAAATTCTTCCGAAAAAAACACTCGACGGTGCAAAAAGAGACCGTGCTGGCTGCGTGTGCACAAGAAGCCGTTCAAAGGAACTGCACTTATCAGAAATGGGGCATACTGTGGTTTTTGAAAACCCGAAGAGGAGGGGAAAAACACTGTATTATAGGTCACTGCACACCGTGCAATCACATTCCTTCAAATTGCAAACAAAAACTTCAATCGCAGCCCTGGTTTCAAAATGAACGTTTGCATTTACACACTTGTGCATGTGTTTATGCACACACTTCATATACGTCAAATAGCTGACTGGTACTGGTGGTGGTGGGGGGATGTGCTGCTTTCTCTCTTTTCTTTCTCTCCTTCCCTCTTTGTCTTTGTCTGCCTTTTCACACATGAGTGAGACTGAGCTACACAAACATTTACATTTCATATACTACACTACACCACATGTGCAACAAAATCCGTCAACAGGGGAGATTGTACGCGCTGCTTATCAAACAAGCTCAATCTGAATCTAAATAGACTTATGCTAATAGTGAACTGTTATGGGACATTCACTGTGTGTACCCAAGGAGTCTAATTATCTAAGGTAAAAACTTATTGCAATAGTAGAATCATTGCATTAAAAGCTGCAGACTTTCAATTACACTGGTGGTTTATTACATATTTTATTTTTAATATTCTTTGCATTTTAATGCATGTTTTAAACAAAACGTGAAACAAAAAAGGCAAATTAACAGACATGATCACCAGAGATGACAGTAGGTTAATATATAGAGTCTGGAAGTTAACATTAGAAAAATATAATAAAAAAAAAAAACAATAAGCACAAAATTCCATAAACGAATCCCAGATCTTAACAAATCTGTTATATTTCCCCCTTGATTGAGTATGTCAATTTCTTCATAGCTGTACAATGCAATAGTCCTTTACAAATTTGTTTACTTGGTGTATTCGTAGATAGAGTTAATAATATATGACCATTGAGTTCTAATATTTACTGAGAGCACAGTTTCCTGGGAAAAGTTCCATTATACAAAGCGACATACTGGAAGAAAGGGATCAATAATTTTAGACAAAGCTGTAATTATCTCTGCCTCACAGCAAGAAGGTCGCAGGTTCAAGACCGCCTTGGGGCCTGGGTCTGGGACCTTTCTGTGTGGAGTTTGCATGTTCTCCCCGTGTCTGCGTGGGTTTTCACCGGGTACTCCGGTTTCCTCCCACAATACAAAAAACATGCTCAGGTTAATTGGTAAACTCTAAATTGCCCATAGGTGTGAGTGTGAGAGTGAATGGTGTGTGAATGGTGTGTGTGCCCCACGATTGGCTGGCGACCATCTGGGGTGTATCCCTGCCTCTCGCCTTAACGCGCTGGGATAGGCTCCAGCAGACCCCTGCGACCCCGAAAGGGAATAAGCGGGATAGACAATGGATGGATGGATGGATGTAATTATCTCCTCCTAAAATTCTTGTATAATGGAACATTCCCAAAGACAATTATAGAGTCCCATTGTTTGCACTACATTTAACCCATTGATCAGTTTTAAAATGTTAAACATTCATACGAAGGCTTGAGATCAAATTAATGGTATCTTGCCAAAAGGTTAAAAAAAAAGTCCATCGCTGATTCCCTGATCGGGAAGAGGCTAATACGTGACAGAACATACTCAAGCAAATAGTTTCTCCTTCATAAAAAATGTGTTTTTACAATGTTATTTTTGTAAAGGATTTTTCATCATTTTACTACTGTGAGTTTCCAGCGTTACACAAACGGGTCAGAGGAATGCACCCGATTTACCTCGCAGTGTTAAACCTAAATAAAACACTCGTACACAGTTGATGTAGTTCTCAAAAGATAGACTAAATATTTACGAAGGCTTAACATCAAACTAATGGAATCCTTTATGAAATATTAGAGGTTTATTTAAATATATATATGTATTCATTTATGTGTGTGTGTGTGTGTGTGTGTATATATGTGTATATAATGTAATTTTGGCAAATAATTTCTCATCATTTTACTACTGTGAATTTTCAACCATTGCACGGGTGATCTGAATGCAGCTAATTTACCTTGCAGTGGTAAACCTAAATAAAATAGTATATAAATATATATATAATAAAATACTTTGCAACTTATAGTATAGTACAGTGACATGTGACATAGTCATTAAATATTTAAAAAGGCTTGAGATCAAATTAATGGCATCCTTTATGAAATATTGGAGTTATATTTAAAACCTGTCCCACATTTTCCAATGTTTATTTATTTATATAAGACTTTTATTTTGACAGGTCGTTTTTATTGTCCTGTCTTTTATGTTCATCAAAGGTTTGATGTGAACGTTGACTCGAGCCTCATGAGGCAGTCATGAATGCTCGTCGTGACAGTTTCTATGCGTTAATGATTCACGCTACCAGGTTGTTGAACACATACATCAGTGTAATACCATTAACACTGGCGTGTTTGCCCTCCATGCAGGCAGTGGCTGCCCCGCTCCAAGCTGGTGCCGCTGGGGGTGGACCAGGAGCTGGACAAGGAGAAGATGCTCGAGGGCCGGAAGTCCAACATCCGCAAGTCGGTCCAGGTGGCGTACCACCGCGCCATGCAGCACCGCAGCAAGGTGCAGGGGGACCCCAGCAGCGAGACCAGCGACAGCGACTGAGCAGCACGTTTCCCCGTAGAGAGCCCAGCCCTACAGCAACACAGAGAACAGTGCCAGTAGCATAGAGTGGGGGGGGGGGTTCCACTTAGCCCCAGGACACACACACTCACACACACATACACTAAGCCGTATGTAATCTGACATGTAAAATATTGTATTTAAGAGAATTGAAAAAAAAAAGTGTTAATAATAATTATAATAATAATGGGAAAGAAGATGCTATGTTGAGAATCATGAATCAGAATATCCCTTGTATGTGTTTGATAAATGTTTATTAACAAACGAGATGATGGTTTACAGAATCCAAAAAAAAAAAAAAAGTGAACATATTCACAATTCCGCCTCTCCCTGTCATTCTCACACATGCAGTTTTACACCTGACCAGGGCAATGCATGCAATGTACACACACACACACACACACACACACACACTCTGTGGGAACAGCTGCGAACCGCCCCAGCACGTCTTCTTCACGTCCACCTCTCTCTCTCGCTCTCTCAAAGAAAGAATTCAATGAAACAACAGGCCTGGTGCTAATGTCCAGTTATTGGTCAGAGAGAGACTGTTGCAGCCTGAACCGAGGGCGACACCAACCTTAATGTTATTTATTCCGCTCGCTCCTTCTCAACCTGATCCACACGAGCTCGTCTCAGAACGGACTGTTCATCGCTCCGTGTGGTTTCCCCTTCTGTCCGTCACTGTGTTCATCATGTCGCCCGTTTTTACGTTTTATTTTTTTTGTAACTGGTCGATGAATGAGGACTAAACCGCATCACATGATGATCGCCTCACTGTCTGTGTTAGTCTCAGGCTGACGGCTTTAGAACTTTTATATATACAGATTGCATAAAAAAATAGAAGTTTAATAAAAAGAATTGAGTTTTTTAAACTTGTGGTTTGTGGTCTTTGTGGACGGCAGCAGCTTATTTGTTGTCTTAATGTGCACATGAAGCGTTCGTCATTGTTTTATGAGAAACGATTAAACATTCACACCAATCAATGAATGTGAAAGACAGAATGAAAACATCAAATTAGCTGCATTCAGATCACCTGTGTTTGTGTAACGAGGGACGGTCGAATATTCACAGTAGTAAAATGATGAGAACACACACCTATATATATATATATATATATATATATATTTATGTGTATATATGTATATACTGTATACATATATATGTGTGTGTATATATATATATGTATATATATATATATACACATATGTGTGTATGTATGTATATATATGTATATAATATATATATATATGTATAAAATACATATATATATATATTATATATATAATTTTTGCAAATAATTTCTCATTTTACTACTGTGAACACAGGTCAAACACAGGTCATCTGAATGGAGTTAATTTACCTTGCAGTGATAAACTAAAATAAAATAGTATATATGTAATATAATGAAATACTTTTATAAAACTTGTATAGTAAAGTGAAATTTGATGTACTATTCAAAAGATACTCTTGAATAATTTAAATTAAAATATTTAAATAGGCTTAAGATCAAATTAGTGGCATCCTTAATGAAATATTGGAGGTTTATTTAAAACATGTCCCATATTTTTCACTGCGTATTTGCAGGTGTGGGACTTTTATTTTGACGGGTCGTCCTGTCTTCTGTGTTCATATCAGGTTTGATGTTTGATGAGACAGTGATGAATGCTCGACGTGAGGTTTATGACGCTTTCTATGAACGTGTTAATGACTCACGCTGCCAGGTTGTTGTTATTCACGCTCTCAGCTTCTCTTCTCATTTCTCCCAGTGCTTGCTAGAAGAGTCTGGTGAGTCGAATATTACCTGTAAATGAGTTCCAAGACTAGACTTCATGTTTCCAGAGCTGATGACACTGAGACGTGAGATCAGGTGGGATATTTGTCATTAAGCCAAATGCAACAGACAGGTTTAAAATGGTTTTATCTAAGCTGCAAAGACATGGTCCAAATCTGCCTGAATACTCAGGTAAACTTCTAGAAGTCCTTCCTTCCAAAAAGAGATGTAAAACTATTGAGATGATTTTTCTTGTTTCCCTAAAAACACAAATATATCATATAAGTTGATTCTGAAATCCAAATTATTTAACTTGCAGCTTAGCAGTAAAAACACTGTCCTGACACAAAGAGGGAATTATTTGCTGATCCGTTGACTGTATATTTAATCTGTAGATAAATGTTGAACCATATTTGCTCAAAAGGAGGACGGTACATTGTGTCCCCATCACACGTTAACGGCACTGTGTTCTAACGTCCTATTATCAATAAAGAAAAGCAAACCTATCCCGTGTCACTTCCCTGTGCAGGTATCACAGTCCCAGTCAGGCCTTCGCCATACGTTCCTCACACTGGTTCTGCAGGTTTCCCGCCCTGTACGCTTTGTTTCTGGTTTATTTAAAGTTCAGGCGACACTGCACACCAGTTCCACTGGTTGGCCAACCTGTAAATTACAGCTCTCCAGTGCCATGCAGCGCGTCTCCTCGGCGTGTTAAGACAGAGGACGTTTAGCTGTTGAAATAAACTTACTTTGCACTAAGCTCAACGCTGCCAATTTGTTGTATTTACTCATCGTCATCCATTTAAAATAATGTTGTGAAAACACAAAAAAACATTATCAAAAGCAGAGAATATTATATTTATCAAGCATTTAAATTACCGTAATTTCTGGACTATAGAGCGCACCTGTATATAAGCCGCATGTGCCCACATTAAAACATGTAAACATATTTACAAAGAAAGACGGTACACAGAGAGAGTTTTCAAAGTTTTAATAATATAACTTAAAAAAAAGGCCTTTATTATGGATGGCTGTGGATACACACGCATTAACATTAAAGAATAAAGTGACTTTAGGACAATTATTGAACATTCCAGTGTGACTTTAACCTACTTTAAACCTGGGTTAACCTTTTATTCTGTAAGGAAAAAGACATAAACTGACATTACCTGGAGGTAAATTAAACTAATGTCACTTTTTCCAGGTTTCGTTGCCTGATTTCATTAAACACAACATCCAGTTTTGACTCATTTTTATAAAAAGAGATGAAGTTCTGACATATGTTTAATGGTCCTTTATATCTGGCTGCATATGTGACTATATTACTATAAAACATTATAGCCTGTAGCCTTTATCACTCACTAGCACAAACTGGTTAAACAAACTTTATGCCCTATAGAAAATGTGCATTGTTCTATAAGGCATAACGAGTATGATCCTTTTCATTAATTAAGGATTGAGGTGATTTTACCAGACATGGCAGCATCGAGAGATGTGTGATGGTGTGTTATTATTAGCAATGTGTGTAATGATGATTCTGCACTGCAATTTCCCATTTTGGGTTCAATAAAACATCTGTCTCATCTGAATTATTTAAAACTGCACTTGAGAAACCAAGCGACGTGTTGATGCATGCGTTTCCCCGCACGCTGCTGGAAAACCGCGGCCTGCCTTCAGGCTTCACGCCGGTTTCCTGCCCTGAGAGCTGCTTAGAATGTGAGAGGGGGAAAAAAAACAACAAACAAAACAAAAAGATAAACATCAGTCACCGGTTTCAACAGAACACACGAGGTGATTTTATGTTGTTGTGGAGAACTTCTGTTTCCAACACTCGCATCATGACACGCGGCCACCGTGAAGAAGAAATAACCCACAAAACAAGAGTATTTATGGTAATACCACAGCGACCAAAGAATGTCTTTATGCATTCGAGTTGTTTGTATTGATCTTTATTGTTTTCGGGTTTTAATCACACGTATCAGCCAGGTAGTCAAGGAAATAAGATGCCTCGTGCATCACACACTTTCTTCAGTTTTGCACAGTCTATCCGACACATGACCTTTCTTACTTTAATTATTTTTTTATTACAATATCATAGTCGTCTATGCAGTTCTTTTCCTGCATTTAAGTCCTTTTATTTTAAGGGATTTTTCAAATCCGAGTCAATCCAGCAAAGCTCGGTTGAGCCATGAAGCCGTTTCCTGTTCAGAGGCTTTGCTCCTTTACAAAAACACTGTTTTTTTATAGCCTGGACCTTCGACTCCAGCAAATTAATTATTAATTTTTATTACAGAGCTCTGTGATAGTTTTGCATTCACTCACTTTATGACGCATTCACTGCTTAAAACCACAATACTGCTCAATATTCATAGTAATGATTAAACAAACGTCTTATAAATAAAGTATATATCATAACGTGTATCCTTATAGAAATATATATGTTTACTTTACTTTTTTTACAGGTGAACCTTTTATGCAAAATGGGGCCATGCGAGTAACTGGCAGCAAATATCCACAAAGTTTCTGTAATTCTTCTTTTTACAGCAGAAATACTGCATTTCTGTTTACAGTATTGTCTTCACTGTAAGAACAATACTGAAAAATCCACTGATTTCAATTTTGTTTAGAGTATTGTGTGTATTTTACTGAAATGTATGGTAAAATATTCAGCAGTTTGCTGTAATAATCATTTATAGTAACATTACTGTAGTAAATAAGTGCAGATTTCACAGCAACGTCTTATCTAGTGACGATAAAACTCCTGAATCTTCATGATCTTTTTCTTCTTTTTCTTCTTCTCGCTGTATGTCTTTGCATTTTATGTGAGTTCAGGCTGCCACAAAAGAGTCTTGTATAATAAAGCTTTATTAAACCAACACGAGGCTTCTAATCATAATCATAAACCGACGTTTTATGTGCACGCTTCGATGTGGAAACTCGATTCTTCTCCTTTCTGCCCTGTAGATGAACTCAACTCCTGTGACTTTTATTGTGTAGGAGTTGATCTGAACAGTTAATATGTAGGTCATGGATGCGAGCTGCAGAGAGACGCTCCGTTATGACCTTTATAGGAAGTCCTGTCACCTCACCCCACGTTTCATCTGCATTTTTCTAGAGGTTCATACTTTGACCTTTCACAGTATGAACGAGGTCACATACACAAATATATGATTAATAATGATCAGTTATTAATAAATGCATGACTAATCCTCTGTATATCTTCCATAGAGCAGCAGATTGCAAACCTTTTTGTGTTTTTTTTTTTTATTGGTTGTCGACGTGGAGCCTGCAGCTCATTCAAACAGGAAATGATACTCACTCACACACACACACACACACATGTGTGTGCGTGCATGCAGACGTAAACATGTGTTTGCACCTACAGCTCTGAGGCTGACGCCTGCACCACGCTTCATTGTTTTCAGCATACAAAGCACATTTCATGCTTATTCCTCAAGATTGATCAACAAATAAAACACTTAACACATTACAAACAGGGGTAACATTTACACACTGGTTGATCCATTTTGCAATCTTTTTGAAATATTGAAGTATAAGATAATTCTACTTAATATTCTATTAATTGTACTGTGAGATATTTTCATTTGTTTATTTGTGATGTATCAAAAAGCTTAAATGGACACTGTTGTTTTTTTAATTTGCAAGCCAAAAACTTTGAAACCCTTTTTTTAATCTTTAACGACATAGTGTATTTTATCACATGTTTTAATATAAATTTGAAAATCTGTAAAAATCCTAAAATGGCATTTATTTATTTTTTATCCTGAAATTGTTTCGAAAACGCTTAATTGACTCCAAAATATTCCTAAATAAAAGTAGTTTTATGCAAGTATCTGTCAAGTCTGTCAAGTACAGTTGTAAAGTTGTATTTTAATATTTAAATCGGAATAAAATAAAAAGACGCTTTCTGGGTTTCCATGTGGCGTTCAGGGCCCTTGCTGTTTCCAGGAGAAGCCAGAGCTGGTGTTTCCTGGCTGCGCTGAGGGGAGGAGCTGAGGTTTGCAGCCTCGTGGCTCCACTTTTCCGTCGCTGCGTCGCGCGCTTTTACGCGCCGGCTACGATGCGTCGCGGCGCAGCGCTGCTTCTCTGGCTCTTCTTGGCGTCTCCGCTGCTGCCGGAGGGAAGCACGACCTGCCAGGTGATGCTGCAGCTGTGTACAGCTGTTCTCTCCCACAGGCTTTTCCATGAATGCTGGATAATAGATCTCATGCTTGTAAATCTCTCTCTCTCTCCACTTTCTCTTCAGATGAGGAATCAGAGCGGTGAGTGTCCACCTGGTTGGAGTTTTCTCAGTGAGTCTGGATAAATGCTCCCTCAGGTCTCTCATGGCTTTTCTGTGGTGTGGACAGATTATGTGGAGGGACAGAACCCAGTGAGGCTGCAGCCAGTGGTTCAGCCTGGAGCCTTCTACTCTGAGTGCGTCACTGTGCACATCTGGATGAGAGCTGAAGGTGAGCTGTCACTGCTGACAATGAATGTTCATTCATCAACGCTGCTTCCTTCAGCCCCATGTCTGAGCTTCACCCTGCAGGAATGTCCACGAGCATGTTTCAGAGCTCTGTGGCATTGTGGTAAACAGAGTAGACATTCTGTTGATGGAACTTCTCCACATGTTCTTATTCAGATGTTTCATATCCGTTAAACATGTCTGTGACCAGCAGCATTTTACTGCTGTAAATGTAGTTTACAGCTAAAATGTCTCTAAAGCCACTTAACTGAAAACTTAGCAGGTTAAAAAAAAATCTCGTATTTGTACAATTAGTCCAATATTTAGTAGAATTACAGCATCTCAGTCCAATGGAAGATAATTGATCATGTTTTAAATTTCATGATGAACTTAGTTTGAGTTTAATAAATAAGATTAACATTTTCCTAAAAACAGATCAAACTGAGTTATCAAGAAATTTAAGTAATAAGATAAGATCTACTTAATATTGTATTAATTGTACTGTGAGATATTTTCATTTGTTCATGTGTGATGTGTTTTTTATCTGCAAGCCAAAAACTTTGAAAACCCCTTTTTTCAAATCTAGTGTATTTTATTACATGTTTTAATATAAATTAACGCACTTCCACCTATAGATTGTAAATACGCTGAACCTATTTGAAATGCAGTGAAGCACAAGTCTAAAATTACAAAATGCAGTAACGTTTCTCATGCTTGTCAGCGTTGTTCCGCGTCTGATAAAACATGTTCTTCATTCTTCCAGAACCCAATAAGGTGCCGAAGATCAGGAGTGAATGTGTGGTGGAGGGGGGGGGCACTATAACATTCACTGTGAGGTCTAGTTGGATCAGAGGAAATAAGGTTTGGCCTGTTTATTCACACCGTCTCAGACTCTGTAAAATGCCACAGTTCCTAAAGGTTCATCTTTACTTTCAGTCGCAGGGGCGACGTCATCCCAGCAGCTGCAGACCAGGCGACACAAAGCAACTGGAACGAACCAATTCTACTTCTGCTGTGGTGAGACGTTTCCCTGTTTCTGTGTTTCTGTGTTTCTGACGGTTCATACGATGCTGTTTTTGTTTTTACCTTTTTATTGTTTGTTCTCAGTGGGAGCTGGTGTACCGCTGCATCGAGGCTCGAGGAAAAACTAAAATCATTGTGCAGTACAGCACGAAAACGGCAAACTACAGTGACATTTACACCGTGCCAGGTGCCGGGATGTACCTCCCTCTTTAGTTTCATCCTTTCTTTTTTTTCCCCTGACGTACATGATCCTCTCTTTATCTGCAACCACACACCAGTGTCTTTGTGGACACACCAACCGTGTTCTTCTCAGGGTCGTATTCAGTGACTATTATGCAACTCAAATTATTCAAATGCCTCCTTCTGACTCCCAGAAACGTGATCCCCTCAGAAATAGCCGTGGGTGTTGGGTTGCAGCCCGCGTCACGTCACGGATTCAGCTGCCACTCTCCTGCCTTGTTTGCAGATCCCGTCCCAGAATTCCACCTGTCTGTGAATCGCTCGTCCAAGCACATCATCGTCACCGTGGAACCGGGCAGCAAAGTGTTGGCGATACTGTGTTACAGCACGAACACGCTGTGCCACAGCGACTCACAGCAGCCAGTTGTTGTAAATATCAGACACAAGTTTATTCCTCTGCTTTTTAACTCCTGAGATTTTATTAAAAATGCACTTTGATGCACCTTAATGTTTCAGATCATCCGTTCTCTTTAGTCAAAGACAACACAAGTGGGCACCTTTTCCAGACTGATTCTCACTTGTTCCTAAATTTTCTTTATTAAATAATATAATAAGGTAATACATTGGTCTATTCCTTGATTGAGAACAGGTTCCAGTAATCAGGTCTGGGTTTTACTTGTGTCTTCTTTGACTGACTCGCTGTGACAACACACATATATACAGTGAAGAAAATAAGTATTTGAACACCCTGCTATTTTGCTATTTCTCCCACTTAGAAATCATGGAGGGGTCTGAAATTTTCATCGTAGGTGCATGTCCACTGTGAGAGAGATAAACTAAAAAGAAAAATCCAGAAATCACAATGCATGATTGTTTTAATGATTTATTTGTGTGACATAGCGGCAAATAAGTATTTGAACACCTGAGAAAATGAATGTTAATATTTGGTACAGTAGTCTTTGTTTGCTATTACAGAGGTCAAACGTTTCCTGTAGTTTTTCACCAGGTTTGCACATACTGCAGGAGGGATCCTGGCCCACTCCTCCACACAGATCTTCTCTAGATCAGTCAGGTTTCTGGGCTGTCGCTGAGAAACACGGAGTTTGAGCTCCCTCCAAAGATTTTCGATTGGGTTCAGGTCTGGAGACTGGCTGGGCCATGCTAGAACCTTGATATGCTTCTTACGGAGCCAGTCCTTGGTTTTCCTGGCTGTGTGCTTTGGGTCGTTGTCGTGTTGGAAGACCCAGCCACGACCCATCTTCAATGCTCTGACTGAGGGAAGGAGGTTGTTCCCCAAAATCTCACAATACACGGCCCCAGTCATCCTCTCTTTAATGCAGTGCACTCGTCCTGTCCCATGTGCAGAAAAACACCCCCAAAGCATGATGCTACCACCCCCATGCTTCACAGTAGGGATGGTGTTCTATTTATCATTAAAAAATCATGCATTGTGATTTCTGGATTTTTCTTTTTAGTTTATCTCTCTCACAGTGGGCAAAATAGCAGGGTGTTCAAATACTTGTTTTCTTCACTGTATATATATATATATATATATATACTGTATATATACACACATTTATTTGTATTTAATGATTTTTTGTTTGCCTTGTGTTTGTTCAGATCGATCCGTCCCAGTCCCGATCAGCTTCCCTCCGCGTCCCCTTCCTGCTGCCCTGTTTGTGTGTGCAGGTGCGTTCAGGATCCAAACATGTTTTTTTGTTTTGTTTTTTTAAATCCACTATTTCACGTCGCTTTGTTTCCCGCAGGTGTATTACACGTTCATGGACGCTCGGCGGATAAAAAAGTGCCCGTTTGAAAATGAAAGCCTCGTAGGTGAGTGAAAACGATGCTTCATATCTGCAGTTTGCAGATTTTGTGGGATTGAAAACTAAAAACCTTCCTCATGGTGCGTGTTAGAGTCTGTGTTATTATGTTGTTTCTTTCATTTCTAACACAAATAGAGTCGCAGTCTGTGGCTAAGCCGTAGTTAAAACGTGTGTAATCTGATGGTGTGATGCCTCCACTTACATCTGATGTGTTTGAGGCATCACAGGAAACCACCAATAGATTCATATCGACCTTTCTATTGCACTGACCCAAACCTCGAATCAAGAACCTTTTAAAATATGAACAATTATGCTGATTTACCAGCTTCGGGAGATATATTCATTTAGAAAAAGAAAAGTTCCTTTTACTGAACTCACCAGCTTCCTTAAAGTTTAGCCCACAGGTCTTAAATCATACACACGTAGTTAGCATGATGCATAACGAATGTGTGGATTGTCATAGTTGTAGCATTGAGTATGGCCTTGTTAATGCTGAAATATAAAATCATATTTTATTTAAAGTTTAGACTGATGTAGTTTAAATAGCGTTTTAGCTTCACACTAAATTCGCACATTTTCACAAGGTCAAAGGTGAGGATTTTGGTCCAAAATGCTCTTGTAACCTCAAAAAATGTATTCCACTAGAACAAAATGGTGCCTTTAACAATCTTCAAGGAACAAATAAAATTCAGTGAATAATTTATTGAAATGCAAAGTGGAGGAACAATAAAATCCCGTTTGAATTTTGGGCTTGAGCTTGTGTTGTAGCTCCAAACTCAATGAGCATGTTTTCACAAAACGAGTCCTCGTGCATGCATGATGTGCAAAAAAGGGCTGAAATAGTTGTTTTTAATGGAATCAACATCTTAAATCTTCATGCAGGCATGTTTCTAAGTGTTAAACTGTTCCACATCTGCACCCTCACGCCTCCGCAGACGTGCAGGACGTCTGGTCCTCCTCCTCCTCCAGGCTCAGCCCCGACGAGACCCGGCTGACGCTGGAGTCCAAGTGTCCCGACAGCGGCCTGCAGGTCTCTGCCTCCCTCTGCTGGCGGCAGCACGCGCGCCTGTGCACGCCCGTACCCGGCTCCGCGCTGCAGCAGGCAGGACCGGCCCTGGTGAGTTGCAGCAGGATTTACCACCTGCACCACCGCCGTGAGTTTGCACAGATATTCCTAATCGCCTGCGTCTGTTACCACCCAACAGACATATAACACGTCTGCCGTGGACAAACACCCCCAGATGTGTGTGCAGGTGAGAACGAGCCAGATGTGCATGCATGCAAATACACGTGTGTCTAGTGTTTGGTGGCTCACACTGTTTAATGTTTGCAGTATTCTCTACAAGGCGACCACAACGTCTCCTGTCCCTTCAAGGCCGGTGAGTCAATACTGAGTTTAATGATGATGATTTTTCCCTTTACCTTTATTCATGAGTGTGCCCTCTCAATTTGAGATTTATTGATTTCCCATTCAGATTTCTTGAAATGGAAAAGCTCCTGCTTGCACTTAGATTCTCCCATGAGGGATGCTCTGAAACAAACTCAGGTCCTGGAGGGCCGAGTGGCTGCAGGTTTTTACTTCAACCAGGCAGTAACACCTGTTTCTACTAATGAAAGGACTAAGAATGGTTGATTAGTAGAATCAGGTGTGTTACTGCCTGGTTGGAACAAAAACCTGCAGCCGCTCGGCCCTCCAGGACCTGGGTTTGACCCCCCTGCTCTAAAATGTCAAGCTGCAATTGAAACACATTGAAAGTGCTAAATAAATACAGAAGCCTCGCCTTGCAGAGCAGAAACCTGAGAGCTGATGTTTGCCCCGGTGCGTAGAGAAGGGATTAGGCAGTCTAGGAAACAATGGGAGAAAGCCAGTGGGTTTGAGGGGAAGCAGAGCATATCTAAGAGAAAATATTACATCAAATCTATTCCCATCCATCTGCTCCGTTTTTCCCCGGCAGATATGTCGTCATGGGAGGTGCATGTGGGGCCGGGGAAGCGGAGCCTGCTCCTGTATCTCACGTCTTCCGACCCAGCAACGTTCTCAGCTCGGCTCTGCGTGCTGAACGGGACGGGGTGTCTGCCGACAGCACGCGTCCACTCAGTGCGAATGGTGAGAACACGCGACAGGGAGAGCTGGGAGTTTGTTCAGTCACTGCAACGGTTGATGGTTCCGTTTATGCATTTGACAGAAAGGGAATCGTGAGGAGACCAGACTGAACGTGCCACTTGTGTTTGCTGCAGAGAGGCCGTGTGTGCAGGCGAGGATTTCTCTTATTAACCCAACAGCATGCAAGTTTCAGTATAATAAAAGTCATTTTGGACGTTTCTTTCATTGTCTTCTTGCTTCTATAATTTGTGCAGGTGTGGCAGTCGCATCCTGCACGTCAAGGATCGAGGATTCTGTGTCCAGACTGTGAGTTTACACACACACACACACACACACGCACACATTTACCAATGACAGTGCATGCATGCATGCGTGGATCCATTCACACATGACTTCGTTCCCACAGACGAGCGTAACCGGTGTGGCGTGTACGCAGCGGCGTTTTCCATCTTCGTGTTTTTGGTCACGTCGCTTGGAGTTTTCGTGCACCGCCTCACTAAGAACGGAGCTTCAGGTTAGTTCATTTATACCATTGAATCCAAGTTCATTTCATCTGATTGATCATTGTTTGTGTCTCAGAGCGCCATCTACAGCTTTGAATCCACTATCGCGTTGCCTCCATTGGTTCCTTTAATTGGTGTTGGCCTGTGCTAATTTAAAGGTGCCATCAAATGAAAAATACATGTTCCTAGTTTTAGACCCTGCACCCCTGCATTAACTGTTTCTGTATCATTTGATATTATGACAAATATATGTGCAAAATTTCATATGGGATCAAAATCCCAACTGTTTATTGAGTCATCCTGCACTTACGAAATTCAACCAGTTAATTTCAGTCACAACCAATCGATCGATTCATATCATTAAAAACTAGAAAAACAATCTGAGAGTGCAGACCTCCACCAAGAATAATAGACAGCATTGTTGCCTTAAACCTTATTAAATAAACCCTGTCCAGCAACAAATGCACAAGTTGGGTCTGAGGTGTAAGATATCACCACCAGGTGGCGCTGCACCATGGAGCCTGTGTGAAGGAAATCATCTGTTCATCATCTGCTGTAAATTTGACTTTATCTAACGATCATTAAATATAATCTCTATTCATCTGAAATTAGTAAATAAATGAATTAAGCTCGGCCCACATTCCTGTGGTCCAGTCAAATGTGAGGATTTTGGTTCAGATCCCTCAACTGTGACTGTTCAAACAGAACATTTAGAATTAATTCAACTACAGGATCAGTTGAAATTCAGTAAATCGTTTTCCCGCCTCCAGGTTGGCTGTACGTGCAGAAGCCCGTGCTGCTGGTGAGCTCGTCGGAGCGGTCCGAACACGTCTCGGCCGTGTGCGCCTTGGCCTCCATCCTGCTGGGAGAGCTGGGCGCCACCGTGCACATGGCGCTCTGGGCCCAGAGCTCCAAGAAGGAGGCCGGGACGGGGGCCGGGACGGGGGTGGCGGACCTGGGTCCGCTCCCCTGGCTCTACGGGCAGTGGGAGGCCACGCGCAAGGAGCGAGGGAAGGTGTTGATCGTCTGGAGCCCCGACGCCAAGACCACCTACGAGAGGTGGAGGGCGGAGAGGGCTGAGGAGGGGGGCGAGGACTCGAAAGGAGGCGGGAGGAAGTGCAAGAAAGGAAAAAAGGCGTCATGTGGCGAAGCAGGCCCCGCTCAGAACCAACAGTCGACGGTGGTGGCGCCGGTGTTTGCGGCGGCCCTGACCCGCCTGGAGGGGGCGCTGCAGGGCTGCAGGGAGCGCGGCGTCGCCCTGGTGTACTTCCAGGGCCTCGGCCACAGCAGGGACATCCCCAAAGCCTTCAGAGGCCTCCCTCGGTACTGCTTACCGCAGGACTTCAGGGGGTTAATACAAGAGCTGGGGGGGGCGAGAAGGGAGGGGGGGCCCGGCTTGTTGAGGAGCCTCTGGCCCAGGCTGCTGTCCAAAGTCCTGTCCGTGTGGCTGGCACGCCAGCTGGCACGCCGGCTGCAGACGCTGCTGCCTCAGGTGCAAGGAAAGAAGCCGCGAGGGCAAAGAGCCACGCCAGCAAAGGCACGGCCGGGGGTCGGGTTTCCCCCGGAGGCCACGCCGGCAAACCCAGAAGCCGTGCAGGAGCGGCGGCCTCTCAGCGGCACGCCGTGCACGGCCGGGCCGATCTAATCTCGGATTTCACGTTGTCCGGCGAAGGGACGGGGGCCCGTTTGTTCTCCTGGAAACGCGATACGCCGGTCACGGGAGCCCGGCTTCGTTGACGCCTTGTGCAAACCAGAACCAGCGGCTTGAAAAGAACTAAAAAACTGCACTCACTTTGCATGTCGGCCAGACAGAGGCCCTTTATGCTGCTGTTTACCTGCCATCAAGCACCTGCCTGATCTCTGTTTATATGCTAATTGCATATGAAAATCAAGTTATAAAATGACGCCTTGTGTTCTTCATGAGTGCATTTAGTGTTGCTTTCCCTTTATGTCGTCTGACAGTTGTATACAGGAACTCACAAATTTGCGTAGAGTCAATGTTGAGCCAATAGTCAAGAAATTGCATGAAGGATTTTCCAATGTAAAGAGTAAAAACTAAAACTTGAATTATTTATTTAAATCCCATCAATGGGCAGACGCAGAGCACGTCCTGGATCCCATGGTGTTATCACCGAGACGCCACAGCGTCTTTCTCTTTCTCTTATCTTATGTCACTGCAGGAACAGTTTAACAGTTGGATTTATGCAAAACAACTTCAAGCCATTAACTCAGATCTTCCCCAGGGGTGATGGGACACGTGTAGAGGCATTCGCGCTCTATTAAAAAACTGCTTCTTGAACCTGTTCTTTACAACGGAGACATGACATACGAGGTGAATCATATCTCGCAGCGGTGGACCGGAACAACGGAAAGAAAACGTCCAGATTGGCAGCCGATGATTAATCGGTGTGGGATTTGCATTGAACCCAGCAAAGACTAATTATCACAAAGTTATTGCTCCGTACAGATCAATACATTCCAGGCTGAAAGGTTTGATTGACAGCCATGTGCAGGTGACAGCCTGCCCCCCCCCCGGGTGTTTGCAGGGACATAACGTTATCTCAGTATTATCTCTTATCTCGTATTCTTAAACACAACATTTCATTCCCACGCTTCTGTTCCTACTCACTGTCTCATACATGGTTTATTCTTTGAAAGCAGTGGAATCCGCTAACATTTATTTATCTCCAGATGATCTGGAGAAAAGAAATTTTGCATTTTGATTAAACTGAATGTGTCAAACAACATAAGTTAAAACTATTCATTTAATTGATTTCATTTGTTATATTCTCACCTGCATGGTTAGAAATTAGTTCTGTTTAATTCTAAAAAAATTGTGTCCATTGCAGAAAGAACTTTCCAATGTGTGCATCATTTAATAGTGTAACACCAGTAAAATCCATAAAAAATTTAAAAAAGATTATGAATGTTCATAGAAAAGTGAAGGAGACTGAATTCATGTATTTTTATATTAAATTATATTTTATGCTAATTTATTTTTAAACATAGATAATTAATTTAACTTGGCATGTCAAATAAGTTGCTCAAATTAAACTTTAAACATTACATAGGTGATTATTAGGGTCAACTCCAAGGATGAATGTTGGCAAAATGAGAAAACTTTTAGGAACTTTTACAGTTTTAAAGGCATTTATCGGGTCTTTCAAAATGTACATTTTATGTTCATGTTGGTTTCATGTCATTTAAAACTTCCATTTGTACCATAGGGGGCACAGGGGATGTGACCCCCCCCCCCCAAAGATCTTTATAAATATGAATACATCATTGTGAATATTAAATAAATGTTAAATAAATGTGTAACACAAGCACTGCTACGTGTGTCCTATTCCTCAGAGTGGTTTCATCCAGATGCTGTTTTCCAGTTCAAAGACGAGGTTTACAGAACTTAAAATAAATGAATCATATCTCAAAATAGTACTGAGTCTAAATTCTGTCATTTCCTAGCACTTTGTTTCCATGCATTCAGTCCACACTAGTAGCAGCTGCAACTTTCACCCTGCAGAATATTCTCAAAAACATGAGGAAAATCGTATACTCGTAGCTGTGGTGCTGCCTTCCTCCATGCTCCTGGCTGCTGCTGCTCCGTGTTTTATGATTGTTAGTGTGACGGGACCCGCTGGTTTTTAAGCTACATGTTTGTTTATTGTGAGTTTTTAGCTGGGTTGGAAGGACCTAATGAAATCTGGAACACTCTCGATCTACTATGAGAGATCAATGTTTACAGCCACCAGAAAGAACGTGTTAAAACTACAGTGTGTTCAGCAGAGGAATGAACAATCGTTTATTGAATGCGTTCGGGCACAACACTGGGTGTTATACTATTTTTTTCATGTCCTTTCCAGAAATTATTCTCTTAAACTTTTACAGGTTATTGTTCCACCTATTAGCTACGTATGTGTGCGTGTGTGTATGTGCATATATATATATATATATGCAAATATGTAAATATGTGTGTATGTGTATGTATGTAGCTATGTATGTGCATGTATGGATGTATGTATGCTTACTTTTTCTTGCTATTTATTAGTATTTTTCTCCATTCTATGTCCATAATGCATACTGTGTATGCTGATCAACAAATTCTACGAATTTTGTACATAGTGTTGTGTATTTTTACTTTTTATAGCTTTTATTTTCTTAAGCTTTTCTTTTCTTTTTCTTTTTCTTTACTCTATACGCTGCAGTAACAAGCAAATTTCCCCGTTGTGGGATCAATAAAGTCTTATCTTATCTTATCTTATCTTATTTTAATATGCGATTTTCAACCCTGATTTGGTACTTTTTTTTTTTTTTCTATAAAAATCGGACAGAATGTGTGACTTTTTGACACAAAAGGTCAAATGGTGTAACCAAAAAAACAATGATAAATCTTTAAATGCTGAGTCCACTATTCATTTTGTAGAGTTAAACTATGGTTGTTAGGGTTCCACCACATGACAGTCCTGATACTGACGTGAACTAGTAGCTTTTTTTATCGTATGAATTGCTTTAAATGATTCTCCAACCAGGCGGAACAATCCACGGACCCCACCTGAGCAGGTGTGGGCGTGGCCAGCGCCGCCGAGCCGTCAGTCACGCGGCGCGCGCGACGCGCGGAGCGACATTCCTGCCGCGGCTGCCGCGAGGGTTCGAACCCGCGTCGAACCCGATTAACCCCGCGCGGAACGGCGCCGTGATGCGGCGCTGCCGGACCGAACCCCGCTGTCCGCGCGCCGGATGAGGCCTCCCGGAACCTCCCGGAGCCGAGACATGTCTCTCAGGGTCCGCGGGAGACCACACGCGTCCTTGCTGCTGGTGCTGGTCCTGGTGCTGGTCCTGGTGCTGCTCGGGTCTGCGGGAGCACTGGACGTGATCCAGGAGCCTCCAGAACTCGTCTGTAGCGAGGTAAACCCGCATAAACCCGCACGATTCCAGGCGGATTAAATTCTAACATGAAAAGCTTCATTGCTGCTATAACCACACGGATCCAGGTTTTTCCTGATGTTTGCTGCGATATTACTAATGATGACTAATGGGTTTTATTAGTCACTCTAAAATCACTAAGAAATCCTAGGGTGCAAGAATAAACATGCACATTAATCATTTCTCTTGTTCATGGAATTTTCTCAAAACTTTAGGAAAAACTAAAACTAAAAAAAAAAAGAAACAGAATAAAAAAAAAAACTAATGCTGCTAAACACCAATGAATGAACCAGGACTTAACATTTATATATTTATTATATCTTAATATTTTCATCAGATAATATATAACATAACATGATTCTACAAATTTTGTACATAGTGTTGTGTATTTTTATTTTTTATATATCTGTACGCTGCAGTAACAAGCAAATTTCCCCATTGTGGGATCAATAAAGTCTTATCTTATCTTATCTTATCTTATCTTATCCTAACATAAAGGTTCCCGTATTAAAATACCAATTCCGTACATATTGCTCATGTCTAATTGTTGTAATTCGTGCAGCAGCGTCGTGTGTTTGTCGTTCAGAGGGAAACAGGGACCAGAGTTTAATGCCCATTACTTATTTAATATTGTTCCTGAAATCTTACTCCTCAGCTCCATTTCCAAGGAGGGGGTGGTGGTGCTTGTGTGTTAGTTTTTCTCTGAAAGTTGCATCAGAGAAGTGAATCATGAGGAGAATTCACTCATGCACACAACCAACACCTTAAGTTTTAATATTAATAATAACCAATTGTGGCTGCACCAGAATTTCTTATGTCCTGCTATAAATTATAAATATTTAGTGGAACATGCACGACTCTGTCTGAACTGAAAGGGGCTTTAATATGTATAAAACAAGCTACTCTCTGCATAAGGTAGCTATTGTTTCTACTTTCTTTTTAATACCCCTGTGGCTCTGGTCTAGTTAAATTTCTTGCACCAGCTTTTATTGCTCCATATGTATTTCCTGCAAATGCAGCTGCTGTTGACAGTTGACGTCTGTGCTGACAGAGTAACGAGAGTTATAGCGTGCAGGAAAAAAAAAGACAAATATACAGTAGCTGCAAGGACAGGCATCCTCAGCTTCTGGACTTATGCTTATTTTACTCAATTTATTAATAATATTTTTTCTAAATCAGTGTAAGATGGGTTAACTGCAACTGTTAAATAAGTTCACACCTTAAACTGAATGTAAAATCCCAATATGGAACCTTCTGGTATTAAAATGGATTAAAAGCACAATAAGAGACATACAAACACAAAAAACCAAGAACCACATACAGTTTCATACAGACTGACAAATTAGAGCCAAAACAAGGAAGTGTAGAGACAAATATACAGTAAATGCAAGAGCATATTTGACTCAATTTATTACCAATATTACTATTTTTTCCATTTTCTAAATCACTAAAATGGATAAAAATGGCTATACCTATTTTGTTTGTGTCTTTTGCAAATGCATAAAAAGCCAAATAAGAGACACTTTCATACACATTCATGTTCTGAATGAAACCTGAATGCCCTGCTTCCTCAACACCTCCGGTATTCTGGAGGGGTGTTTCTAGGGCAGATGGACTCGTTGATTAAATTGTCATCCACATTTTTTTCCTCATTTCTTCAGGGTTTGGCCGACTGCCACGTGAGCAAAGGTACGAACGCAGCTGACACAAGAGCGTCTTCACTGCATTAATAGTAATAATCTGAATAATCCTGCAGCTGATTTGACGCCCCTTCTCCCTCAGCGTCTCCCTACAACGCTGCCCCACCGTATCCAGCTGTCACACATGTGGAACTACATGTAATCCTGTGCTGTTCGGACGGGCAGGACTGCCACGCTTGCCTGAGAACCGTCATCACGCTCAAAGGTAAGAAAGACCGACCAGGTGATCGGCCTCGACCTCCTCGTAACCGCACATGTTTTGATCGCTGCTCCCGCTGTCAGCCGTCACACACGTCAATCGTGACTGGGAACGCTTCATTAAAACGTGTCGTTGCAGACTTGGATCGCGGGAGTAACGTTTCAGAGGAATCCGGTGAAAGTAACGATGAGGAGAGCGGGGAGTTTGTGCTCCCTGAGCCAAGAAGTATGTATGGAATCATCATCTGAATGTCAGATACAGATTCGCTTTTTTATAAAATACTAAAACACACTTTTACTCTTCTTCTCCTCTTTCTGCTGTGCACCATCAGTGAAAGTGTGTCTCAGCTCCCCGGGCTCCATAGATTCCTGCAAGACACTTCAGTTTAAACCAAGCTACGCTCCAGAATCCATGCATGAGGTAGCTTTTATTTCTAATCATCCTACAAAATAAAAAAAATAAAAAACACCCCCCTATTGTGCAATATGTATTTTCTGCAAATGCAGCTGCTGCTGACGGAGAAAGTGGCGTTTGGCAGCGTTGTTGTCGTCCACGTCCACTCACACCATCACCAAAACATCACAATCCCGCCTCTAGAAGAAGGTGATGATGGCTAACCGCTCCAGATCTGAGTAAAGGCCGCCCTGCTTCCTGGCTGCTGCTGTCACTGACCCCTCTCCCTCTCTCTCTCTCTCTCTTTTCTCCCTTCCAGTGTGTGCCATGAAGCTCGACGGGATCGTGGCGGAATGCGACGGTAAGGGACGTCGAGTTTCACACGCTTCGCGTACGGTCGACGCGGCGCCGCATCAAAGCTGATTTACGTGTTTGCGCCTCAGCTCCGACGCTTCAAGCGGAGCCTGACGAGCTCAGAAATGTGGTCCTGCGGGTGGAGGACAATTACAACAGACCAGATGAGCTCATGTGCCAGATGTTCTGGAACGAGATGCCTGGCGACGTCCTTGCGTGGGTGAGTCGTTAAACCTCCCTGACTGCGTACTCTATCAATGCACGTCTATATTATCTGATCATGTGTGTGTTTAACTTTTGCAGCCCAAAGGCCAGAGGAAAATGGTCATTTCTTCAAACTCTGTTGCACCGTGCTTGTGCTTCCAGGTAGAAAACTGTAAAACTCATCACCTGAAAATGAAAGGGTTAAACATCTGTTCACAGATGACCTGACATTACAATTGCACGAGTACAGGTACATGTTTATCTGTGCATACGTGCACTGTGCATGTGCATATGTGCACTACTTGCACTGTGCATGTGCATATGTGCATACGTGCACTGTGCATACGTGCACTGTGCATATGTGCATACGTGCACTGTGCATGTGCATGGGTGTATGTACAGTGCACACGGACTAATCATCAGGAACGAGACATGCTGAGTTTTGTTTTATTTTGCTAAGCTTTTACACACACATTTTATTTATGCATTATTTCCACTTAATCGTTAATCAATCAGCTTGATAGGAAAAAAAGCAACATCTCTGTATTACACGACTTTTCTTGTACTCATGTGAACATGTGTTCACAGGTGTGGTGGAAAGGAAAGTCGCTTCGGAGAGAATTCTGCCCGTTCAGGAAGCAGCAAGGTGAGGCAGAGGGAGTTCAACCTCAGGTCAAGATGAACTTTCTTGCTTGTTAAATTATTCAAAGAATTCATAGCAATGTTTTTTTTTTTTTTTTAAACCCCCCCCCCCTTCCCGTAGATGCGCTAGAAGCAATGCAGCGTAACGTGTCCGTGTCCATGGTGGCGTCCCCGGCCTCGGACGGCGGCTCCCTGCTGAGCTGGAACGTGACCTCTCCCTGCAGACTGGAGGCCGAGGTGTGGCTGTGCAAGAAGGAGGCGGCGGGGGGCGTCTGCGAGGAGGTGGCGGGCTCCAGACAGAGCCTGCACAGCCACGCTCAGGCCGGCTGGAGCGCCACGCGCAAAGGACACTGGGTAAAGAGCGTTTAAGGACGGCGGCAAAGGTCACGCTTTTGTACTTTTATGATAATTTCTTCCTCTGAGGACACACATCCGGCCTCCTCTCCTTCATCCTCTGCCAGGAACATTTTGACATAAATGTCTGGATTTTTTTTTTCCAATTATTTTGGAAGTTTAGTTCTGAGAATAAGAATGACAGGAAACCACAAAGTGGATGGAAATGTGGTTTCTGGCACTAACGAATCTTTTGATGTTGGAACATCCTTTAACATGCCAACTGCCTTTTTATGACGACTGTATAACGTATTAATAACAATAGACTATTTTATTTATTTATTAAAGCTTTCCAAGTTGTTTTTATTACCCTTGAAAGTAACAAAAATGTTCAGTTAACAAGCTCTGATTTTATGTTTGCGTTCTGTGTTCAGTTTCTCCAGATTCGAGCCATTTATGAGTTCATCTAAAACAATTATATGACCTTAGTTGCAATAGCTTGTGATTTATATTCTTCTTTTTCCTTGTTTTAAAATTTTTTTCCCCTAATTTATTTTATTCTTCATTATTTTAATTTTCAGAAAAGCGGAGAGTTCAACATGTCATCACACCCTCTGCTTTGTGTTCAGGTTTGTCTTAGTTTATCTTAGTGTTTAAAACTGTATATTGAATATTATTATTGTTATGTTATTTTTATTTACAACGTTTTCTTCCCTTTTAATCACTTCTCAGATGAAGATTTCTGGGATGGAGTCATATTTGGGACCCCAGTGTCCATTTGAAAGTAAGACTATTAAATATTGTCCAGATTCAGATTCATATTTTACTCTTATCGGCCCAAACGAGCAAAACGTTTTAATAATCATGTGTTCATTGATAAATGACCCATTGTAAATGCACTGTGAAATTATTTTTTGTTTTTAATTGCCTTAACAAAGTCTGTGGAACACTTAACCTTCTTAACAAAGACGTCTCTCTTCATAAAAATGTGTTTTTGCAGCTTCTCGGTGGAGATGGAGCCTGCTGCTCCTGCTGGGATTACTGCTCATGTCTCTGGCTGTTCTAGGAGCTTATTTTGTTCAAGGGATCCTTAAAGGTCTGTTTTTAACATCTAAATTATTAAATGTTCATTTTTATTAGAGCTTTAATACCTGAATGTATATATATATATACACCTTCTGATTTCCTTCCAGGCTACATGTGGAGGTGGCTGAAAGAAGATGATGTTAAAGGTTTGTGAAAGCTGAGCATCTAATATCATACCAGCCTTTACTTTCTACATGCATCTGTTCATATAATATTTTAAGAATTTTAATTTGTTTTGACATATAAAAATATGATTGTTTTCTGTGTTTAAATGATCACATACATGTGTTACACTTTCTTCTTTGATTTTCATTCATATATTAATGTAAGCCAAGTGTATAAAGCACATTTCATTAAAAGGATCAAGATACTATTTTTAAAAAATCAATTAAAAGATTTAACATTAAAATATAACACATTTAACATTTTTTTAAATGAAATATTGCAAATCAAAAAAATTATATAGAATTTGAACAAAACAAGAAGATAAGATAAGATAAGACTTTATTGATCCCACAACGGGGAAATTTGTCTGTTACTGCAGCGTACAGAGTAAAGACAAGAAAATAAAAACTAAAGAAGATAGAAGCTATAAAAATACACAACACTGTGTACAAAATTCATAGAATTTGTTGATGATCCGCATACACAGTATGCATTATGGACATAGAATGGATACTTAAGGTGCAGGATGTGTGTGTAGAGTAAAGTGACGAGTGACAGAAAAGTGACTACAGTAGATTCATGTTTATGTTATGTTATATATGTTAAGAACAAAATTACAGTGCAGTGAGAAATAACTACTGAAATTACGTCCGCAAACAGAAAAGTCTTGAGCTTTGACCTAAACACAGAGATCTGCAGCAGACCTGCAGTTCTCTGTGTTAAGTTATGACTGAGAACAGAGAGGTCTGCATGGTTCATAGAGATATATCAGGCCTGACCAAACCGGTAAAGTATTTAATTCTCTTTAAGTTAATTCTATGGCAGACAGGAAGCCAGTGCAAGAACATCAGACCTGGAGTGGTATGATCTGTTTTTAACTCTTCCATGCATTCTTCCGTCCTCCCTGGTCCAGGTGCTGTGGGGGGCTGCCACGTGGTGCTGCTGTACCCGCCTGACGACCAGCAGGCTCTGCCGGGGCTCATGTGCCACCTGGGCTCGTCCCTGCAGGCCCTGGGCTTCAGCGTGTCCCTGGACCTGTGGAGCCGCGCCGAGCTCAGCGTCCTGGGCCCGGTGCCCTGGCTCCACTCCAGGCTGGACCGCCTGCAGCGGCAGGGCGGCAAAGTGGTGCTGGTCCTCACGCAGGCGGCCTGGATCCGGGCCGAGGAGTGGGGGGCGGGCGGCTGGGAGAGGAACGGCCTCGAGGAGAAGGGCGGCGACCAGGGGGCCGCGTCCCCCGCCCGCGCCGACGTCTTCAGCAGTTCGCTGAGCTGCGTCCTGGCCGACTACCTGCAGGGCCGCGCCGGGGAGCGGTTCATGCTGGTCCAGTTCGAGTCCCTCCCCCCCGAGCCCCCCGGCGGCTGCAGGCCGCTGCCCGAGCTTTTCCGCGGCCTCCACGTCTACAGCCTGCCCGCTCAGTGCCTGGGCTTCCTGACCGAGCTGGCGGGGGCCCGGCGGACCGCGACGGCCTCGTCCAGGCGGAAGAGGGCCGGGGGGCTCCGCATGGCGTCCCGGGCCCTGGCACGGAGGTTGGCGTCCTTCTCGGCAGGGACGACCGTGCTGCGCCTGGCCGGCATGTCCCAGACCTGCGTGGGGGTGGGGGGGGAAGACCCAGGGGAGAGGATGCCCCTGCAGCCGTGTCTCGTCACGCCGCCTTCCAGCCCCGACGCGGGGCCCAAGGTCTGCGAGATGGACTGGGTCTGAAGGCGGGAGACGAACGATTTATGGCAAGATATGTCAAAATGCGGATTTTCGTCAGATTTTTGGCAAATCTTGGGAATGGTACCATGAACAGATGATTACATATTGGTAGTGATCTTGAAGAAATCCTGGTTTGCGGATCACTTTGAATTTTTTGTTGTCTGGTGACATTGCAGTAAACAGACCTTTAAACAGGGACAGACCCAACTTGTGCATTTGTGAGACTCAAGATGCTCACAAATATCAGTTTTGCAGTTTTTTTTTGTGCATTTGCTCATCTGGGATCTTTTGGCTTTTAAAAAGACGGTGACAGACACTGTTGCTCCAGGATTAAAAAAAAAAATACCCTACAAAAAACAAGTGTGTACACACAGTGTGAATGTGTTTCAAACCAGTGTGGCTTAGTATGGTAATAGTTACACTAACATGCAATAAAAAACAACTCTCAATAGCGCAAAGTCTCTGCTGTGTTGGTATTGACCAGGATTGACAAGTATTTAAGCTACATATTTAAAATAAAAAAATATAAGTAACTACAATTCTAGTTTGAATTGATATTTGAGTTACAGTTGTGCTTAAAAATAGGTGACCTAAAGGAATGACCTTTTCCCCCTTTTTTTGCTCTAAAACTCAAAAGGCACACATCTGTATTGCTAGTTGGCCACCTAAGTAGAATATGTTACTAATCTGATCGAATACTTTGACATCATTCCATTTTAGGGCATGTATTCAGTAATCTGTAGTGAAATAGCCTATGTTTTTAATGTAAGATACACCCTAGTGATTATCCCACGACTGCATTTCACAACTATGAGGATCAGTGAGAAGACATGTGGTCTACACCTGAGCCTCCTATCTATTGGTTATCCATCCACACCATTTCTGACTCTATACATCCCTGAATGAGGACAGATCACTGCACTGTTGAGATTATTGTTTCATACTTTTTTTTTTTAACATACCTGTACCCTCATGCATTTACTGAACATTTGTTAAGTTGTGTTATATTTGTTAAGTTGCAGCGTTTTCTCATTACAAGCTCACAGATAAACGTCCAGGTTACTGCATGTGACAGACTGTAGTTCTGCACGGTTTGGTTTCATGTAATAAGCAGGATAAAGGATGTTTTAAAATGTTCAGTTGCTAAAATAAACAAAAAAAAACAATAAAACATGAAATAATCTTGTTCTAAAGCCTCTTGTGTTTTAGATTTAAGAGAGAAGTGAAAGAAATGAGGAAGAGTTGGAGAGAAAGGTTGTTTTTGAAATGTTAAATTGTTAAAAATAAATGGGGAAAAAAGGTTAAATGTTTGTTTTATAAATTAATGTTTTTACTATCATTATTATTATTTATAAGACTACTTCAGTTTTGTAAATAATTCTAGTTTGTGAAGCCTAAAGTTAAAATTCGCCTTTCATCCAGTTTGGATAAATGTTGATTGATTATTTCTGATTATATTTTATTATTGTAAGTCTTTTTTCGTTTTTTTTACAAAGTGCTCAGGGAATTGACATAGTTTGTTTAGTCTTGACTTGTTATTAATTATATCCTATCTTATATCCTAATTCTGTACCTGTATTGTTCGTATATGTTTTATCGTTCAATAATAAAAAAAAGCGTTGCCATGCGCCACCAGCAGGTGGCGGTAATGCACCTGATAAGCGCTGGTCGCTCTGAAACAAGAAGAAGAAGAAAAAGACACGCCCCTCCCGCTAGTAAAAGCGCCTGTGATTGGCTGAGGACTTGAATCCCAGCGGGTTTGGGCGGTGCCAGATTTCCTGTGTAGCTCAGCTGCGACTGAGGAAAACAACCTGTTCATTCATTCATCCATCCATCCATCCTCCTCTCGGCTGCGCCGTTTTTTTTTTTTATCTCGCCACTCACTCAGCTGCTGAGTTGATAAAAAGAAAAATGGCAGAGCTGAAGCTTTGAATCTGGCTGTTTAAACATGTGAAAGTCCTCCTGCGTTGTGAAGACCAGGAGTTAAATCAACATCAGACAAACGTCGGTGGTGCAGCAGAAGCGGTGGCTTTGCATCAAGGTAAAAAAAAAGCTAACGTCAGCTAATTATTTCAACCCGAAATAAAGGTGACTCAGCAAATATATTTTATCGTCCGTATGTAGACGTTAGCGTTGATTTTAAGGTGTTAAAGACACACGAGCTAATGGACAGCGTTAGCCTAGCTGTAAGCTAGCTATCGACCTTAGCTGCCTCTTGGCTAGAACAGCGTGGTGCTGATGCTGAGCTAGCTAGCACCGGAAGAGCATCCCTACCAGGAAAAGCGGTGTGTTCATTTACAGCTTCAACACAGGTTCAATTTGCCATATTATTATTACATATTATTATATTTTATTTATTATTATTTATTTTCAGCTTCACTAAGGGCTGTTTGATTAAGCTGCGCAGTAAGGCAGTTTTAATTACACCTAAATAAAAACTGATAATTCAATATTTTAATGTAATGATGCCCTATTTAGCCTTTACAGAGTGACCTCAATTACAGAACGGCGGTATAAAATGACCCAGTGCATGTTAAAGGCAGCATGCAGGATTTCAATATATATATATATATATATATATATATATATATATATATATATATATATATATATATATATATATATATATATATATATAATCCCCCTCAATAATCATTTATAATCCATTAGAAGTGCATTTATTCTACAGATTTGACTGTTTTGTAGGCGCATGGCAAGTAGGTCAGGGTCTCTGAAAAAACATAAGCAGAGCTTTTCTGACAGTATATCTAGGTCGGTTTGATCACACTTGCTTTGATGATGATGATGATGATAGTGTGTGTGTGTGTGTGTGTGTGTTAAGGATCATGTGGTGGGCCTGGCCGTTCCTGCCCGCCCTGGTGCTCCTCTCGGAGCTCTCTGTGGTGAGAGTCCAGATGGCACCGTGCCAGACCTGCCAAAAACTCACTGAGAGTTTTATTAAGGTACTGAAGTTAAATTTATGCAACATTAGTTGCTTGCGGTCTCTCAGAATATTTATTTTTAGTATCCTGGGCCCTAAAATATTCCCCTCCCCTCTCTTCCTACCTTTAAGGGCTTAGAGAAAACAGCCAACAAGAACTTTGGAGGAGGTAACACTGCCTGGGAGGAAGAGAAGCTGGCTAAATATGCACGCAGGTAGGAGAAAAATTCATTCACACTTACACATATTTTTAGAATTTCTTGAAAATCAACACTTTCTAATTTGTGTAGTTAATTTAACAGGACTATGCAGCCTGATGATAATTAGTATCTCTAATGACACAAAGGAAAAAACTACTAGATAATACAAAGGACCTCAAATAAATCATATTGTTGCAGAACTAACTCCATATTTGATCTTTCTTTTCCATTTCCTTGAATACTGGGACTAGTCTTTTGTCTTTTCTACACATTTGTGTGATACTTCCTAATGTGTGAATGATTACATAAGACGGTCTATTTCAAGTGTTCCGTGAGGGCAGTGAATTCCAGCGGATGGGTTGCACCGATCTTTGGAGGGCGGGTGTGGGACGTGGGAAACATCCGCACCGTCTTTCACCTTTTTGTTTTACATCCTCTGATCGCCGGCTCCTTTTTTTTTTTTTTTTTAAGCGAAACCCGGCTCCTCGAGATAGTAGAAGCTGCCTGTGAGAAGAACGATTTTGATTGTAACCAGCTGCTGGAGCAGATAGAAGACCAAGTGGAGACATGGTGGTTCCACAGGTAAATGGCATTATGTAGCAAAAGATAAAAAAAAAAAATTGAGTCTGTTCTAAATTAGCAGAATTCTATCCCATATTTAAGGAAGACAGTTTTAGAGTGTTTTTACTGTGATTACAACTTGATTTATTTTATTCCGACAATATTAGCTTCATCTGTGTGTGTCATATCATCTGTTAAGATGTATTGATGTTTTATAGATGTTTAACTACATGATGGCTCTGTCCTGTAGACAAAAGGAAGCACCCGACCTGTTTGAGTGGCTGTGCATAGAGGAGCTGAGACTCTGCTGTCCACCTGGACGCTTTGGACCTGAGTGTAAAGGTGTGGAAAAAAGCGTTAAACACAAGCTACCTGTTACCTGTTCAGATATAATCACCATTCCTTTGTCGTCTCATATGGAGAATGATTTAGATTTCAGGAAATCATATACTTATGAAACAAATTAAAGTGAATCCTACTGTAAAGCTTTAGTTATAAAGACTTCTGGTTCTGGTTCTGCATCTTCCTCCACTGCAGAGTGTCAGTCTGGTCCTGGTGGTGTGTGTGGGGGTCTGGGCCGCTGTGAGGGCGAGGGGACCCGCCTGGGTGATGGAGAGTGTGTGTGTGATCCGGGCTACGCGGGCCATCTGTGCCAGAGCTGTGCTGACGGCTACTTCAGGGAGAAAAGCTCCAATGACAGCACAGGAGCCTGCGCAGGTGCCTCACATTCGGCAAAAACTTTTGAACCCGGCTAAACTCGTGTGCTAAGTTTTGTTTAGAGGTTCTCTAAAATCGATCTTTTCTCAGTGTCTCTGTCTGTCGTCCTTTTGCAGCTTGCTACCACTCGTGTAGGAAATGTGCAGGGCCGCAGGACTACAAATGCCTCGACTGCAAACCCGGCTGGATCCTCCATGACAACAAGTGTGTGGGTGAGTCTGGCTTCAGAGGACATGTGGTTAAAAAAAAAAAAAACTGTATGTTTACATGGCAATAAATCAAATTATTATGTTAATCTGACTACGGTCAGATTTTTTAAAATGCTTGTCTATGCCTCAGTCAGGTCGAAATTGGTCAAAGTTTGACATCTCATAGTAAAATTACAACTAGATAATATGATTGGAACTTTTCTCCTGCATGTACACATAGGCCTTAGTCAGACTGAAGCTGTACAGTAGAAACAGGATGAAATTGGAGCAGAGAAACTGCCTGAACCGACAGATATAGTGCAGATACAATGTATTTTCACACATTGAAACCAGAACGTATGATTAATCAAAGCGAGAGAGAGAGAGAGAGACAAAAGGAAACCTGTATCCTATTCTCTGCACCGCAGCGTCTGGTTGGGAGCTGTGGTTTGAGAATTTATTGAGCTTATTAAGCTGTCAGATATACACGCATGTAGATCTATGGTCATATATATTCCTGCTAGAACAACAGGTGGCGCCACACCCCACCACTTATTGGATTTTACTCAGTTACATGTAAACTGAAACGAGGACAGAAGTCTGACTAGACACAAAAATTGAATTTCGATCATCGGCCCATTAAGCTCTGCATGTAAACATTGTGGCTTTGTGCGGTTTTTCCGGATGAGTGTTTATTTAACCACCCTTGTGTGTCTCATAGATGTCGACGAGTGTGGTACAGAGCTGGCCCGTTGTCCTTCCAACACCTACTGTCACAACACAGATGGATCATATGAATGCAGAGGTATGCATTCTCATCTAGTTGCTGTTAATAATAATGTAATTAATAATTATTGATTTTTGTGGAAATTATTATTATATTTAGCTCACATTGTATGATAGTGAATGGCCAGATCCATAAATAATAGCCACTCTGCTCATGTTGTGTGCAGGCTGTGACCAGGCATGTGTGGGCTGCATGGGGAGCGGCCCTGCCCGCTGTAAGAAATGTGCACGTGGCTACAAATTAAAAGGATCCAAGTGTCTTGGTGAGGATATTCTACTGATCTTAAAAAAATGTCTATATAACACCAGCTCTGTATCTTCAACTGAGTTTATTTTCCATCCGCCCATAGATGTAGATGAATGTAGTGAGCGTGCGATCGCATGCCCGGGGCTCAACGAGGCCTGTATTAATGAGGTGGGCTCCTTCCACTGTGACTGTGCCGACGGCTTCATCCGGAGAGACAGCATCTGTGTTGAGAATAAGCCTCCTAGTAAGTATCTGTATCAGTAAATATGAATGAATTATCTCCTGCTCGTCAGATCTCCCGGTGAAATCTCTTTTCTCTTTAACCCGCTCAGCTGGTCCAGAGAAGGGGCTGTTTGACGACATGACGGATGACGAGGTCCTGGTTCTGCAGCAGATGTTCTTCGGCGTGGTGATCTGTGCCCTGGCTACGCTCGCCGCTAAGGGGGACATGGTTTTCACCGCCATCTTTATCGGCGGCGTGGCCGCTATGGCCGGATACTGGCTGACCGAGAAGGGCGACTACATGCTGGACGGATTCCTGAAGGGACGCTAGGGCTCTTCTGGGGCTACGATTCGACTGAAGGAGCTTTGTAAAACAGCCGGTAAGGGTGAATAAGACTCAACCAGGGCCAGGACACCATCCCTACAAGGGCAGCCTTTCAGGGATTTATTGGGATTGGGGAGTTACTTGAAAGGGCTTGGGTTCGATTTATGTTCATGAAAAGGGTAATGCAGGGGAAAAAAACGAGAACTTGAAGGCTTCAGGGCCACACTGCACTGATTTTAAAGGGAAATGAACTGAATCCCCTACCTCAACTTTGTAGGGGGTAAAGGGTGACACGAAGACCACTACTGATTGTTAAGAACCTATTATGCATTTGGATGTTTCACCTGGCCTCGACGTCCTCACCGCCCGATGTTTTGTCGTTATCTCGATGCTACGGAGCAGAGGTTTTCCCCGGTTTTGATCATCAGGTCACTGCAACACTTAGGATTTTAAGAATTTCCCCAAATCACCAAAAAAAAGCAAAGCTCGTCGAAACTCTGGGATATTTCCATTATGGTTATTTATGTTCACTGGAAGACTTTTTACCTCCGTACGTAATGAATGATTCTTTTTAGCAATTATGCATGAGAATAAGATTTGAAATGAAAGGTATTACACTGTATGTGTTAATTTATTGTCTTTGGCATGGAAGACTTTTAACAGCTGCTGAATCACCAACATCACTATTGACCACTTTTGAGGGAATGTGCTTAAGTTTCTGTTGCCTTTTTAATTTATTTTTAAAGAAATATTTATTGAGAGAATGTTATCATACGTCCTACGTTGCTCTGTTTGATGGTTTTGTTTTCATTATTTATTCAGTTGTAAATGTTGCAGATAGGGTAGCATCACTTTCTGCCTGTCTAATTTATCTTTGGTTTTTATTAGTGTGTAAAGTTGTCCACTCATTCATTATAGATGTTTGCTTTACAATAAAGATGTCTATCACTTCATGTTATTTAATTTCCTCTGTTCTTTAAAAGAAGAAAAATATTCTAGCTTGTGAAGGATAATTTTTTGTACAACTGTGTTAAATAAAAAGGCCACTCAGGTCAGTGCTGATAGACACTTTATGAATTAGAATCCACAGCTGTGAATAAAAGAACAAATTGAATTGCATCAAAGTGCAGAAGAGCCACAGCATGGAAACCCCTAGAAATATCTGCAGTGGTTATCTCAGCACTGATTTCATGTCCTACATATGTTGCATCCCATCCTCCTTCCACACTCGTAGAGCTACAGCTGTGAGGCCGGAGCCTGCAGGCCCGACCCTGGACTTATTTCAGCGTTCCGCTCCAGTTGATGGGGTTGAGACGCAGCAGCTCTCTGTCCTTCATGGCCTCCTGGGAGCGGGTTAGTGCCCTGTCCCTCCATCTCTGCTCCATTAGCTGCACGGAATACAAGGGGGGGGGGGTAAGAAAAACCTCAAACACTTCCTGCAGTAATGTGTTGTAACACGAGAAGTGTTTCAGGGCCTTATTGTAAAAGGACATAGCTGTAGATACATAATGTATGTGCAGGGGGGGCGTACCTTCTTGTTTTCATCCCTGTACGCCGACATGGCTTTGCTGCGTTGGATCCGCTGCTCCCTGTCGCTGGTCAGGGCGAGGCGGTCCACTTCACACAGATACTCCGCCTCCTTCGATCTGCTGGCCAGCTGCAGCTTCAGGTCAGCACATTTCTCCTCTATTTGCCTCTTCAACTGCTCACGAAGCTCCTTCCTACAACAAAGAGGGACTCTCTGTTTTGTCACTGCAACATTTTTAAGGAGAATTTATGCAGTGTGTGTGTGATGCAATCGGGGAGACAAAAAGACTCATCAGCACCTGTACTCTTCTCTCTCGCTGCTGCTGCCATAAAAGGGTTTTCGCCACACCTGATGATACCTGACGCGACAATTAACACGTCAGTGACTTTGAAAGCAAAAATACGCTGGCGGCATCGGTGAAAAAATCAGTCGCTCCGACCTGTAGTGCTCTCTCCTCTGCATGATCATTGCTCTCTGGTGGTTGTGGTGGTGAACAGCTGGCGTCTCCAGGCTGACGGTGCGCTTGAGGACCAACGGTGGATGCAGAGGGTTCAGTCTCGGAATAATCTGGGAAATCAGATTTATGGAGTGTTAGATCCACGCTAATGTAAGAGCAGCTGGATCCTCAAACTCCACTAACCCTATTGACATTTGAAGTAAATATAACTATATAATTTATCCTTTTTTTGTTTAAACCTCGCAATTTCTTAAGTTTATAATTCGCATTCCTTCCTGCATTCGCTGACATTAATTTAAGTTCAGCTGATGCCAGTCATTTACCATTTGAGTCTTTAATGTTTAATTGCAACCACACTCGATCAATCTTAACAGGCAAGAACCTATAGAACGTGTGGTTAAAAAAATCGTCTTAACATTTAGAGTTAGCAACTTTCGGCAAATTTAACAAATCACTACAAACTTAATTATGTTTGCAGGATTGTTGCATTAAAAGCTGCGTGTTTGTATGATACTTATTTGTTTTTACTAACAATGGAGATTTTTTTTTTCCTCTTTTTGTTTGTTGTCTATAAAGCCGTCACCTGGTTGCTCGTCCACAGCCGAGCGGACTCTGAGATGCGGGGGAAGGTCACGGGGGTCACGACCAGGCAGCGCGTCTGCCGTGCGGGAGGCGTGTTGGCAGGAATACACACCGGCGTGGCAGCTATGGAGATAGCTGCTGTGGTAACGAGCGAAATAAAAAGAATCACAGCACATCGACTTGTAGACGCAATAATAGACAAATTAAAAAAAAAAAAAAGGTTTACTTACGGAGTTTCATGTTGTAGTTCTGGCTCTTTGTCTCTGTTTTCCCAACAAAGAAGTCCAGTGTTTTCTAAATTTCAGCTATTGCACAATTTAATTCTCTGCTTAAAGCTGCAATTCTATTAGAGGTAAATCATTACACCACTCAAAAATGTACATATAGAAAAGGAACTCAAGAACTCGAGTGCTAGTTAGAGATTAAACCGAGCCTGTGCATTCAGAGTTTTGCGGTGGCAACAGTTGCCTTGGGAATCAGGTTACCCCCCCCCCATTACTAACTAGACTGTAAAGCATTGCATCAGTGCACTCAAAAAGAAATATTATTAGCCTAAGACAGGCCCAACCAGATACTCTCAGAAGACGCCTGCAGAACCAGCAATAGGATAAGAGAGGATGAATAAATAATGCACACATGCATTGTAAACTACTTAAAAAAAAACATTTTATTAGAACTCAATTACAACTTTAAGAAAGAATAATACAAAATACATAAGTTTGTCATAATTCTAGCGTTGGTAGCTGACTGAAATGTGTTCTTCCAGATCTTTCTTACACTTGTGTTGTTTCATATTCCGAGTGCTTCATGATTCTCCCAAAGCCAGGCGTGGTATTTGTTCAGCTTGTGATCTTTAGGCATCACCTTTAACATAAAGAAGCCCATTTAAAATAAAAAGGAGATATACCCTGGGGATGGAGAGCTGCAGTGGGAGCAGGTTTTTACTCCAACCATGCAGCAACACATGATTCTATTTAATGAAGGTCTCCTCTAATGATTAGTTGATTAGTAGAATCAGGTGTGTTACTGCCTGGTTGGAACAAAAACCTGGACCCATAATATAATGATTAAAAGCTAGACTCACCTGTCTCCATTCATTCACACAGAAGATCCTGTAGGAGTCATTGCCATATTTCCCAATACCATGCAACTCAATGGGGTAGCGCCACTGTTTAGTTAGATACTCATCTACAGAAAAAATGAGATTTTATTATTAGTATTATTAGTAGTAGGCTGATTCATCGCCAACAGTGGACCTGCACATTCACCTGAGAAGCGGATAAGTATCTTGGCTCTGAGCTCATACAGGCCCAGCGGCTTCATGAGTTCAGACATGGGCCTCCAGTCGGCGTCCCGGGTCACCTGCGCAGACGGGTACCGCTCAAAGAACTGCCAAAGTGTCGGAATGGCCATCTTGCCTGGAGCGACGGGGGGAAAGAAATCGGATTGAAACGCCCCGTTTCAGAAACCTGCTGCGTTGCGTGTCGGATCTCACCGCTCGTCTTGTTCAGGAATATGGTGGCCACCAGGAGCTTCCAGGGGTCGTGGAAAAGGGTTTCCTGCACCAGGTTGAAGGGGGAGCGTGGCGGAGTCCACTTCTTGAAGGCCTTCCTCCTGGGTGGGCTGAGATCTGGAGCGCACACATGACTCCATCCCATAAATACTGAGGTATGTATACATTTATCGCACATTCGTGCACGGGCTCCCTGTTTGATTTGTGTATTGAAAGGAACCATTGGAAACGTTACCATCTGTGAGAGGTTTCCTGCTGAAGTAAGGGCTTGTTTTCCGTTTGTCTTCCGAGGTTCTGGACTCTAGCCAGACAAGAAATGTTTAGGTTTGGAAAAAGAATGGATCATAATATCATGAACAAAACACAATCTTAAATGACTGCTGAATATCTGTCTATGAACACATTTAATACCTTATAGTACAAATAAGAGAGAAACGCACAGTTAGTGATGTGAATAAATTAAATACCACCAGACTCCACATATAAAACATATTTTTGTCCATGTCTGAAGTTAAGTGACTTTTTGACATTATGTCCAATGCCAATAAAGAACCTAAGGTGCGCTTAACTCCACAAGGCTTTAACAAATCCCGGTAGCAGATTGCCATCAAGTGTATTCTAATTAGATGGTTAAAACCCTCTCCTGCCTCACACAAATTCTGGATTAAAAACGCATTGGGTTTCTATGAGATAGAGCAGATCATATATAACACACCGAGGCTCTAAAAGCCTATGAGCAGATAGGGTCCTGTAATGGTCCAGTTAAAGGACAGATTCACATTTTTCCAAGTTTGTCTTTAGCCCATAAGAACCCAGACCCATTTATCCTTAAAGGGAAATTATGTGGGTTATACCATAGACTGAGTAGGCCACATTTCTAAAGTTTAAATAAGAATATTACTTTTTATTCCCAAAGATCTGTATTTTGACGTATATGCATATTCCATATAAGGATGATTAGTATATGTCACATATTCTAAAATGGGAAAGGTCTGTGTATTCTATACATTTTGTCCAATGTTATTAAACACTCAATATGCACAGCCCATATTCATGACGTCTGCAAAGCTTTAGGTATAAAACCCAGGAAATTGTACCTTTCACACCACAGTCACATGTATAGAACCAGGCCAATTGGGACAGAACTTCCTCCTTGCGTATAAAAATGTATACGTAAAAGTTTGTCTGAAGTTAATATGAAACTGAGGCCGCTGCCTTCCAGAGTCTTTTTAATACGGAATCCCGTCTTTGTGTTTCCCTGAGCAGAGTTAATGTGCTGAGCTGCAGAATAGGGATAGTAACACAAAGAGGGGATTTTTTTTTTTATCTAAAGAGACAGATTTGAGGAATGGCGAACCTATCCTTTAATGCAGTAATGATATTTAATCTATTCCATTCCCCCCTACATGACCTATATTCTGTAATAACTGGCTCCCTCCTTGCATGCATAACCTCTCTTTTTTCCTTTTATGCTTCTTTGTGTTGCTTAAAATATTCAGTTCTATTGAGTTTTCTATGCACTCATAGCTAAAAATGTTTTTATAGCTGAAAATATAACTTTAAGATATTATATTGAAATTGTAACCACCCAGATTTCAACTGCACATACTGAAAAATACAAAAAAAGGTACACTATAATGAAAAAATATAATATTGTTGATTTTACATGTCTGAAGTAAAATAACCCAACGAATATATAATTTATATAGCATTACATTAAAATAGACTGCAGTTATAAACTCAAATACCTGTTAAATATGTCGAATAAACCAGTATTTTGAACAATCAATGTGTGCAAATTTAATGTTTTATCAGCAGTATATAATTGTATTAATTTAAATACAGAATAATATAGTAGATTACATGAAACACTACTGCACTACAGCAGTGTGGATAATTGTGTTTTTTTTTTTATTTATCTATTTATCATTAAAAAGCTCCAAAAAGCCTGCATAAGAGCTCATATAAAATTTAAGCTTTAACCGTATTGGAATTGTGAAAAAAAAAAAAATTACTGACAAGTTGTCAAGATGCTGATCATACTTACTATTCTGAGAATCTCTCAGTGGTGTTAAATCCCCGCCAGTGATGTCTGGTGCTGACACCTCCTCTTCCACATCCCAGCGACTGTCAGCGTCTGCCTCCAGTTCAGCGGGCCTGTCGTCACCTCCGCTGTGAATCTGCATCTCATCCGCGCCGCGCTCATCCTCACCTCCGCTCTCGCTTTCGGCGGCGGGCTCGATATTCGGAGTGGGGACGGGGGGCGGCGGGCGCGCCCGTGCATCCACGTGAACGCTGGGAGTGCAGGAAGGAGCCAGCCTGAGAAGCTTCTCTCTCAGCTGCCCTGCTTTCTGAGGGCTGTGCTGCAGTTTCACATCACGGGCTTCAGCTGAAGGTGCGGCTCGTACCCCACCGTTCACATACTTCTCGTTATTTTTGTCCCTGCATATTCCTAGTGCATGTGTGAACTCTTCTTTCTCCACATCTCTGTTAATGGCTTTCAGATCTACTGCATCACCTTCTTTATTCCTGCGAGGGGAAGCGGCTCTTTTGCGGCCATCTGCAGATGGGTCCAGTGTTTCCGCCGTGACCCGCTGTCCGTCTGCGTCTTTTTTCTGCCTCTTCCCGTTCCCCCGGGAGGGCAGACGTGGCGGCGTGGTGATGACATCGCCTTTGACTGTGGTGAAATCAAAGAGGTTTATGTCTACGTTTCCTCCTCCATTATTAAGGAGGAAAGCTTGCAGGGACGCTCTTGACCGGAACCTCTGCCCGTGGGGACTAAGACAAGAGAAAGACGAATTAAAATGAGATGAGATTAGACTGACTTGACTGTCCACCTCAGTGGAAATTTTGTCTTTGGTTTCAGGTACAGAACAACACATATAACACAACAAATTCAATCAATCCATCTACAAATCTGTGAGTCTGTGGCTTGTCTGTGGAACAGTCCAACACATCTTCATTCAGCATAACATAAAAAGTCTACTTAAGCTTCCACTTCTCTATAGGAATACACGCTTCCTGCAGGCACTGCATCAGTACAACATGGATTAGAGCAAATGCTATTATATTATCATAGAAGCAAAACCAGAAAACAAATCCAACATAATTAGTGTCTGATGCAGGTCATTTTGTGTTCAGTGCCTGTATAACGATGGAAAGTTTTCCTGTAGATTCTCCAGTCGGCCCTTAGGGCCCTGAATCCACAACCAAACTCTGATAGTAAAGGATGTGTAAGGCATCTGCAGTTTTAGGTTTTGCCATAGTGGATCAGTGGATATAAAAAGTCTACGCACCCCTGTCGAAATGCCAGGATTTTGTCATGTAAAAGAGTAAATAATTTTAACACCTCTTTCCCCCTTTGATATGACCTATAACTTGTACAACACAATTGGAAAAACAAGTGAAAATAAACAACTGACATAATGAGGTTAAACAAGCGTGCATGTACCCTCCTATAACTGGGGATGTGGCTGTGTTTCAATATAACTAATTACACTCAAAACCATGTTAAACTGCAGTCAACACACACCTGTCACCTGTTTAAAGTTCCTCTGAATAACCTCAAATAAAGTTCAGCTGTTCTCGTAGGATTTTCCTGACATTTCTGGAGCCACGTCTTCCGGCACAAGCCGTGGTCCACAGAGAGCTTCTGACACATCAGAAGGAACTCACTGTTCAAAGATACCAGCCAGGTGAAGGATACAAAGGAATTTTCAATAAATTAAACAAATGACAGAAAAGTGACATTACCAACAATCCCCTGTCTTCTTATATCTATCTGGGCTACAACATTCAAGTCCGATTTAATTTTGTAAATGTGTTACGGTCTGATGAAACCAAGGTTGAACTTTGCAGCCGTAATTCCACACAAAACCAAAAGAACACCATTGCTACAGTAAAGTGTAGTGGTGGTGTTGTTTTACTTTAGCTGGAACTGGGTAAAAGGGAATCATGATACAATTCCAAATACCAGTCAACGCAAGGCACAAAACCACCGGATTTCATTTAGAAAAGCTGAAGATGAAAAGGAACGTCGTCTTCCAGCTCAACAATGACCCAAAGCACGCATTCCATATCAACAAAAGAAAGGCTTCACCAGGATAAGATTGAGGTTTCAATTCGTTTTTTTTTTTTCCTCGACAGATCATCTGTGGGGTGATCTGAGGAGGGCCGTGCACAGCGGATAACCCCCCCTAGTCTGGTGGATGTGGAGAGGTTTTGCACAGATGTGCCACACTGATAGAATCCAAACCAAAAAGAGTGAGTGCTGTAATAAAAGCCAAAGGTGCTGTGATTAAAGTATTAGTTTCAGGGCATGCATATTTATAATTATTTTTTTTAGCCTTTAAAGGATTGAATTCTTTTTTGATTGAGTTGTACAGGTTGCAGTAAAGGTGCAGAAGGATAAAATTATTAATCCTGATGTCATTTAACCAGGGGTGTGCAGACTTTTTTTTACATCTACTGGAACTATATCTGCAAAGCATGTTTAGTCAGGATGCAGACAGCATAGACAGAGGAGAAAACTTGAGTTACCTTGTGACGTACACGTCCAGTTTACCCGCTGTCTTGCCCGATTTCCGCCGCCTCACCTCTCTGATCCAGCCGGGAGGCATCCTGGAGGTGTGGCCCGGGTCCTCCCCGGTGACCCAGCTGTCCCCGGAGGTCTCCGGCTGGATGTCACCGCTGGTGGGATACATGGTGAGAAGTGTGGATTTTGTCACCGAACCCTGGTTGGGACAGGAGGGGCGGTGGATGTGGATGCTGACTCCTCACTCCCACACCAGCAGCCATGCGAGGTCTATGTCATCTTCACCTAAAACATACACATACATATAACATCTCTCTGTTGTTGCATGCTATGGCATATAAAGTAGAAAAGCAATGATCTAACTTTGCATTAGATACACGATAGCAAGCTGCAGAAATGTTACTCAAACCTACAGGAGTAATTAGTAGTAGCCTCGGCCTCTTCTTACAGGAGCGAAGACTGATCCCGGGTTGTTTTCTTCTAGCAGGAAGTAGCGCGCAGATCCGCGCATGCGCAGTGGGCGAATCATGAAAACGGCAATTTAGTATGGGGAAAAAAAACCGAGCCGACAAGAAGCAAACAACAACCTGTTGATTTTGGGGAATTTTTTTTTAAAAAAACAAAGAAACATCGGTCCGCTTTGCGGCTAAAGCGTGGAAATGAGAGCCGTCCTCGCGTGGAAAGAACCGATCCGTGACTGGTGAGCACGCCGCAAACCGAGAACGACGCGAGGTGGTTAGCAACGGCGGTTGCTATGTAAACTAGTGTTAGCCGAGTTAGCTTTAGTAGCCGCACAGAGACGTCGTTGTCAGTTAAAGAAAAACACACAAAGCTGTTTTTAATGTTCCTTTCACATTAGCTGTGATGTAAACACGGGTGGCTTCTCAATTAGTGTAGAATAGCTGCAGGAAATATACATATTTAGGTAGAGGCTAACGTTGATGTTAAGCTAGCTAGCTCTTGTTATCCTTATATATGAAGAAGCTGTTACTTGTGTTTATTAAACTACAACTAAAGTGACAGTTTATCGCTATTAACCCGAGACAAGACATCTTTCAGATCTTTTATATTAAAAGACATACAGACTTTTGCTTTATTTTTATTTTTTTTACTTTTATATATAAATTATTGATGTATTTTTCTAATATAGTCCTCATACATATATCATTAAAGAGAAGAAAAGAAGGTAATTCTGTGTAATAGAGAAGGCTTTGACAGAAGGAGGAAATAATGATGATGATGATGAGTGTTATCAATAGTTATCTTTATTTTAATTCGTTTTAATGATAATTTTTTTATTATTATTATTTCAATGAATGATAAAAAGAAGCTAAGGTTCAACATAACAAAGAAATACAGGTCAGAGCAATACAACAAGAAAAGTGAAATAATTAAAAAGAAGAATAAAAATATGCGATAATATTATAGACTTTAGATTGACATAAGCATAACTCATCCCTGGACAGCAGCGAATGAGAAGTTCAGGAAGGTACTGCAGTACTAAAATACAAGGAAAACAATAAATAAATAGAGTACAGACAGAAATGGTGCAAAACATATGCACAAATGTGCACTATGTGCATGTTTGTGATGGTTTTGTCACCCTGTGTCAGGGCAGCAGGTACATTATGCATCAGCCTGATTTAATACTGTGTCTACATCTAATACAGATCGTCCAAATATGCCGTTCGATGTATTGATCCATCGCGTAATGATCCCGACGCTAATGGATAATTATCTTTTGCAGTGTTTATGACCTGGCCTTCAAGCCGGATGGCAGCCAACTCCTTATTGCTGCAGGGCATCGTGTCCTGGTAAGAGTTGTTTTCTTATTTGCCTGGCACGGCATCTGAAGAACACATGCATTATTACTACTACCTTTAATCTGTGACATCTCTGTTGCAGGTTTACGACACAGCAGATGGATCCATTATTCAGCCATTAAAAGGACACAAAGACATAGTGTACTGTGTGGCCTACGCCAAAGATGGTACTGACTGACTTTCTGCTTGTACACCATTTTTCTTTTTTATCTTACTAACCTCGGCCTTCCCCTTGCAGGTAAAAGGTTTGCCTCGGGGTCAGCAGATAAAAGCATCATCATCTGGACGTCTAAACTGGAAGGTATTTTAAAATATACGTAAGTGTCACATTTACTCATCACTTTAGTATGACATTATGTCCAGTCTTTGTTCTCGTGTCACACCTTAGCCTATTGCTTTTATGTGTTCTTCTGTAGTCACGACTACTCCATGCAGTGTGTTGCCTATAACCCTGTCACTCACCAACTTGCTTCCTGTTCTGCTGGTGACTTTGGTGAGTTCCTGCATTTTTTTTAAATGGCTATCACTGGCTATCAGGGTACTTATTACTTTTTTTTTTTTAGGTCTGTGGTCACCAGAGCAAAAATCTGTCAACAAGCATAAAGTGAGCAGCAAAATAACATGTTGTGGGTAAGCGATATCTACAGTTGTAATCGTCTGTAACAGCTCTACACTTTTAATGCGACATGCAGCATTTACAATGAAGGTATTGATTGGTTGCAGGTGGACAAACGACGGCCAGTACCTTGCCCTCGGCATGATGAACGGAGTGGTGAGCATCCGGAACAAGAACGGAGAGGAGAAGGTCAAGATAGAGCGTCCAGGGGGCTCTTCCTCTCCTATCTGGTCCATAGCCTGGAACCCCTCTAAGTTAGTCGAAATTAATCTTTGCAGCACAAGATTTCTAAAAACGGAATTGCATCTTATCACTTCTTTTCTCTTTTATCAAACAGCAGGCAGTGAAGATGCAACAAGAGGATCCTAACTATTTTATTGATTTATTGCTGCATAGTGACACAAATCCATCCATGACTGAGATTTTAAAGCAGTCATTTGAATTGTAAAGAATTGCTCTTGTAGGGACAGCAGGGGGCAGGATTCCATCGAAGACTGGTGGAATGATGATGAGGAATGTAAGTCTGTGAAGGAGCCGACCCTGCTCTCTGGCTCTCCCAGCAGACCAGACCTGGATTCCTGCAGTTTCAGAAATCTACTGACCTTTCTAGACAGACAGAGGAAAGTGTAAACAGTACCGTGTTCAGGAACAATGACATTTTCTTTAGGGTAGGGTAAAAAGTTGAGGTTAAAAGTACAGATAAGAGTATAGATACACACATTACAGCTAATAGCTTATTTCCACTGTGGCTCTTTTAGATAGTGGTTGAAGAGTGGCTTTGTAGCAGCCAATAATGCAATAACAGCCAACAACATAATCATTGTTCCATTCTGAATGTTATACCAGTTGTAATGTAATAAGATCTGAACCATTAATGTCATATGTTACCATTTATCTAATAACTTTTTTTGCATAATGTAATGTTATTTGATTATCGACAAGTTATTACATTATTAGCTGAGTGTAAACAAATCATTAGAAAGACTGTGTGTGTGTTTAATGAGCTTTCTGAAAGAAGCAACACAAAGGGGAAGTGTGAAGTTGGCAGAGCAGTGAAGGCAAAAAAAAGCATCTTTAGACTCTTCAACTTTCCAAGTTCTTTATTACCTAACCCCCCCACCACCAGCATTGGAATAGTGCAGCGTATTTACAGTGTCGGCCAGCTTGGCCAAACCGAATAAATCAAAGCTGGAGAAAAATGGAAAAAAATATCTGGGAGCTGCCAAATTTAAGATGAAGAAATAGATTAAAGAAGAATAAAAAAACAAGCCTAAAAAAACCCTGCTATGCTCCCCTTCAAAGTGCTAGTCGCTGGCAGTAGACGCCACCGTGGCCCGGTCCAGCCGGGGTTGTCTGAACTCCCGGGAGAAGCTCCAACTCCTGGTTATATTAACAGTAGATCCTCCCACCCAAGGTAATGCCAAATAAATTGTTGATTCATTTAAAACCCTGATTTATCCATTTCCACTCGGTAACAGTTTTGTAACGGTCGACAAACATCTCATCTCTATGCAAGGAGTCCAGCCTGGTGGTTCCTGAGTCCCAACCATATTTTATATATTTACAGTTTTGCTCAAAGTGTAATAATTACATATTAGATTATGAGCCAAACAAGTGCTCATTACATTATGGTCATCATTAGTTCATATATTTCATTACAATATTGCTAAGGTATTTATTTATTGACTTTTATTGTATTCAGAATGGAAGAATTATGATGTTATTGGCAGTTATTATTATAATAAGGGTAGTTATTCCATTATTGGCTGCTACAAGCTGCTTTATTTTCTACTTCACTGCATTGCCTTTATTCTGCTTTTTGTTCACTTTGGTCTTTGCCAAAACAAGCAAAGCCCTCTCAGAACAGTGGAGTGTGTTTGCAGTACTTGCACCTTAAGTCCTGTTTGTTGTGTTTTCCCAGGGATGAGCTCAATGACATTCTGGCTGTGGCAGACTGGGGTCAGAAGCTGTCCTTCTACCAGCTCAGTGGGAAACAGGTAAATACCACATTTTGTACACTGTCTACATACAGATATGTGTGACTTGGCAATCTCATTGGTGCGTAGCAAATTTAATTATATGTTCCAATAGAAATTAAAAAAAAATTAAAATGGCTTTTGCATGACTGAATGAAGGGGGTTTCATTAACTTGCATGGAAAATACCACAAGAATAATATCATGTTTATGCCCTGTCAGCCCACTGTATGAGCCATTGTTTGCTGTACATGCAGCAATAGAAAACATCACAGCTTGAGTCTGTCCATCTGTCCAAAATAAGTGCTATTGGAACCACTTTACTGACCTCAAGACCTGTGTTTCCTGCTGTAATCAGACTGTCAGAGTATATTGAAACCATTACAGTACATTGGAAGTGATCCCGCTATGCTTTAATGGCCCCCTCACTGTCCCTCCTTCCCCCTAAATTCCCTGTGGGCGATACCGTAATTACACACAAATATGTACTGTTCATTACTCTGCCATTATGCCTTAGACTCATATAATGTCATCGGCCTATATATCTATTTAAGCGAACATTCTGTTGTGATTACAACACTGGCAATTGTTCACAATGAAAGAAAAAAAAAACTGTGTCAGGCAGTTTTTATTTCCAGACTGAAGAGAAACAGATGCACGGAGTTGGGGGACTGATATGTTGTTGCGCAAATGGACTTTGAACACTGAAACAATATGAGCTATTCAGAACGGAGAAGCACTTTCTTCTTTGTTCACCTTCCCATCCAACTCTCAAAGGGCTGGTTGAATGTAGGTGGACTTTGATGCTTGTGGGAAGTGTTGACCCGGGCCCACGGGTGATAAATGTGAGGAATACTTGTTTTAATCTTGGTTTTCGATATCCACTTCTGCCTTTGTCGTTCCCCTCTCGCTCAGATTGGAAAAGACAGGACGCTCACCTATGACCCGTGTTGCGTCAGCTACTTCTCCAAGGGCGAGTACATAGTCATGGGCGGCTCTGATAAACAGGCCTCCCTGTACACTAAAAACGGCGTGCGGCTCGGCACTATCGAGGAGCAGAATTCCTGGGTGTGGACGTGCCGAGTTAAACCCGACTCCAACTTTGTGGTGGGTCTGCTGCTTGTGATGTGAGGCCATGTGTCGGGCGTAAAAAAAAAAAAAAAAAAAACCTAACCAAAACACTGATAAAGCTCACACCTGACATTCACGTCTCATTTTTTCAATCCACTAACACTGCACCTCAACACAGACATACAAGTCACTTTATCTTACAGTAACACCTTCACAGATTTATTTTCACTATATTTAACTGAAAGTGATGAGGCACACTAGAGAGGATTGTTTGCTGCCAGATATTCTCAGCTCCACTGTGTGTAGATGCTTTAATAACAGGAACATTTTTCCCTGTGCCGCAGTCTTTTCTTAGAGGTGCTAATAGGATTCACCGCTACATTGTTATCTCTTATCTAGGTGTTGGGCTGCCAGGATGGGACCATCGCCTGCTACCAACTTATCTTCAGCACAGTTCACGGCCTCTACAAGGATCGCTATGCTTATAGAGACAGCATGACTGATGTCATTGTCCAGCATCTCATCACCGAGCAGAAAGGTGCCCCTCCGCTTTGACAACAGGATATTGCATTTTTGATAGAATACCGATCGCGATGGCACTTGTGATGTGTCTCGAACAGTGTTGATAGGGATACTTTCAAAATTAAAAATTCCACTACGGATTACTGAATGCATACCCTAAAATGTCATTTGCAATATACATATTCCTTTAGATTACTCAAATAAGTAACATCTTCTAAATAGAGTTAATTCATCACCTATTTTATATGTTCAGTAAAAATGAACTATAAAAGACCAGTTAGCAAGCACCCCATCACTGTTTTCTGAAAAAAAAAAGAGAAAACTCACAAACTATCAAACTATGCAGTGTCGAATCAAGATTCTGTTACTGCACCGCCTATTTCACGCCTCAAATGTTTTCACATATTTTGTGAAGTAGACTGAATAATTAGAGTCATCACTAACCTTACGTGGTACATTGATTTGATTTTATGGGGAAATGTGCGCCTCATATGAATTATAGAGTAAATAACACAAAAACAAATAAAATAATTTCTATGGGAATTGTAAGGCAGGAAGCTGTATTCACAACACCATCGATTTGAGCTGAATAGAGTTACTGAACCCGCTACTCGACACACCACAATTTGTGGTATGGGCAAGAATATAGAAGCAGTATGTTTTGTGAAGTAAAAGCTAAAGAAATAATAGTAATAATAATACCTAGTAGGAACATGATGTCCTCCAATTACACTTTTGTAATTGTAGGCAGTCTGTTTCAAAGAGCAGCCATCTCATTTTGAGGGAAACTCAAAAATAAATGAAAAGGAAAGGTGACAGCCCTTTTTATCAGCGTGTAATTTCTGTAACCATCAGCTCCCAGAGGCATCACTCAGCGGGATATTTTAATGAAGTTTCGACTTTCCTTTTTGCCACGTTCAAATGTCCTGATTTTTCTTTCTTCCCCAAGTGAGGATCAAGTGTCGCGAGCTGGTGAAGAAGATTGCCATCTACAGAAACCGCCTCGCCATCCAGCTGCCCGAGAAGATCCTCATCTACGAGCTCTACTCTGACGACTCCTCAGACATGCACTACAGAATCAAGGAGAAGATTTGCCGGAGGTTTGAATGCAACCTGCTGGTGGTGTGCTCCCAGCATATCATCCTGTGCCAGGTTAGTGCAGCGGAGGAGGCGGCCGCACGGACACAAAGCAGCAGAAGCGCTGACTTCAGATTTCTCGTTTGCTTTTGGTGTACCTTCCTTCGCTCATGCTTCACAGATATAAAAAAATTCTGCTGACCTGGAATGACATTCTCGTTCCTCTCTGTGTTTGACAGAGGCTGATAGGGAGGAGGAGCAGGCATCATCCAGAGGTTATTTCCTTTTAAATCTGTCTGCGTGTGACAGCGGCGCTCTGAATCTCAGGGATGCTTTGTTTTCTTATGCCTCAGACAGCTCTTAGACCATATAAAGGAAGCCGTGTATGTACTGTGTCAAATCAAATCATTGTTAGTCTTTACAGCGTTGCCGTCTTAAGTTGAACCACACATTCGCTGTGACGAGAACAACGTCCCATGATTTGCGAGCCGTTTTCTGAGTATGTTTTACTAATGTAAAACAGGCCGTGAAACGATAAATACTGGATTATTTGCTCATGCTGAACTGGTCCGAGTTTACGATTCACCCTTTTTTTTTTTTTTTTTATTTCTGCTCCCGTGCAGGAGAAGCGGCTGCAGTGTCTGTCCTTCAACAGTGTCCGGGAAAAAGAATGGGTGATGGAGTCTTTAATACGCTACATCAAAGTGATCGGTGGCCCACCAGGCAGAGAGGGCCTGCTAGTGGGCTTAAAGAACGGAGCTGTGAGTATGTCGGAAAAAACGCGCTCCCTCATTAAGTAACCTTAGTGAAAGGCGGTCCTGCTCAGTGAGGGGTAAGCCCGTGGCCCAGAAAAGAAAACGGCTTTCTCCTTGAGCAAGAAGAGATATTTTTATTTTTAGTCACAGAAGGCATTCCTGATAGTGTTTTATTTATTGCAGCCGTGTTCAATTACTGGTAGCCCCCCCTGATGTCCTTCTCTGATTTTGCTGTGCCGGCTGTTGTTTTTTCCTCCGATGTAGATCCTGAAGATATTTGTCGACAACCCGTTTCCCATTACACTGCTGAAGCTGTCGACATCGGTGCGGTGCCTGGACATGAGCGCCTCCCGCAATAAACTGGCTGTGGTGGATGAGCACAACACGCTCCTGGTGTACGACATCAACAGCAAAGAGCTGCTCTTTCAGGTCAGTCAGCGGTGCGAAGAGGAAAAGGTTATTGGCAAAGGAATGCGTGTACAGTACGTATGATTATTTGTTCTAGGTAGGTACTGTTACACATGGTTTCTGTTCCACAGTCACCTCTAGACCTTATTTCACATCTGCTCCCTTTTTACCCGCCTCCTCTTTTTTTTTCCTCCATTTTTCCCAATAGGAGCCTAACGCTAACAGCGTGGCCTGGAACACCCAGTGCGAGGACATGCTGTGCTTCTCTGGGAACGGCTACCTTAATATCAAAGCCAGCAACTTTCCCGTGCACCAGCAGAAGATGCAGGGCTTCATGGTCGGCTACAACGGCTCCAAGATCTTCTGCCTCCATGTGTACTCCATGTCCGCTGTGGAGGTGCCTCAGGTGGGAATCTTAAATATTGAAAAACCTGTTCGCACCACAAACACAAAACATTACCGTTTATTTGCTTTTTTTGGGGTCAGTTATTCATTTACAAACTGGAATGTGTAATACAGAACATATTACACCCGTTCTGGCCTCTCAAGTCCATTGTAAGGGTCTTTCTTCTTTGTTACTGCTACTAAAATTAAACATTTTAATTTTGCATATCAGAAAGGCCTCCTCTGTTTATTTTTAAAACCCAGTTTCATTCACTGGCTTTTAACCCAGCATGAGGTCTGTTTTATTGTTTTATGTAATTCATTTTGTTGATTTATTTTGTTTTCTTGCCATTTCTCTATGCATGTGCACCCCTTTGTTATAGCTCTGGTTGTTTTAAAGCATTTTACAAATAAAGTTGAGTTGATAAGAAGCGGTGAAGATATCGTTCGGTTGGCGGTCCCCTCTTTATTTATTTGCAGCTGTTTACACAATATAAATTCCTAATGTTGTTGCTGTGCCCAGTCAGCACCCATGTACCAGTACCTGGAGAGGAAGATGTTTAAGGAGGCCTACCAGATTGCCTGTCTGGGCGTGACAGACAGCGACTGGAGAGATTTAGCCACGGAGGCCCTGGAGGGACTTGACTTTGACACAGCCAAGAAGGCCAGTCAGACACACACAGAATCAAGATAAAGACAACTGTCAGCAACATGGCTGCAAAACCCACAGAGTCCAGCCTCTAAATGATTTCTTTTCTTTTCCCGTTTTCAGGCCTTCATTAGAATCCGCGACCTGCGCTACCTGGAGCTCATCAATAGCATTGAGGTAAAACCTCTGCAATATTGTTCAAAGCTAAGTCGACAGTTTTCCTGTTTCTGCTCTGGCCAGGACTGATGTCATCACATGTACAACAGGGGAAGCCTATTACAATTATTATTGTCATAATACATTTACAGTAATTGCAAGGCGTTTATTTGGACTATACTTCAAAACCATGAACAAGAGGGGAACTTGTTCCTGGATGATTCTCTTGGTTCTTTTCCAGCTACACATGCAGGAAAGCATTCTTCAACATGTATGCAGAGCAGAGGGAAAATTTCTAATTTAATTAAGAGTTTATTAAAGGTTCGGCTGAGTTCATCAAGCACCTCAAAAAGTTTTCGGTGTGAACTCACAGGCATAACTGTGTGTGCGAGTGATTATCTGAGTCCTGGTGTTTGTGTTGACACGTTTGCAGGAGAGGAAGAAGCGGGGCGAGAACGACAACGAGCTGTTCCTGGCAGACGTCTGTGCCTACCAGGGGAAATTCCACGAGGCGGCCAAGCTCTACAAACGAGCCGGCCAGGAGTCCAGAGCCCTGAGCATGTACACTGACCTGCGCATGTTCGACTACGCCAAGGTGATCCACTGATCGACTGGCGGCAACGCCTCCATATCGATACAGACGGAAAGGTCTGGAGAGCCTTTGCATGTTTTCTGGGATGCAGAACATATGTTTTTCCTCATCATGTGCGGTTATGCCAAGTTGGGGCCCTTCGCTGCGTTCAAACGGCCCCCCTTTACCGTAGGTCTTTCATCTCCTCGTATATCACTGAAAGCCCCACATATATCAACTGATCAGCACACACACAAATCAGGCTTTTACATGTGTATCCATGGGTAACGCAACGCTAACCTGCACACAGAGTTACGGTTGGAAGTGGTGCACAAACGGAGAGGAATAAGGTGGCTACTCTGATGAGGAGGTCAGCTGGAGTTCAGAAAAAAATCCTGTTTTATTATGTTTACATGTGGGAGGACACTTTGATCGTCAGTATTCTGGTCACATTGCTGCAGCAGATGACACAGCCCTGACTCGTTCATGTATATTTGTGTGTGTGTGTGTGTATCAGATTGTATGTGTGTTTTGATGTGGCTCCTGTATATTTATGTGGCCGCATGACCATCTGGTCCTACGGGCTGTTTGTTTTAGGTAGGATGGACACCGGAGGGAAAGGCCTTCCAGCCGTCTGTTGTTTTTGTGGCTCTCTTCCTGCTGTCTCGGCCTTGACCCTCACGGTTCTGTCTGTCTGATCCGGACTCTGTATCAGGATTCTACTTGTCACATTAAAGGATAAGACAATTGGGCCTTTAATTCTACCCCCAAGGTGTTATTTTCATATTTGTAGATCTGCTGAAAATTTTGTGTTTTGAAGATGTCATGAAACAGCTTCCTATGGACAAAGTGATGCAGACCAGAACATAGGTAGTTTATCATTTATTGTTTTTTTTATTTATCAATTATAGTAAGTGTCTATTGATTGTGTAGTTACCTTAACTGGTACAACACCTGGATAACACCTTCTTCCATTTGATAAGAGAGAACCTGATGATGGCAGCCATCTTACTGGCAAAGCTAGCAGCTAGCTGGTATTAACCTTTAAGAGGGTTACGTACTCATCTCCCTTGCTACCAGCATTGCTTGGTATTTTTTCGCTCACCTCTTGCTATGTTGGTAAAACTGCGTGTTTGCGTCTTTGCAGGAGTTTGTCGGAGCCACGGATCCTAAGAGCTCCCGGATCCTGATGACCAAGCAGGCGGACTGGGCCAAGAGCAGCAAGGAGCCGCGGGCGGCGGCGGAGATGTACCTGTCAGCGGGGGAGCATCTCAAAGCCATAGACATCATAGGCGAGCACCTCTGGGCAGACATGTACGTGTCAGCGTGTGAAGCAACACGCCATGTCATATAACCTGCTATGTGTTATAATGTAATAGTAGTAATACGCACATTTTCCTGTCCAGAACTGATCCAAAGAGAGTATTATCATGATAATGTAATTACAATTATTCACACTCATACACTCCTGGTCTAAAAAGTCTCAATTTTACTGTCAGTGGAGGAACTGTCGGTTCTTTGCATTTCTGGCTTTGACACATTTATTCTCACAGACTTGGATTAAATACCATCAGAGGAGCGGTGATCATTTTTCCTTTTTAGTTCAGGCAATGTGAGCTAGCATGGAAAGGAGCTGGGGAGAAAATGAGAAAGCTCATTTGGTTCCTATCGAGGTTCATTTGTAGTTTAAAGTATAAAAAATCACCTCAATATAATTTTACACCTCGGCTCTGCGAGCTTCTCTCTGGAAACAAGAGGTCGTTTTCTATCTGTCTTGTTACTGATCCTGTGATTGGCTGATGTGAATTAGTGTGAATAAGGGGGTGGATGATGACTGTATAGTTGTGACATCAAAGCTTCACAGAGGTCCCACAGAGATTCATTATAAGGTACAGTTTCTGAATACAGGCAATGTGTATTTTAGGGCTGCAACTAACGATTGTTCTGATAGTCAATGATTAGTTTTTAGATTATGGAAATGATTAATCTATTAGTTGTATGTGTATTATATTATAGTAGAGTCAAGAAACCAGAAAATAGTCAATAGTTTTCTTGTTTAAAAATTACTCAAGTTTATTATTTGATTATCAAAATAACTGGAGATTAATCTATTAGTTGGAAACTAATTGATTAATTGACTAATCAATACAGCTCTAGTGCATTCCTCTGTAGATAGAGTATTTTAAAACCTGTGATGGTATGGCTATGGCAGCTGATGGATCTATGAGCTTTTACTCACACTTAGCCATGCATAGCCCTAGAAAAGTGTGTGTGAGTGTGTGTGCTGCTGGAGACCAGACAAATTGATAAGTCTTTGTCATATCCGACCTCCCCCCCCGCCCCCCTCTGTCTGCCTCCTGTGGTGCTGACCACGGGTCAGAACTACAAACGCTGCAGCTGAGCAGAGCCGCAGCTCATTAACCTGACTCAGATTCAGCTTGTGACCCTGACAGCTTCACATTCCTCCTTGTAGTCATACTTTGATACGGCGGACCCCCATGCAGGCTTTTAGTGGCACTGCCGCAATCTCTCACTCTCTCTCGCCCCCCTCCCTCTCACCCAGGTTGATCGATATCGCCCGTAAGCTGGACAAGGCCGAACGCGAACCGCTGGCGAGGTGCGCGTTCTACTTCAAGAAAATGCAGCACCATGGCTACGCCTCAGAGACCTACTCCAAGATGGGAGACTTGCAGGCACTGGTGCAGCTGCATGTGGAAACCAGGCACTGGGACGAGGTCTGACACACTTATGCACAACAGGGGGGGGGGGGGGCACCACACCTGCTTAGCTCATCATGAGTTATATATAGAGTGTCCTTTGACAATCACATAAATATAAAGTGAACCAAGACATAGGACTGTGCTAAATAAACCATTGTGGTTTTTCAGAAACCCATTTAAAAGACATAAATCGCAAAATAAACCACATATTCATGGCCTGATAATTTTTTTTGCAGGGATCTCTTGAAAAGTACATTGTATTTGATAAAGTGCCTACAGCTGAATGCAAACAATAAGACAATGCATCTGCCTGATTTCCTTATGCACTGACTAACCGAAACCATGCACACACTCCAGAGCTAATCATCCGGCTTTGGATTTCTCTGAATCCATGCCCACATGATGATTAGAGAGTGAGAAGCACAAAACACTCTACCGCATTGAAAGCGCATCAGCTTAAAGCTCTATTCTGCTTCCAATCAAATTCCTCCATCAGGGCTAGATCACGCCGCTCAGACAAGAATAAAAAAACAACAACTTGCGTTTCATTTTAATCCGTCTGTAGTCTTTAATCGAGTTAAAGGCGTTACAGGGACGCATGCTGGCGATTTGCATGCTGAAACAGAAGAGCCAAAAACGGAACATCGGCTCGCGATCACATGCTCGCACTGTTGTGTCTGAGGAGGAAGTCGTCCCGGATATTTATTCGATCCTCGGGGAGGAAAAAAGGGGAAAGTGCGGCGGGAGGAGAGGTTGAGGGGAACTGTGTGAGGCTTCATGTGCTTCTCAGGGGGGAGTCAGACACCGAGACGGGACACGAGTGCAGACTGAGTTACAGCGGGGCCCATGTGGATGCTATTCACTGCACCCTTGCTTTACTTAAAACAAAGTACTTCTTTAAACTTCTTTGGCCTTGTGAATTTGGGACACACACACACACACACACACACATGTTCTCTCTTTTCCATATGCTATGACCGGCCTGTGTTTCTTGGCTGGGATTCTGTTACAGGACATTTAGATTAATCAGTCACTTTGGCAGGTAAATATATGTCTGCAGGGCACTACCGCAGCTCTTTATACTCTGTCACTCAAACAACACGAGAGCTGCAGTTGTAGTTCTAATTGAGCATGAAATCAACTTAGCTCATATACTTTTCTTTGTTCTGAGCTAATTAATAACCTTGTAGCAGTGTTTTGACTGGAAGTAATGCGCGTTTCCCTGAATAGTTTGCCGTAACTCCCTAATCAGCTGCAAGCCCGGCCATGATTACCCAGGGCCCTCTGACGCAGTTCTCTATATATTACAACCTATGGATGTGTTCTCATGTCAAATGAATGTATTACATCTCCCTTCCCTACCTTTACTCATTCTCCTCTCAGGCCTTCTCACTGGTGGAGAAGCATCCCCAGTTCAGGAATGACGTCTTTGTGCCTTACGCCCAGTGGCTGGCTGAGAACGACCGCTTCGAGGAGGCGCAAAAAGGTGAGTGTAACTACGTATATTTACTCAGGTATTGTACTAAAGTACAATTTTAAGGTAGCTAAAGTTTATTAAACCTTCTTGTATTTGGCCCAAATTGCCCAATATTAAGTATAATTATCTTGAATTATCTGAAATAAACTTTTATGTCTCGTTAGGTAAGTAAAGTAAAATATCTTCTGAGCACTTCTGCCCAATCAAACATTTTAAAAATGTGTCAGGGTACATAACAGCCAATGTTTACATATGGAAGTGATAAACCCGGGCTGGCTCTGGGCTTTTTTTTCACTACTTCCTTAAGATTCTCTTATATCCACTGTAAAACATGATCCTCTTTGCTGGATCAGAGCAGTGCAGAGCTGCGCTGCCTGTTAACGGAATGACATGCATGCATGCCTCTAATCACCAGTACTACAAGCAGCTCTGATGATGATTACCAACTGTAACCATAGTTATAATCAGCTCATAGATTTATAATTATGATCTCAGCAGGCATGGTTCCTCTTCTACATAATCTTCCTGCGCCTGTCTCGAGATGGGAACACATGTCTGAACAAGCCTGATTGTACTGGAGCTTGCTTATGGCCGTCATGCGTTTTGCTGATTGTGTGTATTTTGGTCAGGCGGCGACGCAGTATTGTGTTACTAGTGATTGCTCCAGACCCGTTTTCCTCTGTCCACTCCGCTGGAACTGCTCCGTAACAGAAATAGTTCTTACTTGAGAGGGAAATTACATATTTTAGACGCAACTCCTATTTCTTACAGTATGTCTTTACTTTGATTATATATGTCTCACTTTGCTCAGCGGTAGAAAGTGACTAAGTACATTCACTTAAATACTATACTTAAATATTTCCTTTTGATGCTTCTTTAAACTTTCACTCCACATTTCAGAGGGAAATATTGTACTTTCTACTTTTCGCATAATTTGACAGGTTCAGTTACTTTTTGAGATGGAGCCAGTGGTTTCATCCTTTTTTGTTTCTTTTGTGGTTTTACAAAAAGAGGTTAGTCCTGATCACATTTCGAATGTCAATAAGTTGTTAACAGCTCCACCAAGTAGTGATTTTTTTTTTCCTCCCACTAAACTTCTCACATGGTTTCATTTCAACACATATTCAAATGACGGGGAAAGTCAGTAAATTGAAAACAGATTTGTGTATCGGAACTTTGGCTTCTTCTGTTTCCCCTCGCGGTTAAGCATCTCACGACCCCTCATGATTGTATGGTGACCCTTTGGAGGGACCGAAACCCCAGGTTGGGAACCACTGAGCTTAATTAGCCACAGTGAATGAAGTAATTTTAATTAACATTGATTAACAAACACCAGTATAAATATTATGAGGTCACATACATCAAAGTGATGAAACAAATACCTTTATTTTAATACTTTAAGTATATTTTTCTGCTCATACTTATGTACTTTTACGTAAGTAGATTTTTTTCAAGCAGGGCTTATACTTGTTAAGAAGTGTATTTATATTGCTGTATTAGTACTTACCCCAGTTTATGACCTGAATACCTTATCCACCGCTGGATATTGGATAATTCCGAAGCCTCAAGGTTGGTGCATGATTCACCGCTCTGAATGAAATGTAACGACAGTTCAGTCATGTCATGCTATAAACCTGACTGAGCTGATTCATGTTCTACGCGTATGAAACACGTCGGGTGCTGAGTCGGGGGTGTTTACTCAGCATTATAACACATGGCGAAGTGTGTTTGTTTTTCTGAGGCCCGACCAGAAAACGTCGTGAACCGCTGCAGCTCTCCCACGTGTTTGCCAGCTCGTGTTTTACGTTGCTGCGAGGCTTTCTGTTTCCTTTCCTAACATTAACCAGCAGCAGACGAATGTGGTTTTTATCTAGTTAGCCGGTCTGATAAATATTTGCCGCTAACGTGTCCTGACCCCCGCTGTGGTTGCGGGGGCCTGGGTCGCCGCCGGGGTCGACTCCCAAAAGCTGCTTCTTATTACCCTCTGATAGGAACAAGAGGAACAGCACCAGTATTTATTGGGGGCTGTAGAGTCAAAGAAGTGCTTCGGTGTTTTGATATTCAGGAGCAACCTCCCTGTTCAGCCAAGACTTATGTTAGCTGAACCGAAAAAAAATTGTCTAACATACAAATTGGTCTTGACATTCAGCAAGTGTGTGTGGACGAAAGAGAGGGTACTTCCAAGTTAAAAAATAAGTTATAATATGTAATATATTACAGTAATAAGTCACCCAGGAATAAAGAAATAAACCAGAATGGTCTACATGTCACTTTAAATCCAACTGTACCTCAACATGTTTTTTTTTTTTTATTTATTTTCCCGGGCACCGTAACAACAACCCGTGTTCCACCCTTCAGCGTTTCACTTGGCCGGGCGGCAGAACGAAGCCGTGAAAGTCCTGGAACAGCTTACCCACAATGCAGTGGTGGAGAACAGGTTCAACGACGCGGGCTACTACTACTGGATGCTGTCCATGCAGTGTCTGGACATCGCTAGAGGTGAGAGCGTCGCCTCGCTTACGCACCAATGGCCGACGCATCCGCTGCTTCCCACCAAGCCCTTGAATGTGTGTCGTTCTTTCCGCACCAGAAAGTACAGACCAGCGGGACGAGATGCTGAAGAAGTTTGAGCGTTTCCAGCATCTCGCCGAGCTCTACCACGTCTACCGCTCCATCCAGCGCTACACGGTGAGAGCCGCGCCGCTTTGTCAGCTCTAATCTTCCTAAGCCGAAACAGACAGCACCGGGAGGCAGCCTCCTGATTGGCTGCGAGGTCGCTCTGTCCTGTTTGGGTACACAACACTTCATAATCCTTTATGTATGTTTCTTCTTTTTTTTTAAGTGTAGTGAAAAATATACATTTCATTGCACCCCCATCGCCGTGGCAACCAGCTGCTTGATTGATTATGACCACTGCTTCTTTAGAGGTCTTCCTGAGCCCCCCCCCCCTGCCCCCTTGCAACCTAACCTACTTACAAACAAGCAGTTCCTGCCTATGAGCACTCTGGGTGACCTGGCCTGTGTCAGCGAGCTCCGTTTGTTGTTGCAGCGTTCTGCTCCGCTGTGGTCACACCCGCTGCAGCACAGACACACACCAGAGCAGGAAAACCTCGATATCTCACTTTAACTCTCCCGGGCAGGCCAAATAGATTTGAACTATCAACTTTTGTGATAAAGGGCTCTTGTAAATCCTCCCTTCACTTTCGCCCCAACAAGGTGGCGAGGCCACTGCAAAAACTGAAAACTTAAAATGAGTGGAATAAGATAATTCAGCTCAATATCGGACTGCATTGTACCAAAAACAAAATGTGTTTCCCTTTTAAGATTTCAGTTTCTTTTGGACCAGGTTAAGGAAGAGAATGTTCTTTTTTTTTTTTAATATCCTTCCACATACAGCACATCCTTCATATTTTGAACCTCTTTGTCCACAGGATGAACCCTTCAGTTCCTACATGCCGGAGACGCTCTTCAACATCTGCAGGTTCCTCCTGAACAACCTCACCAAAGACATACCGCCAGGCATTTCTAAAGTGTATCCTTCCACGTGAGAAAGTAGTCCTAGCCTTTTTTTTCACCCCCCCCATATTCCGTCTGTCTGGAAGTCTCTCAAGAAGAGACGTGCCAATCTGAAATCAGAGACAGTGGCGATAAAGTGGTGGAAAAGAGATTTGTGTTTGTGTGCGCGTGTGTGTGTGTGTGTGTGAGTGTGACGGGGGGGAACGAATTGGCGCCACTGCGGAAATCGTGCTGCTGCTGAGAGGAATAAAAAGGGGTGATGATGAGGAGCAGAGAGCGCCAGAAAAGAGGCGTATTTTCTGTCTTAGCTAAACAAACACTTTGATTACTGAACTTCCGGCCATATGTTTACATAAAATATGCTACAATCTGAAATATACAATGTGCTTTAATTCTAATACGCACACCGTCAGGAGGTGGAACGCTCCGTAGAAACCAACGCCGTTTAGTTTGGTTCATTTTCGTTGGTGCAGAAGCATCAGTCTCGACCCGCCTCATTTATACAAACGACAAACTTTTGTGTGGTCCTTCTGGTGAGAACTCGGGTCCAAACTAAACTAATCGAGACACATCGTGGGAGTGGATACTAATTATTTAATTTCCTGTTTATTCAAAGATCAACATTGATGGGACGTCAATCGGACCATTTTCGGGTTGTTCTGCAGCTGTGAAGCCTGTATGCTGCGTAGTGGTTTTAAAGCGGCTTAAGCCTCCCACAGCAGCCACACAGGCAAATGTATGTGTGTGTGTGTGTGTTAGTTGCAGTCACACACACAGCTGAGGCTTGGTATGAGGAAGGAAAGCCTGGCCTTTGAGGAGGAAATCAGGCCGAGCAGGAGGAATCCTCTGTGGCCAAACTGAGCTGTTCCCAACGCTTTGAACTAAGATTTATAGACGTCGCCGGGCCGCGTCGGACAATTAAACACATTGTCGCCAAAGAGAAAAAAAAGAGCTGCACTAAACAAGTTACACAATAGGAGGACACGCATTTATCAACAGCTCCGGCCGTGAAGCAGAACTGGGTGCGTGGGGGGAGCTGGAGAGGAGCTGAGTAGAGAGGAGTGGTGTTAAGTTGTGGGTGATGGAGGAGAGCCAGCCGAGAGCTGCTCTCTCAACAACCTGTCCGTCACGTAAATACAAATAAACAGCCGTTTCCCTCGCCTCGAAACATGAAACAGGCGCACGCACGGGTCTGCGAACAACCCGACAAACTTTCAATGCGTTTCTTGTTCTGCACATTGAGGGGGAAATAACGCCGTGCCAGGTCGGAGCCCCGTGCTCGTCGTTTGGAAGTTGTTTTGGAGGATTGTTGAGAACTGTTCATCTGTTTCGGCCTTGGGTCCTCAGCAACACACCCGGCAAGTGTGAGGTTGATTGGATGAATGGTTGTTGAGATCAGAGACTGAACAGTCACAGGCAGAGATTCCTGGGTTTATAGTTAGGTGAGTGGGAGGGAGAAGGTTTTATAGTTCTCTATAACTCCACGCAAGAGTTCAACTTCCCACTTAAATATAACACGTTTTGAATAAGACACCCAGAAATCAATATTCCAGTGAAGCTCTGTTTAAACTGGCAACTCTTCCACTGACTGAACATTCGTTTTCTCTGACGTGGCGAGCAGTAACACTCTGTATGCGTTGGCCAAGCAGAGTGGAAAGCTGGGTGCGTACAAGCTCGCCAGGTATTCCTATGAGAAGCTCCAGGAGCTGCACATTCCCTCCCGCTTCCAGGAGTCCATCGAGCTCGGGAGCTTCACCATCCGCTCCAAACCGTTCCACGACAGCGAGGTGTGTCACGGACTCAGTAAAAGCTGATATCAGAGCCCCCCCCCCCTCCTTTTTTAAACTGCCTTTTGTTTGCTGCAGGACCTGATTGAGGGCATGATGTGCTACCGCTGCTCCACCAACAACCCGCTGCTGAACAACCAGGGCAGCGTGTGCATCAACTGCAGGCAGCCGTTCATCTACTCGGCTTCATCGTACGGTCGGTGACACACACACACACACACACACACACACAAGCACGTTGTCAGAAAAGGTTCTGATTTATTTATCTAATGCATCTTCCCATGTGTGCAGAGGTGCTGCCTCTGGTGCAGTTCTACCTGGAGGAAGGCATCGGCGACGAGGAGGCCGTGTCCCTTATTGATCTAGAAGTTCCACACACATCGGATCACACGGACGCACGCTGGCAGGACATGGACAACGGTGGTATCCTTTGATCATTTACAGCATTGAAAGACAATCCCAGACACTGTAGGAATTACACTGCAAAAAAATGCAATGTTAATGAAACATATTTATCACATAATTATCTGCTGGCAGATAATTTTGCTTGTTTAAAGGTTTCTTGTTTTCGGTCATTTTAAACCAGTGTTTTCCATAGATAAGGTAGCACTGTGTGTTTCTGGGGGGGTGTTGAGTTGTGTTTGACTGAAAGCGACCTGTGTGCGCTCGCTCCGTCCCGCTCACTCGCTCCCACACTGGATTCAATTCATGGCACTACCGTTTCATTTTGTGGCGCAGCGCCACACAATAGTCAATGTGTGGGAAAAGAGTGTAAGCTATTTTAAACAAGATTCCATAGTTTGTTTTTTTTAACATTTTTTTTACCATAATATCTTTATATCTCCTATAATCAAGAAAAAATAAACAAATGAAATAATTAGTCATATATATGCATACATACATATATATATGTATATGACGAATGAAGCACGTGACTGTCCTGTGACAGGTCTAAGACGCTGTTTAGTCTGCGTTGGCCTCGATTCGGTGTTGGTGGGTAAGCTGTCGGAGCTAAGTCATCTTAGCTCTTGAGCTAATAGGGTTAGCAGGGCTCTTCTGTCTCGTCTTAATGACACTAACCCTCCAGGAGCCGTAGCCACAGCCCTAGCGCGCGGATTAACCTGCATTAGCCGGCACACACTCAAGGGCACCGAGGTCTGCTCTGTTCTTGTAGAGCCGTGTTGTAACTGACAGGCACGAGTGATTGGCATTTTGAACACACTTTGCTCTTAAAATAGTCTCAGGTGGGGTGATTTTATAAGGGTTTCTCCTCAGCGTGAATATGGTTACAGAAAAACGACTAATAAACCTGCCTTTGAATGCATGCATTGTTTTGGGCTGTTTGTTCCTTAACCTCATTCAGAGCTGCAGGCTTTAAGGATGAATGATGGTTTTGATGATGCAGAGGAAGACCCGTTCACAGCCAAAATGAGCTTTGAGGTAAGGAGGGAAAAGGACAAACCAAATGAGGTGATTAATATTCCACCAACTGGGCTTACCAGCTGGATGGGGTGAACGGTACAAGGTCCATAATGTGGCCGTGTGTGTGCGTGTCCAAACAGCAGGGGGGATCGAACTTCGTCCCAGTCAAGGTGAGCCGCACGGTGCTGCGCTCCATGAGCAGGAGGGATGTCCTGATCAAGCGCTGGCCCACGCCGCTCAAATGGGAATACTTCCGCTCCCTGCTGCCTGATGTGAGCATCACCATGTGCCCCACCTGCTTCAAGGTACAGCGTTTATAAATCACACAGCCAGTAGAACCTGAGGTGACCACAGATGAAGGTTCTCTGCTCTTTCTTTCACCAACATTTTTATTTGTAGATTTTTTTGATTACTTTACTCTTGAAAAAACTCATACTCTAGGTTAATAAAGTAGCATATTTACTAGTGAAAAACAATAGATTTCGAAATGAACATTAATGCTGTAATCACCTATTACATCACTGCAAATTCTGAAACGCTAACAGATGACGATATCTTGTTTTTGGTTCAATTAGTCCAATAATGAGAAGAACTATTTGGGTCAATTTGGTTTTGTTTTGAGAAAACAAGACTCAAATTTTCTTTAGATGTTAGATTAAAGACTTAAAGATTAAAGTGAAAAAAGGCCAAATTATCTTCAAGCGGAATAAGATCAATTTAATTAATATTGTACCAAAAACAAGACGTTTTCACCTGATAAACTCCCAGTTTTTGCAGTGATGCGTAGCGTCTTTTCCTGTCTACTCTAATGTTTGTGTGCTTGTGTTTTCCCTGTAGATGTTCCACAGTGAGGATTATGAGCTTCTGGTGCTCCAACACAACTCCTGTCCCTACTGCCGCAGACCCATCGATGAACCAAACTGATTTCTATCAGTTCATATTTATTTTTTCAGTGGTAATAAATGTAGACACGTATTGGCCGTCATGTGAAACTACTCTTTGCTCCAGTGTAGCTCTGTGTTCTCCGAGGATGAATGACTGAAGTAATACCTGTAGCGTTGGTCATTATGGACTGAAAGAAAAGTGCACCCTCAGCCTTTGAACTCGAATGGATTATTGGGATCAGATTACTTTATTAATCACTGATTACATCATCACTCTAAAGGGAACATGGGTGTAGAGTGTGAAGACAAATATCACTATAAAAAGGAAATTATCAGAAAAAAAACACTATTTTGACCTAATAGGATAGATGTATTTATGTAGAGAGTGTTATTATTTAACCTGCCAACAAGTGCATTCTACAGACCTATATATATATATATATATATATATATATATATATATATATATATATATATATATATATATACATACATTGAAGTTGGATGTTTTATAACAGGATGTCATTTGTTGAGTCATATGAATGTATTTTTTATATTGTTACAAATGGAAAAAAATAAGCTGCATTCAATAAAATGCTTTGGTATTTTTTATTCCACAAGTTGAATAATATCTTCTCGCTCTTTCAGATTGAATTTTGGGGTTGTGTGAGTGTGTGAGTGTGTGTGTGTGTGTGTGTGTGTGTCTCTCTCTTTTAAAGGGGGGGGGGGGGGGGCTGGACGGAGACTAGCACGCCATGCCCCAGTGATTCTGATTACACTTAAGGGTATGAGTTGAGTTCTGCATTATGCAGTGCTGAGGGATTAGGATTCACGGATGCAAATAAATGAAAATTGCTCAAGAAACTTCGTTTGTCCCCTTTCAATCACCGGTCGGGCTGCTTCCCTCTGTTTTTCCTTCTCTCCCTCCCCCTCCTCCTCTCATCTCATGCTGAAGATGCATCGGTGACAGCAGCCGACCTCTGACCTTGAAAATGCTTAACATAATGTCTATTTCTGGCGTTCTTTCCTGTAATGCTTTATGTCTTGTGTGTGTGTGTGTGTGTGTGTGAGAGAGAGAGAGAGAGGGAGACTTGTGATTGAGTGTCTTAATTCCATTTCTGTGAACACTTTGCTCCGTGCACGTCCCTAATCCGACCGCCTGTTAAAAAGGTGCCGCGCCTCCTCAGGGGGCTGCAGAGCACATCTTATTTCCACGCCATCTATTCATCCGTCCATCCATTCTCCCCCCTGTTCCCCACTTCAGCTTCATGACAAGACTCCCTCGCTGTGCTTTTTTCTGAGAAGAGGTGTTTTTTATTTTGTGTGTGTGCATGTGTGTGTGTGTGCCAAAGTTGCCAAGGTCTTGGAGGGAAGAAGCACCACTTTTGAGCAGCAGCCATGAATGGCACAGAAGGACCCAACTTCTATGTCCCCATGTCTAATAAGACCGGGCTGGTGCGGAGCCCCTTCGAGTACCCTCAGTACTACCTGGCCGAGCCCTGGAAGTACTCCCTGGTGGCGGCGTACATGCTGTTCCTCATCGTCGCGTCCTTTCCCATCAACTTCCTCACCCTCTACGTGACTTTCAAACACAAAAAGCTGAGGAACCCCCTGAACTACGTCCTGCTCAACCTGGCGGTGGCCGACCTGTTCATGGTGGTCGGGGGCTTCACGGTCACGCTGTACACGGCCCTGCACGGATACTTCAGCTTAGGGGTGACCGGCTGCAACATTGAGGGATTCTTCGCCACCTTAGGAGGTGAGACATGAGGGACGTTTGTCTGATGAATTGACTCCTGATTCTCATCCAATTGCACTTTCATAATCTGTTGTCTTTTATAGTCACCTTCCTAATTGAAATCGGAAAAATCTCATTTAATTGCATGAAAGAAAAAGGTGTTGAGTATTTAAAATGTATTTATTTTTTTTGTGTGTGTGTGTGTGTGTGTGTGTGTTTCACGTCTCAGGAGAAATTGCCCTGTGGTCTCTGGTGGTTTTGGCTATTGAACGCTACGTCGTGGTCTGTAAGCCAATGGCCAACTTCCGCTTCACGGAGAAACATGCCATTGCTGGGCTGGGATTCACGTGGATCATGGCCCTGACCTGCGCTGCACCCCCCCTGTTTGGCTGGTCCAGGTAGTTTGTTTCAGCAATATATATATATATATATATATATGTATATGTCCATCCATCCATCCATTGTTCTGCTGGAGCCTATCCCAGCGCGTTAAGGCGAGAGGCAGGGATACACCCCAGATGGTCGCCAGCCAATCGTGGGGCACACACACCATTCACTCTCACACTCACACCTATGGGCAATTTAGAGTTTACCAATTAACCTGAGCATGTTTTTTGTATTGTGGGAGGAAACCGGAGTACCCGGTGAAAACCCACGCAGACACGGGGAGAACATGCAAACTCCACACAGAAAGGTCCCAGACCCAGGCCCAAGGCGGTCTTGAACCTGCGACCTTCTTGCTGTGAGGCAACAGTGCTACCCACCGCACCACCGTGTCGCCCTATATGTATATGTATATATATATATATGTATATGTATATGTATATATATATATATGTATATGTATACGTATATGTATATGTATATATATGTATATGTATACGTATATATATATGTATATATATATATATATGTATATGTGTGTATATATATATATATATATATATATATAAATATATATATATGTGTGTGTGTGTGTGTGTGTGTGTATATATGTATATATATGTGTATATATATACATATATACACACACACACACACACACACATATATATATATATATATACATATACATACATGTGTGAGTGTGTGTGAAATGTCTTGTATCAGAATCAGGTTTGTCTTTCATCATAATGTTTTATTTTAGCTCATATTTGTGTATTTTCTCATTTCTCAATTTCTCTCGTTTGACCTTAATACTTTTTAATCATAATTTTTTTATTGCATATTTGCATCTTAATCACATTTTCCGGTCATATTTTTTAATCATATTTTATTTATTTCTCATATACTGTCTTTTTCATCTCATATTAGTGTCTTTTTATGTCATTTTTTAAAACTTTTTAATTTTTTTTATCTTCCAATTTCTCTTTATTCATTTTTAACTCATAATTTTTATTGCATACTTTTCCAATTTATCCTTAAAAAAGATTCAATAAACAGAATCATAAAAAAATGATGCCAATGGAATGAGATAGCTCAACAAAATTATGCTGAATCGTGGACTAATTGTATGAAAAACCACATTGACTTTTGATGTGCAGCAGATACATAAAACATGGAAATTCTCCGACATTATTACCGTGTGTGTGGACGCAGGTACATCCCAGAGGGAATGCAGTGTTCCTGTGGGATCGACTACTACACGCCGAAGCCCGAGATCAACAACACCTCGTTCGTCATCTATATGTTTGTCCTCCATTTCTCCATCCCGCTCTTCATCATTTTCTTCTGCTACAGTCGTCTGCTCTGCACCGTGCGAGCGGTAGGATCAACACTACCAGTTGCGAGATTAATAATAAGGATGTCATTCTTTTTTATTTTTTAATCCCTGCAGCAGATTTTCTTTTCTTTTCGATTTTTTTTTTTTTTGTTTGTGCCTTGCAACCTCCGCGGGGAGGTTAGGTGCATGATAGAACAGCGTCTCTGGAGACGTGAGGGATTTATCAGCTCAAAGCCACTTCAGGAGGGCACATCTTTGCCAACATGGCAGCTTAAGCCCAGGTTCTCCAGCTGAAGGGCAGTCTGCTTTCACACCATGGCGCCCTCTTGCCCTCATGAATAATAGAATATCCACATTAATAATTTATTAACGTTAAAAAATATAAGAAAAAGAATGATGCCAAAATACTTCAATTTGATCAAAGTAGGTGAATGCTTTACTTTATTTCTTAAAGGCCCAAGTTGTAATTTTTCAGGTGAGTTAGAGAAATATATGTATTTAAAAAAACATGATTTGCTGCAGTTTTAATCCAGAATTAGCACAATTAGACCAAGGATTTAAAGACTTGTAGTAGATCTAATTCTGTGTTTTCTTTGTTTAAATTAATGACAGATTTGGAAACACATTTTTTATCCTTTCATTAGTTCACATTACCACTATTAACCTTTTCTTCATATTTGCACCACACGTGTGTCTGTGCTCAGGCCGCGGCCCAGCAGCAGGAGTCTGAAACCACCCAGAGGGCCGAGAAGGAGGTGACGCGCATGGTCATCGTCATGGTGATCTCCTTCCTGGTGTGCTGGCTGCCCTACACCACCGTGGCCTGGTACATCTTCGTCAACCAGGGCACCGAGTTCGGCCCGGTGTTCATGACCGCGCCGGCCTTCTTCGCCAAGAGCGCCGCCCTGTACAACCCGGTCATCTACATCCTGCTGAACAGACAGGTCCGTGGAGCCATATTTTTTGCTATTGAAAGTATGCATGAAATTTTAGCCCCTGAATTCAACTCAAAATTTTCAGGTTCTTAAATTCTAACAATAATAGCTTTATAGTCAAACTGCCTAAATAACTTAAAGTAGATTTTAATATTATGTAAAATTAAATTAACATTATTGAATTCAGGATTGTCTTCCTGTTGTGTCACATGACCAGTGACGCTTAACTTAATTGGCTGGAAATTGGTCCAGTTTGACTTATAATCATTTGCTTTTCTTTAGTATCTGAAAGTCAAAAATTGAATTTTATAATTTGACATATAAAATTGAAACTTAATAAATTTGATTCTGAATTTGTGAAACTTAAGAAAAATAATAATAATTTAATTAAAATTGCAACATTTTGTGAGAGACAGATTTACATCATTTTTTTTCAATTTTCTTCTTATTTTTTTACTTCAGTTCAGAAACTGCATGATCACCACCGTCTGCTGTGGAAAGAACCCGTTTGGAGACAACGACGCCGGGGCCACCACCACCTCCAAAACTCAGACCTCCTCTGTTTCTTCCAGCCAGGTGGCCCCGGCTTGACCTGTGCCCCCCCTCCCTCCCTCCCTCCTCCAACGCCCCCCTTTCCCTCCATCTCTCTCGCTCCCTACCTCCGCATCCCATCTGTCCCTGCACACCTAGGGACCCGCCACCGCCAAGCGTCGGCGCCGCGTTCTTTCTTTTTTTGGGCCAATCCTCTGGACTTACCTCTCTGTGTGTCTTCACCGCTAGCGGCGCGTCCCGCGTGTTTGACGGGCCTGACGTGCTCCGGCGGCCAGCGCGCGTGTTTTCCACTCCATTTAATCGTGGAAAGTGTTCAGATGGCTTCGCGGAGTTTAACCTGGCAGTGGCGGGGCATTGTCCTGGTCACGATCCAGCTGAACACTATCCAAAAGCCGCCCCCCTCCCCTTCCACCCATCCCCCCCTATCGACTACTGCCCACAGAAACACATAACAGGTGAAGATTCCGTTCAGAAAACCACACAACACGATTCCATCCACATCGAGTCTTGTTCAAGTAATTGTTGCAGCTACATATCCCCTGAAACGCGCTTTGAACAATCAATTCTGTGTGAATACTTATGTGGAATTAGTTATGAATTTGTTTAGCTGTCTCAGATGAGTTTTTTTTTTTTTCTTTTCGTGAGTCTCTCCGTCTTTCCTCCTGTCTTCTCGACGCTGAGGTGGTGATTTTCGCTCTTGGCACCGACTGAGACATGAGTGTAAGCAGATGGACGTGAAAAGAGCCTCCGCGGGGGGAAAGCACCTCCCGCAAGAGGCCGAGTGCATGCGTGTGGCCGGATGTTTTCTTATGTTTGAATGCATGTCAGGATGTCAGTGTGTGTATTAAAGAGATACGGGGATATTATTTTGTTCATTGTGTAGACGCTAGGATCTTGTGGAAGTTGTTCTTTGTCCTGCAATAAAAAAAAATCCCAAAAAAATGCTAAACGTCTGCCTGGCTTTTCCCTTTACGCGCCCCCCCCCCCTTTTTTTTTTTTTTTTTTTCACAAGAGCATTTACAAGGCATTCTGAGACGTTCCAGATGCTAGTTTTACAGGCTTTGTGGGTTGACGGGGCCAAATCCTAATAGTTTTCAAATGTCCTGTTACACTGAAGCACTCTTGACACTTTGTACAATGACCGTCGTCATCATTAGACACATTAAAATCCTAAATACTGTAATTTATTTCACAAACTCTGACAAGTCATTTGGCATCACAAATACAGTCATGTCAGACACATCTCTTCAGATTATATTGGAGCTCACTTTTTTTTTTTCTTTCATAAATGTAAATTTCCCTCTTGTAGTTTGGTCAGAATCAACGTGATATTCATTCATTTTACAAGCACACACCGATCAACACTTCTATACTGATGCAGCTCTTCCCAGTGAACTGCATTTTGATTTCATAAATTTTTATAGTCCTCTCTCTCTCTCTCTCTTCCCTCCACTCCCCCTGGTCGACCTGCAAAGCACACTGGGACGTGTTGTTCAAAAGCACCGGTAGGGGGGTGAATAACTCGTCTTCACCAGTCACACCTGAGAACGTTGCAGGCTTTAAGGAGGAGTCACAACGGTCCTTTCTACTCATCCTGATGAACAGGCCACTTGAAAGCATTATAACACATCTATAAATATTGCTATGGACATTATAATACAGTACAGTGCATCATTGGCTCGTTCCCTTAAGAAAAGGGCTCAGTGCGTTAAGATTGCCACCAGGGCTTTATAGGTCCCAGGAACTGTAAGGACATCGTCGCCAAGCTCCTACACTTTCCCTTTAAAGCGTAGCCAAGCCAGACTGGAATTCTGTTCGTGTCAGGGAGAACGATTCGGGGAAAAAAAATAAAAAATACAAAAATAAAAGACGACTCCCCAGATGAGAGGAAGAACACGAAAGGCGAGGTTTTTTGAGTCATTTCCTCTGCCACTTTTCTCACTTCTATTACAGTCTGTTGCTTTGGAGAATGGGGAATAATAATGACACTTTTATGAAGGCTAATTCCTCGGTGGCCGACATTCTCCACGTAACCCGGGTAGGCAGTGGAAAGGCAGCTGGCAGCGGACGAAAAGAGACGGCTGGCGGGGACGAGAAGCTTCAGGCCTCGCTGCAGCACTCGTAGATGTTGTCCTCCACGAGGGCAATGACCTGCTCGAACTTGTGGTGCAGCTGGGTGCGACGCGCTGTGGGGTTCGACTCCAGGGCGTTCACCACCTGACAGAGCGAGACAGAAAAGGGAAACAGAACAAAGATGACGTTCAGTGGCTGGGGAGTCAAATTTTCACATATCAATACCATACGCTTGGACAGACTGTAACCTTGATTATTTTATTCCTATTATTATAACCTCATCAAGTCAACCACCACCAAGTTCCATTTGAGACAAACCTGCATCTCCTCATTTAAACAGCTTTAATTTAAGCTAGTTTCTGCTATAGTAGGAACCCTTTGAGCGACATAGTATAGTATGACTTTTTTTCATCTACATAGTATAGTATGACCTTTTTTGCACCACATACTATAGTATGACCTTTTTTGAGCGACATACTATAATATGACCTTTTTTGAGCGACATAGTATAGTATGACCTTTTTTGAGCGACATAGTATAGTATGACCTTTTTTGAGCGACATACTATAATATGACCTTTTTTGAGCGACATAGTATAGTATGACCTTTTTTGAGCAACATACTATAGTATGACCTTTTTTTGAGCGATATACTATAATATGACCTTTTTTGAGCGACATAGTATAGTATGACCTTTTTTTGAGCGATATACTATAATATGACCTTTTTTGAGCGACATAGTATAGTATGACCTTTTTTGAGCGACATAGTATAGTATGACCTTTTTTGAGCTACATACTATAATATGACCTTTTTTGAGCGACATACTATAATATGACCTTTTTTTGAGCGATATACTATAATATGACCTTTTTTGAGCGACATAGTATAGTATGACCTTTTTTGAGCGACATAGTATAGTATGACCTTTTTTTGAGCGATATACTATAATATGACCTTTTTTGAGCGACATAGTATAGTATGACCTTTTTTGAGCGACATAGTATAGTATGACCTTTTTTGAGCTACATACTATAATATGACCTTTTTTGAGCGACATACTATAATATGACCTTTTTTGAGCGACATAGTATAGTATGACCTTTTTTGAGCGACATAGTATAGTATGACCTTTTTTGAGCGACATAGTATAGTATGACCTTTTTTGAGCGACATAGTATAGTATGACCTTTTTTGAGCGACATAGTATAGTATGACCTTTTTTGAGCGACATAATATAGTACGACCTTTTTTGAGCGACATAGTATAGTATGACCTTTTTTGAGCGACATACTATAATATGACCTTTTTTTGAGCGATATACTATAATATGACCTTTTTTGAGCGACATAGTATAGTATGACCTTTTTTGAGCGACATAGTATAGTATGACCTTTTTTGAGCGACATAGTATAGTATGACCTTTTTTGAGCGACATAGTATAGTATGACCTTTTTTGAGCGACATAATATAGTACGACCTTTTTTGAGCGACATAGTATAGTATGACCTTTTTTGAGCGACATACTATAATATGACCTTTTTTGAGCGACATAATATAGTACGACCTTTTTTGAGCGACATAATATAGTATGACCTATTTGTGACATAGTATAGTATGACCTTTTTTTGAGCGACATACTATAATATGACCTATTTTGAGCGACATTGTATAGTATGACCTTTTTTGAGCGACATACTATAGTATGACCTTTTTTGAGCGACATTGTATAGTATGACCTTTTTTGAGCGACATTGTATAGTATGACCTTTTTTGAGCGACATACTATAGTATGACCTTTTTTCATCTACATACTATAGTATGACCTTTTTTGAGCGACATAGTATAGTATGACCTTTTTTGAGTGACATTGTATAGTATGACCTTTTTTGAGCGACATACTATAGTATGACCTTGTGAGAAGGTGATGACCCCTCCCCTTCTCACCTGTTTATAAGGGGGGAACTGACTAGCAGAGAGAGAGTTTCCCCCGGACGGGTTTGCGTACGGGACACGACGCGTGTGGGACTGCCTGTTCGGTCCACCTGGTGCGAGGTGGATCTTCCCTGCTGGCGTGAGCGTGTTGGGTTTTGTGTTTTTGGTACCGCCGCCAATAAATGTTTTTACGTGAGTTCCTTTGCCTCCTGTCTCCACTTCTTTTTCTGGTTGCCCTGATCCCTTTTGTAGGGCGACCACGTCGGTCGCTCACAGACCTCTTTTGAGCGACATTGTATAGTATGACCTTTTTAGAGCGACATACTATAGTATGACCTGTTTTGATCGTCATACTACAGTATGACCTGTTTTGAGTGACATGCAGTTTTTGGGCCCTGGGTTCAAGCCTCAATGCGTTGAAGTCTAACAACAAAAACAAAAGAGTGAAAATTGTAAAGGAAATATTACTCTCGGTATTTGTCCTGTAGTTCAGTAGGTAAGACACCTGTTTGGGGACTTGGCAGTTGTGGGTTTAATCCCTGCACTGAACTTTTAATGTCAGAAACCCAAATGTTGACTTGAAAGCTCTAAGAAACTTCCACAACCACATCAGATTGGGTTGGTCATTGTGTTAGGAGGCTGACTGGAAGTAATTAGTCCAAGGTTCAAGCCGTGGTAAGTTTTAAAAAATCTATCATCCAATAAAGACAATAAAAGCCCCTGGAGAACACCACTGCATATGAAGAGGGCTTGTGGCAGGGGTGGTTAACCCTCTACCCCTGAATAACACTGATGCTAGTTCGATTACCTCCCTTGACATTTTTAGAAACTGAATTAAAAGGCCATCACCTAAATTGAAGATGTTCAATCTGCCCGAAGAACATTCCTGAGCGTGATGGGGCAGAGTGGGGTGGTTTGCCCTGATCTGTCAGTGTACAAGGAAAGACTATAGTATGTCGCTAAAAAAACACATATTATAGTATGTAGCTCACAAAAGATCATACTATAGTTTGTAGCTTAAAATAGGTCATACTATAGTATGTCGCCCAAAAAAGGTCATATTATAGAATGTGGTGCAAAAAAGGTCATAATATAGTATGTGGTGCAAAAAAGGTCATACTATACTATGTCGCTCAAAAAAAGGTCATAATATACTATGTCACTCAAAAAAGGTCATATTATATTATGTGGTGCAAAACAGGTCATATTATAGTATATCACTCAAAAAAGGTCATATTATAGTATGTGGTGCAAAAAAGGTCATATTATAGTATGTGGTGCACAAAAGGTCATATTATAGTATATCGCTCTAAAAAGGTCATACTATAGTATGTGGTGAAAAAAGGTCATACTATAGAATGTCGCTCAAAAAAGGTCATACTATAGTATGTGGTGCAAAAAAGGTCATACTATAGTATGTCCCTGAAAAAAGGTCATACTATAGTATGTCACTCAAAAAAGGTCATACTATAGTATGTCGCTCACAAAAAGGTCATATTATAGTATGTGGTGCAAAAAAGGTCATACTATAGTATGTCGCTCAAAAAAGGTCATATTATAGTATGTGGTGCAAAAAAGGTCATACTATAGTATGTCGCTCAAAACAGGTCATATTATAGTATATCGCTCAAAAAAGGTCATACTATAGTATGTAGATGAAAAAAGGTCATACTATAGTATGTCGCTCAAAAAAGGTCATACTATAGTATGTCGCTCACAAAAAGGTCATATTATAGTATGTCGCTCAAAAAAGGTCATACTATAGAATATTACTCAAAAAAGGTCATACTACAGAATGTTGCTCAAAAAAGGTCATACTATAGTATGTCGCTCAAAAAAGCTCATACTATATTAATTCAATTTATTTGTATAGCCCAGAATCACAAATCAGAATCGATATTATGTCGCTCAAAAAAGGTCATACTATAGTATGTAGATGAAAAAAGGTCATACTATAGTATGTAGATGAAAAAAGGTCATACTATAGTATGTTGCTCAAAAAAGGTCATACTATACTATGTAGATGAAAAAAGGTCATACTATACTATGTAGATGAAAAAAGGTCATACTATACTATGTCGCTCAAAAATAGTCATACTATACTATGTCGCTCAAAAAAGGTCATACTATACTATGTCGCTCAAAAAAGGTCATACTATAGTATGTAGATGAAAAAAGGTCATACTATACTATGTCGCTCAAAAAGTACATACTATACTATGTCGCTCAAAAAAGGTCATACTATAGTATGTAGATGAAAAAAGGTCATACTATACTATGTCGCTCAAAAAAGGTCATAATATACTATGTAGATGAAAAAAGGTCATACTATACTATGTCGCTCAAAAAGTACATACTATACTATGTCGTTCAAAAAAGGTCATATTATAGTATGTCGCTCAAAAAAGGTCATACTATAGTATGTAGATGAAAAAAGGTCATACTATAGTATGTCGCTCAAAAAAGGTCATACTATACTATGTAGATGAAAAAAGGTCATACTATACTATGTAGATGAAAAAAGGTCATACTATACATGTCGCTCAAAAAAGGTCATACTATAGTATGTAGATGAAAAAAGGTCATACTATACATGTCGCTCAAAAAAGGTCATACTATACTATGTAGATGAAAAAAGTTCATACTATACTATGTCGCTCAAAAAAGGTCATACTATACTATGTAGATGAAAAAAGGTCATACTATAGTATGTCGCTCAAAAAAGGTCATACTATAGTATGTAGATGAAAAAAGCTCATACTATACTATGTCGCTCAAAAAAGGTCATATTATACTATGTCGCTCAAAAAAGGTCATACTATAGTATGTCGCTCAAAAAAGGTCATACTATAGTATATCACTCAAAAAATCGTACACTATACTATGTCGCTCAAAAAAGGTCATACTATAGTATATCACTCAAAATAGGTCATACTATACTATGTCACTCAAAAAAGGTCATATTATACTATGTCGCTCAAAAAAGGTCATACTATACTATGTCGCTCAAAAAAGGTCATACTATAGTATGTCGCTCAAAAAAGGTCATACTATAGTATGTCGCTCAAAAAAGGTCATACTATAGTATGTGGTGCAAAAAAGGTCATATTATACTATGTCGCTCAAAAAAGGTCATATTATACTATGTCGCTCAAAAAAGGTCATACTATAGTATGTCGCTCAAAAAAGGTCATACTATACTATGTCGCTCAAAAAAGGTCATACTATATATAGTATGTGGTGCAAAAAAGGTCATATTATACTATGTCGCTCAAAAAAGGTCATACTATAGTATGTTGCTCAAAAAAAGTCATACTATAGTATGTCACTCAAAAAAGGTCATACTATAGTATGTCGCTCAAAAAAGGTCATACTATAGTATGTTGTGCAAAAAAGGTCATACTATAGTATGTCGCTCAAAAAAGGTCATACTATAGTATGTGGTGCAAAAAAAGTCATACTATAGTACAGGGGTCTCAAACTCAATTTACCTGGGGGCCACTGGAGCTAGGGTCTGGGTGAGGCTGGGCCGCATCAGGTTTTCAACAAAAAAAACGCATTTATTAAAAACAGAAAAAAAAAGAAAAAAAAAAACTGTCTTCAATGCTTTTGCTTCTGCTATACCCTACACTTTTTCAGTGCTTTGGTTCCGGTTTTCCACAAGAAAAGCTCGGATAAAACATTCCACTGTTCTCAAATATCTTAATTTTTAATTTTCTACACAAAATAAGATGAAAAAATAAATAAACAAATAAAGAATAAAGAAAATAAATCAATCAATCAGTAATAAATAAATAAAATAATAATAAAACAGCAAATAAGAAAAACTTAAGAAACCACATATAGTTGGTGGGTAGAGAAATTATTTTTTTTCAGATTCAAATTAACAGTATTAACAGTTATTTAACCTTTAACATGAACATTAATGAAACTTTCAACATGAACTGTTCTGAACATGGCTTCTCTTGCCTACTTTTGGCTAGAGGTCTGGCAGCGCTTCCTCTCGCATAGCCGAGCCACATTTGGCTTGAGGGAGGAAGCAATTGAGACCCTCAGTAGACTTTGAAGATGCTCATCAGTAAGTCTGGTCCTGTACTTGGACTTATTGAAGTTCAAGGTGGAGAAGAGCTTTTCACACAAGTACGTGCTCCCAAAAAGGCACATGGTCCGCTTGAACATTCTGGAAAGCTCAGGGAAGCTGGGAGTCAATTCTCTCAAAAATTGCCCAAGCTTGTCTGCTCTTCCACTCACCTCCCTGAACTTGGCTTTGAGTTCAGAGTTGCACTGCAGGTCAATGAGCTCCATTTGAAGCACAGGAGGGGCATCTTGCACATCAAAGGAGAAGGGGTCCGCAAAAATTTGAAATGTGGCTCTGTGCGTCTTGAAGTCTGCAAATCTGTGGTCAAATTCCTCCTGTAGCTTCAAAATGGCATCAGCATACTTCTCACCACTGAATGGTGTGCCTGCATCCACAAGTGCCTTGCATGCTGGGAAATGGCAAAGGTTTGTCTGAGATAGCTGAACTTTCCATAGCATAAGTTTTGTGGAGAATGCTCTCACATTGTCATAGGCAGCACTGACAAGTTGCCCCTGGCCTTGTAACCTCTTGTTCAGTACATTAAGCTCATGCGTGACATCAACAAGAAAAGCTAAGTCCATGAGCCATATAGGATCACTTAACACAGGAACAGCCACCCCATTCTTCTCCATGAAGACTTTCACTTCTGCTCTCAACTCAAAAAATCTCTTCAACATGTTTCCCCTGCTGAGCCAACGTACCTCGGTGAAGTAAAGCACGTCCCCATATTCTGACTCCATTTCTTCTAAAAAAGCACGGAACCTTCTGTGTTTTAAGCCCCTGGATCTGATGTGGTTGATGCATTGCACAACAACAGACATCACGTTGTCAAATTTCAGGCATTTGCTGCAAAGGGCCTGCTGATGGATAATGCAGTGCAGAGCTATGGCTTCCTCCACACCCTCCTCTTCCAGTTTTTTTTGAACAAGTGCCACCAGTCCATTTTTCCTCCCTGTCATTGATGGCGCTCCATCAGTTGTTATCCCAACAAATCTCTTCCATGAAAAACCGGCATTCTCAATGGCATCACACAGCTGGTGAAATATCTCCTGAGCGGTGGTCTGGCCATGCATTGGCATTACTGTGAGCAACTCCTCTGTCACTTCAAAATTGTCATCAACACCACGGACATATATTGCGAGCTGGGCAGTGTCAGTGATGTCTGTGGTCTCATCAAGAGCGACTGAGTATACACTGAAACATTTTGCTTTCTCACACAGTTGATCATAAATGTCACTTGACATGTCACAAATGCGCTCTGCCACGGTGTTGGCAGAAAGGCTGATGTTGCTGAACTGACCTTTCTTTTCTGGACAGACAATACTTGCAGCCTGTAACAGGCACTTTTTGACAAATTCACCTTCTGTAAATGGCTTTCCTGCTTTAGCAATCATCTCACTAACCACATAGCTAGCTTCGACTGCTGCGTTATTCTCTTTGGTTACTTTCTTAAAAAAATCTTGTTGCTTCAGTAGACATGTTTTAAGATTGGCAACTCGGTTGGCTCTCTCATCTCCCTGGTATTTTGCATAGTCCTCAGCATGTCTAGTTGTGTAATGACGTTTCAAATTGTATTCCTTATGCACCGCAACTTTCTCTGTGCAAATAAGACACGTCGGAGTGCCCCTGTGCTCCACAAAGAAATACTGAATTTCCCACTTTTCCTGAAATTGTCTGTGCTCATCACCAACCTTTCTCTTCACTGCAGGCTTTGAGAAAGACATGTTTGGGGCTGTGTAATATATAATTCCACTAGGTATCGCTGTTGTGTTGAAGTTTAAGTTTTAGTGTTTAGCTGACGTACAAAGAACGTAATTTCCGCTGGTACCAGATTGGCTCAGGGTCCTGCGCCTGCATATGACGTCGAGCACGGCACAGTTAGTGATTGGTTGAACGTCAGAAACCATGGAAACACAAAGTGTTTGTGGTGGCCGTTTAATATTTATATTATAAGTTCTCCCTATAAACGTGCATTTTTTTCACACTGACAGGCTCAGATAGTTACAATAAGTGTCCGACAACATACTAGAAAGGAGAAATGAACGTATGTCTACCTTTAGCTTGAGATCGCTGTTTGTTGCGAGAGCCAATCAGTGTGGAGAGTCTCATAACGTTACTGCACACAGGTCCTGTGCGGTGTCCTGCAGGCTGCTGTGCCCGCTGCAGTTTATGGAAGACAGAGTTTACCGACAACCGTTTAACGACCAGGAGAGTTTATGTTTCGCAGCCGGCTCTGGAGGGAGAGAGCCGGTGAATCCCCTGTGAACTTTCCCTGACCGGGGGAATGGGACTGGACCGGAGTTCGCTGGCGGTTTACCTGACCGGGAGTTTCGGAGGGAGAGAACCGGGGGAAAACCGACGAGATTACATACAAAGTCAATGCAGACCGGAGGTTGTTTATTTTTTTCGCGGGACTGGACCGGAGGACTGAACCACTGCTAGCTGGCAGGCAGCCGGCTCAGAGCAGCAGCACTGAAGGAGAGAACTGGGGGAAAAACCCACAGTTTACCGGCGGCCGTTTACTGACCATGGGAGTATTTTTGAGTATTTTGCGATTATTTTTGTCGCTTTTGCTGTGAACACCCCTTTAGTCCACACAGCAGCAGAACAACAACAAACAGCGATCTCAAGCTAAAGGTAGACATACGTTCATTTCTCCTTTCTAGTATGTTGTCGGACACTTATTGTAACTATCTGAGCCTGTCAGTGTGAAAAAAATGCACGTTTATAGGGAGAACTAGGGAGAATGTGACGCCTCCAGAGGGTATCATGTACCCAGAAATGACAGCGGAGCTTCGGACTTTCAGAGCAGTACAGCGCAGTGATGGTGGTGATCTCAGTCATGGATGATGAGAGAAAAAGCAAAACAGGCGGGCTCGCTCGCGTATGGGCGGGACAAAATCGTGTCAATTGTGTCCGGTGTGCACACAGCTTTAAGCTGTCATTTCTGGGTACATGATACCATACAGCATCCATGTCAAACTCGCGCGGGCCGCACTAACATTAAACTTTCATATCAAGGCGGGGGCCTCAAACTAGCGTCCGGCGGGCCGCATTTGGCCCGCGGGCCGCGAGTTTGAGACCCCTGCTATAGTATGTCGCTCAAAAAATCTTACACTATACTATGTCGCTCAAAAAAGGTCATACTATACTATGTCGCTCAAAAAAGGTCATACTATAGTATGTTGTGCAAAAAAGGTCATACTATAGTATGTCGCTCAAAAAAGGTCATACTATAGTATGTGGTGCAAAAAAAGTCATACTATAGTATGTCGCTCAAAAAATCTTACACTATACTATGTCGCTCAAAAAAGGTCATACTATACTATGTCGCTTAAAAAAGGTCATACTATAGTATGTCGCCCAAAAAAGGTCATACTATAATATGTCGCTCAAAAAAGGTCATACTATACTATGTCGCTCAAAACAGGTCATACTATAGTATGTCGCCCAAAAAAGGTCATACTATAATATGTCGCCCAAAAAAGGTCATACTATAATATGTCGCTCAAAAAAGGTCATACTATACTATGTCGCTCAAAAAAGGTCATACTATAGTATGTCGCTCAAAAAAGGTCATACTATAATATGTCGCTCAAAAAAGGTCATACTATACTATGTCGCTCAAAAAAGGTCATACTATACTATGTCGCTCAAAAAAGGTCATACTATAGTATGTCGCTCAAAAAAGGTCATACTATACTATGTCGCTCAAAAAAGGTCATACTATAGTATGTCGCTCAAAAAAAGTCATACTATAGTATGTCGCTCAAAAAAGGTCATACTATAGTATGTGGTGCAAAAAAGGTCATATTATACTATGTCGCTCAAAAAAGGTCATACTATAGTATGTCGCTCAAAAAAAGTCATACTATAGTATGTCGCTCAAAAAAGGTCATACTATAGTATGTCGCTCAAAAAAGGTCATACTATAGTATGTTGTGCAAAAAAGGTCATTCTATAGTATGTCGCTCAAAAAAGGTCATACTATAGTATGTTGTGCAAAAAAGGTCATACTATAGTATGTCGCTCAAAAAAAGTCATACTATAGTATGTCGCTCAAAAAAGGTCATACTATAGTATGTTGTGCAAAAAAGGTCATTCTATAGTATGTCGCTCAAAAAAGGTCATACTATAGTATGTCGCCCAAAAAAGGTCATACTATAATATGTCGCCCAAAAAAGGTCATACTATAATATGTCGCTCAAAAAAGGTCATACTATACTATGTCGCTCAAAAAAGGTCATACTATAGTATGTCGCTCAAAAAAGGTCATACTATAGTATGTCGTTAAAAAAGGTCATACTATACTATGTCGCTCAAAAAAGGTCATATTATACTATGTCGCCCAAAAAAGGTCATACTATAGTATGTTGCTCAAAAAAGGTCATACTATAGTATGTCGCTCAAAAAAGGTCATATTATACTATGTCGCCCAAAAAAGGTCATACTATACTATGTCGCTCAAAAAAGGTCATAGTATACTATGTCGCTCAACAGAGGTCATACTATAGTATGTTGCTCAAAAAAGGTCATACTATAGTATGTCGCTCAAAAAAGGTCATACTATACTATGTCGCTCAAAAAAGGTCATATTATACTATGTCGCCCAAAAAAGGTCATACTATACTATGTCGCTCAAAAAAGGTCATAGTATACTATGTCGCTCAACAGAGGTCATACTATACTATGTCGCCCAAAAAAGGTCATACTATAGTATGTTGCTCAAAAAAGGTCATACTATACTATGTCGCTCAAAAAAGGTCATACTATAGTATGTCGCTCAAAATAGGTCATACTATAGTATGTGGTGCAAAAAAGGTCATACTATACTATGTCGCTCAAAAAAGGTCATACTATAGTATGGGGTGCAAAAAAGGTCATACTATACTATGTCGCTCAAAAAAGGTCATATTATACTATGTCGCTCAAAAAAGGTCATACTATAGTATGTCGCTCAAAAAAGGTCATACTATAGTATGTGGTGCAAAAAAGGTCATACTATAGTATATCACTCAAAAAATGTTACACTATACTATGTCGCTCAAAAAAGGTCATACTATAGTATGACGATGTGGGTGAGATGTGATATGTCATTCCCTCGGGGGGGGGGGGGGATCAATTATAACTCCAAATGTATCAATCAACATCATAAAATGTATTTATTAATTTATTTATAAGCAAATTTCAACCTAAGACGTGAGCCGCTCGGAGTTAGAGTGGAGAGTATTTGAGTAATGTTAAAGTTGCCGTGATTACATGAAACTAAACCGTGCAGAACTTTCTGGGGGGGTAAGTAAAGGCATGAGGGTACAGTTGTGTACAGAGTCAGAGATGGTGTGGATAACTAATAGTCAGGAGCCTCAGTTGTTGCTGTTTTCAGTTGCTTTAGTGTGGACCACATGATATGTTTCTCTCTGATGCTCATAATTATGGAATCCAGATTATCAAAACATCAATACACGTCAAAACCACAGATATATTAAAATGAGAGAATCACAATTCGAATTTGTCCACCCAGGCGGTACCGATATCCTTTGTGGCTCCATGAACTGTAAGTAGAGGGATAGGAAATCATCCGTCCGCCTGGACATAGAGCACCGAGTGTGAGAAAGGGAGCACAGAGGAACCCGTGAAGAGCCTCTGCCTTTTTTCCCCTGACTTCATGCGTGCCTCCACGAACCGCAGAAAGCCTCCTTTTTTCCCCTCTCTCTCTCTCTTTCTTCACATATTTACAAAACCCACATCTGCTCTGTTTTTCATGCCCAATAGTTGTCACAGTGTCAGATGGATTTATGAGCTCTTAGCGGCAGTGTGCTACCAGGCAGAGCGAGCTGAGCCGGAGCGAGAGAATAGGCAATCAGCGGCCATTCACAGAGCCGCGTGAGTCACAGCCTAAGCCCCCTGGCCCACGTCGGTACAGTGGCACGACAGAGGAAAGCAGCTAAATGGTATTATCATGAGGGCGCTCTCCATTAAGGGAGAGTCTCCACTGACTAAGCCTCTCCGGAGAATAGGCACAGCGGCGAGGAGAAACATGGGGGAGGACGGCGGCGGTGGCGTCGGCGGCGTGAAAAGGGGCCGAGTTCAAAGGAAACAGGAGATATGAAGCGACAACTTAGCGGCGTCATTAAGCGGACACGGGTGGCAGATAAAGTGTTGCAAGAGGAGAAGGTAAACACTGTGTTTGAAGTGGAGGGGCGTATGTGGGCCGGGGAGCGAGGGAGGGAGGGAGGGCCGGGCACAGGATATCAGAAGATACGCCACATCTGATTGTGTGAAAGCTGAGGGAGGGGGGCGGGGGTTAAAAAAAACGGCTACTAACGCAGACATTTGAGTACATTCGGTTGAGTGACACGTTGTAAAGTTGTTTACAGTGTGTCACGTCTCTCAACACGCATGCGATCCTCCACGCCGATGCGTCACGCTCCGATACACATCTGTGAAACGCGATACGGCACAACGGGTTTGGCCGAGGCTGCAGGAGAGGGCCAGTCAGAACACGATCAACGCATCTAATCCCCCCCCCCCCCCCCCAAGTACAAAGAGCCTCTTACCTGGTTTCTGTATCTCTTGGCATATTTGTAGATTTCCGTCAAGGCCAGGTTGGTGTTGAATTCGTTTCTGTATTTCTACGACACAGAGAGAGAGTGGGATGCATTGGATTAAAATTCCCAAAGCAAAACCTGCATCTAATTCGTGAATTTTGTGGAGTCAGATGACGACAACGGGCGTCTTTCTCAGCGCTCCACTCACTCGTGACTCCTCGGCCAGGTGAGCGTTCATCTCCTGCTCGCTGAGGGGCGCCATTTCCTGAATCTGCTGGTAGTAGCACTGCACTCGCTTCTTGTACTCCGGGATCTCCTTGGCATACAGCAGCTTGTTGGTGGGCGAGTCCTGAAGAAAACAACACAGCTCATTTTTTTGTATTTTTTAAGGAAATGATAACCGGCAGCTATAAGTATATTACATATTTTTTGTTCTCTTGCAGTAATTTGCTAGTTGCAAATAAAGCCTTTACTGCAGCAACTCTGTCAGTTACTATAAATCCTATGAATTTTATATTCCATAAAGCAACACTGAGATGGGTCATTCATGGTCATTTGGTATTCATTTTTGCAAGTCCAATAAATGAGAAATGTAGAGAACTTCCAAAGAAACGTTGTGCTTTGATAAGCCTAATGTTCCTGTGGGAAGAGAACACGTGTTCATTAGATTTGTGACTAAGTGTATTGCGTAACTGTGTTCTTTTGTTTTTGTAAATCAGTGTCAGTGTTTGGTTTAAAATGTGTGACTTTGCGCATGTAATAAACACTTTTGCCAGTTGTGTGTTGAAGGTGTTTCTGGTGCATTAAAAGTTGAGGAAAAGTGTTGAAAAAAATGCTTTATAGTTATCATAAAAAAACTGTAAATCTCAGCAAAAGTTTGCGCTTATAAACCTACCTGGAAAACTCAGAGATTTAATGAACGTGGACGCGCATTTAAAAGCAACACGAACAGATTCCAGCTCCGTCCTGACACGAGAGGGGGGCCGGGGAAGGGAGCAACATATCTGATGCCGGGCATCGCGGCAGCAGGGATGAGATAAGTGTTGTTGCATGCGGAGGAAATGAACGCCACATTTGTATATGGGACGCCATTTGTGAGAGATTTGTTGTGAACATACATGAGCGGTGGCATGACTGTGAAACGACTTCCCACAAGGCTCCATAAATGGCACAACGTCAACCTTTACTGACCTTCTGAGGGTAGTAATTCAGAGAAAAATTAATTATTCAACACACGGACCTCCGTGTGTGATGAAAAGTATTGTGCATTACCGCGAGTCAGCAATCAGCTACTTATGTCCTAATATGCAGCGTTCCATTTAGACTAGATATTATTTAAAACCTTAAATCGGAGCCAGCCTGAGCTGAGACAATGGAGGGAGGGAACGGTTTCCTTTTGGACACGACAGGAGGCTTTAAAAAGCAAGAGGCAGAGAAGGAACATTCCAATCTAAACAATACTCCTTCATACCTTCATGCCGCTCCCTCCACAGTCACTTCGAGCTCTCATGCCGGCGCTTAGTCAAGCAGAAAGAAAAGTAGCGGGGCTAAGAGGTTGTGGGCTTATTCAGGTTTTAGTGGCGACTACTGTTGCGAGCGAGTACGTGAAGGCCTCTACTGTGTGTGTGTGTGTGTGTGCGTGCGTGTGTGTGTGTGTGTGGCACTAGAGGGAAAAAGTAGGACATGGAGGAAGCGGCGGGCAGCCTCAGCCTCCAACATCAGCGAATGCGCCCACAGTCCACGTTAATATTTCCCTGTGTCATGGGTAGTTTGTGTCACCACATGCGCGTTTGTTTGCATGTGTTTGTCTTTGTGTGTTAGTGTGTGTGTGTGTGTGTGTGTGTGTGTGTGTGTGTGTGGGTGTTAAAGGTGCTATGGTCACTGTCGCCCCTTTTCCGATAGGGAACCCTCTCCCTGCCTGTTACAAGGTCACTTCTTGCTGTTCGCCCATCTGCCCGCTAGCCGCCCCCCCCCCATGACCCCGTGGCCCTCCACGTCTGCGTCTCACCAGATAAGAGGGTTACCGTGGAAACAGCGAGCGATGCTTTGAATCCTGCCCATCTCTCTCTCTCTCTCTCTTACCCCTGCTGCGCCACTGCTAATCCAGACCCCCGTACCCTTCCATGCCCAGTCCCGAGGTCGTCTCACACACACACACACACACACACACACACACACACACACACACAGATGCGTAAACAAGCCACTGTACAACATTGAAGAAAAACAGCGAGATGCGTCTCCATGACCTACAGGATAAAACGTGACAACCTCCCCCGGAACCTCCCGGCAACATGTTAATGTAGATGTTGCAGACGCACTTTCATGTGACTGCCTGCGCTGATATGAGAATATTGCCGGAGCGAGTGCGCTGCCTCCTCGGCCGTACACACACACACACATATATATATAAATCAGGCTGCTTTCTCGGGGAAAGAGGAGCATTACTTGATGAGTCCTTGGCTCCCTCCAGGGAGGAAGCCAGTCAGAGGGAGACAGGAAACGGAGCGTAGTCAGGGTCATGGTGTCTGAGGGACGAGACGGATTTGTGAGCAGCGAAGACATTGACATGCAAGCACACACACAGAGAGAGAGAAACTCAGACAGACAGACAGACAGACAGACAGACATATACATGCCTAAACTCACACCCCCCACACACACACACACTCGCACAATCACACACAGCAAAAAAAAAAGAGATCCCTGGTGCTCACGACCTTGGATCAGCAGACTGGGCTGAAACTACACGAGGAGAGGTGGATGGAGCTGACAGGCTGGAGGCTCAGGGACGAGGGAGATGGATGTATGTGTGTATGTCTGAGATAGATAGATAGATAGATAGATAGATAGATAGATAGATAGATACCTAGGTAGGTACGTAGGTTCGTATGTAGATAGATAAATAGATAGGTAGATACGTAGATAGGTTGGTATGTAGATAGATAGATAGATAGATAGATAGATAGATAGGTTCGTAGGTAGGTACTTAGGTTCATAAGTAGGTAGCTAGATTGATAAATAGATAGATAGGTAGATACGTAGGTAGGTTGGTACGTAGATAGATAGATAGATAGATAGATAGATAGATAGATAGATAGATTCGTAGATAGATTCGTAGGTAGGTAGATAGATTCGTAGGTAGGTAGATAGATAGATAGATAGATAGATAGATAGATAGATAGATAGATAGATAGATAGATAGATAGATTCGTAGATAGATTCGTAGGTAGGTAGATAGATAGATAAATAGATAGATAGATAAATAGATAGATAGATAAATAGATAGATAGATACGTAGGTAGGTTGGTACGCAGATAGATGGATGGATGGATGGATAGATGGATAGATGGATAGATAGATAGATAGATAGATAGATAGATAGATAGATAGATAGGTACCTTGCCCAGCTGCAGGTCAGAAATGGAGCAGGCGTCTATGAAGGCCTGGGCAATGACGGACAGACAGGCGTCCATGTGGTCCGTCTTGTCGATGTCAAACACGAACTGAGGATTCTTCAGGATGTTCACCCAGAAACGCAGAGGTAAACTGCACGAGAAGGAGGCGAAAGAAGATCTCTTAAAGACGTCCTCATGGACTCGAAAAAGACGCCGCGTTCGGGTCGCCCTACCTGTTGGTTTTCCAGATGTGCAGGGTGTCCGGGTCCGTGATGCCTCGTTTGTCGGCCTGCTCCTCCAGGAAGTCAAAGAAGTATTTGATAGCCAAAGGGGGCCGCTCCGGGGGGATGCTGAGGATGGCCTGAAAGAGGTCATCCAAGAACTTCTGAAGAGTTCCCTGTGGAGAAACAGAGTAAAAAGAGGCTCTTACATACTCACGGACACGGCTTCACGGCATTGGGACATTTCTGGACGACTCATGAGGCTTATATGGGGCATGGAAACATGAAATAGGAAGACGACAGAGTAGATCACAGAGCTGAACGAAGCCGTCCTTCTGGTTTCTGCTGACCTTGGTGGACAGCAGGCGCGTCAGGTAGATTTCAGGCAGGACCTTCTTCCGGTGGCTCTGCCTGTGCGACTTCCTGTTCTCCATCAGATCGTCATGAGGTAGGACCTGGGATACAGGAGGCGAAAAGTCAACGAGCTGAACACCCACTCAAGATTAATAAATGACTACTCTACTGTCTCTGGTGTCTCAGTTGTCAGAGGGGAATTTTCCTGTTTTGTACATTAGGAACATGATCCAGAAACCACATCAGGGTATTTTGAAGCGCTCAGTAACATGCAGAATTGTGAAACTGACAGGAGTTTGGAAATTCTGAAGATTGTCTCTGGTTGCTGTGAACAGGATCATGTTTCTTGACTTGCTCACACAGGTCTAAATTCAAATTCCCATGGGTTAAAATAAAAAAAAGGGGGGGGGGCTACAAAACTCTGTCTGTAAAACTAACTATTCACCCGGTAAATTGTGTTCCAAGGAACTCATTATTCTAAAGTCAAAAGGGCCCATATCTTGGCTGACGTTTATAAAAGAGCTTAAGCAGCATTAGCGCTGTCATGTCCTCTCAGCAGCTTTCCTTTTCACCTCCGTTCACCCCCATTCTCTCTGTCGCCTCCCCGCTCCGTGCTGACTAACCCCGGCGCACATGGGAAAAAAAACCAAAAAAACCTGTGGTAATAAACTCAGAGACCACATTCTGATTACCTACGATGGAGAGACTCACCAAGTGTACATACTTCTCCGTGTCCAGATCTTTGACTAGAGAGAAAGAGACACAAAAAAATAAATAAGTAAGGTACGGCGTGAGACAATGCGCAATCAGCGCGGTGGAGACCTGAGAGGACGAGACAGGAGGAGGGAGCACGGACGCGCGAGATTGACAGCGGAGCGAGGGAGATGGAGTACACGCGAGAGGAGAAAGTGATTAAGGTGGACTGTGGTCCAGAAGGGGAGGGGAGCTGTCTGAGAGAATGAAAGAGAAAGATTACGAGTGAAAAGGAGAAAGAGAGAGAGAAAAAAAAAAGAGAGAGATTAGTGGAGACAGACACGCGGAGCCTGTGATTGGCCCTGGAGCCGGCGTAATGAGATGGTAATGCTCGGCCTATGCTGGGAAAAAGAGCATTCAGAACCCTCGCCGCCGGTTTGTATATATATACACATATATAGATAGAAACAACAAACGCGCTCATGCACATGCATGAACGAGCGTAGGGGTACATGTAGACGCATGTTTAAATACATACACACACGCACAACAGAAGAAACAAAGACGAACTGTGCGTTGGTGACTGTGTTCTCATTACAACCTGCCTGGCCACAGATGCTGCTGCCCAGCGGGCCTCAGTCCAGACCCTCAACACTGATCACAGGCAGGCCGGACAGTGTTTCACATTAGCCAGGGAGCTCTACAGGCTCATAACAACCCCCCCTCACACCCCCCACCCCCCACCGACGCTTTGAAGCTCCAGCCAGGTTCGGTCCTTAAGCCTATTTTTGGCCCCGTATGAATGGGACAAGCGAGGCTTTGATGGACGGAGCCGGGCTCTGGTCTGCTGCTGATTATATAAGGTGGACCCCAGACGGAGAACGGACAAGCTCATTAAACGTTATATATGTAAACCCGTCCGTCAACGGGCAGGAATGATATTCCCAGGCTCACTTGTGCCGCGTTTTATTCCCACGAGCCGTTGCCGCCGCTAATAGAATACATGCGTCGTAGCGCCAAAAAAGAGCTCTAAATGAAGCAGCGTAACTTCTATATGTGGATTGTTGTGATTTATTAGGTGCGGGTGTGTGTTTTTTAGGGAGGGGAGGCATGTTTCAGGCGTGTTTACATGAGGGTATTGAGGTTACTGAGCATGTGCAGCTTCCTGTGATGGAGTGAGTGTGTTTACCCGTGTGTGTGTGTGTGTGTGACAAAGTGACGGCGGCTTCGTTTGAGGGTGACGTACCTCTCCCAAGGGTGTTCTCTTTGTTGTCTTTCATGCTCATGGCCAGAGATGCCCCCTCTGGGATCTGTGAAGGGAGAAAGAGGAGAAAAGAGGGAAAGACGAGAAAAGGACAGAGGGGGCACGGGGTCAGAGGTCAGTCCCGGGGTTTAACACAACCTCGTCTGTATGAGTGGCCTCCAGGGGAGCGTGGTGTTGACGGGTGCTTATGTGTGTGTGTGTGTGTGTGTGTCTCGCGTGCATCTAGGTGGGCTCATTAAAGTCAAGCCGCGGCGGAATGGATTGAACAGCCTCTGCAGTGAACCCCGGGACTATTTGCACACGCCGCACTTCATTGCTTTCACGACTCCGGCCCCAACGGCTGGGCTAAAAAAAACTAAACAGAGCACTTAACGAGCACAGGTAAGAGGTCGGAGGTCGCGGGGCGACCGAACGTCTGTTTACTCACTCACAAATGAACGGAGGCATGAGCAAACACACATACACGCCACGCCGCTCCTAATGGGATACAGGCAGTAAACCTAAAAGCAAAAGCAAATTTGTTTGTGTTTTATATAAAACTTCATAATGAGTGTTAAAAAAAAACAAACATTTCCATGTTTATTTTCCATTCTGCTCAAACAGAGTCAGCGTGCTGCAATTATGCGATTTGGCTCCCTGGAAATGTTCTGCTAAAGTAAATGGAACGGAACCTTAATTAGAATCACTGATTACACCTGTGGTTACCTAGTTCATGTCAATGTGGCGTCAATTATTAGCAGAAAGTTCACGTTTTGACCTTGAATCCTGTAATTGTAATTTGAATAACTTGAATTTTTATACTGAAAATATGTGGAAAAAGTTTTCTTTCAGGTCAAATATAGTTTGGATTTCAAAGTTTTCACGTTCATACATTTAGCTTTAATATTTGTGATTCAGTTTTTTTTTTTTTATCCATTGCAAATTTTTGTTTCGAAATTGTATTTCTCCATATCCGACTTTTGGCCTTGATTTGTCACGAGTTTGGTGTGTGTGTGTGTGTGTGTGTGTGTGTGTGTGTGTGTGAATCATGAGTGACAGAAGGCTGAGGACTTTCCCCAATACAGTACTATACAGTAGTTATCAATAACCATATATTTGTTATATCTTAAAAAATGTCTCGCAATGTTCCTTAAGATAATTATTAACAGGTTGTGAATGCATCATGTGTATTATCATAGTTACTTTAAATTATAAAGGACAATAACATTCGTTTTATTGTATGATAAAGTCAATTTCCTGTCAAAATCGTATCTGATTACTGCAATAATTACACAAATCCCTGTGTTCTCTGTGTGCAAAATGCAGAATGCGCACGGCAGAAATGTGACTGCAGAATCTCTGCAGTGAACTAGCTGCACACGAAGAGAAACACAAACAGGTCACCTACAAAGTTACAGCCTCCCCGAGTAGGGAGAGTATCCCCCTCGTCCGTGGGCAGCCAGTGACACCATTTACGAGGCGTTCTCACCTTCACCACCCCCACTGTTGCTGTCACCGTAGCAGGGATATGCAGGTCAGCGTCCACCACAGAGGGCTCACACACACACACAAATACAACAAAAAAAAAGAGATGCACATACCATGTAATGGAAGACTGTGTTGAGTTTCTTTCTGCCGTCCTCCATCACCGAAGAGTCGTCCAGGTCCTGCAGAAGCTTGCTGTTGCTCCCCGAGTCGAACCACTCTGGAAACAACGGTGCGAAGAGGACGAGAAAGATGAGAGGAAAAAGATATAGGGAGACAGAGGGCAGCTGTGCTCTAACGCTCTGTGTCATGACCTGTGGAAATATTCCCGGGCCATTAATCAAATCAGCTCTGCAGGCTCCACAGCTTTTAAAAGCAATAACTCTTTGTGATTATTACTGTACACTCTCCTCAATGCATTCTGTCATTTATTATATTGCCGCCTCAGGTTAGTCGAGCTTCATGAGAGGAATTGACCTTTTGCAAAGGAGATTACTATATCTCAGAGGGTCGAGGAGGAGTGTGTGTGTGTGTGTGTGTGGGGGGGGGGGGGTGATGAAAATAATCAGAGAAAATGTGCTCTCACCCAGGTCTACATCCTCCGCTCGAGGCCACTGGGAGAAGGGCAGGTTTTTATAAAAGGCTTCCAGGATTTTTTCCTTCACCTGGCAGATTGTGTCTGAATTCATGACCCTGACGGACAGAGAGTCCATGCCACAGCCCTGGAAGGACACATTCATGTTCTGTTGGGAAAAAAAAAAAACAGGGGGGCGTGACTTATGAGGGTCTTGAACCGGATCCACAGGGGGGGGGGGCATGTTTTTAAAGTACACGAACCTGCGGCTTGGCCTCGATGTTCTCGCGGAGCAGCCACTCCTCGTTGAGGGTGTAGCGGGCCTTCCCCGTGATGGCGTCTATGGATCCCTTGTTGATCTGCTGCTTGATTGCGCACAGCAGCAGGAAGAACGGCTCGCCCACTGTTTCCTGAGGAATGTGGAGAGAACGGCCGAGTCAAACATCTCTCAACAACCCCGAACAAAAAAAAAAAAGGAAAAGCCTCCTCCGCCCTCACCTTGAGGTAGCTGTACATGCAGATGGACATCCAGTTGGTGAGCATCTTCTCCACCACGGACTCGGTGCGGCGCAGCATCAGTTTGGGGTTCTTGGAGGCCGAGGCGTCGATCAGGTCCACCAGCAGGTCCTTCATGATGCTGGTGTAGTACTCCAGTTTGCCGTGGAGGGCGATGGTGAGCAGGGAGGCCAGGCTGCATCTGGGCGGGCGTGAAGGGGAGACAGACGTTTCAAAAATAACCACGTCAGGTCCTCACCGCAGCACCTGAGGCTGCAGGAGGCGGCTGATCGCAGGCCTGAGCTAATGCAGGGGGAGTTTCTGGGTGAGTAAGTCCAGGAGTGGCGGGGATTTCCTTAACAAAGCCCCTTTAATCCGGGAGAAAGAGAGGCTACATGTCAGTGAGTAAACACCGGGGCAGGGATGTGGTCCTGGCCTGTGGAACGCCGCCGCCTCCTCCTCCTGCGTGATGACTGGCGAGTTTCAGGACAAGGGGGAAACCACAACAGCCCCGCTGATGGATGACCGTGTGTTTACAGGGCCGGAGAAACCACTTTCCTGCACAGATAAGCTGCGACGAGGAGATGCATGACTCGCCTCATAATTACTAACATGCTTACAGGAACTGGCTTCACTGTTGAGAGCTGCTGTTGTATTAAAAGTGGTTCTGAAGTGGTGGGAACCTCAGTTACACAAACACAGGAATGGAAGATTTCCATGTAAAAGACTATAAATATGATTTATATAATTTGATGAAGTAATCCAGGCCAGTTTTTCCACTCTTCCTGTTATAAATGACAATAAATATGGAATATCTCTGCAGCCACAAATAGAGCTAGAATATAAAAAAAAATCTGAAAACTGTTTTACTTCAGATAAAAACCTTTAAACAAAACCAAATTGACCCCATTATCTATACTGCAAAGTTAAATGATTAATAATAGTTCATAGAATCCTAGAAAACACACTGAGGATCGTTACAGAACAATAAGAATATATAATAATATTTAATAATCACACACTTTAGTCTAATTATACAAAATTCTTTCTTGCATAGATGACATGGATATTGATGACAAACATGATGTTACTTTTATTTAGTGTCGTAGATGAGATTTTCTTGTCAGGAGGTTTTGGATTTTAACTGGTTAAAAGCTCAAACACAAAAGGACAAACTTACTACAGGAAGTTTCTGAAATGTCAAGCACTGTTACAAGTGTGATAGTTATTACTCTGGGGTGGGGGGGGATTTATTTTTCCTGTCACTAATGGATAGTGAAAAGCTAAATCTTGCAAATCTCTTAATTCTGTTGATTTGCTTTTGCTTGTACCTGTCTCGCACGGCGAAGTCCTTCTGCTGCTCCAGCGCGTGGACGAACGTGATGAGGAAGTGCTTGTTGTTGAGCAGCGTGGAGAACAGCGTGATGCCCTCCTCTATGTTGGGCCTGGTGGCGTTGGTGGCCTGGTGACGGAAGGGCGGAGTCGGACAATTATTTCTCAACGTGACTTCCACGCAAACCGCGTTACACACCCGCTGCGCTCGCCTCAATCTATTTAACCGCCCCCTTTTGTCTCGAGTGACCCATCTAGCAATCGTCATCCTTCTCTCGCGGCTCCTCTCCGTTTTTTTTTTCTTTCCTCCCTGCATTATCTGTGTCTCCCGCTCGGGTCCCTGGCTGCGTTTGATTGTCTCTAAATGTGCCGAGTCGACTTAATGAGCACGGCCTATCTGCGGGTGCGAGGGAGCAGCCGTTGTGATGAAGTCTTCCCTCTGGACCGCGGCCATATGCTGCGGTTTGCAGCCTGACAGAAGGAGAACAGGGGTGTCCATTAAGATAAATGCCCGCCTGCGAGATTTATTTGCTGTGACCTGGAAAACACTTCTCGGGGAAAGACGGCGTGGATCCGAGGCACTTCATCACCGGGCCGACAGGCTCCCCAAGGCTGCCGACCCAAAACCGGCGTCGGGAGTCGTTACTTTCTCCCCGTCGCACGTGCACGTCCTCGCACTTCTGGTGTGGAGAGGTGCACGCACTATTATCTTTATATCTCCTATAGCATTGCACACACACACACACACACGCATGCATGCAAGTGATGGATTTTCCATGAATGGCATTCTGAGAGCGGAGCGGGAAGTGTGTCAACAACCTGCCATCAACATTCTGGCCAGTGCACTGTTTGACAAGCTGAGCATTTCTGTGTCTCCAACACCAGTGAAGGAATGACATGACATTAGAATTCATGCACACACACACACACACACACACACACACACACACACACACACACACACACACACACACACACACACACACACACACACACACAAAAGGTAAAAAAATGCACTTTCTGTACTCCTCATCAGCAAGCCTCACGGTGCAACACTAATGAGCGTCGGTGTGACCCGGTTGAGAAGCGACGGCAAACGGAGGCGGGAAGCGGCATCCCGGCGTCCTAATTGGCTTAAACTCCTCACCTGCCAGTCCTGCAGCAGCGGGTGGGTCTCAGGCAGCGCACGAGGGCCCAGAGCGTCGTTCTCGTAGACGGGCTGGACCAGGCTCTTCTCGTAATCTGAACACATCTGAAAACACACACACACACACACACACACACACACATGCACGGACTGCTGTAATGCAAACTCTATAGTCATGAAGTCATGAATTCACATGGATGATAGATAGGAGAGGCGGGAAACAAAAAAAAAAAAAAAAAAAGCGCCGACCTTGAGACTTTGCAGACTGGAACCAAAGAGCAGAATTTCTTATAGAGGCTGTGAATGGGCCCCTGACCCACCGTGAAACGGAAACATGACACCGTGACATGAAACATCACGAGCCCTAATGGCTTCAGAGACGAGCTGACCCGGAGCCAAGAGGCGGCCTTTCAACTCCCGCCTGTCACGTCGGGGCCGGCCGCGTTTGGCTCGCGTTCTCCGGCTTTTGTGTAGTCTGACGAAAAATCGTTTTTTTTGTGCACGGGAGTAATCTATGAGAACCAGAAGCTTCCCATGAAAGAAAAAGGGGAGAAAAAAACAAGAGCATGAAGCTGTCTGAGCGGGAAAACTGAGGAGAGACGATTCAGAAACCTACGCTTCTCTCCACGTCGCCCCCCCCTTCGCTTACTTCCTTCACGACCTGCAAACACTGTCCAGCAAAACCAGCAAACACAGCTGCTGTTGCACAAGACCCTGCAACTTGCAAAAAAAAAGTGTGTTTTGAGAAATCAGGGGGGGAAGTTTCTCTGTCTCGGTGCCCGTCATTGTTCTGTCTCCCTGAACGACCGTGCCTGTGGTCGCGGAGACAAAACGCGTGCTGAGTTGTGTCTGTCTCTATCGGTGGAAAAAACACACCCCCACCCACAGACAGAGCCACAGATCCAGTCAGGCTGGATCACACGTCAGGAAAGTGCTCACCTATAGAGAACACATTAACTCCTTTTTTTTATAGGAGCAGTGGGAAATGTGGAAGAGAAAATGTTCACTCCCCATTGAAAAAAAAAATGGTATTGTCGAAATCGAACAGCGAATGAGGGGGGGTGAAAACTACGGTTTCTCACCTTGGGGAAGAAGGTGCGTGTGACAAACTGCTTGTACTCCAGGAAGGGGATGCCCTGGCTGCGATTCAGCTCCTTGGTCAGGTCTGTCATGTCTGTCTGCAGCTCCGCGAAGCCTGAAAAGGACGAAAAAAAAATTGAAAAAAAAGAAAACGACCCAGAAAGTCTCAAAATCCTGGGACTGTTTTCGAAACCGCATTTGTTTTTTTTTCTGTTCCTGGCTCCTTGAGCTTCATTTGTTGCCGCTCTAAAGAGATGAGTCAGAAATCTATTCGCGGGCTAATGCAATAACCATGACATTCCCTCTGGGCTGCTGATCTGCAGGAACTTGCCTCCAGTGGAAGAGATTTTAACGGCGGACAAAAGAGTTGTGTAATTTATTTTCTTACGTTTTAGTGTCGTGTTTTAGTTGAACGCCACGCACTCTGAGCGCCGTAAGCAAACACCGATCCTCTGATTCCCCCCCTCCCTCTCTGGTTCTGCCGCTCCCTTTTCGCCAGATTGCTCAGTCCAGCACGGCATGCAGGCAAATATTTACCCAGCGACAATCGGGGCGGCCAAATCTGGTCTGAGGCCCTCATCCAAAAACATGTGTGCAGGCCAAGGTTTGCATGCTTCAGAAACAGTATCGGCGTGTCCAGACACGGCGTTTGGACCGGCTAACGCTAATGTATCGGGCTCGCCGCGTCCCACTTCAGCGGGTGTTCTAGGAGAGGATAATGTTCTCCCGTAACGAGCCGCCGGGGATCCCTTTATGGCAGAGCTCTTCCTGTCGCAGGATGAGAGACGTATTTGGGTTACCTCGGACTGTTGGCGTGGACTGGGGGAATACTCGGCCTGAGGGACGCCACGCATAAAACATATTTCATTACCCCTCCAGGTTATTTATCCCCCTGCCCACTGAAGTGTCCTTTAAACCGCCGTTCACTTCACGCCGTCGACTTCGGATTTGACGCAGAACCGTTTCCTCTGCCCGACTTTTCCTCCCCATCCTCTCCCACTTTTATCACATGATCCGTCGCTCGGCTCCGTGCACGCTCACCCTGAACTTGGACACAAATCTATCCCCGTCCTCCGACTAAATAACCCCTCCTCTCCTCCTCTCCCTCCCACGCCTCCACTGCTCCTTGGACTCGTGGCCCTGACTCTCGCTCCTATCGCCTCCTCCCTCCATTTCTCTTTCTCTATCCGTTCTCCCCCCCCACACCATCTCTACATCATAAATTTGGGCGCTCAGACATGGAGTGGCCTTCACACGGCTTTACTCTAATGCCCTGGATGCACACACGTATGCATGCACGTGCACATGCACACACACACACACACAGGCCTATAGATTAGACGCAGCAGAGGTGATGCAGCCGCTCAGCGTGTGACTGATCATTTATCAGACACTGTGTTGTATGAGTCACGCTTACTAGGCACAAATCTGTCAACACTTATATCTCCCTCCCACTTCAAAAAAACTCTCAAGAAAACACACACACAAACACACGCGCACACAAATATATGTGGTCGATATTTCTGTCTTCCCACAATGTCAATCGACACAGAACGTCATTTGAGGTCTGAATGACTGTGTTTGCAGAGTTGATAAAATGATAGCATGCATGTGTGTGTGTGTGTGTGTGTGTGTCTGCATTCTCGTGTAAACACACCTTTACGGATCTCCTCTCTGATCTGAGACTCCATCTCCTCCATTTGGAGCAGTGTTTTCTGCCAGTAGCGTTCCGCCCTCCGGCTCTTTGTGCAGTAAACTACAAGAGCTGAGAAAGACGAGAGAGAGAGAGAGAGAGAGGGAGAGAGCAGTTCATATGGCGGAGTGTGTCAAACCCAAGATTCTTATGACATCCAGTAAATTACAACATGATCAATGAGATCAAAAAGGGGCCACACACAAAGTCCCTCTTTGATTCGCGAATATCTGAGAAGAAATTCAAAGCAGGAAAGCCAAGTGTGTGAAAATCCACACTTGTGCCAATTTTCACCCCGCTCTGCGCGCGCACACACGCACACACACACACACACAGTACAGTACCCACACACACAGAACAGGGAGGGGAACAGTGAGGTCTTTGTACTCCAGGTTCTGAAGAGGGATGAAGCAAGTGCAGGAAACTACGACCCCCCGAATTCCTTTTATCTGTTCCACATCTGGAGCGTCCATCGCTGCAGCAGCCGGCAGACGCTACATCGTCTGGTGGTAAGCGTGTGTGTGCGTGTGTGTGTGTGTGTGTGTGTCCACGACCTACCCACGGTGCACAGCAGCAGCAGCACACAGCAAACCACGATGGACACCACGATGGCCAGCTCGCTGCCCCCGAGCTGCACTTTGGCTATGGTGTGACGGAAGTTCCCCACTTGTACCTAGAAAGACAATTTCATTTTCCTTATTATTAGCTTGCTTATTTGCGTCGTAAGTGTTCTGCTGCAGTTGTGAAACAAGATTTGTCAGTGGAAAAAGAATGGAACTTCTTTCTGACGCCTACACACATAATCTGCCATGAATACGGTGTCCTTCTGAAATGTAACTCAGGTGTTTTACAATCGTCCAACCAGAGGAAATCATGAGAAATGAAGGGCATCATAATGTAGCCCTTAAATCATCTTGATGAGCAATAAAACTCCAGTAAATCACATCATGCACAATGCATATCTCCTTCAGTGCTACCACTGATAGCAAAAAAAAAAGGGTGTTAAAGTGCCCTTTCGGGAGGTAAAAGGGCATGGAATAGTGCCCTCTTAGGAGACAAAAAATGAATTAAAGTGCCCTGTAGTAGCCAAAACGGGTGTTAAATTGTGCCCTAGGGGCCAAAATGTGTGTTAAAGTGCCCTGTAGGGAGCTACAAGGTGTGTTAAAGTGCCCTGTAGGGAGCTAGAAGGTGTGTTAAAGTGCTCTCTTAGGAGCTAACCACTTATTAAAGTGCCTTCTAGGAGCCAAACGCCTGCTAAAGTGCATCTATGAGGCTAAATGTGTGGTAAAGTGCCCTCTTGGGAGCCAAAAGTCACGCTATATGTGCCCTTATTTTCACCTTCCTGCCCCCACCCATTTAAAAAGTGCACGCACTGCCTGATAGCGTGGTACCATGACTCCCAGCCCTGCAAAATAAAAAATGCCATCTCACTGTTCCGGGAGATCATTCCAGTGAGCCGCGAGTTAAAAGTTTTTACTTGGAGGCTTTTGCACAGGTGCAGGAATGGGAGCGATGTGATTTGTTTTCCTGGGGTTTGTTAAAAGCCTCAAGGCAGCGTTTTAGATGGGCTGGAGAAGAGCAGCTGACTTAAGATTTAAGCTGCAGGAGTAAAGAGGATTATGGTAGTCCGAGAGGAGGGGGGGGGGGACATAAAGGCATGGGCTTCCTTTCTCAAGATATAAATTATTTAATTTTACCGATAGCTGAGGGATGCGTGAGTGTACCACCCTGGATACTTGGATGATTAATGAGAGGTTGTCGTCCCTTTCTCTTGAAAACTGTGCACGGTGTAAGCACTGTGCTTAATGACTGCACCAATTAAGTCAATTTGAGAGAAAGAGAAAGACAGCGACGGAGACAGATAGAGCAGAAATGAGGACAGACATTGAGTGCATTAGGTATTCTTAATGTAATGTGTAAAAAGAAAAATGCAGGCGGTGGTGTAACATAGGGAGTTATTAGTGGGGAAACACAATGGCGTGCACACATGCACAAACGCGCGCACACACACACACATAATGTTTTATGGACACAGGTGCAGACAGACAGAAGAAAAAGAGAAAAAAAATTTACTGCAGATTTTGAAAAATGGTCTCTGGCTGCAACGAGCCGGAGGAGTCACCCGGGTTCAGAGTAACCCAGATGTGACAAGAAAAGGACTTTCACTTCTGCCTTCTGATTAGTCAGCAGGGTCTCTGTGGTCCCTCGCTGGGCTCCTTCCATCTCCCCCAGTCCAGGCGTTTATTTACTCAGACATGCAAGCGGAGGCCTTCATCCAGCGGCTGCAACATCCAGGCCGGTGTAATGGAGGGGAATTTCCATTTGTTCCATGTTCCTGTTTCGCTCCGGCTACAACAACACTGCTTCCCCCCCCCCCACCCCCACCCCCCACCCCCCCACGACCGAATCTACTTCTGCATCTCAGCTCCACTTCAGAGCCAAGCAAAACACGGGACGGTAAAAATAGATCCACCACCGACGGTAAGTGAAGAAACAAATGGCCACGAGCCACAGCATCAGCCCAACGTGTACGCACTTATTCAAACGCTGCGACACAAAAGGGGAAATATAGATACGAGCACCCGGAATTCTGCATATGCCTATGCCCCCTCTGGTTGAACGGGCACACAAATCATCCTCGCCGCTCTCGTGCCGGAGGAGGGGGGGCGAGGGAAAGATGGAGGGGGGAGGGGGGGGGGGGGTCAGGCAGGCAGCCCACCCATTTGTGTTATGACATCTCATTTGACCCTCGCCCTGACTTTATGTCTTTGCTAATTGCCTGTGTTTATTCTCAGACATCCTGAGAGACAGGCGGGCAGCGAGGGGGGGGTGTGGGGGGGGGCAGAGCCAACCACAGGTATGCGAAAGACGGAGGGTTGGGAAAGAAGCTGAAGATCCAACAGGCAGTCTGTCTCACATTCAAATATAGATGAATGTCTTTCCCACCTACTGAAGCCATATCAGAACAGGCAGAAACAACGGCAGATGGGGAAACGTAGGCGGGGGGGGGGGGGGGGGGGGGGGGGGTCAGGGAGAGTCCGGTCCTATCTGGACGACCGCAGCGGCTCGTCTCGTTCGAGGCCTCTAATTGTGACGGAAGGAGCTCGGAGACAAAACAAAAACACAAGCGAGGTGTGAGATCATGTGCGGAGACCGCATCTGTGTGATACAACGGGGGGGGGGGGGGGTTGTGTCGGTGATGACTGGCAGACCGATAAAGGATTTAGGCGGTGAAGCAGGGGGTGGGGGGGTATGGGGGGGGAGTGGTGGTAAATATTTCACTGTTCTACTTTGGCATTGTGGCACCAAGTGACAGCTCACCACCCCACAGAATGCTGATTCATAGTGACATGCTCAGAGAGTATAAACCATTCATAATGCAAGGAGACACACACACACACACACACACACACACACACACACACACACATGCATGGTCGCGGACATCTGCAGATCAGCGGCTGTCACAGATGCCTCCACAGACGGATCATACCCTTAAATTATCGGGGTTTATCCAATCAATATTTCCAAAAACGTAAGGTGGTGTGTGTGTGTGTGTGTGTGTGTGTGTGTGTGTGTGTGTGTGTGTGTGTGTTGTGAAAACGTTTCACACACTTACAGTGACGGGCAGCTCTCCCTCGCTGGAGCTGAGCAGCCCGCTGATGGTGCAGTGAAACAGCTGGTCGTTGTGGAAGCTGATGTTACAGGGATACGAGCCAATCATCACCGAGTATTCCTCCGGCACCAGTTCCAGATCGCTCGGCCCTTTCTGTGCCAGAAAAATAAAACAGCCGTTGGTCAATCAATGAACAGGCTGCAACAGATAACATTCATAAAGGCCTCAGCTTTCAGCTCTACATGAAGACACACACACACACACACACACACACTCACACATATATATATATATAGAAAGCTGGCTGCCACACAGCTGTCACAAAGAGCAGCAGTTCGGGTTGAGTTCAGCCTAAAGCAGCAAACATTCACAAGGCCAGGGAAGTTTAACAAACAGACCCGCTGATAGGCGTCCCTGCCTCTGCCCCAAATAACTTTCTCACAGGCTCTTTAGGAGGCTGCTGGAATAAGCTGCACAGTCACTCCACAGCCACCGTCCAACCACAAGTCTCTGGTATCTCACCTGCAATCTCAGAACTAGTCTGTCATGACGCAAAAATTCTTAATTTCCCCATTAAAGGTTTTTTTAGGGAGGTTTCCCTTGTACGATGTGAGGGTCTAAGGACAGGGGATGTTGTGTTGCTTTTGTCTGTGATTTGTGATTCTGGGCTATGCAAATAAAATTATATTGAATTAAATATTTCTTTTCAAATTTCTGATGAAATTGACTTGACTTCACTTGACTGTTGTCAATCATCACCTTAATAAAAATAACGGCTTATAGCATTTTTGGTGAAAATCACCTTAATCCTTATTTAAAAGCATCATCTCTCCTCTCGTGTCCTATAGGAAAATAGCTTAAGAGAAGTGGGCGACTTAGGCCATTTAAATTTTTGCCTAAATCACAGTTTTTTTTGCTAAACTCTCTATTAAATGCCTCGACTTGGGCAATTTAACAAGCTTTTATGATGGCGGCTGCTTCAAGAAGCTCTGAACGCAATTCTTGAAATAATTTCTACTGGCGAGTGATAAAGTTTGTTATCATAAAAGCTATAAATAAATAAATTCAATAATTGTGCAGCCAAAAGCAGGAAAAGGAAGTTCCAGGAGCTTCAGTCCATTAAACATGTGTCATCACTTCATTGGAAATTTGCCACATCTCAAAAAGCTGAGATGAGTTTGTTCAATAAAAAAAGAGCTGAAGAAAACCTGGAAAAGCGATAAAAAAGGGACCTGACATTAGCTTCATTTTACCTGAGGTAATGTATATTTTGAGTTCTTGTCTTAAAGTCACGTTATTCTTTAATGTTACATAAGTGGCATCACAACGTTCTATGTGTGTCCACTGTCATCCACTGTCAAGGCCTTTTGGATTGAAATGATTAATAAAATCTTAACCTTAAAAAATGATTAACGCCATTATTTTAACAGAGTGACAACATATCATGAAGCATAGGGCCTAGAGCTGCTGTGTTTTAAGTCATGAGATATCTTGACCTCTGGGTGTGACCTCTGATATTTATGAGCTTCCTTTTCCATTCGGCACTCATAGTTTACGAAGCCACTTTGCCTTCTCTGTAAAAGCTAATAAAAGCTACTACAAGAAAAAAACAAACAAACTGAATCCCAGAGGCTCCTTACTGTTTCACAATGAGTTCACACACACACACTCTGCATATTCATGAGGATACGTGTTTATCTCACCTGGCACTTAGAAAGTACACATTTATAACAGGAATTTAAAAGATGTGGGTGTTAACCAGACAAGGAGGGTTTAATGAAAGATTCTATCAGGTTGCATTATGGGAAATGTAGGAACTAGTGCATTTTAGACTGTTTGATTATAATGTTGTGTGTATATATTATAATAAAGATGGTGGCCAAAATGATGGAAATAAGAGCCCGTTTGCAATTTCCATTTAATATAAGAATGACAAGTGAGGAAGTGTGTGTGTTTATCCCCAGCGTGTTTCCTCGCTTTGATTACACCCTCAGGGCCCTGTCCTGTCCCCACTGCAGGATGTCACCTCCCGGGTCTCTGTCAACAAACGCTTCCTAACACGCACACACACACACACACGCACAGGCAGAGGCACGAGCACACACACACACACACAAATATGTTGGGAGCATACTGCAAAAATAACACATTTTCACACTCTCCATCTTCAGACCAAAATAAAGAAATCTAAAGGCCAAAAACAGGATGACAGCAAACAAAACCCACCCACATTCCAGCTCGGGCCCTTAATATAGGATCTGGCTGACTAACAAGCTCCTATTAAACACACACACACACACACATTCTCTCTCCCCCCTTCAGGTCCACCACAAAATGGAATCCACCTTCCAAAAAGAAAACAGGAAACAACATGTAGACAGCAATTCCTGCAGGGGCCTCATCCTGACACACACACACACACACACACACACACAATAAAGAGGAAGCTGCATCATAGCATAGCATAGACAAACTTCCCTGTCTATGCAGTCAGTGTGTGTGTGTGTGTGTGTGTGTGTGTGTGTGTGTGTGTGTGTGTGTGTGTGTGTGTGTGTCGTGCAGAGTCGCAGCCGGCAGCTCTTTAGAGGCTGACGAATCCATGCCGACAGGTGCTTAGATCAGCTCCAGCACGGGAACACGGGACCTCCCATCGAGCTGCCACGCCCCCCCCCTCCTCCCTGCCCCCCCACAGACCCCCAGCAGATATCAACACGTTTCAGAGGACGGAGCCTTTGAAGTGTTTCATGTGCCTCTGGTTAACGTGCATATGAATAAAGGCGCGTTCACAGTGTGGGGGCAGCGGTGCCAGAAACCCTTTAGAAACCTTTAGAAAACCCCAGCGCTTATTCTGAGGTTTGACTCATGTGGTTTTGTGGAAGACATTGTTTGGTGCAGATTGAAATATCTCAACAACTGCCGGATAGATTGCGATGCGTGTGCAGACGCGCTCGGTCCTGGGAGAATAAATCCTAATGACGTTTTTTTTTCCTGCCCCCAGCCAGGTCACAGATCATTGATTTTTCCCAGTTGAAGGATTTCTTTTCAGGTTCAGCAATTGCTGTCACATCCGTTCCTGTCTAGTAAAAAGCTGGTTCCAAAGTAAAGTTAGAGAGACGTTTTCTCTCGAAGAAACATCAGAACTTCTACTCTGACTTCCTTTGACTGGGTTGCTATATATTCTCAGACTAGGTACTTTAAAGAAGAACCTATAAAATATTAGTAGAGTAACACTAATAATAATGTTTTACATCTAACGCACCTTGTGCATGTGCATGTATTCTATAAAATGATGTTTTTATTTCAGGTGAATTTAAACTCCCTCCAGAAAAGGACAATCTATAAAATATTGAGGCGTCATTTAACTGAATAGCAAATGCGTAATGTCACGGGAAATCATCTCTTTTCTGTTTGAGAGTTTCTCTTTGCGGTGAATGTGATCTCCTTTAGTGGAGCGCGGAGAGAAATGACTCAACAGCTTCGCCCGTCGTATTCTGGCACGGACGTTCACAGTGTTTGCCTTCGTGCCGTCATGTAAACAGGATGGAGCAAACATCTCAAGCTGTTGTAGTTAGAATTTAACAGAACAGAAACCCGGCTCCAACTGCTTGGTTCCGCATGGATATCTGCCATTCCCATAAAAAATGAGCTTGTCTATTTATTATTAGCATTATAATATTAGGTCTGAACCCTGACTAAGATTCAGACTTACACAATATGAGTGCATCAAGCGTACATATATAATGCCCTAAAATTAGCGATTTAACACTGTCCAATGCTGATAAAAAGATGAGCTCTCTATGTGCTCACTACAGGCTAAACACTGTATAATGTGTGTTTGATGCACTTGGTCCTTTTTTTATGTCAAATAAATAGTTTAAAGGCCAGGCACAGATAATGCTTCACTCATGCGAATACATCATTTTTCCAGCAGAAGGTGGATGTTTGCTTGTCTTATCGCCACATCGGCGAGGCACTAATCTGCACTTCCTGTCCCGTGGGCCTCACTCACGTTGATGATGAGCGTCAGCGGCTCTCCCGGGTGGTGTTTAATCAGCTTCTCCTTGCTGGCCGTGAAGAACTGAGGGTCCTCCACGTACTCCAGCTGGAAATGACCTTTGTGCGGCTCCTCCTCCTCCTCTTCCTCCTCCGCCTCGTCGCCGAGGGACGGGGGGCTGTCGCCCACGTAGAGGACCCCGTTCAGGAAGAACTGCACCAGGGTCTGCTGGGACTGGCTGGAAGGCGGGGACGGGCAGGTGATCATGGAGGGGGACAGCACTGAGCATTGCTGAAGAAGGACCAGAAGGGTTTTTAACACATGCTTTCATTTCCCTGAGACATGTCCCCAGTATAAAAGGTTTGATGTGACGACTCACCGTTTGTTTGATTCCCAGCACCTGCATGCTGACACTCTGCACCAGATCGAAGCCGTGACCCGTCACCGTGATGGTCCTGCCGCCGCTGGGGAACGCAAAAACACACACACACACACATATGAGTGTCACATCTCAGCCACACACAGGGAAAAAAAAAGGGATGTGACAAACTCACGCCGGTATGCAAATGCTTCGGGACGCGGGGGCGCCACAAAAAAACGAGAGAGAAAAAAAAAACGGGACCAGATAATAATGCAAAACAGCTCGACTGCTGAGAAAAACGTGCGCGCGTGTCATCAGAGACGTGCCGCTGCCCTGTCACCGACACGCTGTGCTATTTACAGCACAATGGGGAAAAGGATGCGGCGCATCGGGGCGGCATTACAGTAATGACTTATGTCAGTGAGCCTGGATGAGGAGGAACGGCGGAATCATCCAGACTTTAAATGTTTGGACGTGTGTGTGTGTGTGTGTGTGTGTGTTTACCTGAGGTGGCTCTTCTTGGGCCTGATGAAGCTGATGGTGGGGTTCTTCTCGTAGGTGTAGGCGGTGCTGAGCTCCGCGCTCTGACAGGGGAGGTTCTCGAACTCCACGCACACCGCCACCGCCTCGGTGTTGGGCTGCAGGGCCGCGGGCATGGTGCACTCGATGACTGCGTCCGTTTTCCTGGGGAACGGCGTAAACACTGTGGCTGCACGTCTTCAACCGATCGCGTAAACGTTTCCACTCAGACTCTGAGTTATGTTTATTACGGCTTGGCGGGCCCTCCTGCTTTGGAACGGACTTCAGTGCAGTTGCGGAGCTGCCGTCATTAAACATGACACTTGGATGTGAGTCTGAGGACATTTGACTTGGGTGAGATCGGAACGTTTTTCAACTAGGCCTGTAAAAACCAAAAAGCTGAATATATTATATTACGTCTATGGCGAAGTTAGTGTCTGATATGTAACCTGTTAAAACACAAAAAAAACCTGATGCAGAGGCAGCATTGAGTTTTATGCATGACTACAACAGAAATAAGTATTTATGAGTATTCATTTATGAAATAAAGTATTTTATCTGCAGTAAAGTGCAATGTTACTGCCACAGCATCAATATCCACATCATCAATACCATAATAAAATAGTTTAATATAATATCAGTAGTAGGGCTGCAGCTAACCACTATTTAGATATTTAATTTAGATTGGAGCCATTCTTTAATTGGGTCCTTTATAATCTCCTTTTAAACATCTTACCCAATATATTCTTCATGTGCTGTAATGACCATCAGTGTTATTGATTTTATATATTTTCCATTTTTTTTTCAATATGCTAGCTATATTAGCTCTATAACAGCGACATAAATGGATTCGGACATCACATGTAGATTTCTGTTGATACCAGCGTTCAGTACATAATCTTTGTGGCTGCAGAGATGTTCCATCGTATCTCGACTCATGTTGCACTCGCTCCAATTAGCTCCGACATTCTCGATGTTGGAATCGCCCCAAAATGGCGCCATGCAAATAAAAAATAAAAAAAAAAACACTCACTCGGTGATGCTGCATTCCTGCGTGCCGTTGACCTTCACTCTGACCTGGGAGCCGATGTCCAGGTGCTGCCCGCTGATGGTCACCCTGGTCCCCCCGGCCCGCGAGCCCTTCCTCGGCTCCATGGACAACAGCTTCGGGAGCTTCAGGACAGAAGAGGAGGCGCGAGACATGACTAACAAGACATCACCCTCAACCCCGCAGACGTCTGACAGCTTCTGCCAGCCTTACTCTCTCTTTCTGTCTTGGCAACAAATAAAAAAAAATCATCCTTTGAGGTTCAAATATCCCGTCTCTATAGATTTCCTGAGACAGCCGCTGACTATAACAATAAATTGGTGGAGAAAGCTGTGAAGATAGCCCACGCTGCACTCTGTTAACAGCTGCTGAAGCCAGGAGGCCTTCAGGCCTTCGTTTTTTTTTTTTTTTTTTTTAGGACAGCAACTGCATGTTCACAATGAAAAAGCTGCATTCGCATACAGTCGTATATGCACATGCACCACAGCTTTACGCACAGAGACATTCAGCACATGCACGAAGCTCCCGCGGGCTCAAAGATGAACGTCCCTGTCCGGCTCTGCAGGTCCTAGCATCAGCATTCCTGCTCTTCCCAGAACCCGTCTATCCCCTCCGTGAACCTGGCCTCTGGGGCTGGGGGGTGGGGGTGTTGGGGGGGGGACCTCTCATCCTCACTGACAGGATTCACTTCCTCAGCGCGGACGGACGGAGGAGACCCATTGTGCGTCTGTGAGCCGGAAGTGGGCGTGAGGAGGCAGATGTTTCCGTTCCAGGGTCCTGAAGGAAGGAGATGCGGTAGAAGCACATATCCTGTCTCCAAAACAGTTTTCCCTTTTTCTCCCACATCTTCCCCCCCTGCAGTAAAAAAAAAGAGCCTCTCACACTGAGCATCTCAGAGATGGATAAGGAAGCCTGCGAGGGGTTCCCACAGCAGCCCTGTGTCATATTTGTTTTCTGGATTTTCCTTCATCCTTTCTGCATCAGGAGGAGCTCGGAGCTTCGGGGTGAGCTGAACGACAGATCGCTCCAGCTCCACATTCGTGAAAAACTCTTCTGTCCAAAAAAGAAACAAAGGGCTTGCACGGGTTTTCCCGCAGGCCGAACGTTCGAGCGTTCGGGTCGAGGTCAGTTAACACAATGCTGGCTCGCCCGCGTCACCGCGGAGGGACATTCCGAACAATCGCCATATTTGTTTTTGCTGGCGGCGGGAGCGACAACGGCGCTTAGCTGCGGCTCGGATGAACGTTTGAAGATGTTCCCACACACTCACATTCCTCGGAGTCGCGAGAAAAAAACGCATCTGCTAACACTCAACTGACAGCGATGGGAAGGCCCCCCCCCCCCCCCCCCCCCCCCCCCACGGAGAGAAAGGAGAAGAATGCGGAGGGAGAGTCAGACAGAGCACAACACTGGTACGCACTCGGTAGGAGAAGCCCTCCCTCGACGTCCCGGTTCCGCTTTGATCCACGTCCACTTGGACAATATCCGTCTTCTCGTCCGTGGACGTCCCAGTGACACACACCAGCCTGGAGGGACGAAACAGATAAATAAATAAACGCCACAATCAGAGATCAGCTAATAAAGAACAACACGGATAACACTCACAAAGGGAGTTAATCAAATTAATATGATTAGCTAATTTCCACGGGGGAGCTCGGCTCCAGCTACAGATCTCGATCACGGCCGCTAAATAAAGACGTAGCTAATCCGGGGCGTACGGCGGTTATGAGCGAATTTATCAAACTGTATTGCGTTTACATACGGAATCCAATAAGGCCTCCGGGATGATATCAGATATTGAGAGATGAAAGTTCACGGCTCCTCTCGGACCAGCTGGGCCTCGCCACGGAGGATATTAAGGAGCCGCCGAGCTCCCGGTGATTGAAGCCGCGTGGACGTTGTCGCATTAACGACGCCACCAACAAGGATCCACAGGGATAAATCCACCGGAGGAGGGGGGGGGGGGGGGCGACCTTTATCACCTCCGAGGATCCAGCTAGACTCCCCTCTCGGTTTATTTAGTCAGGTGTCTGTTGTTGCAGGGAGCAACGGGATGACTGACAGAGGGATTCCATATGTGGGGGGGCTGTGTTTGCATGTAGGAGGACGTGTGGTTGAGGCGACAAATTCAGGGCTGGGCCGGGGTCAGGCTGTCAGGGCAGGGAGCAGGGCGCGAGTGTGTTTAAAACGTCACGTCTTATCCTCCTCAGAACGAACATGCACTCTGCTTTTCCTTTTTTTTTTTTTATCAAGCACAATCTCTATTAGCCGGGATGCGTCCGCAAAAACCAGCGGCAGAAGCAGCCATCTGTTGATCGCCGGGTCTCGGATTCCTGCTCATTAATTACAGGAGCATCAGGTAAAGAGCGCCCGTTACGCTCAAATTACACTGCTGTCAGATGTGTGCCAAGAGGGCAGACACACATCTGTTAAAAGGGGAAAAAAAAAGCATCATTTATCATGCTCTGTTATTGAGAAAGAAAGAAAAAAAAATATAGGGCAAACAAAATGAAACACGACTATTCACGGATTCGCAGCCTGAGGGCAGCGGGGAGAGACTTGGAGCCTGGATCTGTTTAAACCGGCTTCAGGCTGGTTATGATTTCAGGCTGTGAATCAAACTGTTATCAAAACAGCACAATGAATCATCTGATATACGATTTCTTGAGCCGTCACGTCGAGGCTTTATTCTATGCGTAAAAACCAATACGCCTCGTAGAGGGCAGACGCTGCGGTGAGGGGCAGCCTGTAGCGTTTAAAACCCTGCCTGTGTGTGTGTGTGTGTGTGTGTGTGTGTGATGTTAATGCGCTGCGATCCCAGTCAAAGGACAGGCAGACTCCCAGTGGAGACGCTGCCCCCTGCTCCACATTCCAGCACCGCCCCACTGCTCAGATATTATGTTTTTTTTTTTTCCTGAACACGTCTCTGAAGGCGGATCATCGACAATCGATTCACGTCCGCGGTCGCACGCGAGCATTGTCGAAACCCGCCGGATCAAAAGGCCGATCCAGGCCCTTGTAAGGAATGATGAGAGAGGGCAGCATGGAGAGCGGGCGGCGAAATATGGAGAGACACACTCGGGGCAAACGAGGTGTGCTCAGAGCGCCTGCACCGTTAATTAAAATGTTGACACGTTGAGTGAGAGCGCCATCTCATCTTTTTTTTTTTTTTCCTTTTGGCACACAGATGTGCACTTTAACCCCCCCCAGCACACAAGCAGACACCTGTCTCAACAGCCTTGAAAAAATTAGGTCCCGTGTGCAAGTGTGTGTGTGTGTGTGTGTGTGAGTGTGTGTGTGAGTGTGTGTGTGTGTGAGTGTGTGTGTGAGTGCCAGGTTGAATTTCAGAAAATCCAAGTGATACGTGTGAAGCAGAGGTTATTTCGCTCGGTGCTTCTCTCTTCGGGGGAAGGAATATCGGGTTTATGATAAGATGAGGTTAAATATTTCAGTCAAGGGGATGCAACAAGAGCTGGAAGGGTGTGTGTGTGTGTGTGTGTGTGTGTGTGTGTGTGTGTGTGTGTGGTGTCAATTGTGCTGACATTGTCGAGGCACTGATGTGTTGTGATTAGTCACCACCACTTCCAGAGGAGAGGCTCCGCCCCCTCTGTCATAACAGACGGCTCCAGGAGCCAATGAGGAATGACGTCACCAGGTGAGCTCACCTCCTTTTTCTACGAGGGGGGGGGGGGGGGGGACAGGTACGCCCCGCGGGTCACCCTGCGACTGGTCCTAATACAATGATCAGCTCCAGTGGAGCAGGACCAGATAAACTGTTCCATTGGAGGAACGTTCCAGACAGGGAGCGGGAGGCGGGATGGGATTGAAGAGTTAGCGACTTCCACCGAGCCCTCGTTTCTGACACCGGCAGTCTCCATGGCGACAGCGCCGAGGTCCCCCGAGCTACGGAAGGGCGACGGCGACGGAGGAAAATTTTAATGGAGAACGCTGCTGCATAATAATAATATTTGTGAAAATGATCCTTACAAATGCATGGAGGCTAAACCACACGGGGGGGAGTGTGTGGACTTTCTGTTTTTCAAAACTGACAGACGAGCGACTGGGGATTCTACTCAGAAACAATGAGGGGGAAGTTTGGGAACTTTTGGCCTTTTCGTGAATATGAACGTTGACATTTAGAAACTGAAACACACCATATGGGGAACTCCATGTTTCTCATATGACTTATAATGACTGTAAATAACCAAATAATAGTGCTTAATTGTTTCAGTCACTTGACACATCAGGCGTTTTTTTATCCTGACAAACATCTAGCTCAGCAAAGCTGGAAAAACATGGTGTTTTACTCAACTTCCTTTTATTAAACCAGCATGACTACCATATAACTCGTGTTTTTCAAAAGTAAGATCACAATATTGTAGTTAAAAGCTTCGTAGCTGCTTCTCACAAATTTCACTTTGCACATTTTACCACAGAAAATTATTCATATTGTACTTTTTAAAAATCTTTTTCTCTGCACTGCAGCTACAGCGGTTGATAACTACGTGATATTATCTTATTCTTTAACGTCATTTGAGCATGACAGTGATGCACCAGGAAAAAAACAACATGCATGTTTTTTTAAATAAATTAGACTCTGCGTTTATTTTGAATCTGCGTTTAATTAAATACCTTAATTGAAACTCAGCTATTATTTGGTAATTTCTGATCTGGGATCAGGAATGAAAAGGAATTGCAAATGTGCCCCATTCATTCACCATTATAATAATCTGCCAATAGCAAATCTCAGTTTTTTCTCATATGCTCAGCTACATGTATTGTGATGTAAATGAGGCAGAGTTTCCCAGAGCATCCGTCAGTGTTTTCCTGTGGTGGTTCCCAGCTGGTAGAGCAGGTTCAGCTCCGTGTAATAAGCTCTCACTGCACTCAACATGAACTAAGTTTTTCCTCTGGTTCAGGCCACGCTCAGAGATCAGATGTGGGTGTCGGAATCCTGTCTTTTTAGGTTCACCAACTGTGACAAATCCCTGCATCACCTACGTCCACCTGGCCGCTCCCCCCCCACCGCCTAAAAAGCGAGTCGGGTTGCCGTGACAACGGGTAATTGCTGGGCATCGCCTCGTTTTAACGGGGTTACGGGGGCCAGCTCGGCCTGGTGATCACGGCGATGTTCCTAAGTCGTCACGTTGCTCACATTAGACCTGCCTCCACCTGGAGGCTCCAACATCTACCTTCTCCTGAGGAGGGGGGGGGTTAGGAGTGAGGTCAAAGTTTCCTCTTAGGTAGGAAAGAAGCCGGAGCTGAAACAATAACACCTGTACGAACTCTACATTTATGAAAATGATCTGTTAATTATAATTATATTGGAGCATAGAGCAATCACAGGGCTGGTCCTCATGAGACTCTGCTCTTTTCTTTCTTCCATCTGTAATACCAATGACCCACTGATGTACTTTTTAAGCCTGTCCTGTGTGTTTTTTCTGTGTTTTCTCATTCTTAGAACATGCAGAGGGATCTTCTGGATGCTGTGCAGGATCCTGTCGCCTCATCTTTCCGCACAATTCATTATATTTCTGTTCTTCTATTTGATGTCAAACACAACTTGTCCTGTTTTTTGTCCACCTGCACACATCATCTAATGCACGCCTGTCTGTCCTTTGGATGTTGTGTTGCTCCACTGGGGCAAAAACAAATCTATGATTTGTGATTCTGGGCTATACAAATAAAATTGAATCACCTATTTCTACAAAGTGATTAAATGAGAACAAAGGAAAAGAAAAAAAAAGCCGAACATTCAGGTAACAGCTGACGCTGACTACAGGAGACTACTCACTCCACAGAGACGTTGTAGAGCTCGGGCAGCAGTGTACACGGAACGTCTCCGATGGAGACCCTCACCGCCGAGGCCCTGCGGCCCAGGTTCCTGCCCTGCACCGTCAGCAGGGTGCCCCCCTCCACCGGACCCGCCGTGGGGGAGATCTGAAATAGGGAGAAGGGAAAAAAAGCTAATATATATATAATAGAATAATACTTTTTATTCCCAAAGATATGTACTCTGACATATATGTAACATTGGGCATTAGTGGTAATGCCCTTATGGGTTAACAATGAATTAGAAATCACCTAAAAGATGTTTCGCTAAATGACACGTGATGGCGAAACAGGAGAAATTAAGAAAATGGAAATGCTGTGATGTTGACTGTGGAGTGTGGCACAAAGAGGAAAGTGGCTCCTGTACAGTAAGTGTTATTCCCCTGAAGACTGAGATCTAATTGAATAGACGCACGCACACACACACACACACACAGCAGCCTCTTAACTGTGCCATTCTGAGACTCTTCAGCCTCTAATCCTCTACAGCACATACAAATAAAGAGCAGCCTGAGAGCCCCTTCACACGCAGACAGATGAAGGTTGGAGAGGTGGAGAGCAGCGCACAAAAAAGGTAGATGAGTGGGGAGAGGCAATTTAGGCAACCGAGTGTCGCGGGGGTGAGTTAATGCCGAGAGAGAGAGAGAGAGAGAGAAGGGGAGAGAAATGCCTCGACAGGGGAATTAGTGCACTGTGCTGTTTCTCTTTCATCTGTTTCCCCGCGTCCGCCATGTCAAATTCTTTCCAAGTCCAATTTCTGCCGTCGTCGGGGAAGGTGTACTCTCATGCATCATTTCAGCGCTCGCCCTTTGGTCTCTTTAACTTTCCATTCGGCAGCCGCCGAGAAAGCAGAAAAAAAAAAAAAAAAAAAGCGTGAGGGGAGGGGAGGGGACGTCACCTCTCCAATCACCACGGAAACACGGTCTTGGAGATAGCATCTGCGACGCCCAGACAGAAGCAATCTGCTATCATCTTTTCCAGTGTAGCATAGCTAACCCGGCAGCGTGCGGGCCTTCTTCTTCTTCTTTTTTCTGAATGACCCTGAGGTCGCCGTGACCCCCCCCAGCCCTGTTATTAGCTGCGGCTCCGGCTCTATCGGAAACCGAGCTTTAAGAATGAAAACAGTGCTCCTGTTTGGTCTATTGAGAGGACAAGTTTCTGATAATTTGATGCCTGCAAGAGTGACAGCGCGGATAAATAAACCCTATCTATTCCCAGCTAAAAAATGGTGGGGTTAGGTAAAGAGAGAGCGTATTACTTTTAATATTGTGTGAAGACCGACCCATTACTAAAACCACAGGAGATGTAACATGCAAATCATTTATATTTGAGGGGTTATATTAAGCTGCTGGATATTAAGTGTGACCACCCTGCTCATGCATCTGCTTTGACAAATAAAAAAAAACACAGTGAAACGCAGCCGCCCCTTTTTTTTCTTTTCTACACAGCTCAGCGTTTTGCGGAGTTATTTATGATCGCCGCGCGTCTCGCTGCACCTCGCGTGTCTCCGACGTCGGCGTCGGCCCGCACGCTGTTCATTTACACCTCTCACACGTCTGTGCGAGGTCTTGATTTACAGCAAAAAAAGAAAAAAAAACTCTGCCAGGCCCCCGGGGGAGATCACAGGGTGTGAATGTGTCTCTGCGAAAAGGAAAAAAAAAAAAACGTTGAAGCTATTAAACCCTTCTGAGGACTAAGTTATCCCACATTCTTGTATTCCAATCACAAGTATAGATATGCACACGTATCACGTGCAGATGCAACCTGTACCAGATGAAGCATCTTAACTGATAAAGTCCATATGTTTGCTTTATGCTGTTTCCGCGCTTTGAGGTCAGAGCTTTCATCTTCCTCGCCTCACTCCAGTTCCTCCGCATCACGCTAATCAAAGAGGACGTGAGAACAAAAACAGGAAAAAGCTTCTCACTCCGCTCCAGACTTCTCGGCCATTTTTTTTTTTCCCTCTGTCCGACCGGCTCTGGATCCTCGTGCCCTTTTACCGCGTATGTCTGTGCTCGCCCTTTTTCTTATATACTCAGACGAACTATGTTTGTCAGTTCCTGTTTTGGATGCCGAACTACCTCTAATCAATGTTTTTTCTTTAAGCGTAAAGGGCATGCAGAGAAAACAAATGTCTCCATTGTCTTACGTCAATGCAGCGAACGGACGGCATTTTTCACAATTAGCTGCTACACGGCAAAGTTTGGGGCATAATGAAATCCTCCTACATTATTATTGATATTTGGCTGCTAGAGAGCCGTGATAGAGATTGTATGTGACAACGGCGAGCAAGAAAAACATGTTTCATTATCTCAGCTGTGCACACAGTCACCAGGACTATATAATAAAGAGTTGCCTCGCCGAGTGTGTGTGTGTGTGTGTGTGTGTGTGTGTGTGTTTTAGGAGAGCCGATCTGTTCCCCTTGTAAGCCAGAGTACTCAGGTTCTAAAAACCCTGCGGATTCTCTGGGAAAATGTGGCTGCCAAAGCATTGCATCACACGCCCCACAGAACCGCAGCAACAGTATCCTTTCTGCAAGCCGCCGCTCTCCTGAGAGAGTGTGTGTGTGTGTGTGTGTGTGTGTGTGTGTAAGAGAGAGAGAGAGACTATTGCAACAATGGTCTACCCACGCATAAAGAATCCCAGTCCGGCGAACTTCAGTCACGTTAGAAATCCACATAAGTTGGACTCTCACCGAGCATCCTGTTAGTCACAGTGTGCCGACAGCTACAAAGAACGAGGGATAATCGCAAATGCTTCAATATGGCCTATTTGTGAGACAGATTGGGGGACTCCACGCTCCTGCCTGTGTGTGTGTGTGTGTGTGTGTGTGTCCGCCTGCTTTGTTCTGCTCGCTTTTTATTCTCCCGGGCCAACTGGGTTTTTTTATCTACAGGAAGTTCAGGGCCGACTGGGTCTCATGTGAGGCGTGCTTCCCCGTGACCGCCTGCTGCGGCCGCGCTGATACCGGCGTTTCGGTAGAAAAAAAAAAAAAACGGGCTTGGAGTCTGGCTCCGCCCCCCCCCCCCTCCCCTTCACTCCCGTTAGAGGCGGGCAGACGAACGAATACGATCATCGGGGGGGACCGTTTCTTGACGTGACCGCAGTGAGATCAAGCAGAAGATAAACACTCCCCTTAATTCCCTCTACCAGTTATTGTGGTCTTATTGTGGTCACTAAATGCGAAACCCCTCGCGGCCTGTGTTTGCTTTCTCTCAGTCTCTGCGGCTTTTACAGTCAAACAAAGGGGGCCCACATACGCTATTTTATGCTGCGGCGTCTCGGGGCAGAAGGTGTTCCCATGCCCTCCTGATTGACTGCAGATCGACTGGGTTCTGTCCCCCCGAGGCCCGCGGCTACAGTCAGTGAGTGTTGGTGTTATTACGGACTGGACTGCCTCTAATGAGACGCTGGACAGGCCGTGTGGGCACGGAGCCATGTGAGCGACTCCATGATTCACCGTTTTATGGCTTAAAAAAAAAGGGAGCTGTCAGCTGAAAAGGGGGGGTAGGGTGGGGGGTGGGGGGTGGATGAATGCAAGCGTTTGTAATCCGCCGTCCATGCATGTTTAACATGTGATCTTTACCTTGTGGATCTCCGGGGCCGGACATTGTTCTCTGATTGGCTGGCAGTCGTCCCTGGGCCGACAGCTGTTCTCGCACCAGCCGCAGAGGTGGCCCTGGTCCTCGCGGCCCCAGCACTGGGAGCAGTCCGAGCTGTCCACGCCACAGTTGTACACCTCCACTAGAGGGAGAAATGGGGGGGGGGGTGATTAGTGTGGAGTAGTGTTGCTGCGTCTGGGCGACTCATGTGTAGCTGTACGTCTCTTTGTTGGTGAATATGAACCATAAGCCATAAATAAACAGCATAAATATGTGCCGGATGATTTATTCATGGCTGTAAAAATAACACCCCCCCCCCTTACCCCCCACCCTTCTAAACAAACAAAAAAAAAGCTATTGTAGTGGTAGAGAACAAAGGCAGCAAGAAAACAGATGATTATGTTCATGTTGCTCGTTCTTTTTTTTTTGCACGCCGTCACGTCGGCCTGGCGGCGTCCCAGCGCTGTTGTTCAAGCACATCTGGGAGTGGGAGAGGCCACCGCTGGCCGCCAAGTTCAACAACGCGCACGCCACTTTTCATCACCCCCCCCCCCCCCCCCCCCCCCCGTTGTCATGGAGCTCAACTTGTATTTCCAACAATCCGCGAAGCTTGTGAGAGGCACTGATAAAAACCTTAAATTACGGTTCTCTAATCATTATCTGTAATTAGAATATGATATTATGGTAAATTACTGGTTGTCGCAAATTACGTGTTGCGACGCACAAACTGGCGTTGTTGTCGCGGGCGGAAGGCGGCGGAGCTGTTTGTCCCTGGAAGTGAGTCTTTTGTTTTTTTCTCTCTCTCTCTCTCCAGGTTTTTAATCGAATCCACAACAATCTCATCAGAAAACAATCGGGCACAGGTGAAATGCATTCTGGGAGCAGCGATGGCAGCGGTGTCACATTCCGTCTTGTTGGGGTTTTTTTTTGCGACGGTATAATTACGCTACGGGGGGAAACAGCTGAAGTGCAGCCGGTGGCAATCGTGTTTTTCATCTGTTTGTGTTTTGTGTTCTTTTTTGTTTTTTTGCTGCATATCTACATAACAATGAACGCTCACCTTGCACCGGTTGAGGGCTGTCCACGAACACGTCGCCCTGCACGCCGGAGGCCGCTTTCCTCCTCAGGTTGAGGTGGTAGACGTGGCTCCTCTGATTGGTGGACAGCTGCAGAAATAACAAGGAATGGAGTGTGCGTCATTAACTCACCCACTTTGCTGTCGTTCCGGATAATAACAGGTTCCCAGTCAACTTGTGAATAAGGCTTTAAAACCGGGCCTTAGAATAACGTATCCACGGATGATCCAGTAAATATACGGTAGCTGAAGGGAGGGCTCGAGCGATTCTTAAGGCGAACAGAGTGAGTGAGTGAGTGGTTATTTCTGGCGTGCACTTACTGTCACTCCTCTGCACCTGACGGAGGAGCCGCTCAGCCAGGTCGCCTCGTAGCGCTGCTCCGTGCCGAAGTCGCATTCCAGCGTCTCGCCCTGTTACGCAAAAGAGCACACTGCAATTTCAAAAGGTTGGATTTTACGCATATTATTATTATTATTATTTGCAAGATTTCACCCCCCCACACACACACACACACACCCCTGACTTGGTATCTCTGCGATTTTGCCGTGCAAAAAGAACGGGAATGTGTGGAGTGGTCGATGCATTGGACAGGTTTGAACCATCCATCCCATTATCCCGGGATTCCACACCTATTTTATTTAGGATTTTAGTGCATTTTAGAGTCTCTGATTAATTTAAGCCTTTTTTTTTGTTTTTTTTGGAGTGTGGGAGGAAGCTGGAGAACACCCACGCAGACGCGGGGAGGACATGTTAACCCCACACAGAAAAAGGTCTCAACCTAAATCCTTGAACGCGGTAAAACAAACATAAAAGTGTCTACGTGCGATATATATATATATTTATATGGGAACTCGAAAACTTGAAACACTCAGCGATAGCGCGTTGTTTTCAGAATGAGTTCATCGCTCCTTTAACACAGCGAGTCACACTAATGGAGAGAAGGGAGTGGGCTTCTGCAAATCAAACAGAAAAAAAAAACGCTCTTTCAAACATGTCTGGTAGCAATCGCCAAACTCCGAAAAAGATTTAAAGTACCTGGAAACTGTAATAACCCGCAGTAATTGTCCCTGCCAGGAAAAGATGCAATCTATTCAGAATTCATATTCATAAACATCTGGACTCCCACACCTCAGCGAGTCATCTGGGAGCCCGAGTAATGAATATGAATTCATGCTTCATACAATGAGTGCCCCCAGTCTAACTATAAGGAGGGGAGGACATAAAGAAGCCAGGGTAGGCAGCGCTGTAGGATAAGTACTTGAAATGAATGGACCCGTTTGTCTGTGAATGCAGCTCAGCTTAAATTGTCCACTTTGATCGTCCGCCTCTTTCTGACACCGGAGTAGCTGGATTTTTTTTTTATTTTGTATTTTTCATTCTGGCATCTGGCAGATTCTTTTTCCACAGATAGAGACCAACAAATGTCTCCTTCATTAACGTGCACCCTGTGAACTGTATCACAGCTTAAGTCTTAAATGATTTATTGAACGGTTGCTAAAGGTGTGGGAATCGAACCTAAACCAACAAACTAACCACGAAGCCCACGCACGTGTGTGTGAGACACTCTTTCTTTAGGCAGGAACGTGACTGACACGTCGACGACAATGAACGAAGACACGACCGACGGCATCGAGGATGCATGTGTGACTCAACGTCTGTCACCATGGCAACACAGCGGGAGAGGGGCTCGAAAGGCTAGCGAGGGTTTTAGGTGGCGACTGGTCAGCGCTGGAGTTCCTGACGCCGCTCGACGTGGATCAGGGACGGGAGTGAGACGTTCACTAAACATCTCCCTATGACCTTTATTTTTGGCTCAAACCATCATCCGCCTGCGTTTAACACGCCATATGCTTCCCAATCATTTTCACAACATGCGTCCTGGTGTGCGCGTCTCGCCCCACGGCTGGACGCTGCGCGCCGCACGCACCGGCTCCACGTTGCTCAGCTCCAACGTGAAGTCCTGGGTCGTCCCCGACGGCGACGGAGGGGGGTCCTCGGCGACCACGCTGGGGCAGGAAGCGGCGTTCTGCGTCGGAGAAAGAAGAAGAAGAAGAAGAAGAATTAGAAGAAGGAGGACGTGACATGTGGGGGGTTAAAAGGGAAACAATGGCCGCCGCACATCCGCCGCTAACCCAAAAATACCTGTCCTGTTTATCCGAGGGGGGAGGAGGAGGAAATGAGAGGGTGAAACAACAATGGCTTCAAATAGAGACGACGACGAGGGATTAGAAAAACAGAGCCACCGGACACCGAGATGGGCGCAGGCCGACAGGAAGAAGCCGGCTCCTCTTCCTCTGGTGACCTACATCACACTGTGGTTTCACCCTGCTGTGCTTTCTCTCATACATGTGTTTTTTTTTTTGTATTTTCTGGGATGTGAAACAACACGCCTGACAAGGAGAACTGTCAGCTGTTTAGGGAAAACTGCTCTTTTTTTTGTTTCAAGGGGGGGGGGGTGGGAAAGATTTGTGAGATTAGCTTTAAACACAGCAATAAAACAGATCAGTTGACCAGCAGCTGACCGCAGGACTGTGAGTCACACCCCCTCCACCCCCCCAGGCTGTCGCTGGGACCAGTATAAACCCCCAGAGGCGACTGGAATAATACGACGGCTGATTAAGTCTTCATGTATTCACCAACTCACACAAAGGAAGAGGGTGTCGGTTTTTTCCTTGCGTGAACCGTTTTACACACTGTAGTGCGTTTTCTTATGCTTTACATCGTCAAACATATCGCAAAACATACCGCACACGCACACACCTGTCAACATAATACCCTTAAACATGCAGGGGTATAGAAATCCATCCCTGAAAATGTGGGTGTAGACTTATCTGCTCGTTGGCAAGCGGCAAACGTTGACATTTGGTAATAATTCTCTACAGAAACAGGGACAGAGTGCAGCAACTCTCCCACATGCTGCCGAGATGTCGAACTAAACCGCCCAAATTAGAAAAAATAAAAGAGAAACTTTGTCGAGGAAGGTCAGAGGAGCGGAACAATGGAACATTACTGTGCGATGAGTCTAAACCAGAACCTCCTGAGGTTGTTTTTATAACGTTTCTACATACTGGAGTTGAGACACTTGTAAACTCCAGGCTGCAACACCACATGACGGCTGTTGCCCAACAAGTCTGGACTCACATCATCATGACGGGACACACACACACACACACACACAAGAAAGATGTCGTCTGGATTACATCTGAGATCTGCTGCTTAATGATTTTAAATATAAAGAAAACGGAGAGTGCCTCACCTCCAGCAGGTTGTGCTTGGACTGGTCTTTGCTGGAGACGCAGAGGTGTTCCTCCTGGTTCCAGTAACACTTCCAGCTGGTGCTCAGGCAGCTCACGCATCTGTGGCATCGGGAAAAAACAACTTTTATTTACATCTGATTCGTGTGTGAGGGCCTGAGAAGAAGGAAGGCCGGGAACCGATGGCGGGCATCACAGTTTGACATTCATAAAATAAGGAAGTGATAGTTGGTCACAGTAGCCGCCGCGTTTCGTTCCACAGTTACGACATGAGGTCAAACGGAGCCAGACGAGACAAAGCGCTTCTCTATGTAAACACTCAGCACTGGTGAGTGATGATACAGTACATGTGTAAGCATGAGTCTCCTGTATGAGTAGCACATGGCCCGAAGCACGGAAACACCCCCCCCCCCCACACACACACACACACACACACACACACAAACTGGTGGATGGAAGCAACTTGTAGAGACTCTGGGAGCTGCAGGTTTTCTGGACAAGTCAAACATCCCCATAGAGACATTTAACCCATAAGGAACCAACGTTCTTGTTACACCGGTGTAACAAGAACGTTGGTTCCCCCAGACTCTTCCTCCTCCTCTTCACAAAGTGACACAAACTAATCATCCTAATATGGAATATGTTTGCCACTAATGTTACATAGATGTCAAAATACACACAATTTGGGGGGAAAAATTATTATTATGAGAAAAAAACTATAAATAAAATATGTTCTATGTGGCCCACCTGGTCTATGGTATAACATACATAAGTTGTCTTTAAGGATGAATGGGTCTGGGTTCTAATGGGTGAACCTGCCTGTTAAACAACAGGAGAAACTACGAGTTTCACGCGTAAAAGTGCTTTCTTGTGACACATGTGCGGCAGAATAAAAGGCTCCTTAGGAATAAACAGGCTAAGGCACGACCTGAGAACGCTCACCTTAACCCATAAGAACCCACAGTGCTGTTACACCGGTGTAACAAGAACGTTGGTTCCCCCAGACTCTTCCTGATGAGGTTTTCTCATTAAGTCCCAAAGTGACATAAACTAATCATCCTAATAATAATATCAAAATACTGTAAATTCTTTGGAGAAAACTTGTTCTATGTGGCCCACTTGGTCTATGGTGTAACCCACGTAATTTCCCTTTAGGGATGAATGGGTTCTCATGGGTTAAACCACAGTCTGATGTTCCATCTCTCCCTCTTTACAAAGCCTGATGCTTGAGGGGAAATTTGTGGCGATCGCACGGAGCCGAACCAACAATGAATTGATCCGACTTACAGGCATTGTATGAATGCGCCTTTATGGCCCCGCGCTGTCCTGGAACTATTAAAAAACACGTCAATGAGTCATTTTCCGCATTCCTGCACAGTGATATCTGCCTTAAACAGAACTACTCTCCGGAGACTTGAAAAACACGATTTTCTATTATTAGTCTACGGAGACGACTCTAAACAAACCAACAAACCCGAACTCTGACAATTTATCACTAATGTTACTGAGAACACGGCCTTGTAGTTTATTTAGAGTCGATCCCATGCACTAAACCGTCCCACAGCTGTGAATATTCAGCGAGGCACTAAATCTGCAGCGGAAAAAACAGTCCTGGATATAAACACTGCTTTAAATAAGGTTTGCTAAAAAAACTAGAGAGCGCGGCTGATTTAAGACAAGTGACGGCTTTGAAGGATTTAAGGAAAAGGAAGTTGGACAATGTTGAGGGACTGGATGTGTGTGTGTGTGTGTGTGTGTGTGTGTGTTTGATGCTTTCAATTATGGAAATAGAGCCTCATGTTTTAACCTTAGAACCCGTTTTCTGTCAGAGGGTTTAATCCGCAGTTTCTTGATGTTTTCAGATATCAATCTCTGCAATTTCCGTCACTGCCTCTTTTTTTTTGTAATTTCTGTGATCTACATCTTAGGATCCTGCTGATGTTAAGGTTAGATGTGTGTGTGTGTGTGTGTGTTTTCCACCTAAAGTGGAGCACCTCCAGTGTACAGTAGGTGATTGGAGTGTGTGTGTCACCGCGTTGCCTCTGCGAAGCGACAGATGTCCCACGCTGGAAATGATAGCGCCTCCAGTGATAGCAGCACTCTGTGGAGGGCTAGTTTGGAAGGAATGGTGTGTGTGTGTGTGTGTGTGTGTGTGTGTGTGTGTGTGTGTGTGTGTGTGTGTGTGTGTGTGTGTGTGTGATTAGAAGCAGAAGGCTCTTATCAGCTGCTTTTCTGTTTTCCCTGACTCCCTTTTCTTCCCATTTAAAACACCTATACGCTACCACCCTGCACCCACATTCACGCCCATAGGCACACACACACACACACACACACACACATATATATAGTTCACAAACTCAGTTGCTCTGCTTGACCTAACAGAGACAGTAAACACCTCGTGACACTGCCCACCCCGAGTCATAATGACCACGCACAACTCACTCACACACACACACACACACACACTCTAAACACACACACACACACACACACACTCTAAACACACATTAGGGCTCGCACTCTCAGGGCCTCTCCGTGGACACAGCGGTTAAACACACATCCTCAATCACGTCTCTGTCAGGGAGAAATTCGCTCGGAAGAAAAGATCAGTTTCAGGAGAGGGAGGAGAGACGGACGAGCGAGAGAGAGAGAGAGAGAGAGAGAGAGAGAGTGTGTGCATTAGAGAGAGAGAGTGTGTGTGTGTGTGGTTAAGGAACACAAAGCGAGGGGGGGCAGACTGGTCCTACTGGGCTCTTTGGTGACGGAGGAATGCTCTCGTCTGGTTAACGCTTTGCCTAGTGACCGCTTTGAATGGGTCTCCAACACACACACACACACACACACGCACATGCACACACACACACACACACACACATGCACACATGCACCGACAAACACGCAACTTGTCATCATAACATTATAAATAAAGAGCGTTTGAAGCAGGGGAAATATGCAGCTTCCCCGTTCAAGCCGCAAAAAGCACAAACGACAAACGTAGCGTTCGGTTTCTTTCTGTTGTTTCACTACATCTGTGGATGATATTGCTTCATCCTGGGGGGGACACACACACACACAAAACTGGAGGTCGAATCCAGTGTTTTCCATAATGCCGCTCCTCTGACTGATAAACACTCACATCTCACTCCAGCCCGCAAACTCATGAGAGCTGTTTTCTGTTAATAATAATGTTTGGGGTGATATCATCGGGATTACTTTCTCAGACTGTAAAAAAGGCTCCATTCAGTCACAAAGAGCATATTATACGACCGTTTGTACATGTCGGGCTGATTCCTCATGACATAACGACTGATATTCATTTGTAAAAATTGATGGAACGCTCCTTTATTATGTCGGATTTTTGTCAATTTATTTATTGCAGATAAAATCTCGCGTTGGAAAACAGATTCACATCGTCGATAATTCGAGTCTTGCTGTGTTAACAGCGGAGTAGCTGGATGGAAACGTCCACCTCTGACATGTTTCACAAAAAGAAAAATACTTTAACACGTTTATTGGCATTAAAGTGGAATTTTTGTTTTGGCTCACGAAGCACAAAACAAAAAGATCGCACTGTTGGCTGTTTTATTAAGGAGAAGTGGCTCATGAGACTCTCTTCAGGGATTATTGGACTGATTGGAATCAGACGGAGCACGGCGGCTCATTGCTCATTATCACCTCCGGCAAACCGTCGTCTGATTTCACACTCCCGGACCTGGGCGAGCGCGGCGGCCGCGCGCACATATTGGATGCAGCCCTGCACCGGTGTACCTGCAACCGCTGCGTTCACACCTTTTTTTTTGGATGAAAAAGAAAAAAAAAAGCGAACAAAAGGGACACGCCCAGCCGCCTCACAGCCTGAGACCTGCCCATCAGATTAACCGGATCCTCGCAGCAGGAAGCCAGCTGGATCGCCTCCAGATACGTTAAAAAAAAACAACAAAAAAAAACTCCTCTTTGTGACCAGGCCATACAAGTCACAGTCCTTCACAAAAACAAATCAACACGAGCAGCCAGACATACATATCCAATTTCCTCTGGCTTAACATTTACAGCGAATTAATCCCACATTTGATCCCGCGCTGAGAAACCTTGAGCAAGCCAAACATACAATAAGCCCTCAGAGAGGACGTGGAGGCAATATTTACAGCAGAGGCCTGAATGGCGAGCAGGGGGGGGGGGGTGGAAAACACGAGAGGGACCAAGCGGAAAAGGGTTTATTGGTATTTAGGTCTCATTTAGGAAAGTTTATTTTGAGGGGGAATCTCCCGCAAAGCAAAACAGCCGGTGGATGAGGCAAGACAAGTCAATGGAAGGCCCGCGTCCAGAAACTGCAAATATGCACTGTGCTTTTGTTGGGAAACAGACGCAAACTGTTATTTAGCATGAATAGAGAATTCAACCCTTTTGTTGGAACTTTTTGTAAGTGGGTGACGAGCCAAAAAACATGTGACACATCAATGTGAGACCAGTTTTACAGCTTTACATGAATTTGTTCTTAAGCCTAATATTTGCTTACTTAGTGACGTCTGTGCATAGATCAGAATGATGATATATATTTTTTAAATTTCAATAAATGACTCACGACGACTTGGGGTGTATCGCCCCCGTCCTCTCACAGTCGTACATGATGAAGCTCCCGGACACCATGGACGTGCCGTTCACTTTTATCGCCACGGAAACGGTCACGTGATCTGCAGAGACAAAAAAAATAAATAAAAAAAAGGCGTGAGGAGGTGATGCTATCGGCGTCATAACAACCCCTGAGAAATAATTAAGAAACAGATAAAGGGCGGTTTCATATTGTATCTGTGGATCAGTGTCTTGTGAATGGAGGCGTGTCTGGGGGGGGTCCAGCAGGGGTCAGGGGTCACCTGTGCCGGGCGGGATGGGCTGGTAGTTCTCCCGGGGCAGCAGGGGGCAGGTCTGGATCTGAGCGGGACCCGAGTCCAGGTGCAGCGTGGCGGCCGTGGAGAAGCCGGGCCCGTACTCGCACTCCAGCGAGAAGCCCACCAGGTCGGGAACGCTGCCGTTTATCAGGATCCCCACGTACTGCTCACACACACACACACACACACACACACACACACACACACGCACGATCACAGGAATTAATTAGAAATTCAGTGCAGCGTGCCCACACATGTGTGCAGCTTGTCTCAGGATTACTTTGTGTTTTATTTTTTTTTCAGGAGACCAGGTAGCAGAGGATCTGCCGTGCTACGAACAAACAGATGGCACGGCGCTGCATTCACGTCTAAATTCAGCCATGCTGCTGAGAAACTCAACACCTTCACTGACACGTCTGGATGTGGTCTACGTTATTCCAGCGTAGGAACGGGCAGGTCGGGGTTTTCAGACGTAGAGGAAGAGCCGGACGTCGGATCCCGTGGCTCAGCAGAAAAACCCCAGCTATTGTTTCGGTGGAAAGGGGGGGGGGGTGGGATTGATCATTTCCTGGCTACGCGCCCCGACTTCCTGTCCGCTGCTTCCTGTTTAGGTAGACAACCTTGAGCCGGGCTTCCTGTCCGACAGCTGGCGCATCCATTACACCCCCGGCCCAGGAGATGACCCACATAACATGCAAATATCCGCCGTTAATGAACCAATTAATGACCCTTCATCTCTCTCACCCTTGGCTAATTATGAGCTGTAATTAAAGGTCAAATATAGAGTGTCAAAATTTGGCGAGCTAATTATTACTTTCTTTCTTTTTTTTTTTTCCAGGGCCTGCTTTTCAAAAAAAAAACAGGCGTGATAAACCGGCGTCTGGCGGAGGCTCTTTTGTGGCGGGGACATATCATCCTGCCGGGTATGATTTACCTCAGACCGCTGGTGTTGTAACACTCGGTATAAACCGCCCCTCCAAATCCAATGCGACAGCAGATGTGTGACAGGGTTTTTTTTTTTTTTTTCTTGACGGATGACGCTCGCCCGTCAAAGTCGGGGGAATCGATGACGAGTGTTGCTTGGCGCTCTGGGTCTTGATGTGTTTGCAACCTGGGCGTTTAACGTTTGATCAGGAGAAACCCACACATGTCTACAGTATTGTTAGTTAATGCATCATGTGCACAACCATTTATACGTGAAATAATAGAAGCACTACCAGATGCCGTTTGGAAAGACTGATTCTATTCTATTTTAACTGAGCTGAGAACAGCTCTTTTCCCAGGTGTGAGTAGCTGCTACTGCTCGTATAACAGAGGCCCTTTTCTTTCCACATGGCCGGAAACATTCGGCCTCGACATAATAGGAGAAGCACAGGTGTTAGCGATAACATGAGGGATGGCGGCGTTACACTCAGGCGTGGCGTGTTCTATATATAAAACAGCAGGGTGACAGCGCGGCGGCGTTCTGCAACAACACGACCCTGAAAGTGGAGCAGCTAAATGGAATCCAGCCATCAATCATTTATTATTTACACCTGTGCTGCCGAATGTCAAAAAGTCCTCTGTGTGGAAAAAAAAAAAGGCCCGATAGAACTCAGCATCATTTAAAAGTAGATGTGTGATACGGCAACAGATTTCAGTTTATCAGGTCGATTCATCTCATCTATAAACACTGCATGGCTGGACATTTGCATACAAGTTTTTTTACGCTTGGAAGCAGCGGAATCGTCACCGATACGAAGAGGAAAATGCAGCGACTGAGCCGGGTGTGACGTGACGTCACGCTAAAAAAACATCACGTTTTGGGTAAACTTTTTTTTACACTTTATAGGCACAGCTAACGTTAATAAGATTTTGATGGAAAACATCAATCTCACAATAGAAAAACAGTAAAGAATGATCTGCAACTTCTTTCTTATGCTCTAAAATGTCAATACTTTTGGATAGAAATCCAGTTACTCTTATTACACTTTAGATTATCAGTGTATCATCTGTGCAACATGACTTTACATTGTGATGTAACCTCCTTCAATAAAGTAAAAAAAATAGTTGGCAAATAAATAGAAATAATACTAATTATTAAGGTTTCATTTATCACAGCAGGGAGCAGATCAGCAGCAACTCTAATTATTAGACTTAGTATCATTAGGTCACGTATGCAGTTTCCTACTATTTCACGTCACTGAAAAATAAATGGAATAGAATTGTTGTTAGAAATGAAATGTCAGTGAGAACAAGTATGGCCTAAACCGCTGAGGTAAAGCGACATAGGGAAAGTACCTTGATGTCTGCGGAGACGCTGATCTCCCGGGGCGTCAGGGTCATGGAGGGGCACTGCTGGGGGCCGTCGCTCATGCTGATCCAGGAGCGCGCCGACAGCCCTCGGGTGCACTCCTTCTGGATGCTGCACCTGGACACAGGAGATGGGTAGAGATATTTTAGGTCAGAGAGCTTCCTGTACTGGTTGTCAGCGTGAAACAGGCCTCACGCTGCTTGTTAGGCTGCACGGGCCTCGGCTGTAACTGAAAAGTTGCTGAAGGTTTTCTCGGAGAGTTTTCGCGTCAGCGTGTCATCCCAGAACACCATCAACCCCAGAATACGGTCATCTCGTGTGTGGTAATTGCATGTCAGCGCCGGTAGCCCGGACGCCGGTGCATGAACGCAGAACTACCAGATTGATATTTTATCTCTCGTAACGAAAAAGGATAAAACTCGGTATTTCGGGTTTCATGGTCCGCTTCCCACGGATTCATAAGGTGCTGCGAACGCCACGCTCAGACCTCGGCTGTCAGCTCGTCCGCCTCGACACAAGAGACTACTTGACTCTGGGTCACGCTCATCGCCATAGCAACCCATCCCGCAGGCATCGAGATCAGGGGGGGGGGGGGGGGAGGGGGGGGGTGCACAGCGTCGAAGAAGTCGAATAAAAGAAAACGACTCATTCTGAATCCGTGCATCCATGAATGTGTGTGTTTGTGCGGACGCATATAGAGCGTACAGTGTGTGTGTGTGTGTGTGTGAGGATAATGGGACAGAGGGGTTCTGGGAGGGCATTCACCAGGCAAGGTGGCCTCGTACGCCCACTTCTGCTTCACTAATGGAGTTCGCCGGAATTTGGCACAGGGCTCAACAACGTGACCTCAGACGGTGCGAGGAGAAACCAAAGAGGCTCCGTTTTAGAAACGTCCCAACGCCACATAGTGAGCTTGGCACAGCTCACACTTTCACAGTTGTTTTAAAACAAAGTGTGTGTGTGTGTGTGTGTGTGTGTGTGTACGGGAACATTGACGGCCAGATTCTCTGTCAAATTGCCACTGAGGTGCCGAGAGGGGACACGAGGATCAGCTGCTGGAGTAAAAATAGACGCGAGCGGGTCTGCGGGCACCGCCACAGATAAACTACGAACGCGGCCGCAGCCGCTGACACACACCACGGCGATGCACCCGGAACCTGAAGGCAACACCGGCTGCAGAACGGTTCGCTTTAGTTCATGATGTTCATTTCATTTTGTTCTGTGAGTGCGTGGAAATACTGATAATGTCAGTACTGTTCATTTATGGAAAAAAAAAATCAAGACTTGTCATCTCTTCTCAGTTAGAGTGCTTTACTAAAACAGCTTGAATATGATAAAACAATAAGAAGAATAAAAGCCTGTTGTAAATGGGGACCATTGAGTCATGCAGACTTTCTGTATTTAAAAAAAATAGCTGCAAAATAAATTCCATGTTTTATAAGCACAGGTCTAAAATGCCCTTTATTAGATTATATATCTGCAGCTGATTTGTCTATATATCAATCAATATGTCACATGCATTAAAGACTCAAGTGATAAATCAGCCAATTGAAATATTTATGAGACCGGCCAAATACTACCTGTGTTTTCTGGACCTCCACTACTTTAAATTTATTGTCAGAAAAGTGAAATAATAGGGAAATATAGAAACCGACAAAGCATTGATGCTAATTTTCAGTACGTTACTATACATTCAGTCAGCCCTTTAAAATGTATTGCATGCCCAGATTATTATTATAAATGCTGATGTCAGATTACTATGAATTATCATGTGTTTTGAGATTCATTTACATTTTCTCTTGAAAATCATGGCAGGAAAACGTCATCGTTATGGCAGGGTGTATAACGGGTCAAACTTGGCCTCCTTGTTTTCCATCTAGAGGAATATATTTAGATTAAAAAGTAAACTCCAGATTTTATCTTTAAGTACTGAATACCATCATGAATGCCACTTGGTCTAAACTGAAGCAGGAATCCGGGGAAACTTCATCTGCCGATCTCAAAAGCCAAAGACACACACACACACACACACACACACATCAACAAATGGTACGTGACTCCTGTGACAAGTGGACGCGTCGTAACCAGCTCCTCTGTTTTTCTATGCATACTGAGCTCTGTCGCGTTAATTCGTTCAAACAACATTTTCATCAAGTGCAGCGAGGAGGAATTAATTCGGGGCACTTTTCTCTTCTCTAAAAGGCCGCGAGCAGCTAATAAACATACAATCCGCATACAGCCGAGCGGCCATCATCGGCCTCCGTGCAGCACGCTGACTTTAAAAGCTTTGCAAACAGCCTCCTTAGAAATAAAAAGGCCCACAGTGTTGTTACACCGGTGTAACAAGAACGCTGGTTTCCCCAGACTCTTCCTCTTCCTTAACTCATTACATCCCTAAGTGACAAATACTAATCATCCTGATATGGAATATTTTCACCACTAATGATACATAGATTTCAAAATACACATCATATCAAACTTTAGGAACGAAATGGAAGGATAAATGGATCTGGGTTCTGATGGGTGAACCTGCCTGTTAAACACCGGGAGAAACTACGAGTTTCACGCGCACACGACGTGTAGTCTGATTCAAATAAAGATATTCAAAGTGCTTTCTTGTGACACATGTGCGGCAGATTAAAAGCGAGTGATGAAGGCCCGACGCCTTATCTCCGGCGGAGGAACGCGCTCTCTCTTCTCAGACAATGACGCCGATTCCCCGCCACGAACAGACATCTTTCTTATGAGAGACGTCAGAACCGTGCGTAGCATCAAACGCAGACAGTGGCGGCTTCACAAACTGTGACATAGTTCTCTTTTCTGTAGTCGTATGGAACAGGGAGGTGATGGGGGGGGGTGACCCGCCCCCACACATCAACCCTTGATCCCACTCGCTCTGGAGGCCGCGGCGGGCCGACATGAGCGACCAAACAGTGCATCAAACACACACAAATACGCTCATGACATCAGCTCCCTGGCCTCCGAGAGACCAGACAGCAACACACACACACACAAACACACACACACACTCACGCTGACACTCGCGCACACACAGGCTCACACACTTTGACTTTTCCTTGTCAAAAGAACCAGTGTGTGCTCTCCCTCCCACCACCATCATCACAATCAACGCTCCTTTGTAGAGGGATAGAGAGGAGGACAAGGGCACCGGGTGGAGGAGGAGACGAGGAACACTGGAGGGGGGGGGGAGGGGGGGAGAGAGAGGATAACTAAATTCTCAAAGCTACTGGAAAATACGAGGGCGAGAGAAAGAGAGAGAGGAAGGGAAACCAGAGCCAGAAAGAGAATCACAAGGGTAAGAAAAATGCAGTGAAGCGAGAAAAAAAAAGGGACTGGTACAAAGAGACGGCGGATAGATAAATAAGGAAAGGAGACAGGGAGATGACAGCGAGACAGCCTGACCACATACACACACACACACGCACACACACACGCACACACACAAAAACACACAAATCAGTTCCACTCTTCCAGCTCTGAACGGCCCCCGGCAATGCCAGAGCTCCATGAGCTGCAGCACAACTCGTCGCAAAAAAAAAAAAAAAATCCACTATCTCATCCGATCTGCTTTAATCACCGAGCAACCGCCACACACACACACACACACACACACACACAGACGGGCATCTCAGAACAACACGCAAACAAACACGGCTCGACACACGCCACACATATTCTCCCTGAAAGCCAGTCAACACACACACACACACACACACACACACACACACATTAATCACAGTGTACTCTCGCTTGCTTCATCACACTTCAGCCAAGTCACTCTCGGCCCAAAACAACGATGTCACTCGCAAAAATCCACCCTGTTGCTGCCAAGTCGATGATGACAGAAGCAGTAAAACACAGAACAGGCCTCGGCGGTTCCATCGATTTAGACGCCACGCGTATCAAAGCGACGAGGACGGATTATTTCATTATGTCATCAATCAGATCCTTTATAGCTGTGGGATTTTAACAGGTGCAGGGACATTAGTCATTTTCTCAACAGATTGCATCAAAAGACTTAAAGCTCACACGATAATTATGCTTTTATGTGAGGGGGAGAGAGGCAGAGACGAGTCTTCAGGAGGGGAGGGGGCGTTTAACTGGAAGGAGACAGAGCGAGACACAAAGAGACGTTTTCCTCACCGGCTCTCCAGGGTGCACCAGCCACAGTGGGCGTCTCCTGCCCCCAGACACTCGCTGCAGCTCCTCCACTGGCCGCAGTCGGCCACCTTCACCCTCAGCATCTGCACACAAAGCCACATGTCAGGTAAAAACAAGCTTTACCAGTGGCTATGCATTTTTTTTGTAAGATTTAATTGAGGATAATGTCAAAAGTCGCTGGTTCCAATGAAAATGAAAATGAGTTTAACCCATAAGAACCCACTGTGACACTGGTGTCACTGCCCCTTTAGATGTTCTTGGAAATTCCTCATCCAGATTTATCCTTAATTTAAACTGATTAAAGCGCTAAGAGACAAATAGTGCACCACCTGGTGTGGCCATGTGACCACCTGGTGTGGTCATGTGACCGCTCTGTGGGGTCATGTGACCGCCCGGTGTGGCCATGTGACCGCCCGGTGCGGCCATGTGACCGCCCGGTGCGGCCATGTGACCGCCCGGTGCGGCCATGTGACCGCCCGGTGCGGCCATGTGACCGCCCGGTGTGGTCATGTGACCGCCCTGTGGGGTCATGTGACCGCCGGGTGGGGTCATGTGACCGCCCGGTGCGGCCATGTGACCGCCCGGTGCGGCCATGTGACCGCCCTGTGGGGTCATGTGACCGCCCTGTGGGGTCATGTGACCGCCGGGTGGGGTCATGTGACCGCCCGGTGCAGCCATGTGACCGCCCAGTGCGGCCATGTGACCGCCCAGTGCAGCCATGTGACTACCCTGTGCGGTCATGTGACTGTGTGTGACAGGTGTGAGTGGACTGATTTTTGCAAGTAAAGGTAAGTTTCAATGCATTTAATAGTTTTCTCCTTGTTCTGATCACAATTTTTCAATAAATCAATATAAAACAAGTCAGGGAAATAATCGTGGTGACATATACAGTAAGTCACATCAGGCTTTTAACTTTGTCACAATAAGGAAAATAGTGATGAGCTGATCAATTAATTTATCCGATTCACTTATTTTTGAATTAATATAGTTTCTGTTGTTGTATGTGTTGTTAAACCTAACCAGCAAAGTTAGAACGATGATAAATGTTAAGGAAATGCAAATAAAAGGTTAGGTTGTGTTCTTACATGATGGGAGGTCATGAGGTAGAGGTAGTTCCTGTCGTTGGGGTCGAAGGTCATGATGTGGTGGACGGGCTCGCTGGCGGGCAGCTTCAGCGTCCACTGGTTGGCCAGCGCCATGTTGGCCAGGAGGGTGAGCTGTGGGAGAGCAGAGAAGTAGCAGAGAACAGGTTCACCAACTACTGCTTTGGTTTTCACACCTCCTACATTTGAATATGTAAAACACCATTCTAGCAGCAGCAAAGTGAACATAACGGATATCCTGCCCAGAGAGAACAAGCAGCAGCTTCATTCTTTACTTTGAGGCGACTGTGATGTGTTTTCACCATCATTACCATGCTCAGAGTCTTTCATCTTAAAGTCATTCTGTTCTGTTTTAGATTGAAAAAAAGTCTTGTTTAGTTCTTTATTTTCCTTAATAAATGCTCAAACACTCAGTGTAGCTCATGTACAGCGTTTTCTTGCTAATAAAAATGCCTTTATTTTAAATCAATTCCTGACTTTAGTTTTCATTATTACATTTTTATTTCTGTGATGCTGAAACTCGATTTGAAGAAAATCACAAGTGAACTCGAAATCGTAATATATCAGCCACAAAAAAAATCCTTTAGCCCTGTTTCAAACCTCAATAAAAAAAGGACAAAAACCTCAGACCATCACCAAAAATATACATATAAATAGCTTCCAAAGTTTCTGAAAGTGGTTCTTTTTTTTTTTTTTTTTAGTAGGGGCTGTCCGTGACTTTTATTGTGAAATATTTCTTTTGAGTTCAACCTCCTCAACGATATTTTAGGCCCATTGTTCGAGTGCTGTGCCTAATCTTGTGCCACCGAGCAGTGATTTATCTGCACTACACAGCGGCCTTCCGACGGCGCGAGATAATAGAACGGGTGACATGTTCCCTTCTCACGTACACACACACACACACACACACACACACACACAGAGCCGTGCAGGAAAAAAACTAACTGTGCTGAGTGAGACTTCCTGTCGCACAGACAGTGAAAGCTCTTATTTCTGCGATTTGTCTGTTTTTTTCCCTCCGCTGGTGACATCCTGCCATCCTGGAGGAACTGGCAGAGCGACCGGCATCTGGTCCAAACCACACACACACACACAGGCGACACACACACACACACAGGCGACACACACAAAAACCATTACCACCCACTGAGGCGTGCTGGTCAGTGTTAAACCACAGTAGACGGAAGCTTAGTAAACCATTGGCTAAACCTGTGATAAGGAGCATTATCTCAGCCTCTGAATAGCACTGTCCTTTTTTTTTTTTTTATGACACCTCCCACCCACCCATCAACACACACACACACACACACACACACACACTTCTAAGCAGCTGTGCTGTGTCTTACCCCCGCAGCCCAGAGACTACAAACACACACGAGGAGTGACACAGCCAGGAGTGCATAAAACAGCAGCCCACACACCTGGATGAGAGGGTGGGGGGTGGAGGGGGGGCAAAATGGGAGCACTGTGCACCACCAGGTCAACGAACAAAAACACCTGCTGCAGCGGCGGGTCACGCTGACACCGCTCCCCGTCTATCTGCCTGCACATGAAAGGGCCTATTCAAGCCAAGGAGAGCGGAGCTGCTGCCGTGTACCTGGGCGTGAGGTGGTGGTGGTGGGGGGGGGGCAGAATAAAAGCCAGGCAGGAGAGGGAGGAAACAAAAAATAAAGGAGATAAAGTTCGTTTGTTTGGGTGAAAAAAAAAAACGAATCAGAGGGCCTTTTATACTGGAGATGGAATCAGAGAGAGGGAGAGGGAGGGTGATGAACTGAGAAGTGGACGGTTGGAGAGGAGGCGAAATGAAAGCGTGGACGTAGCACGGCTGTAGGCGGAAGAAAAAAACAAAAAAAAAAACGGAAGTCAGCCGTAATGGGGATGGAAAGAGTTCATTAAAAAAAACGCATGTAATTACAAATTACTTTACTGGGGCCCCCTCTCAAAGACAGTAAAAGAGGCCTTAACTTAATCCCAAGCACTGCTCCCCTGTGTTTGTTCTGAGCCAAACTCGCAGTCAGAATCACATTACACACACTAACAGCACCATTAACCTCTGTAACAGCTCTATCCTCGGGGCACACACACTAACGCACAGACACGAGACGCACACACACACACACACACACACACACACAGGAACAATGAAAGACACATAAAGCTAAAAAAGCACGGAGCCTGTTGCCCAAGGTCACAGAAATGCTGAAATACCCAGCTCTCCCTCTCTCTCTCTCTCTCTCTCTTTCCCCCGAATAACGAGGTTGACACACACACACACACACACACACACACACACACACACAGACGCCGTGGGAGAACCCACATATAGCACGTAATCACAGGGTTACGCATTCACTAAACCGCGCTGCGCCGTGGGCCCCGGCAGACAAAGTCAAACACCTCGACGGGAACCTGCAATCAGGCGGGCAGGCGTACACGAACCGGCCCGTACGGATTGTTACACCATCCCGAACCGCCGCCGCCGTGCATCCGGTTGCAAAACCGTCCCAAAAAAACGAATTCCTGCAACACTCAGCCAGCGGCTAAAACCGTGCCTTTATCTGGGGGGGGTCCAACAAACACAGGGTAGCAGCTAATGTAAAACAATAGGGCTGGTTACGCTGGTTTCCTGAGCCCAGTCAGGGGTGACTGGGAATGTGGCTGAGACAGAATTAAGGAATGCTGTTAATTGGAGGTGGGAAAGGCTTTTTTTTTTTTTTCACTCGCAGATGTTCCCCCCCCCCCCCCCCTCGGGTGAAACCGACCAACTCGCAGAGCTGAGTCACACACCGTCAACCCGCCTTGTTAAAACCGTCCTCTGGTTAATCTCCCAGGCAATAACCAGGGTCTGAGGTACATTAGTGCACATGATTAGGACTACTTAATGGGCCGGGATGGGTCATGGATGGATGGGGGGGGGGGGGGGGGGGGAGAACCTGCCAGATGAAAGCAGAAACATTCCTGCTTGTCGGGATTGTTTCATCACACACCTACGTTCGGTTTATTGAAAGACTCAGCAGCCACATCAGAAGCGCCGTCACTTTAAGGAATATCAAGTTCTTTAAGCGGTGACCTCCTTTGACCTCTGGCTACGATACTTCACTTAAAGGATAAAACCATTTTCTTTTCAATCGGGCCCTTAATGCTACATCACAACGTTATGTTCTACCCACACAAGGTTTTATTATCACATTTGTAGATTTGATGAACATTTTGTGTTTTGAAGATATCATGAAACAGCTTAGATAGGTAGTTTATCATGTATTGATTATGGTACAGTAGCACTAATAACTTGTAGGTGTGTTTTTTAATTAATTTTAGCTGCTAGCTTTGCAGGAAGATGGCTGCCATCACATCAGGTTCTCTCTTATCAAATGGAAGAAGGTGTTATCCAGGTGTTGTAGCAGCTAAGGGAACTAGACAATCAATCATTGGGCATTAGTGGTGAACATATTCCATGTTAGGATGATTAGTAAATGTCACTTTGGGACTTAATGAGTTAAGTTCAGACATGAAGCCTCATCAGGAAGAGTCTGGGGGAACCAACGTTCTTGTTACACCTGTGGGTCCTTCTGTGTGTGTGTGTGTGTGTGTGTGTCTCACCTTGCGAAGGCGTCCGTTCCCGGTTCCCAGGAAAACCACCGTGTGGTTGTGCACGTTGTCCACGGACACCGAGCTGAGGCCTGTGTACTCGACCAGGGGGACGGCCTTCAGGGGCCTCCGCAGGGCCAGAGGATGCTGCAGGTGGGCCGCGCCGCAGTCCAGCTGCTCCTGCTGCAGCTGCAAACACACACACACACACACACACACACGCAAATGAAAAGAAATCAATTCCCATCAGCTTTCATTCAGACGCGCCGCGCACAGATTAGAAAACAGAAGGGAACGGCGGCGCCAGGGCGATGAAAGCGAAATGGAAAACAAGGGCTGATAGTCGCTATCACGACGGGCGCCGCTCATTCTTCCAAATCACTTTTTCGACATCTCGGTGAATACTTGAAAAGGGCTTACAAGGGTCTTCAACACTCATAAGACTCTGCTTTTGTCGAATCCTCGGCGGGCGATGATAAAACATTAGTGCCACGCTTGGTTGAGCAGCGGGATCTATTGGGAATTCTCTGAATATTTTAGAGTACGCAGAAGCAAAAAAAAAAAGAGGAGTGGGGGGAATGAAAGAAGAAGAAGAAGAATTAGGCAGAGTGGATATTTGTAGAGTCGTTTCCCACGGGCTGTTCTGCTCGCGGCCTCGTCTCTCTTATCATAAATTGCGTCTGACTTTCCCTCAGCGCCGGCCTTCAGACTGTCAACAAGCAAAAAAAAAAAAAAAAGGTCACTTTTCACGGCCGTGGCGACAGAAACGCTTAACTAAAGAAGGGCTAACTTTATTCTGTGTGATAAGGAGGTTTGCCAGGAAACGCTTTGTGAACTGAGCAGCAGTATGAGTCAGGGAGGCCTGTGGTACATGGGTAGGGGCTGGGGGGTTAGGGGGGGGGACTTCTGTGACCTGACAGCCTCCTTCGACCTCTTCCCTGTCAGTCAAAACCGCCGCAGTGAAAAGCAGGAATTCCGCCGCATTCCTATGAAACAGCAAATCTCTCCCTGCTCGTACTATTAGACGAAGACAAAAGGGAGCAAATTTACAGAAGTTGTTGTGCAATGCAGAAGTTTCCCAAGGGGCAAATATTTAGTTTGGTATGCAAAAGGATTGGGGGGGGGGGTGGGGAGACCATGCAGCCTATAAGAACTCATCAGCTATTTATTCACTAGAATTACGCGAAAGTTAAAAAAAAAAAGTTATAGTGAGGAGTCAGACGCTCGTTAAAAAAAAAAAAAGCGACGTCTGAGGTTTTTCACTGAAAAACAGAGTCAACTGTTGACCCCTTTTTTCCTGTCTTCATGATAAGCGAGGGAGCTGCTGGACGTGAGAGGAGTCTCACCCTTCCCATAACCCCATGGCCTGGCTCTGCAGCATCTTTCCAGCAATCATGACTTCCACTCGTGATACAGGAAGCTCCTCTCTCTCTGTCTCTGTTTCTCTCTCTCTCCGAGTCATGAGCCCCGGGGGCCTGGTGGACGACGACCGCTCGCAAGCATGAGCGAGAACTGTCAGGGACGCAGCAAGTCATGAGCGAGCAGTTTATCCGTGGAGTTAAGGGGACGTCGGGTTTCATAAATCAGGAGGTGGAAGCAGCTTTATCGGCCGGGGAGGCTGAAAAAACGTTGGGGCGCTAGGAGATGTACTCCACGTCCACAGCTGTGATGCTAATAACAATAATAGTAATAATAATAATAATAATAATAATAGCTGGAGATTCCATTTTTTTTAACCAAATAAATCCTAGAAATCCTCATGCACAGACACTGGTCTGACTTTTCTAATACAAATAGGACCTGATTTAAAAAAAAAAACTAGTCAATATATACATATATACATATACTATAGGTCAGGGGTGTCAAACGCAGGTCCTGGAGGGCCGTGTGGGTGCAGGTTTTTGTTCCAACCGGGCAGTAACACACCTGATTCTACTAATGAAGGTCCATAGGAAGCGCTCGAGTGGTTTATCAGTAGAATCAGGTGTGTTACTGCCTGGTTGGAACCAAAACCTGCACCTACTTGGCCCTCCAGGACCTGGGTTTGACACATGTGCTATAGGTATATATAGTTTGGACACTGGACACACCCTCTAATTCATATATATACCATATATACTAGATATACTATATATACTATATATTATATATACTATAACTTCTAGCTATGCATATATATATATATATATATATGTACTTATATATATATCTATATGCATAGCTAGAAGTTATAGTGCTATGTGCTATAGGTATATATAGTTTGGACACGCCTTCTAATTCATATATATACTATATATACTATAACTTCTAGCTATGCATATAGATAGATATATATATATATATATATACTATATATACTATGACTTCTAGCTATGTGTATATATATAGCTATATATATATACATATATACATATATATAGCTAGAAGTTATATATATATAGTATATATAGTATAGTAGTATATATAGTATATATGTATATATATATATATATACATAGCTAGAAGTTATAGTATATATAGTATATATATATAGTATATTATTGTGAAGAATAAGACTTTTGGGCTAATTATGACCCTTTACTTGTACAACCCGTCTGGCCATTGACCAACTAGCACAAACATTTGCGCCGCCTCGTGTGTCCTCACCACCAGGTTCCCCTTCAGGATGCACGCGGCCCCGGAGCCCTGGATGACGCTGTCCAGCACCTGGACGTCGCTGCTGGGCGAGTTGGAGCAGTTCCTGCGGCCCTGGCGGATCTCCTCCTCGATGTCCGCGAACTTGAAGGCGCACAGCGCGGACTTTCTGTCCGCCTTGGAGAACACGCCGAACAGGTAGGGCTCCGAGCCGCGGCCGCCGTCCGCCGCCACGTCCGCCGGGTACAGCGACGTGAGCCGGTTGTAGATGTTGCCGTTAGATCCGCACTGGAGGGGCATCTGGATGTAGGACTCGGTGAGCTTCCTGCTCTCCGGGCCCGTGGACTTGCGCGGGTTGTCCGTGTCCAGGCAGATCCGCGCCAGGACGCTGTTGGGCAGGCTCTCCTTGTGGCCCATCTTGGCGTCGTTGTTGAAGGCGATGTACGAGTAGGACTTCTGGATGAAGGCGTGCACGAAGTTCAGCTTGTTCTTGGTCTTGACCTCCTGCTTGATCTTGAACACGTTGTCCTCCGACGGGTTGATGTCGTAGGTGAAGAGCCGCGACAGGTCCTTGACGTCCAGCGAGCGGATGGCGATCTCCGGGGTGTTCTCGAAGCGCAGGTCCTCCTTGCTGTGGTTCTTGGGGAAAAACTGGGTGCCGGCGCCCGTGTACGTGGCCCCGACCAGGAGCCGGGTGTGTCCCCCGTGGCTCCTGAAGATGAGCCCCACGGTGGAGGCGTTCGGGTGGTTGGCGGCGATGTTGAGCATGCTGGGGAACACGGTCTTCTCGCCCTGGGGCGGGAACTCCACCGCGATCTGCGAGATATTCTCCATTTTCCGGAGCTCGCAGAAGCCCTGGTACACGGAGCCGCACAGCACCACCACCCCCTGCTCCCGGTCCAGCTCCAGCAGCTTGTTGTAGTTGTCCGTCAGGGCTTTGGGATGCTCGCACGGGGCCTGGGGCAGCTGCGGCGCGTGGCACAACAGGTTGTCCTCCACCGGACCGGTCCGCTTCTCCACCTCGGCGCTCAGCGTCCCGTTCAGCTGGTACACCGTGTTGACGGTGGCCAGGTACACCCTCCCGGACACCGGGTCCACCACGAAGTTATTGGTGTGGTTCGGGGACGCGAACGCCTGCTGGACGTGCAGCGCGCCGGCGCTCCGGTGGCGCGTCTCCAGAGCCAGGACGCCGAGGAGCAGCACAGCTATCTCTACCGAAGGAGGCATTTTTCCTTCTGACCGGCTTCCGCGTGTTCTGTGCCGAGGGGTGCATTGAGCAAAGACAAAATTGAGTGTTTGTTCCGACTGCGACAATCCGAGAGGAAAGGCTGTTTCCTGCTCAACGCCTAGACCCAGAATGACGCGATAAGCGAGTCGTGCTTCCTTTCTCTCTCTCTCTCTCAGGCTGTCCCCCCTCTGCCCACACTGAGCCGCGCTGAGCCGCGCTGACGCGTCGGGATCTGGATCCTCCCGACGATGACCAGACAAATAAATCCAGCGCGGTTTCTCCGCGCGCGCGCGCTTGTGTGTGCGTGTGTGTGTGTGTTTGTTTTCTTTTTACGCACAGTTTCTGGACACTGTCACGCACCGCAGGAAACAGGAAAGGAGGGATTAAACTTCTTCAGAGTCCTGCTTTTTCTCTCTCCTCCATTTCTCCTTCATAAATAAAACATGAACAAATGACACATTTCAGTAAATGTCTCGACACGCGTGTCACCTGGTTGAAACCACGGAGAGGCCGTGGGCTCGCGCGGCGTCACTTTACGCTCCATTAGATCCCTCCGCCGTGATTGATCACTGTTATTAGACGGAAGCTATTAGAGTTTTTTTTTTCCTCCACCCAGGTAGAATCTGTGAGATGCAGCTTTCAACAAGGTCAAACATTACAGAACTTGTGCCACATGAAGTTGTAATGAGCATCCACCTCTTCCACACTTGATGGATCTCCGCTCCCCTTGCGCGGTTCCGCTCCTCCCGGGGTTAATGACGGGTCACCCATCCCACCTCCTGTGCCCCCCCACCCCCACACCCCCACACACCACCCAGATCCCCCGGCTCTCAAATTAGTTCTGCAGATCCGGAGGGTTCGGTGTTTTTTCGGGCACATACGGCGCAGTGAGCACCGTGAAAGCGCGACCAGATGGGCGCATCAGCACACCTTTCCGCTCCTCCTGACGTCCACATCTATCCAACGTGGCTGCTCTCCTCTCGCGCGCGGCGCCTCATAAATATTCAAACGCAACACATGCGCCCCCCACTCAAAAATGCACGAATATGGTTAGCAATTTTTTTTTTGTCTCTGGATGGAAGTGTGCATATGCTCACACCTCTGAATAGAAATGAGTAATATCTGGTAGGGAAGCGACCAGGAATGTGTCAGACGCTGCATAAATCAGTGCGCAGCGAGCGCAGAAGTGTTATCTCTGAATACATGCAGTAATTAAACTTGATGCTAAATCGCGCGCAATCGCCCGGGCCTATTTACCGTGGACTCCTCTGGGGACGAACTCACCCCCCCCTCCTCTGTCCTTGCAGCCCCCCCCCCCTCAGTCACCGCCACTTGCAGCTTTCAGCGGGGCAGATAAGTGCGCACCGTGTTTGCTTTGGCGCACAGCCATGCGCATCGAATCTGCTGGTGCAGGAAAAGGAGGAAAAAGCGCACTGATAAAGTGCAACATAATGACCCCCCCCACACACACACACCCAGACCGCAGCACGGTGAGTGGGCCCGCGTGGGAGTGAACGGGGTCCCGCGGGGACCGGGTCCGGGTCCGAGCATCAGATACCATGGGCGAGGTGTGACTGAGTGGTGCGGTTTGGTGCTCAATCACACACACGACATTCAGCGGAATTAACCTGTGTGTGTGTGTGTAGGAGGGAGGGAGATGGAGAGATAGTGAGATGGATGGAGAGAGAGAAAAGAGAGAATTGTAGAATAAAGTGGTGAAACTCTCCTGTGTTTACAGTACAAACATTGTCCCCGGTGGTGGCCCGATCTGATTCGGGCCGCTGAGACTGCGGTTAAAGGGGCTTTCCACAAAACCTGCTTCCTTCATGGTAAGGAGCGACACCTCTTTGTGTTCGGACCCCCCACCTCCCCTTCTACCAACACCCCCCCCCCTCCAGGACCACTCACATTCACTGCCTCTCACAACAGGAAGAGAAAAGCAAAGTTCAAGAGCTCCATCTAGTGATCGTATAAAGAACCTGCAGGGAGTGATTTTAAAAAAAAGATGATTCAGATCATAAAGAATATTACTCACACAGTCATTAATCTTAAAAAGAAAACAGGTCGTAAAAAGCCAACGGGTTAGTCAGGAATGCACTTTATTTATTCCACACTTAGAAAAGGACATCAGAAGGCACTGGAGTGGTTTAGCACACAACCCTACATCATAGGAGTTACTGCAAGGTCAAGCTAAGGTCAAAGGTCAGCTCACTCCTTGCTCGTCTGCCGTACCAAAGATGGAGGAAAAAGCTTAATCCTTTTTTTTAATCTTTAGACAAGGACGACAGTGATCCTGACCTGAGTCAACTCTTGGAATCCCGCTGAGGGACGACTTGTCATGAGCGGAGTGACGCCTCTATCAGAAAAGGTTTTCTCAAGCCTCGGCCTGACCTACATGTTATCTGGCGGTGTGCTAAAGTGCAGCGGTACAACTCGCCCGGTATGTAACGCAGGTTGGACTATTTCCCGTGCTCGGTCATTTTGTCGTGTCCTTGACTAGATGGGAAAGAGAGAGAGAGAGAGAGAGAATGAGAAAGACTGGACGCCGAGCCAATGAATTGTACTCAAGGAAGCAAAAAGGTGCAGAATTCTGGGGTCAAGTTCATGTTCAGACTGTGAGATTTATAACAAAGAAAAAAAAAGTCTCCCAAAAAGATAAAATCTTTGACACCAGGCAAACATTCATGACACATCTGAGTAGAAGCATGTCCTCTTCCCTCGTCGCGTGGAACCCTTTGGGTGCTCCGGGATCTCTGGGTAGATTAAGGTTTGGCACTGGGTGATTACACTATAGTATAGTGTGCTTGTAGAACATAAAGGAACTAAAATAGAAGGACGGCCACAGAGATAATACGCAGGCAAAGGGAGAGTGTCACATACAGGCAGTGTGCATTTTGACTGGCGTGGCAGTGGAGACGACTTGCACTGTAGATATGAAGCAGCAGCATTCCTGTTCCAACTGAGATGGAGCCGGATAAGCACCAGTGGTCTCGCTTTGCTAACCTGATCCGGTCAAATATGGCAAAAGGGGGGTTGGGGGGGAGGCAATTATCCCGGAAAATTGGTTTTACTCGGACAATGGCCTTTTGTCATTGCTTTTAAAAGCATTATATACATACATGTTACTTGAGAATGACCAGATGTTCTCTGTATGTTCGTGTGCAGCTTGTCCTTCTGTCTTTAGGTTCTACTCTCCCCCTATTAAACGGTTTCTCTTGTCTTACTTTAAAAAAAAAAGGAAATAAGTAAAAGCATGTGATCTTTGCTATTAGAAATGGTAAGGAAGCACAAAAAAGTCTTTAGTCGCCGTCGTCGTCTCGACGCTTCAGAGCTTCATGGTTTCAGTCCTTCAAAAATGTTCCCATCTGAACAAATTTCATCACAGCAAGTGAGGAGCGACTCCCAGTAAGTTCTTTTTTCTATTTTTTTTTTTTTCCAGCCGTGATTCAAATCTACCAAATCGCAGCCTGATAAGAGTCCTCTTCCCAAAGGCAATCAACCACATGATCACATTTGCATGTCTATACGACCGGACCGGATCTCCGGCCCAGGTTTCCTGACTAGTCTCCCCCTGTCGTGTAGAGTGGGAGGAGGGTAATGCTACATGGTACTGAATAAAATAACGTTGAAAATAAAAATAATATTATTAGATATAATAACATTATAATTAATTAAACTCTAAGGATAAAAACAGTACAACGCTGCATTCTGTGAGGGATATCAACACAAGAGTTCATCTCAAAAATGTAAACAGTCTTGTTTCCTTTGAAATGGAAAATCACAAGTCTTCTCAAAGTTACTCTGGTTTATTTCCTCTTTATCTTGATTTTTCGAGCCGCGTCCGAATGTGCTCGACCGGGTTTTTAAAATTTGTTTTTTTATTAGTCCTTCTTAGCACCGGCCGCGCAGCCATCTCGAAGGGCAAATCTCGCTCTTCAAACTTCCAGCGTCGCCCGCGGCAACGCTTTCACTTCCTTCACCGGGTGTCACCGTAAAGCAACATGTGCTGGGGGTGGGAGGGGTTTTTTAGTCCAGTCATCCCGGGGGCTGCAGAGCGCGGTGCGTGTACCCCGACAGAGCGTCCCAGTTTCTCCACAAGAAGGCCAGCAGCAGGATGAGGAGGAGGGTGGAGAAGGAGCGCGAGCGGGTCTTCATCAGCGGGACCACGCAGTTGGCCACGGTTGACACGAAGACCAGAAGGACGGCCATGAGGGCCAGCAGCACGTTGATCAGCTTGCCCAGGATGGTCCTGGCCGTGGCGTTCTCCAGACCCTCCAACTGGACCACCTGCTGCTGCTGCTGCTGGAGCTCCATCTTAGAGATCCGGGTCTGGCACGCCTCCAGCGCCTCCTGCACATGACACACGGGACATATGGGAAAATGTCAAAAATGTCATGTGGTGTTACCCTAAAAACTCGGTGCAGAGTTCAACTAGTTTTATAATTAAGGTGGATTAAGTATTTAAAACCAAAATAAAATTGAATCGACCATATTTTACTTAACGTACTTCTCCCTCCGTTGATGTTTTTAAAATCCATCCAAAAATTACCAAATTTTTTTTTTAATATCTGGTATTTGGCATAATGAATCTGAATATTGAGTAGAATTATCTTATTTTACTGGTAGATAATTTTATTAGTATATAAAACATATCATTCTGTTAAAAAATTGAATTGATTTTTGTAAATATAAGAATGTTAAAAAAGGCCTTTTTGCAGCACCATTTCACCATTATTGTCTTTAAAATCCATCCAAAAATGACCTAAAATGTTTTAAAATACCTTGTATTTGGCCAGTGACTCTAAATATTGAGTAAAATTATCTTATATTACTGGTAGATGATCTTATTTCAATTTTCCCCATGATTTTGGCTAATTTAGGTTTAAAGAAAACAAGATTAGCATTTTTTTAAAACAAGATTAAATTGACCAAATTCAGAAGGAAAAAGAAAAAAACAAAATTATCTGGCAGAGAGTTATTTTATTTTATCTTATTTGATCAACCCAGTGTTATTCTTTCAAACAAACACAGAATTTAATGTCTAAGTAAAGCACTTTGCTTGACATCTGTTGTTTTAAACCTCCCCCTATAAATAAATTGACCCAACTTCGTGGACCTTTACCACCCCCTGCTGTCAGGAAAGGGAAATGCAGTCAAGGGGCAATTTGAGCTGAAAATACACTTCGCACAGACACACGCACAAAAACAACAAAAAAAGCTGTCATGCCATAGATACCAGGATGGGACAGCAGAAAGGAAATGCTTGTGTTATTAGCAAACACACGATGGACAGACTGGATCCTTCCTGTTGACAGTGTCAACACGAGCAATGAGCTCACGTCTTTAACTTGACACTGACGTCTACATGGAGCCACGGCGCTCTCACTAGGTGAATGAATTGTGAATATTTTTGTTGAAAGGTTAAAAACTCCATTTTGTAACATGAGGCATGAGATTGAGAAGCACTTTCTCCTGGTCGTAGGATCTACCTGTTTATTTCAGCAGCGTTTGCTGAATATATGAGAGGTTGGAGGCACATGATGCAGGGAATCGTCTATGCACATACACACATATGTAAAGTGAAGCATCACTGGGAATTTCGAAAAAGGGAAATTTAAAAATCTAACCCTATGAAAATGCTTCATTTAAGATTTGAAAACCTCTATCCCTATAAAATAACCATAAAGTTCTCCATTAAGCGGCTTATGCCCACTTTTTTAGGTGTGAGAAGACATGAATCACATCATCAACTCAAATATACATGTCAGTGAATCCTAAATCACAGACGGTGTATTACAGTATGAAATGCTCATGATATGTTTACCATCATCAGAGTGGCCTTCCCCATGACTCATCTGGTAGGAATTCATTTAATTATTAACTCAGATGTTCACACAAAATGAAAAATGATTTCTTGGTTGTTGTTTTAATATATATTGTTTTAATATATCAATTTATAATAATGAATTTGAATTTTATCATGTATCCATGTGCTATTAATTGTTTATTTATCATTAATTAATTTATCATTCTGTGGGCTACTTTAGCTTATTTCAAGGTTTTTCTTGATTTTGGTCAATTTAATCAGTTTTTTTAAGGAAATGTTAGTCTTGTTTTTGTTTTTTTAAATACCAAAGTGACCCGAATCCCTGCCAGTGGAGTAAGATATTTCTCCTTGATAGTGGACAGTGTGCTTGTGGGCCTGGAAGACGAACCTGGATGTCTCTGGCTCTCTCGTAGGACTGGTACGCGATCTTCTCCTCCATGCTGGCCAGCTCCTGCTTGAGGTTCAGGATCTCATTCTGGTGGAGCTCCGTGAGGTCGTTGAGCTGCTCCTCCAAACGCTCACACCTGAACACACACACACACACACACACACGTGAGCCGGACACATAATTAGCTTAGACAAAGAAAACACAAGCAGGAATTACTCGAAACGGACCCTGAAGGCACCTGACCACATGGCACTTGACTGAGCCGATGACTCGCTCTGACAGGATTAGGACATGCTTACTCATCTGCTGATCTCGCTGGCCAATCAGGGAGCGGCAGCGGTGCGAGACTGACCAATGGGACGCGCACGGTAGCGGCATGAGGGATCTACAGAATAATGCTGTTTATTTTGGCAGCCAGATACAATTGGATGGACAGCATAGACGAGAATAGACAGGAGTCAACACCTGTGTACGTTTGTCTGAGTTGGTTTCCTCTAACTAAATATTTCTGGTCGTGTAGGTAATATTAACAACAGGCAGTACGCAATGAGCTTTTTCTTTTCCTTTTTTATAATTTACTTTTCATTACTTAGATACTTCCAAATCGAATACTTGGGGTTGGTCAAAAAAAAGAAAAAGAACTGTTTAAATGCATCACTTTCACATCATTTTATCTTTATTTTTTTCCATTTACCCACCGAACGAATGTGAATCAATACATTCGTCTAGGGAAGCGACTATCTATTACTTTCCTTATTGATAACATGCAGATCTAGAAAATGAGGTTTACCCAGCGGCCAAGGTGACATCTTCAAAAAACACCAAGATATTCAATTTACTGCAGCCGAGTTTTCTCTTGATGGAATAATCATTTCAGCTCTGCGTTCTTCAACAGTGAAAATAATTATTTGCAGCCCTACTGGAGACGGTTTCATGTATTTCTTGGCCTTGCTGAAATTAAATTCCGTCTCTCAGGAGCTATACAGCCGCCCGATCAGTTTATGAATGATTATTCCCAGCGGACAGGCTGATAAGAGCTCCTTAGCGGTCATTCTGTGGGCTATTATTTTGGTTTTAGAGGACAAACACTAAGTGCTCTGGACATTTTAGGGAGAAAAATTCCCATGTTTCTTTCACTGTGCCTTACTGTCCGGCCTCTTAACTACCCTTTTAATCTTTGTGACCTCTTGTCAAAACATTCTGGAGGAATATTAGTAAGTTTTTTCAGGCCAACTGGCCACAGACAGACCAAAACAGAAACAGGAGGCTCACGGAGACATCAGATAAGCAGAGCCAGAAGAAGCGGCTGAAATAACACTGAAGATTTTTGTTCTTTAGAGGACACCTGTGAGTTCAGGTGTGTCTGTCAGTTTTCTGGAGGGCCTGTTTAAATTGACAATAACACCATAATTTTGCTGCATGCAGTGCTGAGGACAGTTTCTTCTTTAAGAGGTTTGTAAGAGACAAAATAAATTCAGTGTTTAAGAGGGTCAGTCAATCTGTTTCTGATATGCAGAAGCTGCTAACAAAGCGGTGTATATATATATATATATATATATATATATATATATATTCAAAATACTACAATTAAGACAAATATCAATTAGATGAGTTATGATGGCTGAATGGGGTTTGCATTAAGTTTCACCTTCCCACACTAACACTGCTTGTAGTAGTATAACAGTAGTAGTATAACACTAAATAATCACTGAAATCCTGACAGAATCTTACACCCAGACAGGGCTGAAATAGACAAATATTTGAACAAAGCAACATTTTGTGCTTCTCTCCTTCCTGCGGCGGCATCTTATCTGCGCGACGAGGGCTGAGACTCTCTCTCATAAAAAACAAAATACAGAAGTAGGACGGATGCTGAGACAAACCTGAGGCTGAGGCTGACCTCAATTGACTCAGACATCCCGGGTCTGTGCGTGTGGACGAAGATGCAGATGCAGTCTAATAATTAGGCTTGTGTGACTTGTCAATACTTACAACAATTCTGCGTGTGCTCGAAACGCAGCTGAAATTAATCTGTGTGTTTGTCATGAGCTGCTGCTCCTTATACGAGAGCCGTGTGGCCGGAAGCCAAATATTTTCCAAGGTGGCTAAATATAGCTCCTCTGGATTACACAATGTCAGACTTTTAGGGGATTTCTTGTGCTAAACGGGTTTGGCCTGAGTCCACGTACACATTCTTGCACCTCTCCTCTCTCACCTGAACCGCTCTTCCTGCAGCGCCTGCATGACGACCGTATAGTCTCTCTGATAGTGGCTCTTCAGGCCGTCCAGGCTCTCCTCCAGCCGTGCCTGGCCCTCCCTCAGCTCCTGCACCTCCTGTAGCAGCATGTCCAGGCTGGAGCTCTGGCTCCTCTCCAGCGTGTTGCCCTTGGAGCTGGGGGGTCCCCCAGGGGCCCCGGTGGTGCTGTTGGCCCCCGCTGAGCCCGATGTGGCGCTGGAGCAGTCGTCCTCGCTGCCGTACTTGGGGCTGGACTGGAGGTGGTGCCCGGCGCCGCCCAGCGAGCGCCCGCCGGCCCCCATCATTCCCTCGTCCGCCGAGGGGTCATCCAGGGAGTCTTTCAGCGAGGGGATGTTGTCGGCGCTGCCGAACTTATTACGGATCAGCGAGGCGATCTCCCGGGGCTTAGAGACGACGGCGCCGGCGGCCGAGTGGGTGGCCTGAGAGATGCTGGAGAGGCCGCCCTTCACGCTGTCCACCACGCCCTCGCTGAAGCCTGTGACTTTGGCGCCGACGTCCTTCAGGCCCTGCTGCATGTCCCGCAGCACGTCCTTGGGCTGCCGCGGGATGCCGTTGTGCTCCACCTCACGCAGCTTCCGGTGGTAGTGGTCCAGTTTTCTCTGCAGCTGCTGGATCGTCTGCGCCGACTTCTGGTTCTTCTTCTCAAAAACCTGACGGGACGCAAAACGGGTTTTCATTAGTTTGAGGAATTAACATTAGACTGCAAACCCCCCCCCCCTTCCTGTTAGGGACAAATATACTGAGCAAACAGGTTTGATGTTAATGCACTGATTGCCACATACACAGTGATGGGAATAACAGTGTTAAGATAATACTATTTTAAATAACAGATAATTACTTCTTCTTATATTATTAAGACACTGTTACTACGCGTTACTTGCCCCTTGTCCAGTTAAAAGAAAAGGGGGGGGTTACAATCACAGTGTCAAGCGTCGCAACAGGTTGTATTTAAACGTCTATGACTATAGTTGAGTTATGAGCCGGTTTAGCTGCTACTTTATTTCTCACCATCATAGACAGCTGTGGATGCAGCTAACAAACAATAAACTATGTAAGAAGTTCACGAGTGCTGCGTCTTTGCATTTTTCCCTCACTGCAGCATTTACAGACCCTCAGGAAACCCCAGTACATTTTTTTAAACTTAAAAAACTTCCTAGGTAACTAGTTACTTTCATAGTGGAGTAACTCAGTTACTAACTATCTGTAACTATAACTTTATTTCCTTTTTTTCAAAGTAATATGCCCAACACTGCACATATGTAAATAGGAAGACACCCTTACAGCTCTCAGTTTCACCTGCTTGATGCGTGTGCTCTGCTGTTTGTCAGCATTGTTGGCCAGCTTGAGGTACTCGGCGACATTGTCGTCCCTGGCCGTCTGCTCGATCTTTATCTGCTCCGTGAGCTTGAGGATCTTCTGCTGCAGCTGGGCGATCGCCTGCTTGGTACGCTGGGGGTCCGGGGTGCAATCCTCGCCCGCAGAGAACGAGCCGTCCGCCCCGCACGACACGGCCAGTGGTGTCTGGCCCAAGGCGCTCACCTCCAGCCGGTCGATCTGAAGCAAAGAGACAGAGTCGAGGGGAAAAAGAGAGAGGGGGATCGGGGTAGGTGAAGGGTCAGAGAAGGAAAATAAAAGGGGTGGGGGAGACAGGGAAGAAAAAAAAGTGTGAGTTGCATTTTAAGGTGTCTTAGTCATTTTGCTGACACACGCCAAAAAAAACGGAGGCTTCTGCAATTCTGCGGCCAGTCGGAAAAGAGGGCAAATTGAGTCAGTTGACTCGCGGTCAGTTTCTCTTAAGAAGAAGAAGCAAAATAATATTTGTGCAACCAGTGATTTACAAAGAAAGGAAAGTAGAAGACAATGATGACTATCATATTTGACCATACAAAACCAGTGTGTAATCTATTCATCCACAAGTCTGTATTTACATGGGTAACACAGGCAATTACAGGATAACAATATTATAAGAATATCTTTTTTCCTTTTTAGGTAGTGGTAATAAAAGACAAGCCTGACAGGATATTAGATTTTTGTTTACAGCTGTTTCACAGATAGTTTATTCAGATACCATTCTGATTTCGTCTATAGGCCAGTAAACATTTCTGCAAAAGAAAAGAAAAATCAGAGACACTATCTAAATCGTATTTTTCCTGCATTTTCATTAAACCAGATAAACACACCCTGCGAGGATGATGAACCCCAGCACCTTCAATCACACAGACAAGGCGATGTGATTCATTTCCTGAGGGAAGAACACACTCCGGCTGCTGCTGCTGCTGGAGTTAATTTTCTAATCTGCTTCAAGGGGGATTGTGATCAAAAATATTTCTGTCATCACTGAGCATGCACACGAAAAAGTAGAAGCAGCTGAAGCTGACAGCCGCACCGCGGGAGCTCAGAAGCAAAGCGGGCCAGGGAAAGGATTCTCACCCACAGGTCACACATCATCACTTGTACAAGGCTTGTCATGGTTACCACACCTTAACAGGTCAAAACAAAACAAAAAAAAAGCCCAGAGGCTCACGTTCAACAGCATGAGTAACTGATGACAGGAATCACAATCAGCAACACAAGGCGTGCTGCATCCGGGAGAGAAACTACAAATCCTAGTGATAATAAATACAGAGAAACTCCTCTTCTGCGTAAAAAACGTGCGTTAAAAGCGCCGCTCACCTTCCCATTGGTCAAACGGAGAAACTGTTCCCAGTGCATTTTCCCCACAGTGAAGCCGGGCTGCGATTGTTCATCTGCCCCGACACGGAGTCGCACAGCTCGGGTTAGGGCGGTTTGGTCTACCCTCCTGCTGAAGTTTCAGCGGACGCTGCCGTCGCTGGCGACTCGCCGCTCGGTTTATTTGTCAAAGTTGGAAAACACCTGAAACCGCGTCCGCTGGGCAGAGCGCGAAGCCCCGCCCCCTCACGCCTGACGGATGACATCACCCTGTGAGCCGCGCGGCAGGCGGCCGCCGATCATCCCCGCTGAGCGCAAAAATAGCTCCGCGGTTACGGACTTTGCCTTTTGCTTTTTTTTTTTTTTTTACTCTTCACTGAGAAACGAATCGTCAAATTCACAGACGCATAAAGACGCGTTATAGGTGATGATGTCACTGCTCCAATAAAGATAAGGTTTAATTGAAAGTTTATTGTCCTGGTATGATGACACATGGGATTTGTTTTTTAGTAGCCCTAAAACAACTTTTACAGGTTTCCTTTTTTAAAGTGTTGATATCCCCGACAATATGTGAAAAATGTCATGTAATGTAACGCTTAAAAGTTACCAGATACCAGTTTAACTCTCTTAAAAAGTAAAAAAAAAAATGCTATCAAAAACTTCTTAAAAGTTTTTTCAGTGACCCATATATTTATGTTGAATAAATAAGTACCACAAATCGTCTGTGTCTATTTTTACATTTCCGCTTCCCTTAAGCATTAATATTAATAAGGCTGTCCTCTGATTGGCTGATTTGAATTGCTGTGAATAGGGTAAAGGTGGGCACAGTCACCGGATAGTTATGACATCACAACTTTAGGGCAGTAGTGACAGCTTGTTTTTAGGCACAGTTTCTAAATACAGGCTGTTTGCGTTCCTCTGTGGATTGAGTGTTTAGAGACCTGCACCTGCTTATAATAAAAAAGCAACTCAAATCTCACTTTATGCAACTTATAAAGCAAGATAAAGATACTCAGGTAATCTCAAACATACAGATACAGGTCAACAATCTATCTTTACTAGTCAGACTGGTATTAATTACTGGATACAGGTAGAGCGACTACAGAATATTACTAATGATGATTAGTAAACAAAAAATGAATGAACTACATTGTAAAAACACAACACAAATTCAAACAAAACATCCCGAATGCTTGTTTTCCCCAATATATTTCACAATGAATCGGAAAAACTAAAAAAAATTACAAGCAAGGCAGACAAATATTTGCAATCAGACAGTTGCACATGTGAAGTGGAATGGTGTAATCGAGTTGAAGAAGAGGCTACGAGGGCAGACCGGGAGTCTGGGCTGTAACGTGAGACTATATCAACTCCCAGTCTTTCAGTGTGTGTGTGTGTGTGTGTGCCAGCGGATAGGGAGGAATATCAGAGGGCAAGAAAAACCAGTCTGACATCCCCTGACCAGAGACTCACACACACACACACACACACACACACAATTAGCCCCAGGCAAATTCCTCCAAATACTTCAAAACACAACAGATTTGGCAATTCATTACAAAAAATAGAAAAAAAGGTCATTTGGCGGCTTTAAAATGAAGCGGTGTGCAGTATTATACATCGACTCATTAAGTCTAATCATAATTAAATCCTGTTGATGGGCCGCCTACCAGATCAAATGAATCAAGAGAACCAGAATAGCCCGCTGTGCTGGCACCGGAGAAAAAATAAGAAGGTGACGTTTCAGAGCAGCACCTGGCCTGTTCTCGGTTATAAACACAACTGTATTAATAGCTTCATCAGGGCAAAGCATGAATGAGGGGCCTGAATGTGAACTCTGAGTAAACTTGAGGACTTTTCAGTTTGCTCTTGTCACACGGATTAGTCTGCGTAATCAAATAGGCGCCCTCTGACTACACATTATAGATAAAGAGGGCCAAAGGACGAGGTTTAGAAACCTGCGATAAGAAGGTCTGTAAACTCGTATACGCTGGCATCATTTCAACTTTCACTGATCACTTAGAATTCACTGTCAGCAGAATTCTTTAGTTTATGTAAGGCCTTTTTTTAACAACTCAGATATGTCTTTATGACTGGTTACCGCATAGTTCTGATCTCATAATCATAGTCTGATGCTACCACACATAGCAAAGCAATCTGTGTGGAGAGATGTGAAATTCCTGCTTACAGACAACTGGGCGAACTAATTGGAATTGTTTGTATGATCTGTGTCGTCCCTCCCAAACGGTCCAGTTTTTCCGCGAGTAATCACGCATGTAATTAAAGATGGCGAGCTGAGGGATTAGGCTAATTTCCCAGGGTTAACGGAGCCAAACGTGTTGGATGTGCTGAGCCGCCGAAGCATGGAGCGACAGGCACTGCATCACTGGAGAAAGTGTAGCCTTCCAGTAGCTGTGTGTGTGTGTGTGTGTGTGTGTGTGTGTGTGTGTGTGTGCGTGTGTGTAAATGAGGGTGAAAGGCTGCTTGATCTCGCTCTCATTAGACTTTTATCAGCTAGACGGAAAGATAAAGGTTCAGTTGGGACCTGTAAACTGTCTCATGGCTGCTTGCATGCACAGCGCACACGCATTCATTCTCAAAAGACACGTTTCTTCACTCACGTGCCTAAATATCCCAAAACCGGGTCCGCCTGCCGCTGGTGGGCCTAGTTGTGCAACGACCCCTGATCCAAGTAAAGCTGGATAGAGCCGTGAAAGGGCAACCCCGATTTACCTTGGATCCGCGAGAGGCCTGAGAAAAAGCGCAGCCAGAACCTAAATGCTCAGACCTCCGGGCCATACGTCTCACACAATCGGGCATTTAGAAAGTATTACCAGGCTAATGTGGTTAGATATGCATCACACATAATTAGATATACATGCAACAAGAACATCTTGTGCTGCCCCATATCAATCTCTCTCTCTCAGCCACATTCAACACACATATGGCCCAAATTCCTGTGAGTCTGTTCAGTGTAGGTCAGAACAGAAAATGGAAGGGGAATCTGCTGCTATTCCCAGCCTTTATCCTCCTCTAAGTCCTGTTTAATGTGTTTTTTTTTCTTTGTCAGAGGATTCAGGTGTGTTAAGGTTCAGTTAAAGTCAAAGAGATGTTCTGATGGACAGAGTGGAAACAGACACGGCCGTAAGCTTCTTCCCGCACGCTGATGGATATCTATACCCTGAGCAGGTCAGACAGACTGGAATTCAAACCCTTTTTCCTGAACAAACTGCTGTATATTGTTTAAACATGTATGTATTTGCAGCACATATTTAAAAATGGATAGCGTTTGTAATTTCTTCCAAACAACAGCTTTCATGTCAACCTTGAATAGAGTATTTATTGTAAACACATACGGCACTGCACTGAACTGTGGCTTTCAGTGTTTTGGATGCAAACATCATCATCGTCCGAAACGCCTCAGCTCGCTCACCCTTGCTCTGTTTTTCCTGCGTTTTCTACGGTCAAGGTCAAGTTTTGCCCGGCTGTGAGTGCAGAGGTACGGTACCTTGTTGGTCGTCAAGCCTCGCATTCCCGCCAAGTGTCAGCTTGTGTTTTTCTTGCGAAGCGGTGGCGTCATGTGCCAAGATGCGAGTGTGATACCGCAGGGGGATACTGTAACTTCAGGTTTCTTTCTGGGAGCTGTGCAAACCTCTCCTGTTACTGCATTCTCTGATGTGAGGGGGGAAAAAGTGCCAAGCTGATATGTCATGGTACATCATGGTTGTCACAGCTGTAGGCTGGACTAGCTGCCTCCCTGACCCCGCTTATCTACAGAGTCCAATATCCATGAGAGACGAGAGCCGTGTTGGACGTAGGAAACAGGATTTTGAGGTGAGCCAGCAAAGCTCAAAGCTCTGCATGTTATCAATGACTCCTCTGCATTCATACCATTTGTATCTGTCTGACTTCATCACTCACCCTTTGCATAGGCAATCACCTCTGACTGACTGAACTTCACACTCCTGATTACTCCGGTTAGTTTGATCTTTAGCCCCACAGTCCAGGGATCAGAAATTGAACATGGTTGTCATAGCGGTAATATGATAGCACTGAGTCACCCCAACGGCCTTTATTCAACTGATAAAAATCAGTTTGTGCATGAAAGTGTGTGAATCTGGCTGCAGACTACTGTAGAGATGCAGTGATGTGTGTAGGTGCATTTAATTAGTTTTTTTTTTTGTTCATCTTCTCATTTCCACACAGCATCAGTTGCCATCCAGGCGTTGCTGAAAATGACAAGGAAGCAATGCCTTTAACGAAAACCTGCTTGTGCTTCCTTATGTTTTTTTAGGGGGTTTTCTTTTAAGGAGATCCGACGCGGCAACAATGAACCCCATTCACCAGATATAGAAAATTACATAACTCCATGTGATGCTGAACAAGGAGCAGTTTACCCAACACATGCACTCATGAATTAGCACGCAGCACAAAGTCGCGCTAATATAATCACGGCAAACAGACAGAGACACACATACAACCAGGCGCGCGGCCAATGCCTGCCAGTGTTGTTGCAAAAAAGAATTCAGAGGGTGTGAGAAAAGCCCTTCGTCTTCACATCCAAAAGGAAGCAAGACCCATACACACAATCAAACACACACACACACACACACACACACACCAGCAGCTGAGAGAAACGTGAAAAAAAAAAAAAACACAAAGGCTTTGCTTGGCCTCCATTATCACAATAAAGAATTTTATAAACCAAGACAAAAGTCTCATACTAGATTTTGTGTAACACATTTAGTTATAACACTGAATGTTCAAGGCAGCCGTTTCAACAGGTCAGTGGATGTGTGAGACGTCAACGTGCACAGATATACTGAAGAAATTAGCACGATGAGTCAAAACCTGAAAAATTACACGCGGGCTGAGACTCACAGTGTTGGGGGCGTCAGCGGTCACCAGGTTGAGGATGACCTCCATGGCGGGAAGCTGCATGTGCACGGCCTGGACCGCGCTTCAGTTTGGTCTGCAGCTCTGTTTGTGTGTCCCTTTTGGGGGGAGGAGGGGTGGGGGGAGACGAGCACGGCCGAGGCAGAGGGGGCAAGAGCGCGGCCCCGGGAGGCCACTCATCACTCAGGACATCTCCCCAAACAAAGTCCATTTGACTCAAAGTCCACTCAAAAACTCCACTTGACAACAAGGAGGCAGAGACTCCCGGGAATTGCTGTTGGCTTGATTGACTATCCAGAATCCATGGAGGGCTCAGTCCTCCAGCAATGAATGCAATGAGTCTAGAGAGCGATCTGCAGCCGCTCTTCAAAGCCCATGACCGCGCTGCAGCGCTAGCACACGCTCCGCGGTACGCTGAAACACACACACACACACATACGCGCTTCAACAAGCACGACTCCCACAGACAGCTTGCATTAGTGGGAGAACAAGGACTCCTCTGGAGCAAAGTCCCAGTCTGATGCCGGGGTGTGAGGTGGCAGAGCCGGGGCGGTTAATCGGATGAAAACTTTCAGGGGCAGGATGAAGGCAGGGTTAAAAGAAGGAAGAGTTTACTGTGAAGCGCCAGTGTTTCAAAGAGTCCGTCGGGCAGAAAATCCCTCAGAGGGGAGAAAAAAGAGAGAGGCAGAGACCCGGAGGACGGATGTGAAGGGGAGCGAGGGAGCAGACAGGGGAGAGAGAAAAAAAATAGCCCACCAGGAGCTGTCACTGAGAGGGAGACGGAGCGAGAGAGAGAGGGAGCAAAGGAGAGAAGGGTTGTGAGAAAGCTTCATGAGGGGTGGAGGGGGCGGAGGGGGCTTTTCTTCTGTTTGGAGTTTCTAGGCCAGCTTCAAAACAGCGGCTAGCAGAGGCAAAAAAAAGAAAGAAGGAGGGAAAAAAATCTTGAACTCCCTCCCTTCAATTATAACACAGTTTGATTGTCACAGCCAATCAGTTTCCCGAGTGATCATGCTATAATGAATCACCTACTGCAGCCTGCTAACCAACAGGGCCGGGCCGGGCGCCTCCACGGACCAATGGCGCGTCCGGAACGATCGAACCGTGCCGTCAGGAAAAATGTCTTGAGTGTTTTCCACATGCCCCCGTTGTATAAGGCCAAATGCAACAATTTTAGTTTAAGGTGTAGGGGAAAAACAACCGTGCACCCAAGAAAAATCCCAGATTACACAGATTACTCGTGTGATGCAATGAAGTCATATGATGACGATTACAAAGCTGCTTTTCACAACTGTGCATATGTGCATGTGCACACATGCAACAGCAAAGCATGACAGTAATCACCTCACGATCACTTATCTACTGTGGAAAGTGCTGCAACATTGCTATTGCTATCATAACACCGGCATGGTTATCACACTACGTGAGTGCTAAATTACATAACCGTTTATTAGCCAAATGTCAAAATGACACTATCCACGCAGATAAAACACCCTGAGGCAGTTTGACCCGAGGACACTGTCAAAATGAAATGATTCATTGGTCGCCCTCACTGCCTTTAAACACATGCAAATTCCCATTCAGATGCTCCTACAAGCACCGTTTCATGAGCTCAAGCTCATCGGGTTTTAATAACAAAATCTCGGGTGTTTGTGAGGCCATCACTTTCCAAAAGTGTACAAACCAATTAGGGAGAAAAAGCAAAGCAGGGAGCGCAGGGGGTAAGGCAGGACAAGGGCTGCTAAAGACTTCTGTGCAGAAGCCGAGAGGAGGGGGGGGGGCGGCAGGGAGCATGAATACAGGCTTTAATGAGAGAGCGGGAGGAGTAAGGGGACCAGGGGGAGAGGGGGGTGAGGGTAGGATTTAGGGAAAAGGCTGCTTATATAAGAACAAATCTAAGTTACTCAATGGACGGTGTGAGTGTGTGACGTGGAGGTTTGACCCCCGGTACTGAATCAAACCGCCACACGGCAGCGTCTGTGGTTTTAAATCAGAGCATAGGTCTAACATTACAAGAAAAATGATCAGTTTATGAAGCTGCTTTTCACCAAAAGCTATTTTTCCTGTTAAAATCCCAAACCCTCTGACATGGGGCCATCATCAATATCTGAACCTGAACCTTTAGTTTAGATTCGACGCATTAGTTTGAGTTCTCTATAATCACCTTTTAACAGGATATATTCCTCATGACCTGTCATAATCCTCAGGGGAATTTCTATGATTTTATGGATAGATAATTGATCTTTGAACTCTTGTCTTATTAAACATTGAACTTTGCATTGTAGATAATTTAGCTACTCTTTTTTTTCCTGATCTGGGTCATTTCGATTTGTGTTTTACAATGTAAATAAAGTATTGCTTCATGATTCTTTATTGATACACTATTGCCAAATCTTGATTTAAAAAATAAAATGAAAAATATATTTAAATGTTATCTAAGATGGGGTAAAACCATGGATTATGTGAAACTTACACCTCAATGTGGCTTCTGAGAAGTATTTCTTCCTAAGTCACAGATATTGTGATGTACAGTATTGTAGATGAATTTTCTTGCAGAATCACAACATGGTGATGGTGTTGTTGGTGTGAGTTAGCCTGTGAGTCCTCACTCATTCACAAATATAGTACCAGTCACACTTTCTCATTCAAGGGAACATGTGTTCCAACTTTTGACTGGCTCTGTGTTCTCTTCTTCAGCCTTTAAAACACTCCCATCATGAGGTCTTTTTTTTTTTAAGTGTCAATCATCACTCAATAAGAAGAATCTCAGACCGGATCTTCTGACTAACAGCTTCCCTATAGAGATGATTGCATTACATACATTCTTGTCCTGACTCTCTGTGTCATTCCGGCCTGAAATCTCCTATGTCAACTATGTGCCCCCCAGCGGTTTCTGTCAGTCTGGGAATACTGTCTCATAGGGTGACTAAGGACTTCTTTACACACTCTGTGATAGCACGCCTGCATAACATACCCCGAATAGCAGAGGGGCTCCATAATGACTAATTCCCATAGGGGGGTATACTCATGTCCTGACAAGTGACTGATGCCTGAAAAGAAACAGGAAATAGAGACATAAGCCTGAAGGACTGTTTTACTGTATTAGTGCTACGTTGGCTGGTCAAAAGAACTTATTAATACTTACACTGCCAAAAGTTAAAGCTACATAAATAATAGAAGCCTTGGATAGATGATATATCCTTGCAATACAAAATATTAGACCTAGTGGGGCACTATAATTTAATAAAATGAAATACAATTAAATATTCAACTGTAGTATGAAATCTCAGACAGTTTGTCAGGTGAGATTTTGAATAATTACACATCTTGTTACCGCATGCCAAACATATTATTCATTAGATGTCATGGATTGATTGATTGATTGACAATTTACTGTTTCTTTCTCCCATGAAATATGTACAAAGTTCAATAGAGGCACATGTAGGGTCTAAATTGTGGCAGCAACATGCCAAGTTAAATTACATGAATATATTAATGGAACTTATGTCAATTCTATTTGTTAAAGACAAAAAAAGGCTATGGTGAAGGAATGCAATAATTCCACAATCTCATTTATGGCTTAGAGCCAGATGATCAGCGCAAACAAAACAGGTCTTTTCCTCTCTCACGAACACACTCACACACACACACACACACACACACACACACATGCATTTTACGCATTTGTTAGGAGGACATGACCTGCTGAACTGGTGATGTATGCAGCCAATCCAAAGCAGGCATGCTTATCTCATTATATGACACACCCGACAGTATCACTTAAGGCTACAATAGGATCATATGATTTATAGTTTGGGAACTTTTGAAGCAAGGAAAAAAAAAACAAAGAATTATACTCATTTTAAAATCATTATCTATAAAGCCCCAAAACGGTGCACCTATAACAGATTTTTTCTACAATAAAACATAAACTCTAAGGCTTGAGCATCAGACAAAGAATGCAATGATAATTAGCTTTAGAGAACTGTTCAGCCATGTTCTAAAAATAAATTAGAATATGTTACTGTAAGTGAATATTTTTCACGCTACAAATAACTGGCCTATGTAGATGATGTTTTTCATGTATAATGTATGATTTACATAACCTCAGATGACTTTTCTGGTTTGACAACAGTACTGTACACTTTGAATAGGCGATGCTCTGGCCAATGAGCTCACATGCATGAAGGCATAGAGAATAACCGATGTGGAGACGCTTCCTCAGCCAGTGTCTCTCATCATACATAACACTCATTGTCATTCTGAGGACAGAGCCTGGTGCTGAACTGAGGCCAGGCGGGAGCCACACAGCCAAAAAAAAAACATTCTGGGAGAATCCGGAAGAGACAAGCGAAGAGGCCGGCTCTGATGTAACCCGACCACATATAGAGAGTGAGAGTAAACAGAAAACTTGAAGTGAATTAGGGGGCAATGCTTTTTGGATATAACAAAACCCAGGGTCAAATATAGTGTAGCAGTGGTAGTTTCGAGGATTTATATGGAACAAATCAAGCTGTTATATACAGGAGAGTGTGAACAGAAGCTACTGATCAACCAAAATAGCTCATTGTTGTACAGCGACAACTCCACCGTCCCCCTCCATGTGATTGTGAATTATGACGGGGTGTGCTGTGGCTCGGTTTAGGGGTGTGCAAGGTTACGTAAAGGCAGAAGAGCGAGAGCTTTGTCTGCACAGACTGGGGGTAATTCATGCCTGAGTGAAGAGACAACCGTGACTCGGGACTCAGGCCTTTTTCTGAACAATACCGCCCCCCCTAAAAAAAGAAGCCCCCTGTCCAACCCCGGCTGTCCAGTCCTCTCCAGTCTGAGCTTCTATATAATCAATGGCCCTATTAGCAGTTACATAAACCACTGGGCACTTTATACACAGGGGCCATTATGACTGGCAAGGTCAGAGAGCGTGAAAAATCGTAGTGGCCAACTCCAATATTGGCATCTGCAAGAGGCCGCCAGGCAGGAAGGAAAAGAAACAAACAACAATAACAACAAACCCAAACAATGAAGTGTTTTCAGTCCCCTGTCTGGAAATATAAGGGCGAATAACATCCGACCTCCGCTCAAGCATGTGGGTGCTCTTTTTCGTTCACTGTATATTTACTTAGGAAAAAAGGGGGGGATGCATGACATGCAAAAGCCTGAGAGAATTAATATGCTCAGTATGCGCACAAATACATGCACCAAGTGGCATACAGAACACACAGAGAGCCTGGGTCTGCAGCTATTCTGGATTACAAAGAATTTCAAGCTTCTACATACAATGTAATTTTAAAATGTTAGTTCAACCATTTTCTCACTCACTTGCTTTTAAGATACTTGACCTGGGAATTTGAGTTTGGGGCTTAGGATTCAGAAGGACAAGAGCAACCTGTCCCTGGTTAGATCATCAAACTATTTTTTCACATGTAAAATGTGCTCCAAAGTAATGATTAGTAATAATAAATAATTAGACAAATTAAATAAGTTCATTAAAAAATACGTAGTAATAGTTACAAACAAGACAAATCATCCATCCTGGTGGTTTGGTTCTTAATGACCATCCACTACACTTCACCATTTCCATTGAAACCTACTTTCTTTAAAAGAAGTAGTATCAGAGTGTTATATCTGATTTATGGTTTGGACAGCCGGAGTTTATAGTGCTATAGAATAATATTTAAAACCTTTGACAGTTAATGTAGCATATCTGTTTGGTTTATTGACATCGGAAAATGACCTCACTACACAGATAAATCGCCAAGGCCGTTATATCAGCCAATATCAGCCTATAGAAGATATACCCATACCGGCCTGTACACTAAGGTAGTCAATAAGTAACAAGAATTGTGGTGCAGAAATAGGTTTAAGGTAAACCTCTGAGTATACACAGTAGTGCAAATTTGTTCAATAAATGTTTTTAAGGAATTATTTGTTTGGTTATGTTATCTGCTCATGTAAAAAATATATACTCTATACTCTCAACTACTGATATTATATCTGCCTTAATAACTAAACAAAACAAAATAAACAGTAAGGGTTGAGCTTTAATTTTCACCATGATGCTTTTTTGGTATTTCCTTCATATGTATGAGAGCCAATGTGCACGTGATGGTGTGATATGTGTGAAAAACAGTGTCGGTCCAAAGCACGTACAGTAAAGCAGACTGTGTGGATGGAAACAGAATGGGAATACGATGGAACACAGATTGTATACATGAAGAAAGACAAAGTGGGTGTGCGGGGCGAGACAATGTTTGTCCATTGGTGGTGGTTGTTTTTTTGTTTGGTGCTGCGTCTGTTTATGCTCAACCCATCCTGGTTATGCAACATGAAAATAGAAAAGGGCACTGGCCCAAAATGCAGACTTCATCTTGGCTGGAGGCTGCACAATACCTAGAGTACCATGGGGCAGCGACACGCTGCCAGCCTATTCATAAGCAGGAAGATGAAGGATCTAGAACAATCAGTACTAGCTTTTTGGCCCTGAAAGATTATTTGGTCTGGCCCCTTCTCAGTTTTCTTCTCCTCTCCGCCCAAATCCCATAGCATTACGGCCCCATGTTGACCTTGCTGCCCGCTGACTGTAAAAACAGATTTATTGAGGCCTTCCCTGTTTAGGAAGATTTAGCCAGGCACTGGTGTGTGTGAATAAGGCCAGTAAGAAGCTGTAGATTTCATAAAGAGGGGGACCGATAATGAGAAACGGCAATTCTTATCAGAGTTCCACAGCTATTATCTAATGAAAATCTTAAGAGAGCATTCTTTCACTGCCTGTTAGGATTATTTAACAAATAAAATAATGGCTATCCAAAACTACACTAAATCATACTGTGACATTTACATCACTCAGGCCTTTTTGACAGCGTACTTTTGGATGATACGGTCGCAGTAGGAAAAGCACAGGTGTAATCAATAAGTCCAGTGTCAAGTAAGAACCAGCCTCTACAACAGCAGGGCCCTATAACTTGCACATATAATTGGAAAAGAGCCATAATGATTCATATTAGTGGCAGCTCACAGCCTGTGTGCATGCTGTGAGAAAGCCAAATGACCCTAGTGAAGGTTAGAGTTGAGACAAAATCAAACTCTGCTCTGCTTTGTTTAACACACATCGACATTACATCAGAAAATCCAAATTCATAATCCTGTAAAAGATAGGATGAATCTGAATGATCATGTCATAAAAACAGGGAGAAATCTTGCCACAAATCTTCAAGTCTTCTAGAACATTATAAACCAAATACAGCCTTGGTCCACTAGGGGGCGATAGACCATAAAAGATACCACAGCCTTGGTATGGCGGTCAATTTCCTGTCAATACTTGTCTTCCTTTTTTATTACATTCTTTTATTATCACTCCTTAATTGACAGACATGCGGCCCCTTATGTAACTTTATCCTGACGTGATATGGAACTCAAACTAAGACACACAGGTACCTTGTGGGCTGAAGCCGTGATGGAGGGAGGAAGGGAGGATATGCCTTGTTTGAGAGACAAACACGAAATGGCACGGGTGAGGGCGGCAAATGCTTTAACCTTTAGGATGATATAATGTGTCAAGACAGGAGATAATGAAAAGAGATCAGAAAAAAAGTGTGTGAGCTAATGTGGTACATTAAAAGATTGTCTGAGTCACTCTAAATCTTTAGGAAAAGGCTAAAAGACCCAGATCTGTTGCTAACACCCCCTTTACTTGACTGGAATGGTTTTATTTGAGTCTAATTTAATACAGTAAAAAAAATGTGCGGGGGTGGGGATTTTGCTTCAATGCATTCTATACATTGCCTCTGTGCACTGCTGGCACTTATTACTTTAGGCATTATTTGACTGAATAAAAACCAATATAGTGTAGTGTTGTTTCAGTGGTCTGGAGGTAATCTTCCAGTGGCGAAAAATTAGATGTTGTAATGGTGGAATTTTGAGAGAATATGAAGGATTCCTAGGATTCCTACTGGCTGGAACATGCAAGTATAAAAGAAGCAATGGTTTTGGTTCTTAATGGAGAGAAAATATGACAATATTTCCCAGAAGGATGCGATCAGATTTGAATTGTGTCTGCAAGAGTCTTGTAAGTGGGTCAGTGGAGCAGAGCTGAGCTCAGCGATCTATAGCCTCATCCATAATTCATCAGAGTCACACAAGCGATAGGACGGAGCAGGGAGTGGCAGGGATGCAGAGCGCGCCTCTCCCCCTCCCAGAAGGAGCAATTTCCCTTTGAAAACAATCACTCTGAGCAAGGAGGAGGAGATAATATTTTCAAAAAGGTGCACAGCTGTGTATTTTGACAACACGGGGTCAGGAAGTCCATTTCCAGACCTAATACAGGGATCTAGCACATTCATAGAGAGCAAAGTGGATTCAAGATGATGGTTACAAATGAAGGGACAGTGTCCGGCGATCAGACATGTGGGTCAAGGTTGACTAAAACATCCCTCGCTGACTGACTATGTGGCAATCCTGCAACGGCTGAGAAAACAACATAGACAGGGTGCATGCCCACACTAATGTGCTCTTTCACACACTCAAACACACACATACACACACCAGCCATAAGAGGAAGGACCAGCTGCAGGCCAAAAATAAATACACAAAGGATGACCCATAGTGACTCACTGCTGACATGTACATTTAAATGCACATGACCTCATGCACAGAAAACTAACTTCAAGACATTCATTCACATTACAAATGACACATACAACAACCATCATATCAATCTGATAAAAAGGAGTTCGTTCCTAACAAAAACATGAATCACAATGTATTGTTCAGAGATAAACATGACTGATATTCATCTGCAGATAAGAACATGTGCAAACCAATTTCTCAAGCTGTAGAATATTAGTCTGTGTTGCTTTTTCATTGCTCAAGACGTATTTATGCATTTTTACATGTCCTTGAAATGTGAACTTGGAAACAGCACTGGTTCAGAAATCGTTCTATTAATAGCAGCAGAGAAAAAGGCAGAGCAGCAGCAGCAGCAGCAGACTCCTTCCTCATTCTCACCCAGATTAGAAACCTATAAAACTGTCTGCAAGGGAAATGCATAGCTTCAAACTCAGTTTTATCTTTTATTTTATTGTTTTGTTAACCCCTGACACACACACATGCATACAAACACTTTTCATTTAAACATGACCTGTTGTGCATCAACGGTGATGTGTTTAAGTTTATATGTGTGTGTGTGTGTGTGTGTGTCTAGTCTGCTCCTACTGTTATCTATGCTAATGGAAACCAGCATTGGATAAGGGCGTTGTTCTATATGTGTTATCACATGAATATTCAACAGCCTAATTAAACAGGCTGGGTCTGCGCTTCAAAGAGCAAACAAACAGTTGGGTGGAGAGTTCAAGCAGACACAAATACACACACACACACACACACACACACACACACACACACACACACACACACACACACACACACACATGCCTAAACACAAAAGAGCAGCATCAAATTCAAGGCTTGCGCTCCAGATTTTACTTGATACAGCAAATCAACTCACTCACTTTAAAATTGTTCTTTTGCTTTAAAATATAACACACTAGTCCTGTTTGGGGTCCGTTGACTGTCAAGCACAAACTTAGCTGACGCCTACGCCTAATTCACAACTCCCTTTGCACGTCATTCAGAGAACCACATTTACACGTGTCAGAACAGTAACAGGAAAGAGTGGCGGCTCTTCAGCACCGAGATCTAAGCATTGGGGTGCCACCCTGACAGCTCTCCTGTTCAGCTCTGGCATCCTGCACACTCGACAAAGAAAGCCTAATTACGAGGTTTAGGACAAACAGTATTTAACACAAGAGTTGACGCAGATGGAAAAGGAGCCTAATTTTAGCTGCTATACCACCAGACGGGCTAATGAGGTAGCGGCGGGATCAGATGATGAACCTGCGAGCATTCAGCTGGTTTCGGCCCTCTTTGAACATCACGTTGTTACCATGGAGATAGGCAACCGGCTCCACTGTCGGGAGCACTGGACACAGATGAGAGGGAGAGGATGGAGAGAGAGAGAGAGAGATGAAGAAAGATAGTGGATTCCATCCATTCAATAGGATTAAATCTCAGGATAAAGAGTGAGGAGGTGAAGGTTGTAGTGATACAGACGCAGAAGGAGAAAAGACAGTGAGGCTGCTGAAGATTTAGCTGCTTGTCGACTGGTTTCTGGTTTGTTTGCAGAGTCTGGAATAGTTGTAAGAACTCTCACAAATGCTTAAATACACATAATAGCATGAAAACTGACCTATAACTGTAGAAGAAAGATGGTTTAATGAGTATTTTAATTGCGTGGATCATATTATGTGGACTTCACAAATATAGAACCATTTTTTAACATGTATGTATAAAGCCCCTTTTACATCGGAAGATTTTGGGCTTGGTCATGCTGACATTTTTTTGTCAAAATGGTGGTCCTACATAGCCTGGGTATGCCCATTCTTTTCTTGCATGCAAATTCACTTTGCTCTGCAATTCAGTCTGGACACCAATGACCCAATTTCCCCCAGTCACAGATTGGGAGGGGGGGAGTGGTTGCAGCAAGCAGCTGTTGATAACTATGGATCTAAATGTCACACATTTTTACCGCTAAACTATACGCTCTACATATGTCCTCAGGTGTTTATATAATTGATATAATTGGCTAAAAGCTACTTACAGACACATTTGACAGACATTTCCATTGCCCCAAAAATGGCTCTGGGCTTTCATTAACCACGCCTCCAATACGAACAAATTAACAGATGGTTCAGTCTGGTGTTAGCCAGGCTAGGTCCTACAATCAATTATGAGCATCCATTATTGACTATAAGGAGTGTCCAGTGTGTAATATGTTGGACAAATGGTCTGTAAATGGTCTTTTCGTTTTCTCATTGCATTGCTTGTTTGTGAATGATTGCATATTTAAAAACATGTGGATGATGCTTTGTTGATGCATTCATACACACACACACACACACACACACACACACACACACACACACACACAAATAGCAGCACAGGTCAGGATGAGGGGCAAGAACAGGAGAACCATTGTGTTTATCTCACAATCAATAGTGCTGTTTGCTTTGTTAACAAATGACTGTCACACCTCCACACATGACTACCAGACATCCACACACACTCAGACCAGGCAAGGCCATATTTACACTTGTCATAAAGTGCAGAGCACTCCCAAAATTCCAGATAAAGGGAAAGAGGACAGTGAGTAAAGGAAGGGACTAAAGGCAAGAACAAGAGGGAGGAATATTCCCTGTAACAGAGGTTTTAAACTGATGATAATCTCCGTCCACTCAAAACATTTCAGGATTAATCTCTGTTCATTTTAGAAAGCCTATAAATGCACCTTGAACATTCGTGTACTGTGCATGCATGTGCCCAGTGTAAACAGGCAGCTTGTCAAGGCTGGAATACACAGACTGGAACTCATCTCAAAGTAAATACAGTGACACGTTAGAGCGGTAACAGGAGCATTATCCTTCGCTGGAGGAATTAGTGGGTTTCCGGAGTCTACGACCGTCACTCATGTAATAGAAGACGTGTGAAACCTTTGTTAGCGCTGGTGTCGCTTGTTTTCTTCCGGAAAAGAGTCACATCTTGACTGATAAGACCCGGTCACCATGCAAACCTGGGTGTTGCCTCATCTTTTTCTAAAAAATTCTCTGCTTCCACCGTTCAGACGAGTTTTCAAACTGAAAACATGCCATGTTTGCAATGGTCTCCATTGGCAAGGCTTAGAAATGCCAGAGCAGTGTGGACTCGAGGTGAACAAATATAGCGAAAGATGTGCGATTGCACAAAAAAACAAAGTTGTGTGGATCTAACCTTAAGAGACCAAGAAAGGGAAATTAAAACCCTTAAAAACACACACACATTTTTTTAGGTCCATACCAACCACAGGCCACAGACCTGCCAAACCCACTAGTGGCTTTACACTATTTCCTTATCTGATGGTAACACTGTAACACTGTCTCAGGTTTGATGTCAACAACTTTGACCTACAGAGAGTCCTTAAGTTCCCTTAAAATTGCAGTGGCAACAACGCACACACACAGCCTAAAAAATACTTGCTAGGGGCTGTAGTTGGCAAACACAGGACTGGGATGACATCACCTCCAGTGTGGACTGAGCACATGTTTCATCATCCCCGTGGCTGTCTGCTTCTCTCTCTTTGCTCTTTCAGTGGTCAATCGAAACCCAGGTGTTTGATCATACACAGGTTTGACTGTGTGCTTCTGTGAGCGTGTTTACTGTGATTATAGGATAATAGAAGGCTTTAATATGCCTCCATTGTTAACGTATGCATCCACAGCCTTAGTTGTATTTGAGTGAATAGTAGTGACCAAACAATATCCTATGTTGGTCTTCTTTTTGCAGCTTTTCAAATAACTCAATGTCACTAAAGCAGTTCCTGAACAAGCTGGTGTGTCCTGATGGAAAGGGCACAAACACTTTGGTCGACACACAGCCAGTAGCCCGGGGAGGTGAGAGGCGATGGGGGCGTGGTGGTGAGGATGTTGAACTAGCAGGGACGGAACAGGCCTCGGGGTGCCAGGTGACGTCTGCTGCCTCCCCGCTGACATTTCTCAGAACTGGTGACATTATGGAAGAGGATCAACTAATAACAACACGTTTTATTTTGTATTGCCCTTTATATTAAAAACATAATGAATCTCAAAGGGCTACAAAAACAATTAAGAACAAGTAAAAACACACACCAGTCAAATAGATAACAAGAATAAAATAAAGTTAGAGCAGAGCTGATATTGCAAATTCATTGATTATGTTCTTCACATCAAGTTTCAGTGCACAACATTCACCTGCACCACAGAAACACAATTACATCCTACCATTAAAACAATAAATGCCATTACTCTAACTCTTAAGTGCAACATGTTTTGTGAAACACTGCTCCACTTCTCAAGCCATTTTAAACAGTACTTAGAAATTGGGACTTCAAGAAACACATGACTTGAACCCTTCATGCAATATGCTGCTTCCGATTGGTAATAGTTGAAGAGAACAAATGTCAGTTTTCGAATATCATTTACCATATGTAAGGGCAGATGAAAACTATTCAACGAAACATTCACATATTAAACGTAAAGCCATCTGTAGGATACTGAGTTTAAAATAAATAGCAAAACAATTTAATGTCAAACCACATTTTTGCAAGTATTTTTTTCCCAGCTGGATCCAGCTGTATGATTCTATCTCTGCAGGATGATGTTTCCCTAAAAAAAAGCTTAAAATTGAGGCAGTCTGTGTTGTGGTCTGTGTTCAGAATCCTGCAGGATTCTTTGACATGGAAATCAAAGGATGATCTTTGGCAGTAGAAGACAAAGGATGAGCAGTAACACAGGTGGGCATGTGGAAATGTGGCCTGAGGAAAAGAGATGGGGTCATCCATCCATCCACCCCCCCACCACCAGCACCACCCTTCAATATTTCCCAACACCCCACTTTTAGAGGGGACAAGGTTATTGAACATTTGCAGACAGGCCCCGGAGCAGGTTATGTTCTCCAAAGGCAAACACAGCTTCAGTTTCTCTCACACTCGCACACAAAAAATCCTATAGTGGGAGAGGCCTATCCTCGGGGCTTGGCTTCTGTTTCATCTCAACTCAGTAGCTTGTATCCCAGTAGTCCCTCCTCCCCTGTTCCTCCCCATCTTCTGTCCTAAACAAGTATTCCATCATGACACTAAACATTTTGTACCTTCCAGCCTTTCACTTCCTTTATCTGTTTTTTTTCTCCTCCATCCCTCCAGAGAGGAGAAGAAGCTCAGTCTGCACCAGCCTGGGCACAGGTCATCCAGCCTGAGACTAGGTCTTTGGATGCATCTGTGCATGTACATTTAGATGCTCCCGGGCATACAGAATAAAAATCAGGGTGTAGCCACCAAATAATCAGCAGCTAATTGTAATTAATCCCACAGGCTGGGCACCAGCTGCAGAACAACAGACCCAAAGCTGGGTTTTAACACAGCCCCTCTACTCTCAGCACTGAGAGTAGAGGGGCACTGCCACTAGGGAACAGATATCATAAAATAATGGATAGTTACGGAGAAAACTGGCCTGTTGTTGCAAATTAGCCATGAATGCTCCCCAATCAGTAATAAAAAATGTGATGCTTATCAATAATTAAATCGCTGGGTGACACCTCCAATCGACCACACAGATTCTGCTGTTCTTACCACAGTAGCACTGGAGTTACTATTTAACAGGAGTTGAGATAAAGTGCAAAGACGACTGCTCCATTACTGTACTGATGGAACGTCTAAAAAAATGTGTTGAATAAATAAAAACTGTTGATATGCTATATGCAGGTCAAATGGCTGATCTGGTTTTCCCCACATGACAAACTGAATCAATTTAAACCAGTCTGATTGTTGTCCTGCACAAAAGCACTGATCCAGCAGCCAAAAAACATGAACTTGGCATAATTCCAAAGTGCCAGAAGAGGAAAAAAGAAAAAGAAACAAAGATGGTTGAATGAAAATGTGCAAAAGCATTGTACAAGTATCATCAGGACAATAAAAGGCTCTGCCGGAAATCAAAAAATGTAAGATAAATTTGCCTCCAAGCGATGAATGGAGGCGCAGCAGTGGTTCTAATTACTATACGAGCTGGAGTGTGTTAAGCTTACCTTGGAGTACTGTCTACGAAGACTGAAGCGTTGCACCATCCTGACTCACTGACTGATGGACCCCCTGTTCTACTCCTCTCCACTGATAGTCCTCCAAAGTACACACTGCCTCACTTAATACATTTCACACACACACACACACACACACACATGAAGGCACACATGCTATCCTGCTCTCCAAACATCCATGTGCACACACGTTTCTGGTCCACACTGTTTCATCCACTATGCAAACACAAGTGAGGAGAGAGGGAGAGATAGACAGGGATAGAGACAGATAGAGAGAGAGAAATGAATGTGTTGTGTGAGGAGAGGGAGATGGAAAAATGGGAGAGCAAGAGCAGGCAGAGAAAAAGAGACAGCTCAGTGGTGTTGCCCTCTACTCATATTCACAGTGATCCCCTGAGCTCTGAGCCCTCTTCCTCTCACAGACACAAGATGCTCACACCACATGGGCGTCAATAAACTAATGATTTCCACTACAGGCACTCACTCATGAGCATATACAACGGAGGTAAACAATGAGAGCTTACAGTTACACATGTGCACACCCCTCCACATCCTCTTCTGAAACCTCAAAACAGCACTGATAACAAAACTACATTTACACACTCACACATGCACACTCACACACCCACAGCCAGTGCTCAGCTCTCGCTCATCTAGGACGAGGCAAGGTTGCCTCCTGCTTCCTGTCAGAGAGCCGAAAGGGTGGTGAGAGGAGGAAGGAGGGAGGGAGGAGGGGGAGATGGGAGAAGAGGAGGAGGAGGAGGAGGAGGGACCAGCTGACGGTCTATACAAACTCTCTGGAGGGACAGAGGGAGGGAGAGAGAGAGAGAGAGAAGAAGAATAGGCTAGGGGGAACAGAAGAGGGAAGTTGATCAGAAAAAGAAATAAATTCAAGTAGAAGCAGCAACGAGATAACACATTTTTTCCACAATCACATTTCTCACAATCAAATTCAGATGAGCTAAGCACCCTCAACCTCCGCAGCGGGACCTCACACACCTCCACGGTCAATGCCACTGTAACCATGGCAACCCAAGCAGGGCGTAGTCCTAGTCAGCTTAACGCACATTTCAGGGCAAACGCGGCGGCTGCTTGGGATGACCTGAATGACATTGTTGTGTATCTGTGACTCGGGGCGAGCGAGGCGGGTTATCGTGTCTGGCCGGGAGGGCGAGTGGCAGGCATTTAGTTATTGTTTGTCCATCACGGCGACAGGACAATTGGAGCACAGATGTCTGGCCCCCCAGCCTCGCCCCGACATCCCAGGTGAGGTCACTCGCAGCTGAAAGATGTCTGATTTTACAAATGATGAGTGAGGAAAGAACCACATTAAATCCCCGCCGTTTGATTCATAGCCTGCCGTCACTCTGCCTGTGACACACTGATACAGAGTCCTTGGCACGGCCTATTCCATTAACCCAAGGATCCGTCTAGTCTACAACAAACATGAGCTCATAATGCAAACACAACCTCCACATGAACCAAGCCCAGTATGGCTCGCAGCAGTTTAACTGGTCTGAGAGCGCCCTCTGGTGGCAAAACAGAGTAACTGTAGGCTGGAATAAGTTGCCTGTTTAAAAAAAAATCAATTTAAAATCTGATAAGTGCTGGGAGGTTTTAACAAAGCAGAGCCACACAATCTCATCCTCAACATACACCATCCATCATTCCTGTTATTCTAATTAATGCTATACTCAACTCTTTTCCTGTTCTAAACGTTTTGTATTCCATCGTGTGCACACATCATCGATTTTCTTAAGGTTTACTTATCTTATTACCCTGATAAAGGTGTTTTTTTCTGAAGTTTTCCTTTTTCTTTGTAATATGTGAATCCATGATTTGTGATTTTAGGGTTATACAAATAAAATTGACTTGACTTGACAATAGCACACAATGGACATGAATAGATTATCCAAAATATTATCCGCTCAAAATACAAAAAGGAGCATGATTTGAAGAGTTAGAAATGTACATTTTTGCATCTCTCCTGAGTTGGAGCACAGCTTTGTTTCTTAAGGATAAAACAAAGTTTATCATAGCATTGACTGTCATTCTACCGTAGGTAAAAAATTGTTTTTCATTTCATTTTTAATTTTCATGAAGCTAAACTGTGACTAATGCTCTTATAAAACACCATCTTTGCATGCACTTCAGACAGCAGTTACAGCTGAAATAGCAGCAAGGTCAACGCCAGCTTTTTGATTGACACTGACAAGCAAGGCCCGAAACCACTAAACGGGGAAAAGAGACGCATCGATCACCCTGTGCGGCGATAATATGATCCCCCGCTCCTGTCACTCACCCTGTCTGTCTCCTCCGTGGACTGGTACCCCGACGACAGCACCGCATCACCGCCGGCGTATCCGGGGGTGGGGCTGCTGGGCGTGGTGTCGGTGGAGGAGGAGCGCGGGCGGCTGGTGTGGTGCTGCGGGTCATGGGTGTGCCGGCGGTGCTGGGCCTGAGGACTGCCTCTCAGGAGGGGGTCCCGGTCCCCGCTCCCGGAACCGGACCCCTTGCTGCGCCGGCTCTGCAGGCTGGTCCCGCGCCTCATTGTGCCCGCGGCGGCCGAGCCCTGGCCAGCTGAGGAGGGAACCACAGGAGCAGACAGGCGGTCAGAGTCGGGACAGCAGGGCCCCGGGGCGTCCTCGGGGGCGGACGGGGAGGTGCCGCCCGCGGACACTACAGAAGAAGAGGAGGAGGAAGACGAAGAGGTGATGGCGGGGCGGGAGAGGGAGAGGCGTTTACGCTGCTGCTGGAACAGCTGTTTCAGCCCCTGGCCGAGAACCCCCATGCTCTCCCTGGCGTGGGACGAGGCCCTCTTCAACCCTGCACCGTGCGACCCCCCTGCCACTCCTCTAACTTCCCGACCTGAACCCAGGCCCGCCCCCTGTGGCTGACTGCTGTCCCCCATCTGCATACGCCTCTGCTGACCTCTCATGAATATCAAGGAGGGAGGAATCGTGCAGAGGTTGAAGCAGGACGACCGATGGAGGAGAGACTGAATTAGAACAGAGTATAGAAGAGGACAGTGGAGGTGGATGGGACTGTCTGACGGAGGGGCGGGTCGGGTCAGTGGTGGTCAGAGGGACGGGTCCGAAAATGGGAGCATGCATCTTTGACTCAGGAACAAGTAGCCATGCTGGTCTAGCACAGGAGAGAGAGGAGATGGATTATGAGAGGCTACATTTTTTAGCCTTGATCTAGTGACACAGCAATCATTCAGTTTCATTAAGTTCCACTTGCAAACATCTTTGAAATTTTATGCAAAGCCTGCAGACAGTATTTAATTAATAATATGAATATTACATTTCGTAAGTATGATTTCAATAATAAGGAGGGGTGAGAATTTTAGTTTAAGATGTTTAAACGAAGTCTGCCGTGGTGGCAGATGGCTGTTTAATTTATGTTTAGGTCTGCTTTAATTTAAAAGCTTAGAAAAGAATGTAAGATATATTTCTTAATTAGTATTTATTCATATTTTTCAGAGATGTATTAGTTCTTTCTGTTTCTCTACTTTTACCTATCGTGTCTTGTTTAAATTCATGGTGTCTTGTACGTCCACGCCAGCTGGGCATGACACAATAAAATGGACTTCATTGATTCAATAAAGGTAAACAAGGTGGATCCGTGTAGGCCAGCACGACACAAAGAACACAAAGTGAAGCTTAAATTAATCCAAGGTATGCAGGGACATGCATGCAAAGAAAAAAAAAACAACCACCTGGAGGGGGAAGGATGCAAAGACGAAGAGACGGACAGATAAAGGCATTAGAATGAAAAGAAAAACACCTACCATCAGCCCAACTGTCAGGCTAGTGTGACTCACTCTTCTGGATTACCTGTGAGGGAGGTGGACAGGTGGAGGGAGACCAGAGAAAGAGAAGCACAAATTCATTGTTAGGATTTAAAATGACATAATTTACAATGCCCATCTCTTTTATGCCTGCGAGGACTTATACTGTGAGCTGTGGATAAGCCTGGGCCAACTTGAGAGTACATGTATGACCCAGTGACACGGCTTAGTATGTGTGTTTGTGTTCCTCCAGGAGCTCATTTAGTATCCCCGAAGGCATCCCTTCCTTATCCTGTGTGTGGTTTTATCAAGAGACACGGGTTTCCGCACTAGAAACAAACCAACAGTGCTGTGTCGCAAACAAGGTGCAGAATCACTTTCTGCGTCTCTGCATCTGAATCAGTGACATAACCAGCGAGGGTAGATACCTGATAAGATACAAGCCGGCTTCCTCGGGAAGAAATCTTATTGGCGGAGCAGGGATCACCTCACAGACAGAGCCACAGACAGACAGACAGTCAAGTCAGCCCAGCCCTCCCTGCAGCATCGAGAGCTGCTCCCATTGAGAGCAGCAAAACAAGTGAGCCAGGAACATTCAGAGCCCTGGGGAGAGGCAGTTTACAAACTATATTATCCTTTCTGCTCAATCGTCAGGTTATGAAAGACCAACAGAAAGTTGGACAGACGGAGACTAACACACGCACACACTTCTCCCGACTGGCAAGAGTGTTATTGATGCAAATAGAGATGTGACAGGCTTGATTCAGGCTGTTGTGAGCACCATCAGCTGTTCAGTTTCATATAGGGTCTAGAGGCAGATGGGGAACGAGCATGAAGCTACTTGCAGGTAGCGTACAAACCCAACACACCGCCAGAAAAAAAAAAAACCTACACAATCACACCTTTACTTCATTCCGCCCCACCTTTTTTTAAAACAAAGAAATATATGTGCAATTGTTTCTGTTTAATAAACAGATTCAGGGCTGGAATACTCTCTGTGTAAATATGCAGTCTTGCCTGGCGGGGACACGGCAGGTGTGAAACAGGTTTACCGGCGAGCAGGCTGGGAAGTGTTAAGCCTTTTATATTAATGTTGACACACGTCCAACTCAGTATTTTCATTGATTACAAATATTGTAAGCTATTATGTTTATAATATAGTGTAATTTAAAAATCAGTTGCACCCAATTTTCTTAACAAATGAAATTACTTAACTTACTACGAAAAGAAAAACTGCTTTATAGTTACTAAAAATATTTTTTTTAAATTAAGCTTAATTTCAAAGTATAATATGTTCAATGCAATTTGATGCAAACATGTATTAGATTATTTAATATGAATGTTTCTTAATTAATCTAAATCAATTTTTATTTTCTGTGAGGCCCTATTATGGGGGTACTCCATTAACTTTGTCTAAGAACCTATTTTTTGTGGTCAAAATAAATAAAACCTCTTAGGCTCGATCACGTTTTCTATATAAATTAATAAAATAATCATAGCATGAACTATGTGACCTAGCTCTTCAATTGATCAGTTCCTCACACAAGGTGATCAGTCATGTACACATATCCAAGTTTAAATGCATTCCAGATTATCCATGCATCCTCACAGCGAGGCGGCCACTGGCGTTTTCTGGAAGTCACAGTATCGTGTGGTTGATCATGAAGGAGGGGGGCAAACGTGTGAAGGGGTAAACCTAAATTAATCCTGTCCTGAAGCTGAACCTGGAGCCCTATCCCAACACCGGTGCACATCCCGCCCTCTGTGGCTATAAATCCCCTCAGTCATCCCCGGGCTGATCCCGGCGCTGATTGGATGTTTTCTTGATTGCCTACGGTTTTATATTGAAAGTAAATCCGCTTTCAGGAGCCTTAAGAGGAGAAAGCATCATTGTCAGACTTGATCTGTACACTTGTGTAAGTGTGAGTTCCCACATCTTTGTTCAATTCGAGGAGGCTTGTTCCACCTTCATTAGGCGATGACGCAAAAGAACAAACAGCAGATGGACATCTGAATGACGACTACTTCTCTTCACAACAGCATGATTCTATTCTGACAGTGAACCAACAGGCTACTGCATCTAGAACAGCATCCAATATAAAATATTTATAATACAGCCCACTCTCGGTTCTCGACCACCATCTGTTCCAGAAGGAGGTTCTAGAAGTGATTTGTTTAAATTCTGAATGTACTTTTCCTATTACAAATAATGGAAAAAAATTTAAATAATAAAAAACGCCTTTTTTAAGCATTTTTTTCATTATTTTACACTATAAACTGCATAAATAAGTGAGTAGGTAAAGTATAAATAAATAATATAAATAAATAATATTATCAATAAACTGAATTAATAGAGTAGGCTGGGCTGGGGATTGTATTGACGTATCTGTAGCAACTCCTTTGCTAGCAAACTCCTTAGCTAACTTGGACACACGCACATCAGATTCATATTTCGCTATTAATTCTTTCTTAAACTCAACAGTTTTGCACATTACTTTCCACTTTTCACTATCAGCAGCTTTACTGCTTCCACTTGCTTTCTTTGGAGGCATGATCAGGGGTCAATACAATCCTCAAAGTAAGGAAAACGAACAGAGTCAGTCGGCATCCGGGCCGCGCAGTCTGGTTTCCTCAGGTCCTCTCGGCTCATCTCACGGAGTTCGACCTCCGGAATTTTTGTTGGACATCAGAAGCCAAAAAATCTCGAAAAGACGAACTCCCGATTTGTTCAAGGTCTGGGATGTTCGGAAACCGAGTAAAAAAGTCTGCAGTTGGATCTGATTAAAAGGCAACTGGAAGCAAAATGATCCTATAAGAAGAAAAAAAAAAACGCTTCAGTTTCTCCCCAGATCGGCCATAAACACATACTTGTAGATGGGTCTGTGTTGATCTGTGTGAGCCATGTGCATCAGTGATTATCAGTGATGAACAGGTGTCAGTGACAGCCGGGGTCAGCGGCTTCGGTGAGTCAGCACGTTTCTCAGAAATATCACAATGCTGCCAAAGGTGAATGACAAAAAAAAAACCATATGGACAATGGCCTCTCTGGAACCGTGTCAACCTAACTCATAGCCTTGTGTGAACGGTGCTCGCACACACAAACACACACATAAACACACACACACTCTTGTCCTTGTCCCTGACTCTGTAGCTCATTCCATTCAGCTGAGTTACTGTCATTGTCTTTGGCTAAACCAGAGAGACGGTGAAAGTGCAGCAAAGCTTTGGCACTGGCAAACTGTGGGGGAAAAAAAGAAGGAAAAAGACTCAATCACACCGGCAATTCATCATTTATCAGAATTCACATGCATGCTGAATGCTGGTTTTACAATGAATTACACATATTACAGCTCCCAGTAAACATTCACTTTAGCTCTCTGACAGAAAACGGCTGCAGCCTCATTCAGCCAGGAAGGTCATATTGATGAAGATGTGACACTCAAGTGAATAATCACATCCATTATCATTATTGAACAAAGAGCGCTATCAAATGTGATTATTTTAAAGGGGGATTTAACCTCAGAGTTACAATGGTGAGAGTGTCAGCTCTCTCATAAAGATGACACTCTAAAATATATCAAGGTGTGAGGTGAATTATGTAAATTTACCTGCACTGTACAAGGTATTACAGTCTTTGCTATGCTTTGCTAATATCGACATATAGTATTTCTAAACCAAATATCAACATATTATTATTTAATTTACAGTTCTAGAATTCTAGAAATTTGGAAAAAATGGGATTGATCAACACAATCTGGCACATGGATTTTTTGTCACTGAAGCGGCCATGTTGTTTGTTCGATGCCGAACATACATTTGGTTAACTCAAAAATATGGCCATAGCCTAAACAAGCCCATGCAGTGTTCCAGAAGAGTCTGAGAGCCGGCGCGGAATAGACCGCTCTTTGTTCCCCCTGAGCCACACACAGGCCCATCGCCGCTCTTTGTGTTGCGCCTCTTTCACTGACAGACACACATCAATAAGAGGGGAATTAGGCCAGATAGTTCTGGCGGTAATGTTTGTGTGTAAGTGCATGCACAAGTGTGTGTGTGTGTGTGTGTGTGTGTGTGTGTGTTTACATCAGGCAGAGGCAGATAGAGAAAGAGAGAGGTAGCGGGAATCGCATTGTGTCGACATGTCCCAAAAAAATGAGTGTCTGCGCGTATAAGTTGTCTCTGACAAATGGAAAAATGACCATATCTCATTCAGCAGCTGCTAAATGACAGCATCGGCAGGAAACAGGAACAATCGTTATTGTATTTGTGTGTGTGTGTGTGTGTGTGTGCGGCCGGGAGGCAGAGAATAGCATAGTTGTGTCAGTTCTGACAGTGCAGGAGATGACTTCAGCGCGCTGCGAAATGTGCGATAAGAGACACAACCCTTTGTATCGGACGTGGAGAGCGAGCGAGCGGAGACGAGGGAGACAGAGGGCCACAGACGGGAGCGAGGAAAGGCGAGAGCGGATCAAAGGCCCCCGCGGGGTCCGCGGCGTGTTTCGCCTGGCGGTGTCAGGTTCGGCCCGGGCCCTCGTCGCCGAGCGTGTCTGAATGAGGAGGTGAATGGCAGGTAGTTCCCTGACAGAGGCAGGCACAACGCCCTATTGTGCAAGACGAGATCCACAGAGAGAACCCCGTTGCCAAAGTCGTGCTCGGCTTTCCAGGAACAAGACAAACCAGAAAACACACAATGATTTACAGCCACACGTGCGTACATTAAAAACAAATGTGTTTGCTTAAAATCAGATGAACTAAAAAAAAACAGGTCGCTATTCTGAACTTTGAACGCCAGGTTGAGCATGACCTTCAAATGTGAATGTGCTATCCTATCCAATATTTCTATTTCTATTTGATCTCTGAGGCAAAAGAAGACCATCTGTAACCTCATCTCCTATTACCACCTCCGCTCATTCTGCTAGACAATGTATTTGCATCGTCAATATTTTCTAAACATTTTTTTTTACTTAAAATACTAATATCTAAAGATGAAACATGTTCATATACTCTCATGCACACACAGGCTCATAAAAAAGGGGAACCAACAGTTGTTACGGGGGTGTGAAGCAAGCCTGAGTCATCGAGGACTACCTATCAGATAGATAAAGATGCAACGAATTGACAAAGAAACCGATTATTGCAATTTAATCTCCACAGAAGAGATATTGTGGTCGTGCAGAACCGTTGATATCACATGTATCCACACATTCACTGCTGTGGTATAGATTATACAGAGGTATCCCACAGTGAACAAAGGCGCAGCAGGGCAGTGAAGTGAAACATAATTGATGACTGGCTGTGAGTCATCCGGCCGGGGTTAGTATGTCCATGGGGCTCGGTCGTGTTGAACATTACGCCGGACGGAGCTCTGCCTTGTTTAACGGCCACCTCTGCATCTGTGCTCAACGCCACACAGTAAGTGTCCAAATAAATAATTCACCACGTGCACAAAACTGACACTGATCCATGTTGACTACAGTACAGCAACACTGGATCTAACGTGTCCAGCCAAATGGAGACTGATTGGACCTAATCCGCTTGGTATTTACTAGTATGACAGATATTTTTTAAAAATAATGGGGGGTTTCCCAGTGGACACGACAATAAATTAGAAGAGCATGTAACACGGTACATGTCAAGCCCTTTGCAAAGTGGCTTGCTTACTAACCTGACCTGGTGTTTAACAGGAGTCTCCCACTTGGCCGGCGGCGTAGCTCATATTCCACTACTCTGGCAGGCCATCATTAACTGTCATCAGCCTGGAAAGCACCTACACACCAGAAGTCTCATGCCGGAGATTGTTTCAAAGACGCGTAGCAATAAGGAATGGGACGGGGAATGCATGTCGGGGTCAGAGCTCGCTCTCTAACTGCCAGGTTATCAGGCCACATGGCGTCCAGCTCGTTGCGGTGCCAGCAGGCGAGAACAAATTCACGCAGTCGTATATATATTGCAAATCATCACCTGTTTAAATAGGCCGTACCTCCCTTTGCTTGGACATTGGAGTGCAGGTAATCAGACACCGGGATTGCGGGGCTCGGTATAGACAAGCTCCAGCCTTAAAGGTTCTTCTATGAACGTGTAGTTATCCTCCACATACAAGCCGGGCAGCAAAATGTAGAGAAAACTCTCAATTTCAACAAAAGATTCCTCCTTGATGCCCAAACATTGATATACTGTCTTCATAAGTCAATTTAATGAGTATAGGACAGGAGATACAAAATGATGATGCTCATCATACTGGTCCTAACAGCTCAGTGAGCCTGATATGGAAACCCAAGAATGAAATCCCACCTGCTGTGACAAATATAAACTTGTGGCATAAATATTTATGTTGCTCCACATTCTATCATTGCATGCGATTTTAATAATACATTAAAAAAAAAAAACCTGGATCACAGATGATTTTAAAGTGCAAGTCTTGCTGTGTGACCCCTGCTTCTTTCTGCCTCTGTCTTCAAACAGGAAGAGATCAGTGGGGAGCGGGCAGCCCGTTGCCACTGGAAACCACAGCCTTTATAGAGGAATTTCACCTTCATTCTGGAAGTGTGGGAGTCAGTTCTACTGGAGACTATAAACCCAGTGTGTATACAGCTACAGTATGGCTGCAGCACAACACAGCCAATCTGTTAGAAGGTTTTGTTGGATGAATCGCTGATTGCGGGAGAGATTTCAGTATGTGGCATTTAAATTAAGCTGCACTATGACACATCTGCTACCCTGTGGGTAAACCCCTGCTCGTAGTGGAATAAGGTGAGAGGGTGAGAGAGAGAGAGAGAGAGAGAGAGAGAGAGAGAGAGAGAGGAAGAACAACGTTTCCTCTCTGAGATACAATACTTCCTCTTTACTCAGGGCTGGACCTTTGGTTTAAATAATGGTGCCAAATGACAGTCTGAATGATGCTGAGAGTTTCTGAACTCTTCAGAAGTGAAAAAGAATGAAGGGGAGAAACGCTGGAAAGAATTGAAATCAGGAATGCATATCCAGGCACCTAACAACTCCAAACACTTGATAACGGAGAAATTTGTGTCATGACGATGAGCTGTTTCACCTCAGTGTTTGTTGGTATGCAGGAAAAATTACACTAATCAGGGTAACACGAACATAGTTAACATTTCTCAGTAGTAGGCCATAGAGCATCCTCAGCATATGTTTTGGTGATATACTAGATGGATATAATGGGGATTTAAAGGGGTTCTCCAATAATTTAAACTTTAGGCTTTCACAAAGCTGATCCCATATCTTGAAAAATTTGATTTTAATTGCTTTTCTTTTCTGATTATAAGAGGAAACACTGCACAGAGAAATGCACACAGCCTGTATCCAGACAACAGCGTTTTAACATAGGCCCTCAGGACTTCTTCAAAGTTGCGATGTCACAGCTATAGTATAATAAGACCCTCCACACCCTGAGCTTGTAACATAGGCTTTCTGGTCAAATGAACGGGCTAAAAACCCAAACTGTTGCAACCTGATTACGTCACTATGACATAAGCCCCCTCAGAGCCGCATCAGACGTTACACACACACAAAAACCTAATCTATAGATTATAGAGGTGATCTATTTTTTTTCCTTTTTTACTGTTTCAAATTGGCCAGTTCTCCTGTTCTGTGGTCCACATCACTGGTAACTCTGCTATTGGCGCGGAGAGAATGTGCAAGTAAAACCTGGCCATCACTCAAACGGTATGTGTCAAGTGTTTATGGGCACTTCCAAGTTGTTTCATATATATGCATCATGCTGTTCAAGTCAATAAACTAACTAACCAGCTACATAAACATGTCTCCTGCCAAGGTGCCCTCACCGATCAGAGGGATTCGCTCATGTGGCGACATAGACTCCCTCACCAGCTTCTTCCCACTGGCGCACGCTGCCAATTACCAGAATATTAGTGGAAACACACAACCAAGCACAATGCACCACTCCAGAGAATTAAACCCAGCCAGGTTCTTTGTGTTCTCTACAATGTACAACAAATTCTGTTTTTCACCTGCAGCAGTGGGCACAAAAAAGCTTTACCCAAGAATACAATCAAAGGTGAAGAAAATCTTCATAATCTTTGCTGTTGCTTCTTATCAAGTTATTTATTAGGGCAAAGTATAGCACAATATAAAGCAGGCATTTATTGTCAGTCTATAAACAAACAGCCACAATCACAGTTAGACTCAGAAGCCACTTTACTAACCAACATGTCACTGAAATAATTAGACACTGATATATAATATTAAAGCATTAATAATATTTATAAATACACAGCTTTATTTATACGCACGTTTCATGCAGATATTATATGTTAGGCTATAAATAACTGGCATGCAGAACAATAATCCATGTATGACATTACGTTATTCCACTTAATGATTGCTTTATAATCAATAAGACCCAACACTTATTTGCACATAGCCAATTAGACGCAGATACCGTACTTCATGCAAGTAACCAAAAGATTGCAAACAATGTAGAGGAAATATATATATATATATGTTCTTCATGTGCATCCTTTACCTCTCCACAACAGGTGTTTCTACCAATATAATACATAAATAAAACTGTTATATGTGCAACTTTCTAATGCTCTGCCTGCAGCTCTATTGCAAGAAAAGCAGTCTTCCTGTACAGACATCTGATTAATCAGCCGTCTCTGTGACAGCCAGGCAGGGACACGGGAAGCCGTGATCTGCTCAAGAATAAGCTCATAGCCCCATCCCGATGATAAAATGTTAACATGAAGCTGAGGAGGAGGCCACTCCATCTTTAGCAAGCACCGAGATCTGTTTTGTAGCAGCAGCATTCACACAAAAAAACGCATACCTGCATGTATGCAAACACATTACGTTCATACAAAGACTCAATTCTAAGCTCGGCTCCCAGGGGAAGGCAGGCACGACATGAGAGCAGCGTGAAGAGGAGGAGGAGGAGGAGGAGGAGGAGGAGGAGGAGGAGGAGGGTAGCGTCATCGTGGTGGTCTGACTGTCGGAGTGAGACATGAATGGCTGCGTTAGCAGTGCCCTGAAGGGGCCAGTCAAGCTCTTAGCCACTTAGCAGAGTATGCTGGAGAGATAGTGTGATACAGTAGTAGTTATCATGTCACACAGGGACTTCTCCGGTCCTCCGTGTGTTTGCTCCCCATGCAGCGCAGTGACAGAACCGTCGGGACGTCAAAATGACAAGAAAAGACAGTTACGTGAATGGATGTGTAAAAGAAAGTGGATGACAACAAACCTTCAGTCCATAATCCCGATGCAGGCGAGTCTCTTTCCTTCATTGCAGGGGAGATGACAGCCTGCTACATCAGGCCCATGGCAGGTCTTCAACAAACAAAAAAAGGAAAAAAGTGAGATGGAAACTATAATCCTTTAAATGCTTCCTTGGCACATTGTGCTCTCTGTGTCTGCCTGCCTGTTGTGTGTGTGTGAGAGAGAGAGTGTGTGTGTCTCTGGCCGTCTCCCAGACACTGATAATAATAGGTTGCAGCAAAAAATGCTCCTCTCTGCATGAACGGTGAAGAATACTAAGCATCAGATAAAATGAGGCTGCGGATGTCCATCCTTTTCCAGGCCATGAAATGTCTTTATAGCCCATCAGATTGCATTAGCAAACGGGGACTAAAATAACCGCTGCTGCTAAGGTTTTTTTTTTTATTAAAATGCGTGTAGTTTGCGAGCACCTGACATATTATCACGTTGGCCACCGACATTTACGGCATATAATGTAATTCAAACTGGAAATAAACTCCGGCACACAACTTTTATTTTGCTCCATTGAGCATAATAAACTAGCAAATCAGAAAGTTAAGGGGAGATCATGAGAGCTAAACTGTCACATTTCTGAAATGTTTTTTTTTGTGGTTTAGACTCTGGCATACACTGATTATATTGAAAAATAAATACATTAATTGAGCAAATCATGCCTACATGTGTGTGTTGACTCAGCTGGTATTATTAGATTAAATCATTGAAATTAAAGGAGAATGTCAGTGTGTTATTTCATTGTATTCCAGGTGTCATTATAGATAGATAGATAGATAGATAGATAGATAGATAGATAGATAGATAGATAGATAGATAGACAGACAGATAGATAGATAGATAGATAGATAGATAGATAGATAGATAGATAGATAGAAGGAAAAAATAAACAGAAAGTACAAAATTAAGTGTTTGACAATTATAATTTCATGGTGGGATGTCCCCCAGACCCCCACCGCTTAAATGGAATCTACGCCCCTGGCTATTACAACGCTATTATCATAAATTACACTACATTTTTAATTAAACACGTCAGAAAAAAGCCGCATATGAACGATAAATGAGATGACACGCGGCGACAGGACAGGTCTAATACATTCACTGTAGAATAACATAACAGCCCTTACAGAAGTAACGCTGAAGTCGCTTTTTTTTGCCGCCTTCGTATTTGTTTTAAATGGTTTAAATGTCACTCGTGTTCAGTGTTATCAGTGGGTAACAGCGCACACAGGTTGACAGTTAGCGGTAGTGTACCGTCGCGCGGAGCCGCTAATACGATGAAATATCAACATCGACATCCACCAACGGCTTCTCCTCGCGCTTTAACGGGCACGCGACGCACGTCACGCACGAGCACAATGCCGCGGTAAAAAAAAAAAAATCCACGCGAAGGAAAAGAAGGACAAAAAAAAAAAAGTCGACCCAAAAAAACATATTTTTCACACTTACACGGGTGATAGCAAACTGTTGGAGCTGACACAGACGTTCAGTGAGCGGCACCTCCTCCTCCTCCGAAGTGCCGTCCTGCCGTCCGCTCAACGGTCCGCCCGCCCACCGCGCTCTGACGTCACCACGCACGACGTAAACCCCGAGGGGGGAGGGAGGGGGAGGGAGGGGGAACGAAGATCGTGTTCGGATAAGAGCGTCCACTCGTCCGTTTAAAAACGGGACCACACACACACTCTGGCGCATGGCCTCAAAGAAATGCCTTTTATCCACGACTTAAGTCCCACGCTTTTTTCTGTTTCTTAACATGGAAAATCTCTATAACCACATTTATATTATTGTACTTTAACCTGGTATCAAAAGAAATCTATAACATGTGAGGTGACTAGAGATGCGTCATAAACGATTATTGTAGCTGTTGCAGAGCAAATAGTATAATAATTAGAATAATGCAAAAACAAAAACTAAAATCACTTTTTACTACAGATAAAAAGACTTTATTCAACTTAAAACATGACCAAAATAAGAAATAAGCTAAATTATCTGCAATGCAATGCTCAATGATAAATACAATCAATTATTTGTCTATAAAATCATAGAAAACGCACTGATGATCATTACAAAACATCGAGAATATATTAAGGTGTTTAAAATGACACAAACAGCTCAAATCTAAATTAATTAAATAGCCGTTTGTTGCAGCCCTACTGATATGCCACTATAATAAACTATTTTCTTATTGTATTGATGATTTGGATATTGATCATATGTATTGATACTATAACAGTAATATTGCGTTACTACAAAAATTACTTTATTCGATGGTGTAGCTACGGTTTCTCAATGCTGCCTGTGTATTTACTTTTTTTATTCGAACTTATTACCATTGTTGTATTTTAGCTCACCATTAAAGGTGCACCATTTTACACTTTACCAGGGTTTATTTTAGGTTTTAATTACACAAATGATATTTATACTGTATATTTTAAGTTTTAAGCACCCCAAACTATGTCAATATACTGTAATCGTTATCATTATTAATTAACCTTTCTTCTGATTGGCTAATTGGAATGGCTGTGAATGGTTGGGTTGCACATAACATTATCACAAATAGCACAAGGATGCAACATAATGAGGCCACTGATGTAATGCTAATTAAAAAATGAAATGCCTGAACAACTGTATCCTTTGATTATGTTTAGGTCAGTGATGCATGATCCTTAATAAAGGAAAAACTACATTTAAAAAAAAGAAACATGGGATTTAAACAAACAGGTGAGAGTGAAAGCACTCCCTTCTTTTGCTCATCTCTACAGAGGAACACACAAAACAGAACAGATTATCTGATTATATAAGCGAAGCTGCTGCTGTCTACCCAGTAAGAAAACAGCAACACAAATATTCTTGTTACACACATCACCGGTCCAAAGGTCATGGAATATTCTGTCTTTAATTTGTACACGGAACACTCAAATTTAAGCTCTGGCTACCAAAGCCTCTTATGCATCTTTATTGATTAATACTCCTTTTAAACCTGGAATAAAAATTCACTGCTAGACTTTTAAATCTCAAACAGATTAACCCCCACACAGAGCGCTGGAAGAGATGTGACAAGGCAAAAGAATTAGGGTCACGAGCAGAAAGTTATTGGTTCAAATCCTCAGACTGCTGTGGGAAACATTTGTAAGTAATGACATCCCCTGCTTCAAACCATACTGAGGAACCACGACTGCTCCTCTACACTGCCCTGTGTGACAGGAGGATAATAAATGTGTTAGGTCGATTTTCACAGGGCGGCTAAACTTACAGAAGTGAAACTGATGGAATGAAGAAGAGAAAATGAAGATAACTGGAAGAAATAGAGCAGAAAATGTTCACCCTGTTATCTGTCAAATAGCTCTCTTCCCACGTCTCCTCTTCAGTATACATGTCAAACAGCGGTCAATGGGTGTCTCTATTCATGGTGGTATCATCCCTTATTATCCTACAGAGCCAATAATTCCACATGGATCCCGTTTTAACACAAATTCAGTTTCACTTTGCTCGCCCGCTGAGACGAGAGAGTGATGTGCTGGTAGAAGCGTTTCATTTCTGGATAATAGGTGCAAGGTCCCCTTCCTATGCCTGGGTAGCCATGGCAACATAAAATGCATCTCTGCAATATCAATGGTTTTTTATTGGTGCTTCTGTGACTTGAAGCTTAATGGATTTTTTTCAAACACAGACCAACAAAAAGCTAATTGTGAAGGCTGAAGGAATAATAGACAACAAGTTGCAGTGGGCCATAATCTGCATCATCAATAGGGAAATCACACAGAACACGGAGTGGGAAGAAATATATTGATGCTGAATGAAGTTTGAAGTGGGGCTTTATCATTTGAAATGGGGTTTTCTTGACTTATTCATTCCTCCTGTTTATAATAAAAGATCTTTTCATAACACACTTACAATATTTACTTTTAAAATGTATCTGAAGCTAATATAAATCTGTCCAACTTAATTAAATAAAGCTTACTTACTATACTTTTATCACAATTTAAAACAAAGAACACAGAGAAGTCATTTTATGCAAAAACAAAGTTTGGTTAATGTCTCACCTATCCACTTTATAAAACTCAATCTGCTGAATCCTCATATAAGCTTTAGATAAACTGCACAAAATGAATAGACACATGTGAAATTAATGCTCCCATCACTTACATTGAAAGCACATTTTAAGGGGAACCTTTAAAAAGCCAGTATGAACAAGATGTACAAATACAGCGAAGAAAAACCTCTTTCATTGTTCATGTGACCATTTGACTCTTGTTTTAAGACACACTTGATAAATTGTGAAACTGTTTCTTCAACTTGTCTTTGTAGATTATCAGGGACTGGGCAAGTTTTGCATTTTGTTCCTCATAACTCTTTTTTTTAATCTAACACTAAAAATGTATTCTATATGGGGAGATAGACACAAATACTCTTTCCCATGAATAAGTTAGTACTCAAACCCAGAAGCTGCATAAATATGCATGTTTCATTCATCTAGATCAGAGGTGTCAGTGTCAGTTTAGTTCATGGACCAAATGCAACACAATTTGATGTCAAGTGGGCCAAGCCAGAAAAAATGTAAATGTGATTTACAACGCCTACAAATCCTATATATATATCCTAATCCACCTATCCTCCTTTTTATGTAGAGAAAGTGTATTACGAATAATTATGGGATTATGGGAGAGAGCTGCCTTAAGAAAAAAAAGTGCAATTTCAACAATATGATGTCTCAGTTGTTCCATGTTGTTGCATTTCAATTCAAAACTTTTACTCACTGGACAATATTTACTTCTTTTAAGTTACCTCCTGCCTTACAAACTTTTCACACATCCATTGAGCCCTGAAACATGATCATTGACTTCACATTTCTGTTAATAAATAGGAACTTTGACAACACCGATCTAGAATAATGTGACCCAACAGATTCCTGTTGTTAGAGGCATTAGACAATATTAATTGAAGTATACAATTAATATGTGTGTGTGTGTGTGTGTGTGTGTGTGTGTGTGTGTGTGCCCCAGGCGTGTTGCTGTACTAGTTTTACCCACTAGATGGAAACATTGACACAGACATGCTGTTTCCCTGCTGTGCATCAATCAGACAAAAGATCAAATGTACTGCTACTCTGAGAACAGTCCTGACACAGTGACAGATGCATAAATCCTAAATGGCTGTTGGATTGGAGAGAAGTGTTGGAGCGTTTAGAATAAAGAACTCTGCTCGTACACAGCTGCTGCTTGTGACTGCATGCGGCTGTTACTAGATTGGTGTTTGCTGTTTTGTTCTTTTTTTATATTACTACTACTATTAACTTGTCTCTTTGGTGGTTTCATCTTCCCGTTTTGAAATGACTATTAGTTTATGAGTTCCCTTTAAATTTGAGAAGTTCATTAAGATGTGTGGTTGATTTGGGAGGGTGTTCCTTTAATAAAAAAAAATACCTTTGCTTGTTGTTGCTCATTCATTACTCACAAATGTTAGTAATGAGTGTTGTTTTTTCTTATTTTTTATGTTTTTGTTGTAATATTTCATACGCCAAACATCACCATAAATCTAATATACCATCTCAGTACATTATAAAATTACTTTACTGTAACATTACTGTGTAAATTACACAGTAGTGTTACTGTTATTATAGTAGAGTGCTTTATATTCTACTTTAAATCACAGTAGTTCAAATATTACTGTAGTAAATCACAGTACCTAAAGACTTACTGTATTATAATAATATAATTGACTAAACAGACTGATTATAATACATTTGATCACCCAATACTGTAAATACAACTGAAATCCGAAGAAGTGCAGTACTTCTACAGTAAAAAAAATAATTACAGTAACTTTCTGGATAACGACTGCCAGTAAAAATATAATGCATTAACTTCTTTGTACCTTCTGCCAAACAGGATGTTGTAGCAGTGTTATTGACATGATTTAATTCAATGAGCTTTGCAAGATTTATTTGCTGATTAGTCGCTGATTGGTGCAGACTCAGTGGAGGAAAAGGAAGAAGTTTAGCTAGAAGACATATATACTAATGATTCCTCCTGCTTTTTTGAACAAATAATCAACAATATTGACTCCAATTTTATTATATGTATTCCCATGGGCATTTATACATTTTTAATGATAAAATACTGTATATAGTATAATATATATTTAGAATAGGTGTGTGTTGAATTAAATCACTTAATGTGATGTCACCAACTATTATAAAATCTATTGGGGAAAGAACTGTGACATAGAATAAAGCAAAGACCTGAAAACAAAATAAAAGAGTGAAGCGATTTTTTGTTTATAGATTATCACAATATGTGTTTATCTATTGTTTATGACTGAGGAATAGTAGTGTTCAATTATCTATCAAAAAAGAACATCTGGTGTATGTCACACCTGCCTCTGTCTGTACTGATAAATAAATAAAGCTTCTATGGGGAAAAAGTGAAATATCAGTATATAGAGTGCTGTATTGTCTAGTCTCCGGGGTAGGAAGCATTTTTCACTGTCCAAATTTTGCATAAGAATGAATATGAATTTATTGATCTAAAAATTTCTCACACTCATGCATCGCTTCCTTCATGAGTATCTGTGATTTTTTTAAACTGGGTCAGTACACAAATGCAGTTGTAAAAAGGTTTATTAATATCATCATGATACGTAGCTGTTAAATGACCTATTTAAATGGTAACTCTGTAGCTTTCCCACATTATATATTATAGCTTAATTATGATGGTATTTCAGAGTATCTATTCATCTATGTGCATATGTGAAGCTGGATTATAAAGGATTATAAAAGGTTTGTCACTGACCTGAGAGACTTAGAATTTAGTCAGAAAAACATTTTCTTGCATGCTGCTCATAGTTAGGGATGTGTTGAGGATGTGTTGTGTTGCATTTACATCTTTTTAACATCTGGCTCTTTGGATTTCAGAATGAATTCTTGTTGGATGCATGTGATCATATGGCAATGTTCAATCTCACCAAGATGAGAGTTGTGACCCTCTCATAGGGGAATAAATCTACAAGATTTATTTAATATTAGGTTTACCACTTTTTCTCACGTTCTATATCCCTTGACCCTCGCTGACCCCTGTGTCCTTTCACTGTTTGTGCTTCTTGCTGCTGTTTGACAGAGCAGGTAAAAATAGTTTAATCTAATTTCTCATTACGCTGCCAAAGATTGTAACTGACCCCGCAAATTATTATTGCCATGGTGTAAATTGGTTAATTTTCTAAATTAAAATGTTCAATCATAATGATTAGAGGAAGAAATGAGACTTCTGAGAAGTATGAATCATCGGGGGAACTGAATGAGAATGAAAGGAGTGCACTCTCTGGCTAATGGACAGATGGATGCATGCAGGTATTTGTGTGTGGCTCTGCAAACTGGAAGTGCAGTTCTGAGCAGTAAAGCGAATTCACAAGAAAAAAAAAAGTGTTTTCTCACCACCCTGTTTTTAAAGACAAGTGTTGTGCATTATGTTGTTGTGTTTTTCACATGGTCTGATGCTCGTATTAGCCGAAGGAATCAGCCAAAGGATCCACACAAAGCTCCACCAGTCACACACAAACAGAAACATACTGAAATATAACATATACTACACACACACACATAGAAACCGCAGGCAGGCTGTTTTTCCCATGCTCCCACGGTGGAGCAGAGAATAATGGGAAAGATTAGTGTGAGCGGCCGATGCCTGTTGACCCGTTTTTATGCGGGCCCGGCGGACGGGGGGGATGCTGGCTCTCAGCGGCCCTCGCCAATTACGGCGTCCACTCCAACAGGCGCGGCCTAATGAAGGGTCCGGGGCGTGGAGGCGGAGGAGGGGGGGGATCGATCCCCGGCCCGGCGAGGGCACAGCTGGAGGGCCGGGCACGGGAAAGCCTGGGGACTTAGGTTCGGCTGCGTCTACGTCTGAGTTCCCTTGTTGGACTTCTGAACGTCATCGTCAGGCTTGGTGATGTAGAGTGATCATGACTGTCAAACCTAATTGGCTCAATTCTGTGAATGGCAGGGTGCAGATATCCTGCAAACAGAGGCAATTTTAAGCAAATATGCATATGAGAGGATGTGATATCAGGGGGGCAGCTTAGAACAATAAAGCTGCTGTTATTTCACCTTTTTATTTAACAAATGATAAAAAAAACATAAATGATTGTTCCCTCACAGATTTTAGATATCACATTGATATATATTTTTTTATATATGAACAAATATGTAAAAAGAAATAGACCCATTCAATTGCTAACAGATGAAAAAAAATGACTTGGGCAGTATTGTGCGTGGACTTGGGCATTTTTATCTGATATAAATGTGAACTATGTCTATCATAGCTTGTGCAAAAAGGTCATTTTGAGTTTAAAAACACAGTTCATGATCCCATTTATTGACTGAAATCACATTTAGTGTCTAGACAACAGGAGAAATATCGCCGCTTCTTCCTCTTTGCTGTTTTGCTCGTGTCAAAACTGCCTGAAATCGATTGAATGACTCAGGCAAATAGTGTTTTTGGATTCTAATAAATAATGTAATTGGCCACAAAGACAGGATGATGCATCAGTGGTTAGAGAGTTAAAGCTATGAAAATATTGTGTGTATTGAGTGTGATAGTATTTGTTTTTCCACATTTACCTATTTTAAATTACATCTAAATATGCATTTAGAAATAAAATGTCCTTTTTTATTTAATCGTAATGCCTATTTCTTTTAGAATTAATGCTAGAGAATAAATAATTTCATTTGTGTTTTAATTTTTGTGCAGAATTTAGATAAAAAAAAGTTTGTATAATCTATTTGCACATGTATAGAAAGAACAAAAAATACTTTTACTAAATAGCTTTATGCTTGTAAAATGCAGACATTTATCTTTAACTCGAATGACAATAAAAAACACAACTATAATAGAAAAAAACATCCATTTTTATCCAAGCACAAAAAATGAGCCTCGTACGTAATGAGGGCTGAGATTCTGAGAATTCTGCATTTCTGAGCACAATGTGTACTTTTTGTAAAAAAGCAGGCACACTTTATATTCTGAGCAGGCCGTCTGCGCTCAGTCTTTGATAAGGTCAGGAAGCCTCCTCTTCACTGTTTCTGCATGTCTGTGGGGCTCAGCATGCTAATAGCACTAATTGCCATTTTTTTTTTGTTTCAAATTAGCATTCAGAGGGCTTCAGTGCTGATGGGGCTAAGACTGAAACTGGAGAAGAGCTTCCAAATATTTTCAGTGACCTTTTAACCTCCGCTAGCTTTACCCAGGCCGCCTCTCTGAGATGAAGTCGTTCATTAGTAGTTATGAATGGAAATGTCTCTCCGTCTGTCACTTGGTCCAGACTGGAATACTGCAGCGACTTTTTGATGGATTGCCGGAAAACTGATGGATACCGGCCTTATTGGAAATTTCTGACCACTTTTGAGCTTTGGCTAAAATTTAAATTCCACACTAATACCACACAACAAATCTCTGAAGTGCTTCAGAGAGGCAGCAAATGGTACATTAATTCCAGGTTCATTGATAGTCATGGAATAGAAGAGACAATTGTGGTCCGATGTTTAGAGAATACTGCGACGATTAGGCCTAATTGCTTCCCTTTGAACCCGATTTCCTGTCGCGGAATCTTATGGGAATCCTTTGCCATCAGGGAATAGAGATGGGATGTGATACAAATACACGGAGATACGGCGTGAGTCATGCTATGAGTTATATAAAAACCTCAGATTAGACGAGAGGAAGCTCCATTAATAAGGCCCCTATAGCACCTCAAGGAAACTGCATGAGTCACTGTCGACAGAGGAATGTGAACGCTGTTATTTTCTATACGTGATGCAACACAATTAAATCCATCAGAACAGTGTCAGCAGCTGTTTTGTCTCAACTGGTCAGCGTGCTTTCAATGTAACTGGCTTTTAACCCCTAAATGGAAGACAAGCACACACTTGTTGGTATTGGTTTTCAATGAGCAGTTCTGAGATAATTTAATGAGAGAAATTGGGGAGGAACAGAAGTAATCCATATGGCATTAAACTAATGTAATGGACTTTTTTTGCCAATGCAATTTGCACAAAAACGAGCGGAGTCGAATCCTTTTTGTTACCACTACAACGCATTGGGCCAAATTCAACTTGTATCAATTAATCAATCGAAGAAAAGAACAAAAGAAATAAACACAAACAATAGACAGATACATGTAAGTTTATAACAAATGTCGTCTGCCTCCCTGTTTTGTAAAGATGTACAGGTGGGAGGGAAATAATTTCAATTAAAATCAGGCAGGCAGAAAGAGAAAAAGAAAGATGAACACGGAAGGTGCTTATTCCAAAGAAAAAAAAATATCCTAGAAAATCAAATGACCCAGGGGTCATTGTTTTAACATATTCAATTCTTCTGATTTTTATTTGTTCTGTTATAATTTCCCAAAAGATCACCAGCAGGTGCAGTAGGTGTGAACTTGTTAGTCATTGAGCTGGTTTAAATAAACCACTGACAGAATTAAATGTGGGGAAACAAGCGGGAAGGAGAATAAAAGGCGACCGCTTGTCAGTGGCTGTGCCCAGGTGACACGCCGAGGTTTCACTTTCTCCTTACTAATAGGACATGGCCCTCTGGGTTTACGTCTTATTAAAGTGAGAAGTCTCGGACATAATGGTGAGAGCAATTAAAAGGCACATTCACAGTCTGTTGGAGGGGAAGGCCTCTCTGTGGATACGCAACACCTTCTGACGCTCACCACGATGATCACCACAGCCACCGCCACTAACACATCTATACTATTACTATTTTCTATGAAGATGTAGTACACTGACAACAGATGATGCAGTATTATTACACAACTTTAAATTCTAAAATCAATAGCCCTTTATATTTTGATATTGCTGGTTATAATTTATTTGATGTAAGCCCAACATTGGATTTTGTCATGAAATTTCATGAAATTTTAAATTATTTTGTCTAATGAAATATTTCTACTCTGTGCTTAAATTAACCATTAACCAGACCCATTTATCCTTTATAAAGGAAAATTATGTGCATTATACCATAGACCAAGTGGGCCACATAGAACATATTTGTATTTTTTTTTTTTCAGAATAATACATTTTATTCCCAAAGATCTGTATTTTGACATATATGTAACATTGGGCATTAGTGCTAAACATATTCCATATTAGGATGATTAGTATATGTCACTTTAGTTCAGACATGAAGCCTCATAAGGAAGAGTCTGGGGGGACCTCTGGGTTAAAAAGCCAGTATTGTGCAGCTGCTAGACCGTTTTCACAGCAGCCATATTGACATGAAATAGTAGGGTACACACAGGTTTTACTAATTAACTTAACTAACCCATTATTAGTGTAGAGCCTTTTACAGTGAGCTAACATACACCTGACTCTGTTCAGCATTAATGGAACGTTATCTTAATCAGTATCATTGGTAACATCTGTCTTTACCTACTATTTCATGTCAATTTCGCTGCCATTAAAAAGGTTCACCGCTGACTGTATCGGCACGGCTTGCTGCATGAGATTGCTTGTGTGTGTTCACTCCATCTTAATTGAAAGAGGCTTAACAGGAGGTAAGTATCTTAGCTATATATAGGTAGCTGGGATGCCGTAATCGATTCAGAGATTCAGTGATTCGGAGGCATCACATAAAAATATATAGGATCATCAAAATCCGATATGTGCACTCTACACACAAACTCGGCAGAACGTGACAGCTCTGACCTTCCCAATGACAGCAGCCTTGTACCTGATCCACTCAGAGCGCTGTTACTTGGACAATTAAAGGAGGAGAAAGCATCTCTGTCCACCAATCAGCAACGGTGTGTGACACGAGGGAGTCGTGTCTGTAGTAGTGCAAACGCTTGTATGTTTAATGGCATTTGGATCTATAACACCTCCTATTAGTACAAAGCTCACGGTTGTAAATTTAACACCTGCCTGTCCAAGATGGCTAATGCATGTGGATATGTGTTTGCTCATGTAATCCCAGGATTCACCTCAAATAAAAGAGCCATTTACCTAAGGTGGACAATAAAATAAAGAGAATCACACTTTAACACTACAATTAAAATGTTTATTCCCTCATGGAACCGAGAATGCTCATAGTTAGCAGTCTTGACTGTGGCGCTCTTTGTGAGTCTAGTCACTGGGTTCAGGGAACATCCATCTCAATACATCAATCACCACCATGTAGAACTGGCTCTCTGCCTCAGGCCTCAGCTCTGTCCTTCTTGGCTTGGCCAGGTCTGGCACATCTGGATGGATGGATGGACATGAATTGAAGAGTTGTTTTATTATGGCCTACAGTGCCCCATGGTGCCTTATGGTGCCCCAAACGGTTCCCTATGTGGTACCCCAAGGTGCCCTATTGTGCCCTATGTGGCGCCCTATGTGGTCCCCCATGGTTCCCTATGTGGTGCCCCATGATGCTTAATGGTGCCCTATGGTGCCCTATGGTGCCCTATGTGGTGCCCCATGGTGCCCTATGTGGTGCCCCATGGTGCCCTATGTGGTGCCCTATGTGGTGCCCCATAGTGTCCTATGTGGTGCCCTATGTGCCCCATGGTGCCCTATGTGGTGCCCTATGTGCCCCATGGCGACCTATGTGGTGCCCCGTGGTGCTCTAGGTGGTGACCCATGGCACCCTATGTGGTGCCCCATGATGCCCTATGGTGCCCCATAATGCCCCATGGTGCCCTATGTGGTACCCCATGGTGGCCTGTGTGGTCCCCTATGATGCCCCATGGTGCCCTATGTGGTGACCCATGGCACCCTATGTGGTGACCCCATGGTGCCGCATAATGCCCCATGGGGGCCTATGTAGTGCCCCCTGGTGCCAAATTTGGTGCCCTAAGGTGCCCCACGATGCCCTATGAGGTGACCCATGGCGCTCTATGTGGTGACCCATGGCGCTCTATGTGGTGACCCATGGCGCCCCATGTGGTGCCCTATGATGCCTCATGGTACTCTATGTGGTGCCCCACGATGCCCTATGTGGTGACCCATGATGCCCTATGAGGTGACCCATGATGCCCTATGAGGTGACCCCTGATGCCCTATGTGGTGACCCCTGATGCCCTATGAGGTGCCCCATGGCGCCCCATTATGCCCTATTGGGCCATGACGCTCCTATGGTTTTTGGCCCCCCTTCACCATGGGATTGGCATGTGTTTTGGAGTGAATTGCCACACACAGTAGTATGGACATTTATATTTGTCTAATACTTTTGTCTACAAACGAATTACTGAAAAATAATAATCATCATTTTCAGTTGTATTTAACAGCAGTTGGAGATTTATTAGATCAGACTTTCTTTCATTGTCATTATGCAGAATATATTCAATACAATATATTCTACAATAAATCATAATAGTCAAAATATTTTCATAGTAAATCAGAGTAACTGTATTTGAATACAGTTAAAGACCCAATACTGTAACTAAACTGAAATCATGTATGTGATAGTTTTTTTGTTTTGTTTTTTTTTTATTCTAGAGTAAAGGAACAGTAAAGTACTATCATCTTTCTGCAGTTCACTACCATAATTTTTAAGGCACCAGTTTTACAGTGTGTGGAAGCTCGGGACAGTGCCTAAGGTGGTTTCCCTGTTCAGAAGTTCTGTGCCAAAAATGGGATGAGGATCAGCACCTCTAAATCGGAGGCAGGAAACAGGTGGACTATCTACTCTGAGTGGGGAATGTGTCGGCGCCCCAAGGGAAGGAGTTCAAGTATCTCAGATACTTGTTCTCGCGCGAGGACAAAATAGAACGTGAGCATGAGCATGGTAAAGGCCTCACTGTACAAAGCTCCTAATGTAATAGTCAGTCTTAGTTAACCCTCAATATGGCCATGAAGGACAGGTCATGAGTGGAAAAAAACAGGAGTTTGGTGGTGGTTAAGGCTTCCTGTAAGGATGAAACCTGGTCACGTCCCTGGCGTGTTACCATTGTCGGCGTGAGCATGTTGGCATTCATGAGGCGTCTCAAGGCAAGGTGTTCTTGTTGCAAAAGTTGTTGTAAAAATGTCCTTGTGGCCTGGGGCATCATTGATGCATTGGCCATGCAATTTAATCTATTTTTTCATTTTTCTCAGGAGTAACTAAGTAATAAAAAAGGGTTGTGATGGTGTTTAGTAGAAGATAAAAAAATAAAAAAATGCTGATCTAGATCAAGTGTAGTAGGCCACAGCTTAAAATTTGTCTAAAAGTGGACTTTGGGGGGGGAATAAATAATTACCTGAGATCTTACGCTTATCTTTTGTGAATCAGAAGCTTGATTGGCTCATTAAAGACTGGAGACATTCCTTTGACACTAAATTGTGATAACATGTTTTGGAGGGGGCAACACGGTGGTGCGGTGGGTAGCACTGTTGCCTCACAGCAAGAAGGTCGCAGGTTCAAGACCCGCCTTGGGCCTGGGTCTGGGGCCTTTCTGTGTGGAGTTTGCATGTTCTCCCCGTGTCTGCGTGGGTTTTCACCGGGTACTCCGGTTTCCTCCCACAATACAAAAAACATGCTCAGGTTAATTGGTAAACTCTAAATTGCCCATAGGTGTGAGTGTGTGTGTGAATGGTGTGTGAATGGTGTGTGTGCCCCACGATTGGCTGGCGACCATCTGGGGTGTATCCCCCTGCCTCTCGCCCATAAAGTGCGCTGGGATAGGCTCCAGCAGACCCCTGCGACCCCGAAAGGGAATAAGCGGGATAGACAATGGATGGATGGATGGATGTTTTGGAGGTAGCTGCAGCAACTGGAGTTCAGGTAATTGGAGTTAGTAAATTGGAGCATCTCTCCAATTTACAGTGTCTCTCACACACACACACACACACACACACACACACACACACACACACACACACACACAGGAATAAAATGAGCAATCTAGTTATCGTTTGCCAGTTCTATTCATTTATTCATGAATTGGCTCCTTGAGGGGACTGGGGACAACCATCGGCACAAAGATGAATCCTCTAATACAGAAAACCCTGCTGAGACCAGCGGGGGGGGGGCAGAAAAAAAGGGGGGTCGAGGAGAGTGGGTTCTATTACTGAGGGCCGTTTCTGGTTATATAAGACCCGGCGAGTGGGGAACAGTTATGAGAGGAGAGGCGGGATGGGAAGCTCTGAGAGTTTGAAGTGGCAGGAGTATTGTTAAAATCCAAAGTGTCGTGTTGGAGGGAGAAAAGCGCTCACAGGTCACTTTTCAAGTGAATGAGTTCACATTTGTGTGGAAGCCGTCTCTGGAAATAGCAAAGAGAACTTAATTTCTTTGATAGTGTTCTCCTGTTCTCCAATAAAGAATTTACCCGCACTTTCCTGTTGTTGCATTTTATTATTTCCTACCTGTTAATTGCTGTATTACATTCATGTAAAGCGCATTGCAGTCAATTCATCTATATAAAATTGTCTGGCGTGCTGTGGATCCAAACAACAATATCACAGGAAAGTTGCCAAAGTATATATGAATAAAACATATGTAAAGTGAAAGATGAAAAGCCGTGGCGATGGAGGAGGCGGCGGGCGGCAGCGAATCTGTAACCGTTGGCGTGGAGAAGGACAAAAAAGAAGGTGTGACTCCCCTCTCACTCCGCTGATTACAGATGGAGAGGACTCTGCGGAGTTGTGCTGCTGATAGTTTCCTGCTGCTCGGCGTTGAGTGTGCTTAATGCTCTCTCTCCTCTATTACAGCCCCACAGCATCACACACACACACTCACACACACACACACATGTACAGAAAGAGAGAGAATAAGAGCGGGAAGAGAAAAACAACGTCCTGCTATCTTTATCCTGCAGATGTAATACTGTTGCCTCCAAACACTGTGAGATCCTGCATGGCCTTTCTCTTTCTCTCTCCCTCGCTGTAGTTGATGCAAAGTGAGACGTGGGCTGCAGTTGCTCAGGAAACCCTGTTAATTAATAGTTAGACGTGACTCTCCGTTAACGCCAGGATCGCAGTGAAGACCCTCAATTACTGCACATGTATTATAAAGGGAAAAACCTTCTGCGAAGTCAGCTGCAGAAGTTGAGTTAGCTCCATTCAGACACTTGATGAAGAATCGATTGCGTGTCTGCATGACTCTGTAAAGCGCTGACCACGCTGTAAGGTTTAAGTTACATGACTTTATTAGCCTGGGAATACCCATCCTCCAATGCATGTGAATTCACTTTGCGAAATATGAATATCAACCTACATTGATAAGAGGTCTGAGGTCTGGTGTTAGCCACATCAAAGTGTGTGAGATTTTATCATGCATTCAGCTGCACATCCTCAACTCAGAAATCTCATGCAGAAAGTTTCGTTTGGAAACATAAATGTGAATGTGAGTGATAGCTCATTCTAAATTATTTATTGCCTGAATACACCTTTTAAAAAGACTTTATATTGACATTTTATTTTAATGACAATTCTTGCAAGCTGGATGTGGATAAAGATAACTAAATAATATTTTTCAATTCATGATCATTTATTGCATGGGTGGATTCAGAAGTTTGCTTTGCGTCAATTTCAGTTTTAGAGACACACAATGAAAATCTTTTTAATGGCAACCGTCTAGAGGCATATCCTCGCTGAGGCCAGCAGTACACAGGTACAGGTGGTAAATGTAAAAATACTTTTTACACCTGTTGCACCTGCACCTGCTGTGAGATCTGTGGACAGGCCTGAGGGTGTTTCATCAGGTCGACCTCAGATGTCCCCGACACCCTCCACTGAAGCCAGAAAAAGCATTGAAACACGCTTTACGTATACTATACTATGCTACATTTTCATTTACATTTATTTTGACAATAGAATAAACTGTAGGACTCAGAAATGGTTAGTATATCTTAAACATTCAGATTTCAAATGTGTAGTTATTGGCACTTAAAGGCTCATTTAACCCATTTTTTGATTTTTCTGCAAAGAAAATGTTAGTAACTACCTCGCATGTAGTGGAGGATTTAGCAGCTGAAGAGATAAACATTTCTGGCAGGAGTTAGTAGAGATTAAAACTGGGTCAAAATATTGGATTTATTTAGTATAAACCAGAGACATGGCTCCAAGTGAACACTAATGTTGCTGTTTTTGACAAATCTGCTGAATGTGTAAAAGGTCAAATGTTTGCTAAAGAGCTCGCTGGCCAAACAGCCTAAAAAATCAGTTTAGCTTTAATTGATCTTGTCCTATATAGAACTGGTTAAATCCAGAATTTAAAGTTAACAGATATGATTCCAGGACACGGGATCAGTTGAATATATATATATATATATAGATAGATAGATAGATAGATAGATAGATAGATAGATAGATAGATAGATAGATAGATAGATAGATAGATAGATAGATAGATAGATAGATAGATAGATAGATAGATAGATAGATAGATAGATAGATAGATAGATAGATAGATAGATAGATAGATAGATAGATAGATAGATAGATAGATAGATAGATAGATAGATAGAAAGATACTCAGATCCTCATACACTATATACAATTCTTTGAATTATTTGAGCAGCATACACAGTATGCATTATGGACATATTTAGATATATTTAAAATACTAATAAATAGCAAGGAGAAGGTATGCATAAGCAAAGCATATATACATACATACATGCACGTACATACCTACATACATACACATACACACATATTTACATATTTGCATACATATCCACGCACATACACACATGTACACATACATAGCTAATGCATACTTAAGGTGCAGGGTGTGTGTGTAGAGTAAAGTGACGAGTGGAGGAAAAGTGACTACAGTGAGATTTATGTTTATGTTATGTTATAATATAATATGCATTTGGGAATGTTAAAAAAAAAAAGCCTCACAAATCATCATTAGTTCCTAAATTGCTTATTGTTAAAAATAAGGGAGCTGCTGATCGCCTCCTGTACTTTTAGTGGTTGAAGCGTGTCTTTAAAGCTCCCATCTGGGGCTGGTGACTCACGCTGATTGTCAGCCTCGCCGTGTCTCAGCTCCGTCATGTTGGCGGTAGGCCGGCGCCTGACAGGGAACACACACACACACGCACATGCGCGCGCACACACACACACACACACACACACACACACACACACACACAAGGCCGGGGGAGACGGAAGATGATGCTTCACAATCTTGATCTTTCTCATCCGTTACTCCAGAAAACTGCGGATACTGAGTGAATGCGTTTAACATCACGTGTATTAAAGGTGATCACACAGTGATCAGTGCAACTTACTCTTAAATGACCACGAGTAAAGTGTCGAGACAATTACAAGTTCAATTTCTATTTGAGATTCTTTTTCATTTAACTCATTCTGAGAAACCAATTACAGTGAAAGAATCTTAAATCTGGTCTCCAGTGGCTCTTAACAAAACTCCATCAGAGTTTTGACAGCGGAGTGAGAAGCAATCTCAGTGGATGTGTGTGGGAGTGCGGCTCTGGTGGAAAAAAACTGGACGCAGCGGACCTGATCAAAAAGCTATTATCTGTGAAAGCAAAGTTGCAATGAACAGAGACAACTGTCCTGGCCTGCGTGTCCTTGACTATACAGACAAAGGCCTTGTTTACTTCAATGTGTCAACCTGACTGATATAAACAACAGAAACGATGCTCTGGCGATAATATAGTTTAGAAGCAAAGGAAGAAAAATCAGGGAGGCGAAAACACAAAAGGAGGTTCCTTTTTTTTGACGGAATCAGGATTTATTTTTAACGTGACATTTGAACTTTCTCCACACGGGAATAACCGCATCACGCATTGACGGGGGAATAGGTCAGCCACAAGCAAACAGGGAACAACAGACGGACATAATTCATTCCCAGCATCAATTTGCACCGACAAATCGATTTCCTGTGTTATTTAGAAATCTGCTCCGCGAAGGAAAAAAGGAGAAGGAGATGTATGCACGCGTGTGTCGGACGGTTATCTGTGCAGAAAACTATGTGAGCCACTGCAGTAGTAAACAATATAAATGCATGACGCGGACAAAAGATAAAAAAGGAGCCACCTACACCTCAATCACCACGCCATTATGTTTTTCTTTAGTGGCCTTTTTACTGAAATCAGCTCACTTTCTGCGCCGCTCAATGGGTTTTTTTCCAGCAGCGACAAAGGGTCTGAGTAACGTGATTTGGTAATTCAGTTGACTGGTGATGAGATCCCACCTGTCCCTAACAAAAAGACGCCCGTCTCATTCAAGCGCACGAGGACTCCGTCTTTATAATGAGCAGAACATTCAAGAGCTGAATGTGCCCACTCTTCTCTCATTGTTAGAAAAAAAAGTCCAAGCAGCAATAAAGCAATACTAATAAGTTCTGCCTGCACAGCCAAAACTTTATTCATCTTTGTCCTCCTTCAGGGTTCATCCAACACAATTCCCTCAGTTGCAATGCTCATAAACAGTGTAGGGCATGTACATAGATTCAACATAAATCAGACTTTTTCTATACAACTGGGATCAAATCTATGGTGTGACGTTGCTTCATGTGAGATACTGAGCTAAATAAATAGTTTATTATGGACATTCTTTCTAGAATGGATTTCATACCTGCCAGTTCAATATAATTGTGCTTTTTACATCCTATAAACATGAAGGTAGTGCAAAAATGAAAATATGGGTTATGGGTTATAACACCATTTGTCATTTTTTACTTCCTATTAGACGAGTTACTGCACATTAGTATAAGCACCAACACTACACCTGTGGACTAAAACAATCAGAAAAAATATAGGACAGACAAACATGGTAAGACAGGTGTAGATGGTGGTCTACTTTATTGCAGATATTTATTGCTTTTGTATAAATTTAATATTCATCGCTTCACCACCATTATGTTATTCCACTGGTCCAGTATCAGGTTGGGAAAAATTATAGTTAATGACCATAAAAGCTGGAACGTAAATACCTTTTTACTTCATAATGGCTCCCTGTTAAGCTTGCCTGTCCTACATCTAATTTCCAAATCTGTATAAAGACAGTTTAATCACGAAATACATGCTCGTCTGCCCCTTAGATCAACTCTTTGTGGTTTCGACCTTTACAACCTCCTCAAACACGGCAGAGACGCCTGCAGACAATCAGGTTGTTGAATAGACGACCCTGTCAGTGCTGCTCTTTACAGTAAAACAAAAAAAAAAGCCTGCTTGTGTTGTCATCCCATTGTTGTTTGATTGAATGACAATAGCTGCAGAAAACGGCGACTGAACAACTCTCAACTGGACCCAACCTCATTAGCAAAGATGCTGCTGCAGAACAATAGTTCGCTTTGTGCTTTCATTTGACCCTTAACGAAGTTAATAGCACGGATACAGGTGCATCTCTCTGTGTAATGGCAGCAAATGAAGATTTGCTGTATTGTTTTCCAGCTCCAGCTTCATCCACAACTTACGGAGCAGACAGGACCTTCCACTCATTCTTAAAAAGAAAGGAAGCACCGAATAGATTCAGTAACCGAACATATATTGCAAAAAACACCACAGTGGTGGAGTGAGTAAAAGGCAATACACAACGATGCAAACAAACAATAGAACATATTTTTTAAGTGTAGAGAAATAGATTTGCACTTTGCAATGCATGTTCAACCAAACTATCAGGAGGGGGTTCCTCTGCAAGAACTTCAACACGATGAGTATAAGAGAGAAAGATGGTCAATGGAAAGTTAGAGAAAAGTTCATAAAGGACAGCGTCAAAGCAAATGGAGTCACAAAAAAGAAGGTGATGACTTCATAGCTGTGGATGATCCAGTGTTTAGTGTCGTGCACGAAGTTGACCTCCGGAGGCTTGTGGAGCAAATTGAGCCTCATAACAGGACACCAGGCAGATAGTATTCATGCATGTGCTTACCAGAGATACAGAAAACGTCTCTAAGAATTATTCTAGACAACGCAAAATAAAAAAAGTTATATATATACAGTAATCCCTCGTTTATCGCGGGGGTTACGTTCCGAAAATGACCCGCGATAAGTGAAATCCGCGAAATAGAAAACTTTATTTTTTTTTGCAATTAGCAACTATTACATGTATACAAATACAGTGACTCGCGTGTAGGCCGTTTCACTGCTCTTCAGACTGGGCCGCTGCATCCTGACTGCGCTCTGCAGTGTTCTCTTCTTCTGAAGCCCGCGGTGCAGGTGTGTTTGTTCGGGAGAAGAACATAGTGATAGGCAGCTGTTGTCGCTCTTTTTTCTTCTTTGCAAACGAGACGACAAAATGATAGCACAATTCGTAGCATGTTTTGATACAAGAAGCGGGAGTGAGTTTTTAGCGAATCAGAATGCAGAACACAATGCACCAAAAAAAAAAAAAAATGCATTATGAAAATCCGCGAAATAGCGAATCCGCGATAAGTGAACCGCGAAGTGGCGAGGGATCACTGTATATAGTTTTCAGCCAAACCCCTAATGCATCCCTACTTAAAAGTAAAGACTTCATTCATTCTCTTCTAAAATAGCGGCCCAATGTTTTTTTTTATTTTTTTTTTTTCAGGGAAGTAAAAAGTCCAAGATACGTGAGACAGAAGAACTTATTTCAGGTTCATTTTCACCGATTGGATCGGTTTCACATGGGAGCCCCGGGGGTCTGAGCCTCTGATTGTTCCTGTCATTCTGCAGCTCACCAGGCCCAGTTCATCTCAGACCACTATGTGTGATGTGAATCAGGGATACACCTGTTAACCAACCACTTTTGAGGTTAAGGGTTGGTGAAGGTTATTGTTGACCCTATCCCTATTGTGTTGCTTTTGCATTGGAAGTTAACGACATATCACCCGAGTCTCTCTGCCCCCCCCTCGCAGACATTTACAGCTCCCGCTGCCTGCGGAAAGCTATAAACATCATCAAAGACACTACCCACCCCTCCCAAGGACTATTCACGCTGCTACCATCGGGTAGAAGGCTCCGCAGCATCACTGCCCGCACCTCCAGGATGGGGAAGAGCTTCATCCCCCAGGCAGTCAGACTGCTAAACAGCACCAGGACTTTTGGACTGTAGTCTACATACCAGTCCAACCAGCACACCGCACCTTATGCCTCGTGCACTTTCTTCTATCATATTTCATTCTATCTACCTCATATTTATTAGGACAGTCTGTGCAATCTGTGAAATCACACCACTAGCCACAGAGCTCTGCTGAAAAAAAAAAAAAAGCCATGCCATGTCTAGAGTGTCTGTCTAGGTCACTTTAACGCTGACCTATTTTGTTTACAACTGTGTTTTTAATTTATGTATAATATGATTGAGTGTGTGGGTGAGGATGTTTGTATAATGTATGTATAATGTATGTGTGGGTGAGGATGAGGGCGTGAGTGTGTGTGTGTGTGTATGTAAGATAAAGTGTGTATGCAGGTATGTTTGTGTATAGACACGTGTGTGTTTAAATCCGTACAGTGTATTTAGGCACTTTTTTTTTTTCTTTTTTATCACCAATTGCTCCCGGTGGAACGCTGTCTCGTCTCACTATATACTGTGTATATGGCTGTAACGACAATAAAAACCTTGAACCTTGAACCTTGAGCCATATGACAGAAATCATGCTGAACATGGTTATCCAATGCACAGTCTAGTAGTCTAAGATTTCAGAACACTTTATAAGTGATTTGTAATTTGTGCGAATTGTCTGCACATGCACATGCAAAAATTGCACACACTTGCTGCTGCTTTATTTATACTTATACTGTTATTGCACTAGCCATTACATTAGAAAAACAACTACCTCATATTACACATAGCTGGGACAATCAGTGTTGTCTTGTTTTGTCTTGTTGAATTTGTCGTTTCATACCCTGCTACTCATGTCTTGTCTTTTTATGCCTGTTTGTTTGTTCCTAGTTTAGCAACAAAGGTAGCCTTAAGCTAATGCACTTTACCATTGTTGTTGCACCTGCACTTTAATGTTGTTGTGCATGTAAAATGCATAGGACAGTGAGAAACATGTGCACATTAAGAAATTGACTAAAAAATAGACTTTGACTTTGACTTGTACACTATGGTTGAGGTAAATGAACAATGCTGGTTATGGCAAAAAAAATACGGTTATAGTATTGTCAGGGTTGAATTTGGGGGAAAACTCAGGTGGTCTATTGTTGAAGATAGATTTACAATTTGTGAACTTATTCTTTAAGGTTAGGAGGAAACCGTTGTCAACTATATGAAAACCAGATGAAATGATTTAAAATCTCTTGTAAATCCAGTTTCGTAGTGTCGATACACAATTATTCATTCTTATAACTCTGCAAAGTCATACAGGAAGCTCCGAAAAAAGCTCCAAAAAATGTACTGTCCATGAATTCAGACACCTTTCCTCACCAATATATCACACTATAAAGTATATATAGCTGACCTCCTTCATGCAGGAACAGGGTGTTAAACCTGTCAACCCAAGACGGAAGGGCAGCATCTCTCTGATTAGGCCGTTTTGGAGAAAAGAGGAAATCGCTGTTGTAAAAGCTGCATGGAAGGAAGATAGATTTACACAGAAAGAGTTGGAAGTGACTGGAGGTAACGAAGCTCTTGATGTTTTGGCTCCATCCCGTCTTAAAGGTCTCATGGTCCAGTATCAACCCCCAACACGCAGCTAATAAGAGGTTCCTAAGACTCCTCCTCTCCTGTGGACTCGTCCTACATCTCTACATATAAGACCAGATTAAAGACTTTACTTTTTTGATAAATCTTTTAGTTATGGCTGGACTAGAACAGTGTTATACTGCGATACAACACACTGACGTACAATTATTCAACTAAACTTTTCTTTACTCTATTTTAATTTCAATTGATTCACAGACCATGCAGCTCACTTGTTGGTCGCCTCATCCTCCACATACACCATGAATTCATATCTTTATTATTCTAATTATTGTCATATTCTGCTCTTTTCCTGTTCTGAACGTGTTGTTTCTGCCCTGCGTGCATCATCTACTGCAGCCTGTCTGTCTGTTTATATTCCTGAGGGTTCATACTCTCTCTCTTTTTTTTTTTCCTGTTAAAGAGTTTTTCCGTGTATGATGTGAGATCCCAAGGACAGGGGACGCTGTCTTGCTGTTGTACAAACTGTGAAGTCCATTGAGACGAATGTGGGATTTGTGAGCTTGGACCAAACAAATAAAACTGACTTGACTTGAAAGTCAAAAAAAAAAGAAAAAGAATTTCGTCACAAATAACACATGTTTGTCTACCTAAAAGATAATTTACAAAAGAAGAAATATTTTCGGCCGCCAGATTAACTTTGAGTTTGCGTTCCATTTTATGCGCCCATTCTCTTTAACGTCCGACTCCATCACACAGACTGACAGACGGGAACGTGGAAACAGCTGCGGTCTCCACACAATTATACTTCCTTATATTTCTCCAAATAGTTCTTTTAAAGCCCGTTGCGTTGTTGATGATGATGATGATGATGAGCTATTCCTGGAAACGCAGTGGAAGTGTTTTTCCTCGGAGAATGTGCAATAAATATGACGATGAGGGATAAAAAGGCATTTGCATGCTGTGGCATTTACCTTTGGCGATAAATATGCTTTTAATATGCTTTGCGGATGCCTACCATTCCACCCAATTAGATTAACAAACTCGGAAGGATGCGTGAGAAGGGCTCCACGTGCGGCAGGGAGCGATCCTCCAGTCCAGCTAAGCCTGTCCCGTTACATCCTTTAACATTCCCACATTCCCACGGATCTCTAAGGGAAGCATGTGAGGTGTTGGGAGGGTAACAGAGCCTAGTGGAGGGTCATGTACTGCAGGTTTACCTCGTTAATGTCTGGAAAAGCTCCAAAATCTGGAATCAGATACTGTCGGGGAAGTAGAAGGAGCGACAGAAGTCGTAATAAACCTGATTTAACAAGCCCCATGGATACTGAACAGTGGTTTTATACTGTAAATGGAAATGTTGTACTTGTTGTTATAGAGACACCTGATAAAATGATAAATCCAGTGGACAAACTATAAATAAATTTAAATAAGCTCAAAAATGTCAGCCATTTCAAGACTTAGTGACTCAGCCAACATAATTATAAATATTATATCTGACAGCCCGTTCTACTTGAAGTTACATGTATTCACTACGCGTTTCCAACCACCAACACATTTTATATGAAAATGCAATGATGCCTGGAATACGTTTTCTTTTAACATATTGAGAAAAACATTTGATTAAAAAATTACTTTTGTAGACGACTTGACACACACAGAATGCAAAATGCAAAATCCATGCTCTGGTATCACAATGTTAATGGTGAACAACACAACACACACACACACACACACACACACACACATATATATATATATATATATATATATATATATATATATATATATATATACACATCTATGTACCATCAGACTTTAATGGTAAGAAACTAAACAACTATTGTTTCCATTTTCATTAAGCAATCTGTCATTTTACACATATTGTCTGTCTATATATATATATATATATTGACAATTGGTACGGAAGTCTAGCTCTGTACTGGGATGTCCTCTGGAGTCGGTGGTGGTGGGAGAGAGGAGGATGTTGGCAAAGCTGACATCCATCATGGACAACCCCCATCACCCTCTGCATGGGGTGGTGGGTGCACTGAGCAGCTCCTTCAGCCAGAGACTCAAACACCCTCGCTGCAAGAAGGAGCGCTTTCGCAGATCATTCATCCCGACAGCAATAAGACTTTATAACAACACATACAAATAACCCTCACTGTAGTCACTCTGTCACTTTTTCACTAGTCACTTTTTTTTTCTCTTCACACACACCCTGCACCTTAAGTGTGCATTAGCTATGTATGTGTACATGTGGGTATGTGCGTGGATATGTATGTCCATATATATATATGCAAATATGTGTATGTATGTAGGTATATATGCCTTGCTTATGCATACTTTTTTTTCTTACTATTTATTATCATTTTCTCTCCATTCTATGTCGATAATGCATACTGTGTATGCGGATTAACAAATTCTGCGAATTTGTACATTGTGTTGTGTGTTTTTTTTATTTTTTTTTATTTTTTTTATCTTCTTCAACTTTATTTTTCTTTTTCTTTATCTGTAACGCTGCAGTAACACACAAATTTCCTCGTTGTGGGATCAATAAAGTTTATCTATTCTATTCTATTCTATATATATATATATATATACAAAACTTAACTTCTGTTCTCACAACTTTCCACAAAACAAGACAATGTTGTTCCATTCCAATCCGCTGGTTTTAGTGTGTTCTTAGTTGTGTTCACAGATCACAAGATAAACCTGATCCCTGCATCGCATGATATCAATTCACACGAACTTGTATAGTCTGGTTCCATCTGAACGACTGCTCATTTTCCAGATTTTTTTTCCCCATTCAGAAATTCAAATATTGCTTTAAATGGAAAAAAATAAAGTGAAATGAATGACAAACAACCCGTCAGTCAAAAAATGACTAGATCAGATGGAGATGTTTTCCTTTTTCCTGCAGAGCTCTGATTTGGGGCTCTTTATTAAACTGCCCCCCCCCCCTCCAAATCCATCAAATATTTTCATTTTCATCGTCCCTGAAGAATGAAATATCTAAAACCTCTCATCTGCTATTTCAGGCGGGCGTGAGACTGAAAGATCAGCTCAATCTAGCACGATTACGGCCGGTCCCAGACACCAGCGTGGTGATAAGTGAGCTGTAGCATGTGCTAGCGGTGCGCTAATCACGGCCTCCGGCTGAAGGAACACACAGGCACCTTTACGGGTTATTGAGAAATAATGAGATTCTCGGGGCAACAGACACACAGCTTAAAGACGGAGATGAAGTTTGAAAATAAAAAATGCACCGTCCTCTTTTCTCGCAGCAGCTCAGTGTGATGAAAAATGTGGATATAAGGCATTTAATAAAGGGGGCGGGGGGAGAAACACACTCAGCTCTCGGGTTTAGATCACTTACATGCGTGAAAGAAGCAAACTTACAACGAACAACTGACGAAAGCTGAGGTTGACCCACATGCTCCTTGCTTTATAGCAGGGGTGGGTGCAGGTTTTTCTACTAATGAAGGTCCAGAGTAGCAGTAATTGGTAGAATCAGGTGTGTTACTGCTTGGTTGGAACAAAAAATCCTGCAGCCACACCAGCCCTCCCGGTAAAGTGATGCTAACTCTTTCTGAAATGCATTGTAAAAGCCTTCAAAATAAAACAAAGGGGCAACCATGAGTCACATTCCAGTGACCGTGTCAAAAGGGTTCAACTGGGGGGGAATGTAAAATGTAAAAAACAAAAAATGTGCAGCTTCCCTTTGACTTTTCTGCATGATATTAACATGTGAGACAAAGACAACAGGTCAGCCACTAACGCCGACCTCTGACCCTTTCTGCCACAAACACACTCACACCGCCGGGCCGTCACTCATCCCCCAGCCTCAGTGACCTCTGTCAGGCCGCTGTCACTTTACGGGGGGCGGGGGCGGGGGTGGGGGGGGTCTGCGTCAACCACCCACACACCACACGCCAGTTGTTTATTTATCTGCGTCACTATATCTGGTCCTGGTCCTCACATGCCCCCCGCTGTCACTCACACGTCTCGTCCTCTAAGTCGCCACCTCTCGACCGCTTGGCCCAGAAGTGTCTACGAACGCCGAGGTGTTGGATTCCACCTGTCTGCACACACACTCTCTGGTTCCCAGCGGGAGGGGGGGGGGGACTGATCTGTTTTCTATGCAATGGAGACATTTTTCATTCCTCGCTGCTATACCTGGAGAATTATTCAGCAGTGATTCATAAGAGGTTGTGCCTCAGTGTAATCTTAGAACTGAGAAGAGAGCTTATTATTGGCTTACAGCAAATAACCGTAAAAAAAAAAAAAATCATGGTTGATGAACCCAACTTGTACAAACAGATTTTTTTGGGCAATTTTGACAGTAGAATTAAGTGTGTTACTGCTTGGTTGGAACACAAACCTGCAGCCACACCAGCCCACCCCTGCCTTATAGATATTAAATATATTTCATCAATGAAATATCATTCTGAAAAGCAGAAAATGCTGTCAAATTAATAAAGTGATAATAACCCCTTCGGAAATTCATTGTAAAATAAAGGCACAACCATGAGTCCCATTCTATTGACCGTGTCAAAATAAAAAATTCATGGTCATAATAAAATCAATCTGAAAAGCAATGAATGCTGTCAAATAAATAAGAGCAAGGGAGAGTGAACTTGTTAGAAAATAATACTAATTCACATATCCTGCTGTTACCTAGCAATGTTATAATTTATTTGGAGCATTTCTGCCCACCATTTCTATCAACGCTTTCCTCTGGAGTTTTGGTCGAAATAAAAAATTCCATCAGGTTGCTGCTCACTTACAAATATCATGAATTGTTGTGTTTACAGCTTGTTTTGCGCTGCCCCTAAGTGGCCAGAAAACTCGACTTTTTTCTTTACTTTAAAGTTGCCTCAGAAGTTTTAGCTCGTGAGTCACAGATTCATTCACAACCACCGGCCGGTAATATCAGAGTCATCCCGACGTTTGATGAAGCCAAATTCATCTGCATTGCCTCATTACTGGGAGTGAATGATGTTAGAGAGCTTTCATGGAGCATCTCTCAATGTGATTTATGGTTCGGTGAAACTACAGAGTTTGTCAGGAGCTGGCATTTAGGAGAATTTACGGTTATTCAGTAATATACTTTTTTTATCTGCTGCACATTACAAACTTCCTCAATGAGTTTAAAGTAATCCAATGTCAAATGATGTTCCTTTAATCATCACAGGTAGGAGTTTGGGAGCCTGCTGAAACCTGCACTGAAGGATGCAGGGATCGTTATTGTGAATAAGAATACGTCCTTAAGTAACTTGCTTGGTCTGATTTGAATGAGCTGCACACATAGACAACCGGATCTGATCCGTGCAGTGGTTTACCATGGCTTAGATATATATATATATATAATTAAGGCCAGCAGGAGTAAACAGAGGATAGGGGCTAATTAGTCTTATTATATTCCCCCATCACACAGGGTGTATACTTAACCTGTCCTCTTCCTCGGTACAGGAGCTACATAATGCTGACAGGAATACTAATTGTTATGATTTCCCAGCTCTGAAAGACGCTGATAGCGAGCTTTTTTTTTTCTTTTTTTTTTTATAACTGCACAGGATGAGTGAGAGTGAATCAAGAGAAAAGAAGGCGTACTTTAATCACAGCCTTATAGTGATGCAGGGAACTAAACAGACGACCTAAACGCTGCAACACCTGCCATTCCGTATCAGCAAAACCACCTTCAACAAGCCGATTCACCATTTTTTTTTTCCCCCCACTTGTTGAAGCCTTTCGAACTACTTAAAAATCCAATAACAGATTCTCTTGGGCAATTAATTGGTTCCTTTGGGCATGTCGGTACCAGGCTTTTGTCGTTGTAACTACATTACAACTAAAAAGAGAAGCATTGGTTTGACTGCAGGGGTTAAACTAAAAAAAAACAACTCGTAACTACGTTGTTCCAGAAAGGCAGCGTACACATAGGAATATAAGACGTGGTGATGCTCTCACCTTTTTGAGTGGATATTGATCTTTATTATTCACCAAGATTGCTGCTGCAGTTTCCCCAGAGGAAGAAGACATGTGTAGATGAGCTGCAGCTCTGCAGGACTTTTCAATTAAAAAAAAAACTATTGTAGAGCATACCTATTGATTTTCAACATGATATTCACGTTTTGTTTTTTTTCTAACCGCAGGCCCTGGGAGTCGGAAGTGAAGTATTGGTCGTGACAGCACACTGAAAGCAAGTAATTACAGTATTACATGGTCAATTCAATTCACAGCAGACGTTTGGCCGCTGACTGAGCGTGACTACGCAGGAGTTCACGGCGCGGCGTGGATGATTGGACGCCGTGTAACGGACGGGGGGGGCTCTGCAGACAGGTAGCTTCCTCTCCCTCCACCAGGAATTCAGACAGGAAGGACAGCGTTGTTGCTGTTACAAAGGTCAAAGCTCAAAATATGTGAGGTGCATGTATCCTGAGGTTTTTTTAAGGCATTTAAACAGCAGCAATAATGACAATAACAGCAATAATGCCTGCAAACTGTCTGAAAAGAGAAGTGAATCAAGAAGGAAATCTTGCTCCTGGTGCTGCACCACTGACCTAAACCACGGCCAAGGAGACCGGACGTACGAAAAATTAAATGCATTGAATCGCATCAGAGCTACACGAACGGAGAGAAAACACTGTCTCGTTGCACAAACTGAATTAGAGACACGCGCGGGCCTTGTTGGCTGCCGTTGTCCTGTCAGCAAACACGGCCATGTTCACCGCCACCGTGGCTGAGGTTTATCTGCCGTGTCACATCAGTTTGGCCTAAACGTCGCGGGTGGGTCGAGAGAGGAGAAAAAGCTACCGGAAGAAAATGACTCAGCGCTTTCACTTTTGCATTTAATTAAAGTAACCAGTAACTAATAGGCAGCAATTACCAAGAAAGTTAATTGACTTAGTTGTATTTAGAGTATTATGTGATTCATTGTAAAGTAAAAAACTGTTGTATCTACAGTATTACTATTATTATTAATACTATTATTTAAATTGTATTTACAGTATAGGGTGATTAACTATTATAATACACTAACAATGTACTTTTAATTTCACAAACATAATTTGGTTAAAGAAAGAGGTTTTTAATGAAGGGGTGAAGGACTTTTAAACACTTCTGTTGTTTTTGTTTTATAGATTTTAATATTTTTTTAAGCAGGATAGTGACAGAATTGCTATTTTAAATATCATCAGCCCAGAATTTAAGAAATCTCTAACAACTTGCATCATATAAAACACTAAGGCTGACTTCAGAAGTCTCCATATTCCTATGGTGTTTCCTCATAAAGATCCAAGTCCAACTCCCCCAGCTCCCGCTCCCACAGCTTGATCCAGCACTGACACGTTCAGCTGTGCAGCTTCATGAGGAGAAAGTGCATTTATTGGTGCTCAGAAGAAACAGATGGGGTTCAGCTCTCCCTCCTGAGTCCTGTTACCTCAGGGTATTCAGGAAAACACAAACGCATCTCTCTTACCAGCTCTTACTCGAGCCCCATGAGACCTTCAGGATTCTTTTTTTATGTGAAGTTACTGAGACCATTCATGACATCATCTCAGAATCTTATTCTAACATCAATCAGAAATCATAGCTTATAGAACACCGAAAAACTCTGAATAACAAAAACATTTCCCTGTAAATGAAAGAATTTTAAGTCAACTCACAACTTTTTTATAAATGATTTCTTCCTAACCTGGCATAGGGAGCCTGCCGCCTGTCTCACGCTGGCGTTTATTTGTTTTCCTAAAGATAAATTGGGCAGCGGCCCCTATAGGACGATTATTCACCGCTACTCGGTTGCGCACGACATGGTGACATCAATGGGGACGAGGGATCCTGAAAAATGACTCCGGCGTTGGTGTGACGACAGTGACCGGTCGGTATAAATGCTGGGACCCGCAGTTATCCGCTCATACCTCTGGACTTGGCCTTTTACGGGTCATCCACAAGCTGCGAGAGGCTGAGAGCAACGACCACCGCTGCGCAACGACGGGGAGACGCAGTTTGTAAGTCTAGAATAAAGTCTCATTCTATGTGAATGTATTTATGTTTTAGTGGCTCAGCTTCACATTGTTCTGATTGGGTTTATTTTTTTATTAGTGTCTTTTTTATTTGTTAAATGATAAAGTAATTCCATGTGTTTCCTTTGCAGTTCAACGTGTTTTAAGATTTGTTAAAGAAATAACAAGTTCATTTCTGCACTGGACGAATGGTTTTAAATTTGTTTTTGGAAAGCAAACACCTCTGGTTTCGATATTTATTCTAATAACCTTGATTAAAACAGAGACTGGAATGTAGCCATACGATTTATAGATGTCAATTTTATTTCTGAAATACGTGTCCCATAGAGCATTCTTTATTTCTTCAGCAGACTAACAACTTCACCATGAAGCCGACGTGTCTGTTCATCTTGGCTTCTGTCATAGTCTGCAACCTGACGGTGTCCAGAGGACAGGGTGTCCCCGCCGAGGACGAGACGGACCGGAGGACCATCGACGACATCGTCCTACAGAGAGCCGAGGGGCTCCTGTTACGGTCCATTCTCAAGAGGCTGCAGGAGGAAGACGGCGCAAACGGTGCGTAAAGTGTGTCTTGGATACATTTGCAGGCACCGATTTTGATGCAATTATCAGTAATGCCAGATAGATGCTCCAAACTTAGCTACAATTGGGTGTTTTATGGTCAGATAATTATAAATTGTGACTTTATTTTATTTATGTTAAAAACGATTCATGGAATTTGGACCGCGACCTTCGTGCGTAATTTACGCACGGCACAGATACTTATATCTTGATAAAGTGATTATGTATAATGATATATGTTTGTTTGTTTTTTCTTTTCAGAAGGACTTTCCACTCAACCAGAGTGGGTGACAAAACGACAGCATCCCGGTAAGAGGTACGGCGAGGATTTGGACAAGCGGCAGCATCCGGGGCGGAGAGAGGAGGACGAGGATGAACAGTTCTTGGACGTTCAAAGGAGACAGCACCCCGGCAAACGCGAAGACGAATCGGACTCCCCCGTGGAGCTCCAGAGGAGGCAGCACCCGGGCAAACGCGCCACGATGGGATACGTCTCCGAAAACGGCGCGCTGCCGCTCAGCGAACTTTCGAAGCGGCAGCACCCGGGCAGACGCTACTTGGTGCTGCACAGCAAACGCCAGCACCCAGGGAAGCGCTACCAGGAGGAGGAGGACGGCGAAGGGGACTGGGAGGCGGATGGAGAGGAAGACCTCCCGGAGTTGGAAAAGCGCCAGCACCCCGGGAAACGGTTTTGGGATAACTCGAGTCCGGATTTAGGCACCAACAGTCCGTGTGATGTACTGGGCATGGCGAGCTGCAGCAAGACCGGTCTGCTGCTCGACTTTTTAGACAACATCAACAGCCGCGTGGAGGAGAAGAGACAACACCCGGGTAAAAGGTTTGCAGCCGAAGATGATTTAGTGGACGCAGAGTAGCTCCCACAAAGAAGCCCTCGCGTGCGTCGTCTGCTGTATTGTAAACAAATAAATGTGTACATTAAGCGTCTATAAAGAATTATTAAAAATGGAAAAAAAAGAATGCACACCATTTAACCTTCTTGTGCCACGGTTTTTCTTTAGCAAACACTCACTGTATCATGACCGCTAAACAAATATCTGTCGTTTGATTCTTTGGAGAGCCTGTGCGTAATTGTCCTCTAAACCTATCTGGACTGTAAATAGGGGTTTCATAGGAGTGATTGCCCTGTGCCGAAGGATTATTATTATCATTAAAGTATTCTCATAATTATATTTTTTTATTTTTATTATTAATTTTAGTTAAAGAGGCTACTTGTGTATTCCACGGATGAAACCAATAAAACCACTGGCTTCAGCGATGTTGCCTCCATGAGGAGACTTGCCTGCCAGTGCAGGGCTTGCTAGAGATAATAAGTTAAAGTTCAGTTATGCACATGATATTCCTTTATTGACTGATTTGGGTGTTATTATTTTCTACTTATGTAAAATACAATGGATACCACAGCAAATACGACGTGTCATTGATTATTTTTCTGTATTATTGCATGGATTGAGCTCATGTTGGAAATTAAAAAGCTGCCTTAAAGCCTACCGCCGGTGTTTTGTTGGACATTAAAAGCATTAGTAAAAATGCTGTTTGCATCAGTTGCAATGCATGCTGCACGATAAATGTCTACCAACGTGTTGATCTCATTAGCGTGTGCGGTTCATTTAAAAAGATTTAACCCTGCCCAAGCCTCACGGAGAATGATTAATGCGATTCAATAGCAGACACAAAGTGTCAGGTATGCTCTCCTCTGTTTAATTGGGCCATTCCATCAGAGCCTGGGAGCAGCTGTCCGCAGATCTGATCAATATGCAAAATAGTAGTCAAATATGTAACCTTAAGATAAAGACACAATGCTAGAGTTATTGCAACACACGCAGCTTTAGGATGCGCCATAATGCTCAGGGATCAGTGGACTGACAGATCACTAGAAGTGAGATTATCCAGTATAAAGGATGAAGGATGAAACGTTTCAAGTGATTTTCATGCATAGAGTTATTTTAGGCTACACACCGAAACACCTGGATGAGGGGGGGATGAATAGGCAATAAATATGAATGAGATAAATCTTTGTGGGTATTTGTTTTTCATGTTTATATACTGTACACAAACATTGACTCCATATAATGACAATTGTTTTTTTCCAAAGCCCTAAAATGAAGCTAAGTCACAGCTCATCACAGTTACTGTGGATATGAGCCATAAGTGATTTTTCATTTTCAGACTCTTATTCAGTATCCAGGATTAAAGTAGTGTCTCAGTCAGATTAAAGTAGTATCTCAGTCAGTCTGCAGCAAAATTATAAGTGGATTATGTATGATTATGCACTACAGATTTATTTTTCCTTTCTTATACTTTTAATCAGTTTGTGACATCTCAGATTTTTTGTCACAAACCCTGAGATACTCCCTCATCAACCTGCTACAAATGACCCACTATTCTTTCTATTCTCTGTGCATGTGTAAGTACACTGGAGGCATTATGTAAAGTGCACAAGGTACATGGCATCTTTTTTCTTTTTACCTCAAGCCTGAGCTGAAATACCCGGTCCATATCAATTACTTTGTTGTAAATTGAGTAAGCAGAGGTCCAATTAGAAATTCTCCACTACGCAAGTAGAATTAAAACAAACCTATATTTGATAAAGTCAGTAAGGAATCAGGGTAAAGCTCTTATTATTCAGGTTCTGTAGTGCATATCCATACTTAAATATGAAAGAGTTGTCTCCAAATCTCATGACACCTAGTGAGGCAGAACCTTATTATGCCTCTGTGCTTTCTTCATATTCTTCATATTGTTCAGTTTTTCAAATCTGCCTTAAAAAGTGCTCAAAATGAATAGTGACACATTTTTTATCTCAGTGTGTGTGAATCCATGTGCCCGCCACCAATGTCAGTGGATTATAAATATCCTGACAGACAGGAAGCAGCAGGCAGGCTGGGAGTAATCAGCCCTGGCATCCCTCAGGGATCTGTGCTCAACCCACTGCTCTTCTCACTCTACACTATGATTTAACCTCATGTGATTGACTGATAGACATTAGACTTCATTGACTGATAGTCAGCATTTTTAAACCTCTTATTATATTTTCTGTTAATAGTTCTCATAAATGGTTTCACCTGTTAATGTTATTGTATCATTTTTTGTAAGCACATTGAGAGCTGATAAACTAGAGTAAAATTCCTGTCATGTAAAAAACATACCTGGTCGATTAAGGTATTTTTGGTCCTAATTTTTTGATCACACTCCCTGTTCATACTGACCATAATAATAATGTGTTTTCGGAGAACAGTAAGTGATGGAGGGGAAATCCACAGTCCTTCTTCCTTACAAAAATGTATTTAACTCTATGAAGCTTGGTCTCAACGTTACGCCCTGCTTTTTATTTCGCTCCTACATTTTTCCCTACATGGACTAAGTATAAATAAGCGATATTTCCCTTAAAGACAGTGTTATTATTCGTCGCAACGGGGTGTTTGTTACCTACAATATTGCGTATGTTTTGTTTGTTGCGCGTTTCTCTCGCGAATGCCTCGATTTTTTTTTTCCAAGATGTGTAATTCCGGGTTTCGCCTGATCAGCAGCGAATCACAGGTGGGGGCGCTGTGGAGCCGATATTACACGCCCAAAGCAGGGAGCATTTAGAGCCACACGCGAGATAAAAATATTTTTAAAATAAAAACTACTTAATATTGAATAACACAAATGCACCGTAGTTTCGACCAACAACTATTTCTTTAAGGTAAGCACTATTTTTGTGTGATTGGTACATGTGGGGAAACAGCAGCAGCGAAAAGTGTGCAACCCGATTATTTTTGTGTTGCGGCGATTAGAGACTCCTCCTCTTCCGCCCGGAGAGTGTGAGGCTAAGTTATGCAGCATACCCTGCGCCTCTAACAGCCACAATGCACAGGAGCGGCAGCATTTACAAACACTAAGCAACAAGAAGGAAACAAATATGAAGTGTATGAAACACAGTGACATGGTTTACCTGCGGTTCGCTGTAGTTTGTCCCTCTCCGCTTGCCGTCGCAGCCTGAGCGTGAATCACATGACCAGGCTGCTGCCGCCGCTGCTGCTGCAGCTGATGTTGTCGAGCTGTCAGAGATAATCCAAAGTGTCAACAACACACTTATTGTTGCATTTTTTCGTAAGTATGACTGATTAGCTTTGACTTATTTGCCTCTATGAAAGTCGGAAGTTCTTCGTCCACGTTTTATTTTCCACGGCACGAGTGGGGAAAAAACAACGATGGCTGAAGAAAGCGAGAGCCGCCGTTAGCATTCTGAAGCTAACGTTACACCCTCCTGCTCCTTTTAAAGGCGTCAGCCAAATATTAACGCAGATAACGTAACTAGGTAATAAAAACGCAGATTCCACACTTTTAATACGACACCAGGCAGTTAAATAAACACTCGGCGATTGCGTGGGTTCGTTATACAATGACTGGATGCAATCTTAGCTAATGGAAATGTTAGCTAGTGCCCCATTTAAATGTGGATTTATTTAAATGATGATTAACCTTCATTACTTTATTTTATATTTAACTCATCTCGGGGAAAAATATGCTTTAGTTGCATTGTGCACGTTTAATAACCTAAATAATCATATACTGCTAAGCCACATAAGATCTTAAACACATTCCTGTTTGAAGAATAACCTAACTGTGCTTGTGTGTATCACACAATTGACTGTAAAGCTGTTTATTACTGTGACACTCCTGCTGCCTCTCGTGCTCTTAAATCATAAAAGTCACATTGTCTCATGAGGTTTGCTTAAATGACCAAAAAATGGTTTGAAATTCACTTTTCAAACCATACTGAATGAATGAATCTGTTATTGGAACAAGTTGTATTTCAACAGCTGGGATTCACATGTGTGAGAGTGTGTGTTTCTGTGTGGCAGCATCGTTTCCGGCGTGATGGAGCGACCATGGAGCGGAACTCGCTGGCCGTGACATGCGGACCGACGCAGCATCCCGCCGCCTCCCGCCGCCCCTCCAGCAGCACGGCTGACCGCCGCCATGGCCTCCGGCTACCCGCCGCCGTTTGAAGGCACGGGTGAAGTGAAGGAGGGCTTCCTCTGCCCGCTGTGCCTGAAGGACCTGCAGTCGTTCTACCAGCTCCAGGACCACTACGAGGAGGAGCACTCTGGGGATGACCGCCATGTTAGGGGACAGCTGAAGAGTGAGTCCTCTACTTATGTACTCCACTATAGGATGAGAGGATCCTGCAGTGTTGGACCCAGAGGAAATTGTTGCAAGATGACTCATGGCAGCACATGTTGCAGCAGCTTCTCAGGAAGGGAAACCAGGGGAAATGATGAAATGTGGAATCTGCTTTTGAAAGGAGGGGGGCACTTTCTAATTAGAATGTTGTGTTTCCACATTGACCAGGACTAGGTGTATATAGATAATATAAAACACACCAGATTTTTTAGTTTCACCTTCTACAATGTGAGGCTGTAAGGACAGGGGATGTTATGTTGCTTTTGTACTAACTGTAAAGCCCATTGGGGCAAATCTGTGATTTGTGATTCTGGGCTTTACAAATAAAATTGAAATTTTTTTTATGTAATAATGTAAGTTGGGTCCCGATTTTCTGCGTGTGTGCAGATTTGGTTCAGAAGGCGAAGAAAGCCAAAGACAAGCTGTTGAAGAGGGACGGAGACGACAGACCAGACACTGGCAGTTACGAGTCCTTCTACTATGGCGGAGTGGACCCTTACATGTGGGAGCCTCAGGAGCTGGGTGAGACTGGAATACATGCCCTGGAATTAAATCTGCACAACTTCTGTTTTAGTTTGGTTGCACTGCATAAAATGGAAGAAAAAATGTTAATAACTTGATACAGTAAGTCTAATATTGCATAGAATTGTCTTATCTAATACAATATTCCATATATTTTAATTTAACCTTATTTTAGGAAATAGAAATAGCATAGAATAGAATAGAATTTGCATTAAAATAATAGATGATTTCTTTTTCCTTTTACAGGTGCGACTAAAAGCCACCTTGACTTCTTTAAAAAGCACCGGGCAGCCAGGATAGATCACTATGTCATCGAGGTCAACAAGCTGATTATCAGACTGGAAAAGGTTTGTTGCATCAACTCATTCAAACAATACTTTTCCTCCCTCTGTTGTAATTAATCTGAAGGTTGTCTCAAACCAGCCAACTCACTTACCACGAAAACTCTCCTTTCAGTTGACATCTTTCGACAGGATGAACTCGGACGCCGCTAAAATCAGAGGTTCGTCTGCATGTTTCTTGCCCCCCCACAAGTGTAATATTACAGAATTAGTAAGTGCTCATCCTTTTTTATTTTTTTTATTTTACAGCCATCGAGAAGTCAGTGGTGTCCTGGGTGAACGACTCCGATGTCCCGTTCTGTCCCGACTGTGGGAACAAGTTCAACATCCGGAACAGACGCCACCACTGCCGCCTCTGCGGGTCCATCATGTGCAGGAAGTGCATGGAGTTCGTCCCGTTACCCCTGGCCCGTACGTACCAAAGAATCCCTGCAAGCTTTGGTTCAAATGAGACTTTTCGACATTTACGTTAATTCTGTCGACGTTCTTTATTGTTTCTGTTCATAGAAAAGCTCATTAGTGGGACACGAGAGGCCCTGTGTGTACCGGGAAGCCCCGGTCAGTCCCAGTCTCCGCCAGCAGGGGGCGGCGGCGGCAGTGGGATGGGCTCCAGGAGAGGCAGCATCAGCAGCCTGAGCAGCGTCACCTCCATGCTGGAGGAGAAGGACGACGAGAGGATCCGCTGCTGCCACCACTGCATGGACACGCTGCTGAAGAGGCAGCAGAAGCTGGAGGAGAAGGACCACGTGCCCGACGTTGTGAAGCTTTACGAGGTTGGTGGAGAAAAAAAGACACGAGAGGCGTCGCTGTTCTGACACAAATTTCTGCTTTGCAGGAAAAGAGACAACTCAGATGAGCCTTTGTTTCAGAGATATATTTTTTTTAAATTTGCTGCCACCAATACAATAAACCCACTAAAGCTCTACCTATGTCCTTTTTAAAGTTTTTTTCAAGAAGGTAACATTGCACTAATCAGAAATGAACTCTATACATTGTTAATGTGGTAAATGACTATTCTGGGTTTTAATGCAATATCTCCATATGTGTATAAAGGCCTAGTTCCAGCAGCTATCACTCCATTGTTCTAATGGTACATTGTGTTTGCTAATTGCATTAGAAGCTAATGGATGATTAAAAAACAATTGTGCAATTATGTTAGCACAGCTAAAAACAAAAAAAACATTATTTCTAACCCTGTCAATTTTCTATTCATTTTGCAACTCATTTGATAAATAAAAGTGTGATATTTCACTAAATCTGAAGCTGAAATTGGCTTCAGAACTTGCAGTAAAACGTCCCTTACCTCCACTAGTAACATAGTCCTGTGTTTTCCTTTCACACTGTTTTGAGTTGAGCATCCTTCCCATCATCCTGTTTTTTTTAAATATATATTTTGGGAGTTTCCTATTGTTCACTTGCTCATAACACGTCTTCCTGACAGAGGCTGAGGATGTGCATGGAGAAGGTGGATGAGAAGGCTCCAGAATACATCAGAATGGCCGAGTCTCTCAAGTAAGACACAATTCAGGAGAGTCAATCATTAGGAGGCTCAAGTTAAGACTGTTTTTTAACATAGAAAATAACTAATTTCATCTACTCAATGTACTCAAGTACAATTCAAATATACTGACAGCTTTAGTTACTTTTCAGTAAAAAGCCTTTTAGTGATAAAGCAATACTAACTCTGTACTGTTACTTACTGCTTCAGTAAAGGGGTTCTTTGTCCACCTCTGGTTCCCAATAACTGTTTAATCATTCAATAAATTAATCTGTAGTTATTTTCATGATTATGAAACAACAAACCAAATAAAATCAGATTTTTTTTGCCTAACCAAAATCTTGCATCTGATGCAATTTTTTCAATATTAGCAATCATTAATTTACTTTTTGATAAATCAACTAATTTTTGCAGCTCTGTTTCAGATTTTTTAAAGTGTGTATTATTGCTCACTGTCGTGGCCTCATTCTTTCACAGTGCTGGAGAAACTACGTACAACCTGGACACGGCTGGAGGCCTGAGGCTGGAAGTACAAAAATACTACGAGCTAATCGATGCCCTGAGGTAGATTTCACTACTAAAACTTCCGTTTTTAAATATTTGAGCCACAGTCCTGTTGTGTTCGTCAAATGTGCAGCCCATTAAATATCAAATTGACTCGTGCGTCTTCTTTTTCTCCTCAGTAAGAAGATCTTAACTCTGGGATTAAAAGACGAACCGCCTCCACATCCGAAGACGCTGCAGCTGCAGAAGATGGTTCGATACACGGCCACGCTGTTCGTCCAGGTGAGACGCACCTTTAAAAAGCATCAACCTGCTGCCGTTTGGGATTCTACCAGATAAATCCTTCATTCCTGTCCATGAATTCACCCCTAATTCTTGTCATCAACACAGGAGAAGCTTTTAGGTCTCATGTCTTTACCGACGAAGGAGAAATATGAAGAGCTGAAAGAAAACAGGAAACAGGAACAAGAGAAGAGACTTCAACAGGAGAGACTGGTGAGATGTTTGGATGCTTTAGTTGTCAGCTATTGCATTAATCTACAACTATTTTGATAAATAGTAATATGATCAATAGTTTTGATTCTCTTTTCTTTAGTATTCTGTAATACTAAACGGATCATTTATGGGTTGTGGACTGTGGACCTTCAGTTTAAAGTTGTGCAGTTAATTCGCGATTTCGATTTATTTGTCAAAAAGTTTCCAAACTCGTATAATCGAGTTGAAACGATCTATTTGACATTTTTCTTTAAGCAATTTCTGAAAGAGCAATCGTGAATGAAATGGCAGAGTAAGGGCAGCGTGTCTTATTTAAGAAAAGGGGTTAAACCGTTAATCTGACGAGGAGCAGAAGCAACATAACGTGCAAGATCTGAATAAATGCTTTTTGTGTAACTATAAAATAATCATTTGAATCAATATGATTTCAACATTGACCAAAATAATCGTGATAATGCTTTTTCTCCCCATAATCGAGCCGGCCTACTTCAGATTAATAAACTCGTCTGAACTGAACTCTGAATACTTGGTGGCAGCTCTGATACCTTTTTCATGTTTCACCAGGCAGCGGAGGAGAAGAAGCGGAGGCAGGAGTCTGAGAGGAACCGCCCCCCCGCCAGCACCAATGGCGAGCTGCCGCCGGCCCCCAGGGCGCCGCGCATGACCAAAGCCGCCGGCTGGCTGCCGTCCTCGGACCCGGCCCACGAGCGCGGCGAGCTGGACGACCCCCTGCTGCAGCAGATCGAGAACATCCAGTCGTTCCTGCGGCAGGCGCGGGACGCGCGGCGGGAGGATGAGGTGGCGATGCTGGAGGAGAACCTGCGGCAGCTGCAGGACGAGTACGACCAGCAGCAGACCTGCCTCGCCATCGCCCTCTCCCAGAAGCTGGCCGACGAGGAGAGCCTGCAGCAGGGCGAGATCCACCGCCTGGAGGCCCGGGAGAGGGAGGAGATGGAGCACTGGGAGCACAGGGGCCCCCCCCAGCCCTCCTACACCTGGGGGAGGTCTCTGGATATCAGCCCCGCAGCGGCGGAAGAAGACCTGACCCCCACGGCCGAGAGGAGCCCCTCGCCTGTCAGAGCCTTCCCTGCCCCCGCCAGCCAGGAGGAGTCGCCTCCCAGGCTGAGGAGCTTAGGGGGGCACGTGACCCCCCCTGGTGGCGAGGGGCAGAACAGCGGCTCCCTGAACCCTTTCGACGAAGAGGACTCCACTCCTGTCGAGGAGGATCCGTCTAATCCCTTCTCCGAGGACATCAGGAGGGACCACAGAGAAGTAGCCAACGGGAAGAAGGAATACAACCCCTTTGATGAGGAGAACGAGGAGGAGGACAAGCAGGCACAGATTGTATCTGGGAACCCCTTCGAGGAGGAGGAGGAGGTGGACACCGACGCAGGGAACCCCTTCATGGAGGGGAATTCTCCGGAAGCCTCGAACAACCCGTTCGACGGGGACGACGACGAGGACGGCGGGGCGCCGCCCGACGTGGACGTGATCGAGGAGGAGCTGCTGCTGCAGCAGATCGACAACATCCGCGCGTACATCTTCGACGCCAAGCTGAGCGGCCGCCTGGACGAGGTGGAGCTGCTGTCGGAGAACCTGCGGGAGCTGCAGCACACGCTGCAGGAACAGAACAAGAAGAAACACTGACCCCCCCCCCCCCCAAAATCCACCCCCCTACAACCCCTCATCACCCGCTACTTACAAAGCCCTGCGAGGCCACTCATGCCAGTTTGGGTGAGGCGTCACGGAAAGATTAGCGTTCGTCTAAAATTAAAAAAGGAGAAAAAGTACCAGATGGCAGGGGTGTGGAGTGACCCCCCCTTAACTTCCTAACGTCTTTCTAAACCACTTATGATGTACAGGGTTGCGAGGCTGGAGCTGGTCCACACAGAAGGCGGCTACAGCTCGGACAGTTCATTTTTAAGCACTGCAAGTAAAAAAATAAATCGTTTGTACAGGCATGTTACGGACAATGCTGACCCCGCTGTGCGTTTGTACGACAGAAGACAGATGAATGCCATTTACGAAGCCTTTTTTTTTTTTGCAGTTGAGTGTAGTCTTGGATGTTTGATTTCTGGCAGAAACTATGGAGAAAAAAAAATTGCTTAGGTTGAACAAAAGGGAGCAACCGATGCATGTTTCACAATCTACAGTAGAATTAAAAACCTCTAGGGCTGTTTTCATTGCTGAATCTCGTAGTACATTTACATTAAAGAATAAGGACAAACAACTTCAAGATGATTTGTCTTGTCAATGAATCTCGTATGCAGATTCAAACCAACAATGAGATGTTGTACTAACAAGTATTGGACACATCGCCTGATGTTTTTGTTCTCCTGTGCTATAAATCTCTACTAAAAACTAGGGCTGTGAAACGATTAAAAAGACGAATTGCATGTTTCTTGAATTAATTGCATTTAATGCTGAATGGACACAGAAAATGCTTATTTAAAGTAAAATCCTTCTAAATAGTAATTCTACTTTTGACCACAGATTCTCTCTTGTGAAAAACAGATTTCAAAGCCATCGACTGTCGGCTGAGGAAGATTTTTTTCTTACCTGCACAAACTAAAAAAATTCTGACAAATCCTTTAAAGTGCAGCTGAATTTCAAAAAGGCCTAGAAGGCAATAAGTTCTCTAAATGAAAATGTTACATGATCAAGTGCCAGTTAAGTTTATTCTACTAACGCGTTTTCTGTCTCCAGAGTGTAGTTCTGCATTAGAGACGCCGGACTGTCCTGTTTAACACTTTCTGTTGATTTTATACTACATCCAACATTGTAAATATCTTTAGTATGAAGCCAAAAGGCTGCGATGTAAAGCACAGCAAACTAGAAAAGTAGAACTACTCTCTGGACACTAAAATATAAGCATTGGAATTAGCTTTTTGGAGTCGTTTCTAAACTTACTAATGTGCTGAGGTGGTTTTGAAAGCTTTTAGACATTGACAGAGGTCTACAGCACAGAGGGATGCCATTTATCAGGCTTTGGTTACACACACTTGTTGTAAAAGAGGAGTTCATTGTTGTTTTGACTTCACATGTGACGTTTCTTGACAATATTAAAAACACAGATCATCACCAGTCATATCCTGTGATTGGAAAGTTTCCTACCAAAGAACCGAGCCATGCAGAACTGTTTAAACTGAACCAAGAAGTTTGCTGAGTAATTAAATTATACTTTAATGACCATATTTGGGCTGCTTGCCGTTTTGAAGGAAAGAAATCATTGTGATAAATTGATGGACATTAACATTTAATGGCAGACTCAGTCCAACTTTCTCCTGCACCACTCGTCATTGCAGAGCCTGAGGACCTGAAATGTGAGGGACTGTGATTAAAGGCACAATTCACAGAACCAAGCCATTGCTTTTTCTTTTTCCTGCCACCGTCACTCATTCTAACGTTTGTCTATAATCTGAATGTTAATTACAGGTAAATTTGTAACATCAAATGACACAAATTGAATATTTGTTTTAACAGTGGTCGATTTCCTGTTTAAGTGACGATAGCTTGTACTGTAAACTCAAATTAACATTGTTTGGATGATCTAGCAGATACAGTGCATTTCCTTTTTTTTTTGCATCTTGTCTATGTCACGGTTGGTCTTGGCATGGTTGCATTTTTAGAACTTTATTGTGGAAAAAACCTGCATTTGAAATGTGACGCTGAGTCAAGAGAACAAAAAAAATCAAAGTTTTCCACATCTTGCCGTGCAGGTTGTGATCTTATTGTTTACAGTGAAACTACAGATCTAACTGAGCACTTGGTTTTGCATGATTTGTGTCTGCCTTTTTTATTTTAGCTGCTACCTGATTTTAGTGACCAAGTTTGTCTTCCTCCTTTCTTTTATACGTTTTAAACACTGATGACATCTCTGTTCTGATCTGTATGTAAAGCATGTGCTCCATGCTCCAAGCAGTTTCATCCATGACGTCCATCCACCCAGCTTCGCCCACTACGCACCTTGTTCGTAATAAATACTATTTGCCAAGGCACTAAGTAGACAACTGAAAGTCAACAAATGAGAATTCACTGAAGTCCCTGTGTATGCAGAAGTGATCTACAGGTCAAAACATAATTTTAAACTCGACCAGACGTGTGTTACACTACAGTATTATCACAGCGCTGCTATGTCTGTCCTCACGTCTGTCATTGTGCTTTTCCTGTCTGATTTATCTTCCATTGCTTATCTGCAATTTTTAAGCAAAACAGTTGACATGCTAAACATTTTGTAAATGTGTGTATGTGCGAATAACTCCAGGATTTTATTTTTTTTTTTTTCAATGTGTTGGCAGTTGATTTCAGCTCTGGTCGTTAATAGGTTAACGTCTCTGCATTTACAACCAATCAAAACGTTTTGGACACTCACATTCGTTTATTAACTTTAGAAAAATTCTTCTCAGCACCAATAAAAAAAAAAAAGTTGTCTACAGTAAAATGTTTGTGTTTCTCTTTTTTGTTTCCATAAATGTGTCTGATTGTGGTTATATTTAAGATTATAGTTAAAATCAGAGTAGAATCAATTAGGCAAATCACTGCAGCCAGACATTTTTTTTTAATTAAAATGGGTAGTTGTATTGTAAATCACATCCAGATGTGGATTCTTAAACCAGCTCATATCAACTGATTCCATGGTACTGAAGGTCCAAACATCATCATGTTGGTCGTTTTTTGCCGCCTCAGGACAGCGTTAGAGTGCCGCTCCTTTATGTGATACAAAAACCAAACACAAAGTCACAATAAAATATCGTCCAGTGAGTCTACAATGCTCCACTTTCCTTCTCGGCTCGTCACTCCTGCATCTCGGCCTCCATCTTTGCTCGGTATTTTCCCATCATCTCCTTGGGCAGCGGCGTGTGGGAGGGGCAGGGCCTCTGACCCTCCACTTCGCAGATGCACTCCCTCAGACAGTACTTCTTAGGCCCGAAGTTGGCGGGGTTGGCCGCCTGCATCTTGGCTCGAGACTCTTCCCGCAGCAACTCTCTGTAGGGGTGGAATAAGGAATTCATTATAGATGAATTGATTTGTAGTGAGAATAGACTTGTAGAAGGGATTTTACTCCAATAAATCATGGGAGAATTTAAAAAACATCCCCCCGGTTTCCTAACCCAGGTTTTGCCCTCATCAAGTGTTCGACATATTGAGCAAAAGATAGGCTTAAAAGAGCATTGACAAAGTACTCTGAACCTTTACTTTGAGTAAAGACAACAAAAAAATACTTAAGAAAAAAAGGAATTGAAATTCTTAAAAGTACAAACCTCAACAATCCTTATGTTTTGATTGAAATCTATACCAATTAAAAGATAGTGTGAATATTTTATTTCAGTTTACACACTTGACCTTTAAATCAAGTTTTATTTAATCCTTTCAGAGCATCAGTATTTATTGTTAAATCATCAACAAAGTCTGTTCATATTTGATTTTGTTGAGATGACAAATTACAAATAATTATAGTCTTGTAACCACAGCTGCAAATGATCCAATCGATTTAGGCTGTTTTTAGGAAGTAAAAAGTCAAAATTCTCTGGTTCCATCCTCTCAAATCATATTTTTTGGTTTATGTTGTCTTCTGTAAAAATCAATCCGATTATCTTTGGGTTGTGGACGGTTGGCCTGAACAAAAAAAAACATTTTGGTTGAATCTTCAGCTTTGGGAAACAGCGATCAGTGACATTTTACACCATTTTATTAACCAAAGAATTGTTAATCGTTTCAGTAATGGCCAGAATAATCAACAGAATAGTCGTCGTGCCTGTGATGGTACTTTTCTGCATCTAGAAATATCAGTTAGTGTCTTACTCTGATTTTCCCACTAGCTTCTTGACATATTGTGAAATTTGTTGGTGGTCTTTTCCCTCCACATCCACCAGGACCTGCCCCCCATCATCTGCAAACACACACACACACACACACACACACACACACACAAACAAACACACACATACAGACAGACACATTTTAATGGAAAAAATGTATAAAAGTACAGCAGATCAGTAGTAGTATTACATGTAAAACAATAAAAATTAGTAATAATAAAAATAAAAATACACACCCAGGTAGAACCTCAGGAACGGGGACGGCGTGAGGTTCTTAAACATCAATATTTGGACCCATGGGTTTTTGTACTGAATTTGTGGAATATTGAAGAACACAAACTTCCTGCAAGGGGAGGGACACAGTTTAGAAACAGGTGCTCTTACCTTCTTTAAAACAGGAGAATTTCAATTAAAATTAAATTATTCTTTCCCTCAACCACAAGTTCAGATTTTGTCAAGATTTTTTTCTCAATGGATAAAGTTTAAAAAATTCAATTCACTATTAAATTGTTCAATTTCATATTGAATTGACTTCCCTGTCAGTTGTTTTGTAATAGGTATAAAAAATAATAATTTAGCGATTTTATAAAATTATTTCATGACATGCAGACATTTTTTAGTCATTCTTATAGGCTAAAATTTATTTTAAACTATTTAAAAAGGTTTTATATGATAAATTCTTATCATTTAAACGGACCGGTAAACCGGCAGCTAGGATGCTAACGCTAGCTTCCGTTAGCTCTGACCTTGCTCCTTCGCTCAGGTCTCCGTACGTGTTGTAATTCACCGTCATGATCTTCACTCGGTCTTTAAAGATCAGGTCGCCTTTCTGGAGGTACTCCAGCGTCCTCCTGATCGGAAACCTTCCCTTCATAGACATTTTCAAGTCCTTTTTTATCCACAAATTACCATTTGAGATCTGCCTGTGCCTGTATGTCAAGGCAAGCAGCAGCAGCAACACACGGGAAGCGCCTTTTGATGACGTATGAAACCGTTGTCGCCGGAGCGGCTCGGTAATTGTAGTTTTAATAGAACATTTTCTTTTCATCATTCAGTGCGTCTTTATAATCTGTGATTCAGAGGGGAAACTAAACAAAATACAAACAAGTGTTCTAGTATTTATTTATTTTAATATATTCTGCTCAATATTGTATGCAGAAACAGCATTATACTGTGTAACAGTGAAACTATTTAAAGGAATAAATAAATAAAGCAATAAAATATATAGAAATAATTCATTTTTAACAAACAATGTAAGGTAATAAGCAAAACATTAAACTGTAACAAAACAATTTTAACGTATAGTACAGTTAGGATTAGTTTATTTTCTTTTTAATGATCAATTACAACAATAAATTAAATTATACATTTAGATAACATTGATACTTCTTAGTTCCTTTATTTCATATTTTTTTAGCTTGATTTAGAAGTAGAATATAGTGTCTACCTATTAGAAAAAAATGTTTTTCTTTTCTGAGGAAAATCTGAGCTGAATTTTAAATTTACAGTAACATATAATTTTGCACATACTTCCAAACTTTCTCACTGTCTAAATTATTTCTAAAATCATGGCAGGATTTGGAGACAACTTCATTACATGAGTAGAAACTGTGTCTTCGCAGTAAAAGAAACTTCTTTTACTTACTTGTCGGGTAAAACAAAGTGTTATGGGAGACAAAGACTCAGTCATATTTGGTGAATAATTGTTTATTTCTTTTATAATATGTGGCTTCAGAGAGAGCCAGCCTCAGAGACTGGAATGCCGATACAGGAGCTCAGTCGTTAATACATTTGTTTAACATCTTGATCGGTGTGAGGTAGAAATGTAAGGTTGTGACAAACTTGAGAAAAAACATGAATGTTGTTGAATTACTTAATCTCAATATTTGAAGGGAAACATTTAACATGGGCAAAAAAAAAAACTGAACATTTACATAGTATACAACTTTAACCATAGGATGAACTCAAACCACAAACATGAAAGAAAATATTTTCTGATCTAACGTTCTCTAATGTTGGAGCTGCTCGTGGTAAATATCTCAAAGCCACAACATTTAAATCAATATTTTTCATACAGCATTTCATAAAATGCAGTTAAGCAACTTTTTCATGCACTGCAATGCACTATAAAAATTAGAACAATGCTCTTTTTTTAGGGCAGACAGCGACAAGATTTTAAAACCCCGCTTAAAAACAACATGCACTCATTTTAATGAAATTACATGTACACAGGTCATTTCACACCAGTGCCTTTACAAACAGTCTTTATGGGTTTTAAACCCAAATATTACAATTGCCATTTATTTCACAAGATATAATCATTATTAACTTCTTTACACCCCATCGTCATTAATGTCAATGTTAATCAGAATCTTTATACCTTAATAAGTGGGTGAGCTGGAGCACATCTTCATGTCTTAAAAACATTAATGCACTCAAAACTGGCTTCCTAAAAAATGCCTTTTTTTTTTTTTAAATATCAGGGAAACCCGCCCAAAAGTACTTTAAGTACACTTAGTATGCAACAAGCAAAATCTGTTCACAACAAATGAAAAGTTTTTAGAAAACATACAAAACACAAAGTTTTAGTCAGCATGAACGCAGTGAAACGCCACAAAAGCTGATCGAGGTGCACTTAGAAGAATACAAACACAAGTACAAAAAGTAGCATAGCTACACAAGTCATATGTTTCAGCCTGAAATGTTTAAGAGCCAATTCCTTTAAAAGAAATAATTGCCATTGATAAATACACATACAAAAAAATGCAGCTTGAGAAGAACAGTCAAACACTGATGAGACAGAAGGGGAAAAACATAGAATTGATTGTCGCAAAGGGGGAAGTGATGAGGTGATTGCACAGGTTGTATTAGCAACTAGTTGGAGATAAGACAGAGGTAATGGTACCTAAACAGAAAACTCTGAGATAACATTCAGTGAATTTAAAACACGTGGACAGTCTAACAAGCTAATTTAGCTTAGACGATTGTGTGAATGCAAAGGTAAAAGTTTGAACTAAAAGAGAGATCGGATTCAGATATTGATCACGTTGATCTATAAATGCACCATGAATACAGATTAAGGATTGAGGTTCATTGCCATTAAACTGAGTTCATTCTTGTACCTGACTGTGCTGTATATTAGTAAAGAGAGAAAAGCATTACAAAGCATGTTTTAATTCTTTGTTACATGACATTCAGAAAAGTATAGTTAGTTAGAATTTTCAAATGAACAGCTCAATCATTAAACATACCAGTTTCTGCTGCATGTTATACATAATATAAACAACTCTACAGCTTTAAAGGACCTAGACATACATTTAAGTACACAGATAGACTTTATTTAGTCTTAAAATTAGACTTCTGAAATTCCGCATCCAGGTGTAGAATTTTTGTTTATGTGACTTTTAAATTACGGACTGTGTCTTTGTCTGATATTGGCAACAAAAACTATAAAATTATGAATGTAACCAACATGAAAGCGTGATATCGATTTGATCAGCTTTAGATTGAACTTTTAGTGCTGTAAAAGACAGACAATTCAGTTCAAAGCAGCTGAATTCAGGTCAGAAACTGTTCTCCATCCCGGCGTTCCGACGCCAGGTTAATCGAGATCGAGGATTCCTGAATGACTCTGCACCATGCATCGTTAGAAAACAAGGGGCTGCTGCAGGATTCTGGATCGGGGAGGGGAGAGAGTACCTGATAGTGGAGCCTCACGAATCTTTAACTCAACAGTTGTGTGCAGGGATTCACTCTGCAGGGTCCGAGTCCTGACTGTTGTACTCGGCCGTCTCCATCTTGAGGATGTAGGGAATGATGCTGTCGATGGAGACGTTGCCTATCAGGCCCGTGAAGAACAGCTCCTCCGTGATGTTTGAGTTCATGAGGCGCAGGGCCGGGAGGCGAGTCAGGATGCGGGTCAGTCTGGGGAAGCAAACATGCAGCCGTTACAGAAAAGTCATTCTGATATTTGGTTATCAAGCAGTACCTCCAGTTTTTGGAGATATTCTCACACACTCTCACCTACAAGCAATTCACTGTCTCTAATCAACATCAGCATGATTTTTGAACTGCGGAAGGAAGCTGGAGAACCCACATAGACACAAGGAGAACATGCAAACTCCACACAGAAAGGCCCAAAACCAAGGACTTGAACATGCGACTTTCTTGCTATGTGGCAATAGCACCACCCACTGCTCCACCATGTCACCCTTTTGTGATCCATACTCAAAATTCCAGCTGTTTGATTTCCCCAAGTAAGTGTGCAATGTTTAGAAGATTTTCACACAATGCATAGTGTGAATGTCCTTATGCATTTAAAATATTAAGTGTAATTTCAGAATTGTAAGATTTGGGACGCAGCATCAGTGTTATTCTTTTTAATTTATTGCATTAAGGCGATTTAGACCTTTGATGGGGTTTACAAGTAAGTAAAAAAAGGCACAAAATTCACAACAAACAAAAGGTTCGGGTTGAATAAGTAGGAAGTACAAGTAAAAGTTAATATTTCAAAGGTTAAACTACATATCAGGTGAAAACTTCTTCTCGTTGTACCTGTAGGTGTCGTCTGGGTATGTTTTCTGCACATAATCCTGCAGCTCCATCAGGGCTTTCTCCTGGAACTTCTCAATCTGCCCGCCACTGTCCACACCTGGATGATCTGAGGAGTCAAACACAGGACAGAAACGAAACTAGTCAATCAAGAGATAATCCCTCATTAACTGTCTTTATAATCAATTCATTGTTTTAGGTATTTCATAAGAAGGGAAACTGCAAAAGGAACTTCCATTCATCTTTTATAATGTTAAAAATATTTAGGTTTCCTCCTAAACTTTGAGAAATGTTCATCTACATTTTCACTATTTTCAGACATTTTAAAGAGATTAGTAAGTAGAGTACTGAAAACAATGATTAACTGCAGCCCCAATATGATAATGTTCATATTTCCTTCTATCATATACACTTAATTATATATGATAAAATGGTTTCCTATCAGGCGACACGGTGGTGCGGTGGGTAGCACTGTTGCCTCACAGCAAGAAGGTCGCAGGTTCAAGACCGCCTTGGGCCTGGGTCTGGGGCCTTTCTGTGTGGAGTTTGCATGTTCTCCCCGTGTCTGCGTGGGTTTTCACCGGGTACTCCGGTTTCCTCCCACAATACAAAAAACATGCTCAGGTTAATTGGTAAAACTCTAAATTGCCCATAGGTGTGAGTGTGAGAGTGAATGGTGTGTGAATGGTGTGTGTGCCCCACGATTGGCTGGCGACCATCTGGGGTGTATCCCTGCCTCTCGCCTTAACGCGCTGGGATAGGCTCCAGCAGACCCCTGCGACCCCGAAAGGGAATAAGCGGGATAGACAATGGATGGATGGATGGATGGTTTCCTATCATATATAGTATCCTTAAAGCAGACTCACCAGGACTGAACAACACTATAGCCTTCAGGTAGGCGTACTCGTAGCTGTCAGTGTCCAGCTTCGTCATGCTGTTGCAGAACTCCTGGAACTTCCAGATATGCTCCATCACCTGCTTCACCCTCTCCCCCGACAGCTTGTCTGAGGTAGAGGAGGAGAGAAAAGTTGAATATTTAGTTTTCAACATTACTGTAAAAGTAGTTATTGATGTTTCATCTAAACTAGTTCAACAGCAAACATAAATTTCATCAGTTGATAGTGAGATTCTCCAATGTATGCATGTATGACATAGATAGACACATGATTTAGCACCACATCAAGCTAACCAGTGTAATACTAGAACCCAGACCAATTTATCCTTAAAGGAACATTGTGTGTTATACCATAGACCAAGCGGGCCACAGTTAATTTTTTTTTAGAATAATACTTTTTATTCCCAAAGATCTGTATTTCGACACATAAATATAAGATTGGGCATTAGTGGTAAACATATTACATGTTAGGATGATTAGTAAATGTCACTTTGGGACTTAATGAGTAAAGTTCAGACATAAAGCCTCATAAGGAAAAGTCTGGGGGAACCAACGTTGTTGTTACTGTGGGTCCTTTTGGTTAATGAAAACAACTTTTGGAAAAAAATGTTATTTCCTGTGTCCTACAGTGACATGACGACGGGGTCTGTGGTCCGTACCGTCCTGGATGCTGCTCTGAAGGTGGTTGATGATGGCAGCCAGGATGGTGGACAGGTTCATGACGTGGGCGCACTGGGCCAGACCCAGAGTGAACAGCTCGTTCCAGCAGGCTCGCACCAGGCTGGTGTTGGCCTCCTGACTGAAGACAGATACACCGAATGAAGACAGGGAGATTTGCATGTCAGTGCACCCCTGTTGCACAAGTAGCTTCTATTATCCTCTCACATGTGCGTTTTTAAGTGTTTCAAAAGTATCACACCCGAGAGCTGAGAAGGCAGGGATGGAGCGTGCCCAGTGCATGGAGAGGAACAGAAGCCTGGAGGCCGACTCACAGATGTAGTGTACATTCAGATACTCGGGCATGGGGCTGGGCATGGTCAGCTGGAGAAGAGGCAGAGACACAAACCTCAGGATCATGAAATAGGACAAGCAAATCTAATGTTCTGTTTGGAGCGTACTAGACATTAGGCCTGAGCCATCACATGTAAGCCCCCTCCCTCAAGCACACAATGTAATCTATGTTACTTCTTAATAAATAAGACTGCATTTGAAATCAATTCTTGACTTTAATTTTATTCATTTCAATGGTACGATGTAAGTTTCTGTCAGGCTCGTAAATCAAAATCACAATATCTGCCAGAAAAAAATCACAATTACATTTTTTCTTAAAATGATCCAACCCTACTAGACTTCATTAAAAATGATGGTTAAATATAACTATATATCATTTGTGAATCTAATATTTTTCAGTGTCTAGGGATTTAAATTTGGAACAACCTTTGAATCTATTACTACTACTACTACTTTTTGTAATTCCACAGCACTCATTAAAATGTTCATTAAGTGTGTGGTCATTGGCTGGAGGCGTCCCTGCCCACCTTGAAGCTGACATGGCTGTCTGTTAACAGTGGTCCTTCCACCTCGATGATCGGGGTCTCCTGGTCTCGGCCGATCAGCTGGATGGTCGTCCCGCTGACACACTGCAACTTGTCCGCCAGACTTTGCCCAACCCCGACTTCATGGGGGTTGAAGACTTTGGCCAGGGTGTCGAAGGCACTGTGAACAAAACACACACACACACACACACACACACACACACACACACACACACACACACACACACACACACACACACACACACACACACACACACACCTTTAAATTAAGAGGCAGCAGTTTGGGACAGGAGATTAATTCCTTCCTGACAAAATGTTTGCTTAGCAAAAAAAATTTACTCAAAATCTTGTATTGGGCAAGTATGACTACCGTACAACTTACATTTTTCAAAAGTAAGATTACAGAGACAGCCTCTTCTCCCGTGTTTTCCTCTGCATTTAATATGATAGAAAGTTTGAATTTCATGTTGTACGTATTCTTTACTGCACAGACAATTAAGCGATATGACCCCAGATATACCTTGTGTATAAAAAAAGGCACTTGTGAGTAAAGAAGAACAATGTGCAGTTTCCTTGATTTTTTTTTCAATAAATTAAGACTCTGCGTTTATTTGGATTTTGATGACTTAATAAAAATGTGCTTGATATAAAAAAAGCAAAAAGAAATAGTATATGGGGTTCAGTGATTGCAACATATACAAATTCAAGGTAAATTCTCCCTCCTCTGTGTATTGTAGTATGTGACTGACCGTGTTATCTCGCTGGCAGACTGCTCCTCGTGCTGGCTGTCTGAGGTGTCTCCGTTGTTCAGGTTCTCCTTCAGGGAGTCGCTGAGGTTGGCCAGCGACGTCACCACGTTGGCCAGCGTCCCCAGGTCCCCCTGCTCAGACTCCATCTGAGGGAAAAAATGCAGATTATTCTTTTCCATCATTTGGGTACAAGCACCTTGATCCACCACAAATTACCAAAAATAGCAGACTCTCAGGATACCCTTTAAACACCAGGAGCAGAAGCAGCCGCCAGACATTTAACTAAGTTACTGTAATCTTACTTTTGAAAAAACTCGGGGAGCAGGCGCTCTGCCTCAAAGCCACCATGTTGCACTGGCATTTCTCTACAGTAGCCCAGAATGGACAAATCAAGCAATGGCTCTAAAGCTGGCCTATTTATGCACAGTTTAAGTTCTCCTACACATTTAGTTGGTTGCAATTTGAAACCTCAGGACTAGATGCCATCAGAAAATACACACTGTACCCACTCAGACTTACAATCCAGAACATCAAGACCTTGAAAATCCTCTGCCTGAACGATCAGCCGTATATTACAATTACTAGAAGCGGAGAACAGGCAGAGATTATGTTTACAGCAACTGCTGTAGCTGCGGTACCTTCAGGTCAGTGGCCAGCAGCAAGTTTCCGTCATTCTGCATGACAGGCTGCTGGATATTAACCAGCATCCCCTGGTCCAGCAGGCTGGATCTGCATGTGACGGAGAGCGTCATCACAAACCGGTCCACATAACATATAAATGAAGAGTTTAGAGATGAGAGATCCCTGAGGTTGGTGCATCTGCAGGTTGACTGACCTGGAGCAATCCGTCTCTGTATCAGAGATGAAGGTTGGCGTGGCGATGAGCGGGCTGTTAAGGTCCTTGCGGATGTAGATCTTCTGGGTGGAGGCCGCGCAGTTGGCATGCTTCTCTCTGGGCATGACATCGATGGGCTTCCTCTCGCTCTGTACAGCTGAGGACACGCGGCACACAGACTGTATTTACTCTAAAGCAGAGACTGTTAAATAATTAAACACAGGAAAGCTTTCAGCAGGAATTCAACAAAATTGTGATGCAATACTGAGTTTTAACATGCATCCTTTCATTAGAAGAAAACCGCCCCTATCTTCCACCTGGGTTAATTACAGTAGGCACCTACCTGAAGTTAGGAGGACATGGAAGTGATCGAAGTGACACCTGGTTCTGATTATTTGGATGGGTGAGCGAATACTTTTGGAAATATAGTGGATGTCCTGAGCAGCGCTACAACTAACCATTAATTTCAACATTGATTAATCTGTAACAGCTTTAATAGACCTTGATTAATGCCCATAACAATATCTTAGAGTATAAAGTGAAGCCATTAAATGTGCTGTTCTGTCTAATAAAATTCCAAAACCCTAAAATATTTGATGTAAGACCAAGAAATGGGCCAATTTTCACATTAAAAAGCTGGAATTATGAAATCTTTAAAGTTATTGCTTGAAAAACTAATTAAAAAGTCCCAAATTGGGCACTTTGGATATCCCTAACAAGATTGTTGTGTTTTTTCAGCACTGTCTGGGGCTCCAGAAAGAACAGGTCGTTTTATGACTGGCATTAATATTAATGAGCCTCTCATCCAACTCACACTCGGTCTTCATCCCCATCTTAAGGCATTTCCTCAACCGGCAGAACTGGCAGCGATTGCGGTGGTGTTTGTTGATGATGCAGTCCTGCTTGCTGCGGCAGCTGTAGGTCAGGTTCTTCCTCACGCTCCGCTTGAAGAAGCCTTTACATCCCTCACAGCTGACCGCTCCATAGTGGCGCCCTGGACACACACACACACACACACACACACACACACACACACACACACACACACACAAGCTGATGTGTATGGGTTGTGATGAGATCATCTAGCATACACAGCAACATACTGTCAGATTTTGCATTAGGGTGCATTAGTTAAAAAAATACCTTAAATTCTCTAATATAGGCCCAGGCCTTTAATTATTTAAGTACATTGAGGCCACAATACCAATGAAGAAAAAATTAGATGTGTCTATTTGAACTTTGAAAAAAAAAGCTTCCTTTATTGTAAATTTAGTAACATTACGGTATTCATACAAAACATCAACAACTTACTGATTTAGACACAAAAATACCCCAATTCTGTTTACTCCTCCTGCACCTCAGATTCTTCTGCCTCTTCCATTTCTATCTGTAATCTACTCATCACTCACACCAGCCTCTCCAAAAAGCTCCGCAGCTGCCATGGCAACAACGTTAGCCTACCGGTAATTGACCATTTGCAGCATGTTGGTGGTCTGGTGGCTTTTTAATGAGCTGAAGAGTCTCAGTAGTAGTATATTTCTGCATTTAAAGAGACATTTGAAAATGCTGGTTATAATAATAGCCTATAATATTTGGCCTGTATTAGAGATCAGCCTGTTTTTACCCTGACCAACAGAGCCAATGTTAGAGATCTGGCTGCTAATGGGAAAACCAGCCTATATTATAGAATTTACGGTACATAAAAAGCATCACAAACATAAGCACCTGAAGCCTTGTCCCCACACACCAAACAGTACTCCACTGGCTGTGGTCGGCTCAGGTCCCCCGTCTGCCCGAGCAACTGCTCCATTGACGATGGATCTGTGACAATCTGAAAAGGAAAGTCCAACAGAGGCTGTTAATCTCCTGTTTCACCTCATTACAATTTCAATATAAATGTTCAAACATGCCTAGAAAATATTAGAAAATGTGTTTAACTCCTAGTCATGCATGAAAAAAACGTCAAATACCATGACACCGATATAATTTTTGTACAAAGGGTGGTATCAGCGGGAGGAAACTGTACCTGTATCCTTCCCGGCATCAGGCTGTCTGCAGCAGTGAAGATGAGCTGCTTGGTGCTGTGGCTATCTGGTGAGGCCAGGATCACCTTGCTGGCCCCCGAGCTGTCAGCAGTGGTCAGAATGAACTGCTGTTTGGGCACGCTGGACGGGTTCATCGCTGTCACTATCTGGATCTTCTGACCTGTCTGCTGGTCAGTTACAATCTGCAGGTGTCGAGAGACAGACAGAGCGGATAAAAAAAGACAGGTAGGGAAATGCAAAAAAAAAGATGGACATCAACAGGTGTCACATTCTCTGAAGCCAGTATAAAATAACATTCATTGGGAGCTTGACAGTGTACAGACCTCACTCCTTTGCATCTTACAATAAAAATCTCTTTGTCTTGCAACTGAATAATTTGAGTGGATGTGCACACATGGCTCTATCCTCTGAGAATACAACAGTTACCTGTATTCGCTGTGGTGTTGTGGCAGGCTCAGTGGAAATGACCTGAAAGCGCTGGGGCGACTCACTCATCACTGAATCTGATGGAGAGGATGACACCTAAAATGTGAAACACATTTTTAACACGCTAATGCAAATGATCTTGATCAATAAGCCCGCTACACATGTGCAAAGCATACACGTGTCATTATAAACCACTTTCACGTTATTGCAAGTGGTGACAGTCTAGAGAAAGTCTATTCAAGGAAGGTGTGTCACTATGGCAACAAATAATTCAGCATCCAGCCTAAGAGAACAGCTAATAATTATTTTAAAAAATCATGTTATGGGAAGATTACAGAGAATACCTACACATCATGCACACTCACCTCCGCCTCGTGTTCAGGGTCCACTTTCTGCTGAGAGGGCAGATTCAGGTTGGCCGTCATGGTGATGTAAGGTCATTAGTGAGGTCTGTTTGGAAGAATGCCACAGACATTAATATTCAACCAGAAAGGATGCACCCCATCACAAAAGATAACACTTCACTTCATAAATGTCATGTAGGTGCAGGTTCTTCATCGAGGAAGGGCTGCGACGTTGAAATAATAAGTGGGATTAGTCATGAAAGTGGATGTCCTCTTGATGTTGATGTTATGTTTCCCAAAGCCCAAAATGCAACATAAAACTTTATTTTACTTTATTTTCACTACTTGTCAATTGTATTGTATTCTTATTTAAATATTGCAATAATGTCATTGTATAGGGAACATGTTCTAACAATACATGCATTATTGTCATGCTACAGAATAAGTTTAGCACCACTCAATCTACAGTGGCTCAGCGCTGACACAGAATTTCATATTAGTTATAATACAGCATCTAGCTGTATGCATCTTAGCATCTACCACTAACATTAATTATGCATATTGTAATGAATTATTACTACTTTGTGACTTTACTTAATTTCTATTTATCAGCTTTCTATTTTACTCCACTACTTTAACCTATAAAATATATACTTTTACTTGGATAGATTTTCTTTTCCGTTTTTTGACTACTTACTAATAGTCAAAATGAAATTGTAAAAAAAAATTTGGTAGAAATTCTGTTCTTTAAATCCTTGAAATTGTGAAGAGAGGTTATCATCTGTATGTCGGCTTCATTTTTACGGAGCTGTCCTCGGGGGTACATCACATTGAAAACTTGATTTTAAGAGGTGGGCTCATAAGCGTGACTTATGACATCACAAATAAGGAAACTAATTCTGGTTCAAAATTTAGTTTATACAGGTTTGAATGACAATAAACTTCATAATTCTCAAATTTCTAACCACTTTCTGCAGAGTAAATATCAGATTTGAACTCCACCAATATTATAATAGTGTATAAACTGCATCATGGGTGTCCAACATGTGGCCAGAGGGCCAGAACCGGCCCGCGAAAGGGTCCATTCTCTGGATGACTGCAGGGGGGAAAAGTGGAAACAGAGATCTATAGATTTTATAAGAAAAAAATGGGGCATTTTTTATTTATTCACAGAGATGTGAAGCCTTTGTGCTTGTGTATTTACAACAGCGCACAAGCATTATATTGTGTATATATATATGTGTATATAAATGAATATAAATAGTGTTATATAAATTGACATAACACTATTTTTTGAAATTACATCCCAGGCTGTTCATTATGTTTTGTAAATGGATGGTTCATGTCTAATTATTCAGATTTATCTCTTTGTAAAAAAAGAAGAGTAGAAAATTGGAGGTGAAGTTATTTTATTATATACAGAAGGTTATTATAGATAAGACCCACATGAAAATCAAATTCCTCTGTGGCCCATGAACTAAAATTAGTTTGACACCTCTGAATTACAAGCGCAGAGATCATTCAGATTTACTTTTTCTCAGGTACGCTGCTGTTGCACTGATTTGTCTCCGTCCATTCAGGATCATAATAAATAAACAATTAGGAATCCTATGACATGTTATCTATGACATGTTAGAGCCATACGAGCCATCTAGGACCCTGAGAACCTCAGGGACTGGTCTCCTGCAGGTGCCCAGAGTCAGGACTAAACATGGTGAAGCTACATTCCAGTTTTCTGCAGCAAAAATCTGGAACAGTCTTCCAGAGAATGTGAGACAGGCCTCAATGCTGACAATGTTTAAGACCAGGCTGAAAACAGTTCTGTTTAACCGTGCATATGAAAACTGAAAGTATCTTATCTACACTCTTCACTCTTTTTTAAATTAATGATGAATTCTATGTTTTATGATTTTTCTTTTGTGATTTTATGTATGTTTTGCTCTCCTTTTGTGATTTTGTGTAACTGTAAAGCACTTTGAATTGCCCTGTGTATGAATTGTGCTCTACAAATAAACTTGCCTTGCCTAAAATACTGCATTTTGACAGCGGTCTGCAGCACTGACCGAAGGGAGGAGCGGCTGCTCCACATCGGTGAACTGACTGGTCGAGGCGAACGTCCATCAATCCTCCACAAAGCGCATCATCGATCACAACACCGAACAAAATGGAGAATCTGGCAATCGGCCAATAGCACGGGGGGGGGGGGCAAATCCCTTATGATAAATATATTTAAGCATTTTTCTTTCGGGGCGGCAAATGTGCACTGGCTGCCCGCGTGCCCCCGGTAAATGTGGTGATAAAAAAATGCGGCTTTAGCAAACGAAGTGAAAAGTAATTCCCCACCCACTCCTGTCCCCGGGATGGCAAAGGTAAAAGGGTCGAGTTCATCTGCTTTTCAGGTGTTAGCTTGACACGAGCCGACGCAGCCGGGGCTGCGGCGGTGGAGCCGTCCGCCGTCCTCCCCTCTGCGTGTCATCCCGAACACGGTTCGGATTGAGTCAACAGAAGTGTCACACGTTAATATTATTCTCCAAGCCGTCCGTTAACGTGTCAGGGAAGGAGGCGAAACGGCGCTCAAGCGGCTCGCCGTCCTTGCCCCGGAGTCCCCGGCAAGCCGCTGCCCGGGGCGGAGGCTAGCATGCTAGCAAGCGGGCTAACAAGCTAACGCGCTAGCCCGGGGGAAATTAGCCTCGCTCTTTTATCATCCGGGATCTCGGGCGGCTTTCTACGCTTTTCACCCCGAGGCTGAGACTTACCTCCGGGGAAGGGTCATCGCGCGTCCGGGTCCCTCCGCTATTTTATAAAATATCGGTTTTGGTTTTCTTCTGTTAAAGGTCATAGTTCGTGACCCCACACAGCCAAGCGCGTTGATGATGATGATGGTGATGATGATGATGGTGATGGTGGCTGAACGTTTTTTTTTTTTCTTCCTCTCTCGCGTCCCCCACCCACCTCCGCGCGAGCCAGACGGGGGTGACGTCATTATGACTGACAGCCCAGCGACCGTGTTGATGAGTCGTGTAGCCCGCTATTATCACAATAAGCATTGTAATGCGTAATGGCATTAGTAGAAACACAGAAGCTCTGTTTCTCCATCAGTCTCCTCAGTTTTTATACTAAACCTCAGTAGCTAGTAAAATAAATTCACCCAAGTACTGTACTTGTGTACACTTTTGTGGCATTTTAATTAATGTATTATCCTTTGATACTACTTTATATTCCTTGCAAATGCAATCATTTGACATAAAATAATGTTTTTTTATATTCTTTCTTATTAAGATAAGATAAGATATGACTCTATTGATCCCACAACGGGGAAATGTGTCTGTTACTGCAGCGTACAGAGTAAAGAAAAGAAAAGAAAATAAAAGCTAAAGAAGATAAAAACTATAAAAAAAATGAATAAATACACAACACTATGTACAAAATTCTTAGAATTTGTTGATCCGCATACACAGTATGCATTATGGACATAGAATGGAGAAAAAAATACTAATAAATAGCAAGAAAAAAGTAAAGCATATATAAGATAAGATAAGATAAAACTTTATTGATCCCACAACGGGGAAATTTGTGTGTTACTGCAGCGTTACAGATAAAGAAAATAAAGCTGAAGATAAAAAAAAATTATAAAGAAAAAAATAAAAAAAACACACAACACAATGTACAAATTCGTAGAATTTGTTGATCCGCATACACAGTATGCATTATGGACATAGAATGGAGAGAAAATACTAATAAATAGCAAGAAAAAAGTATGCATGAGCAAAGCATATATACATACATATATGCACGTACATACCTACATACATACACATATTTACATATTTGCATATATATACGGACATACATATCCACGCGCATACACACATGTACACATACATAGCTAATGCATACTTAAGGTTCAAGGTGTGTGTAGAGAAAATGTATTATTATTAATATTATATAAAATGATTGTATAAAGTTAAATCTATTGAATCATATATGTATATGATTTAGAACATCCATCCATCCATTTTCTATCCCGCTTATTCCCTTTCGGGGTCGCAGGGGTCTGCTGGAGCCTATCCCAGCGCATTTATGGCGAGAGGCAGGGGGATACACCCCAGATGGTCGCCAGCCAATCGTGGGGCATGATTTAGAACATTTACAGTTAAAATGATAAACTACAACTTTTAAATATTAATATAATAATAATAATAATATAATAGACTATAATAATGAGAAATATACCCGTAGATACTAATGTGTCTTATACTAAATGTAGCATTCATAAAGTGTGATTTTTGTGGACTGGACAAGAAAAGCACCCCCCACTTGTTCTTTCACTATATTGACTCTGATTTTTATATAACTTGTAACAGGAAAATTGGTATGATGCAATATTATAAAATGATTTTCCACGGTATGTTATTTTATAAACATGGTAAGTAAAAGCGTGCTATTTGTAATTCAGTTGCTTATCTTATTCTGAAAATATGTTCAATATCAATCTCTGTCACTCTCTTTCTCTCTCAGGTGGAAAGATTACACACAGATAGATGATATTGTATAATAAAAATGTCAGTCAGCATTGCTATATAACTGTAATTGTAAAAAACCAGAGGGAACTGTACAACATTTTGATTAAGATAATTGTTGAATCCCTAAAAATGTCATGATGACTGGCCTATTTTTAATTTCTATGTTCTTTTTACTTGTAAATAAATAAACATAATTCTTCTTTATTTTCATTGTATGCTGTGCATTTTATGAATGAAAAAAAATCCAGGTCATGTTATTACCAAGAACTTAAAAAATGTAATGATTTAGGTACTTTCTCAACCAACTGCTTTACACACCTGCATCCATAGCTTCTGTTTTGTATTCTGTATTCTGTATAATCTTTATGCTGCATAAACAGCCACAAACTTCTTATAGTTCCCTCACAACTCTGCTTTTAAGGTTTTAATTTTGCATTAATAATAAATAATGTACAAGAGATGTAATCAAACATACTAAAAGTAATAATGAATGGAACCCTAATTAGTAAAATCGTATATTGTGTTAACTTCACTGTCTCTATTAATGACATTAAGGCACTGACAACCAATTTCACTGTGATCACATGTAACAACTACCACAAATAAGACATTAAATAAATAAAGCACATCATTGAATTGTATTTTTTTATTTCCTTCTTTTGTTGTTGTCATAGAATTCTTAAATACATTGCTCTACTTATATTTGTATAGTAGAAAAACATATTTTCATGAGTTATTTGCCTGCATTTGCATGATTTCTCCCACTTTTTTTAAACTGGAAAAGCAGCATTACCACAGAACGGCCATCAGGTGTCGCCCCTGCGCCGCCACTGATCACAGAACCAATCCGTGCAGCGCGTCAGGCTTCACCCATTCAGGGATTTTCTCACTATGAAAAAAAGAACAACGTTCCTGATTTTCTCGATTCTCTCGATTGCGAGACCGAGTGAAAAGGAACCTTTTTGTCTTCTGTCCATTTGGTTCTGATTTAGCACCGTGTACCGACTCCTCATGGCACGTTGAGTGCAGCCTATCTGCGTCGTTCAAATAAATTAGATCCCCTGCAGCCAATAAAAAGATACGTTATCACCTTCCAAGATTGCAACATCGAAATAAGTGGAGTACGTAGGTTGACCGAGCAAATGATTTACTCTACAATAAAAAGTGTTGTATATAAAGTCAAGAGTTATGTAAGATAGAACGAAGGCTTAACCCTTTCGTGATCAAACAAACGGAACATAGGCCTGTTATTCATCAAACAATAAAGGATGCAGGCGAACATGCAAATGCTGCATTTGGTTAATATTTGTATGACAGGGGTGGGGGGATGCATGCGTTCTCATTGTGTCGCAAACGACCTTAGGGTCGTTCTAAGGATTCAGGCGGAGGTGTGTGTGTGTGCGTGTGTGTGTGTGTGGAGAGGGGGGGTTGTGGCTTCGGGCTACTGCCGAATCGACCGTCTCATTTGCGCAGCTGCATATAGGAGCAGCGGGGCTGCAGCATCACCAGCAGAGGACCAGCAGCAGCAGCAGCACCGCAGCGGCACCGCAGCGGCACCGCCAGCCTCCTCCTGTCCTGCCACTGCGGGAACTCGACCTCTGAGCGTGTATGCGCAGAACAGATAAGACAGGAGAGGGAGGCGGTGACGCGTAAAAGCGCGATGATAGAGGAGCGTTCGGTAGCCGAGGACGCATAAAGGGGAACGGGGAGCCGGCGACTACCGAGGCGGCTTGCGGCAGCTTCAGCGTCCAGACGCCGCGCAGTGGCGGTGCGGGGGGCTGGTCATGGTCGGTCGGGGACTGTGGGTATGTAAGCCCCGGTTCGGAAAGCGAGGCAGCAGGCTCGGGGTTCTGCCGCTGCTGTGCGCGGCGTTCGCGACCGCAGCCCTGCTGGCGCTGCTGTTCGTGGACTTCATCGAGTCATGGGTCACCTCCATGGGCATGAACACGCACGCGGAGCCCCACGCGGGCGCCGTCCCCCCGCAGAGCGTGCCCCCCACCAGACCCGAGGAGTTCCTGCTCATGCCCAGCCCGCTCGTGTGCCAGCGTGCCAAGCCTTATCTAATCACCATGGTTACCTCGGCTCCTGCCAATCAGAGGGCCCGCCAAGCCATCAGGGACACCTGGGGCGGGGAGGTGGATGTGCGGGGCCTGCGGGTCATGACCCTCTTCATGGTGGGTGTGGCGTCTGACCCCGGACTGGCCAAGCTGCTGGTAGAGGAGGCCCGGGAGCAGGGAGACCTGATCCAGGGCCGCTTTCTGGACACCTACTCCAACCTGACCCTGAAGACCTTATCCATGCTGGGCTGGGCCCGCCGCTTCTGCCCCCAGGCCCACTTCATGGCCAAGGTGGACGACGACGTGCTGTTCAACCCCAGCGCCCTGCTGCACTTCCTGAACAAGAGCCGCAACCCGTACGAGCAAGGCGACCTGTACCTGGGCCGCGTGCACCTCCACGTGGCGCCGGACCGGGACCCGGACAGCAAGCACTACCTCCCCTCGGGGGCCTACCCGCCCTCCGTCTTCCCGGACTATTGCAGCGGCACGGCCTACGTCCTGTCCCGCTCCGCGCTGCTCAAGATCTCCCTGGCGGCCAGCGCGTCCCCCTTGTCCACCCCCCTGCCGCCCGAGGACGTGTTCGTGGGGCTGTGCGCGCGCACGGCCGGCGTGCTGCCGTCGCACTGCCCGCTGTTCTCCGGCGGGCCCGGCGTGCCGTACGGCCGCTGCTGCTTCCAGGCCATGGTGTCCATCCACCACGTGCCGCCGCGGGAGATGCTGCACTACTGGCCGGACGTGCACGCCTCGCCGCCCTGCTCCTGGCTCAGCCTGCGCGCCTCGCTGGGCATGTGCAAGGTGCGCGCCCTGCTGGGCTCGGTGCTGGGGCTGGAGGGGGGGTTGTGAGGGTCGACGGGCGTAATGGGGGGCTGTGGACTCATGGGGGGGGGCTGTGCCTCGCTTCAATACTGTGAACAGCACAAGTGCTCTTCAGGCTGGGAAGAAAATGTGACTTTATTTTTATAAGCTTTATTTTTTTAAACACTATAATTTATTCAAGAGGCTGTTTTTTTTCTTTTTTCTTTTTGCAGAATATCAACTGGAAAGTACAAAAAAAAAAGATGCCACAGTAGTCTTCATCCTATCCTTAGACTGTTAAAGCATCCTCCTGTTATTACACTGACTGTTGTAGATGTAACACACACTATTGGCATGCAGATAGTATTCTGTGAGGCAATACACACACACACACACACACACACACACACACACACACACACACAGGTGTGTGACATCTGTAAGCTGCTCTACCTTCACGTATTACCTGTGTAGTCGATCACCAGCTACTCTGATTGTAGATGTTAGTCTTAAAATTGAAAAAAAAAAGACGCTTAACAAAGTGCATGTGAAGAACATGCTGCAGTAGCCATGGAACCCGCAGGCGTCGAGTTCCCAGCAGGAAGCAAGTATTCACAACCAGGAATTTCAGTAATAATCATGTGATGATTTGTACACGACGCCAAGTATTTTAACAATTCGTGACAAGTTTTTTTGCTGGCAACCTTCACTTATTCTGCTAAACGCCTCTCGGTAGCAGTATTTAAGCCGATTCTCTGTAATTGGGGCGCTGATGGCAGCTTTGGGATGGGATGGATGCGTTTACAACACAGCCAGCCCACATGTGCAAGATAGACGAAGCTTCAGGCTCCTGCTGTAATGTAAACAATTCAGTGTATTTACACTCAGGAAATAAATGTATTAATAAGTCACCAATAAACCACTCAAAATCTCATATAAGGTTTCCCTGATGTCTTTTTTTTATCCACCAGAGATCCCTATTAAACCTTTGGTGCATGACAAATGAAGCAAATAAACTGCACAGGAAGTAGCAAACTTTTTTCTTTTTTTTTTTTTTAATTGAAATTAACTTGGCTCATCTTTAATTTTGTCACTCTGTCTTGAGACACAAATCATTCTTCCTGTTCATAGCTGCTATTAAAAGATGCCCTTCAAATGTGCAGTGCGAGTGACTGGAGATGGAAACAAACCCCCTGTGCATCCACACATGGCTGAAGCTTAACAATAGCATGAGGTAAACCTGTTTTCTTTATAAGGGCTGTGGATTCTAAACGCAGTATGAAGGGATTATTGTGAATGGCCAGGATGAAGCATTGTGACGAGAAAGAAAGCGGTGACACTTTTCAATAAGGGGCCACAATAAGGTCAAGTCAGGTGCATTTTTTATGTGTATGGCCCCAAATCACAAATCACAGATTCACCTCACTGAGCTTTAACGTCTGTATAACAATACAACATCACCTGTAATCAGACCCTTGTATTAAGTAAGGACGTAACATGAATTTGCACCACTTTACATGAGGGGACAGAAAAACACTGAAACTAATGAACGAATGAGTCGTCCCCAGTTTGTGCCTGAATTAAAAAGCAATTCCTCATGAAGAAAATTAAGAGATGTGCGTCTAACTTCAATACATTTTTGAGAAGTTTATTTCTGTCGGGTTTATTGTACAATAAACCAGTCTAACAGGTTAAGAGTAGGAAGAAAAAACGTATTCTAACCAGTTAGGGCTGAAAAAGGGGAAACATTCTATGAAGAAACAAAACCTGCTACAACAGGAGCACTTCCTTGGGGGAATTCTTTTTTTTTTAATGATGATTTACTTTATATGCACATTTCTGGTTCCTTTAAGCTATGTTTGCTTAATTATAAAACAATCATTATAAAACAAAACAGATCTCAACTGGACTTTGAGAGCTGTAATTAATTTTGAATCCAATCAATAAAGTTTTCCACCCGACACTATTGATGACAATTTGTTGATCTGAAAGTACAATGTAGATGAGTTGAATGCGTTCCTTTAGTATGGAAATGCCACATTTATATATTTACCTTTCACAATGGCGTTTGATACCGAGGAAATTAATTTTTTTAGATCTCACATTATCTATATGGGTATCAGGGGTGTACTGCAGCAGGCATTAACCACTCCTATCATCCCATTAGCAACATCCTGTTGAGTCAATTGTTTTATTTAGGAATGAGCTGCAGCCCTGCTGCATAATTAATGTGCAGTTTATTAATTATCTTTTCAGGCTAAAGCAGACTCGGCCTATAAAAAAAAAAACCTCCACAACAATAGAAACTCCATATTGACTAAGTAAGTACTAAATGTATATATATTTATATGGAACCAAAACTTAAGAGATCATCATGAGAGCTGCTACAAAAAATACAGAACATGCCATTTAATGTAATTTGAGGAAATTGGTACCAAACATAACCAGTTCTTTATATATTCACAACTGAATTGGTGCTAAATCAAAACCAATTTCTATTGACTTCTATAACAAGGTCAATCATTATCTAGTCCCAGTTTGTCTACAGTGGCAGACATGATGGTGAAGGACTGTTGTCTCCAAAATATATGCACAATATCACCAAAAGTATTCACTCACCTGCCTTGACTTGCATGTTGATTTATGTGACATTACATTCCTTGTCTGTGGGGTTCAATATGACGTACGTCCTGGTTCGCTGCAGCATTCACATTCATCTCTATGGAACTAAGGGGCCAAGCCCAGCTCCTGAAAACACAGCCAGCACCATAATCCTCCTTCAATAAACCCTAATTCAGTTTAATTCAAAACACTTTATTCATCCCCAATGGGCCAATTTAAAGGTGCGTGCAGTAGCATAAACGGCAGCACAAGTTGCAAACTCATAACACACAGTCACACACAGATCGCTGAATCATTACTACAGAGAACTCCAGTTTTACACTGCTGCATCTGACCCTTTGCTCTGCACTTGACGAGTCGTTTGCAGCCGCTCGGTCACAGAAGTGGAGTTTGGAGGTCTGTGGTGATCGACTCTGCAGGAAGTCGGTGCCTCAACATCTGTTGACCCCTTTCATCAATTTACACGTCCTACTGTGGCTGAGTTGCTGTCAAACACTTCCACTATCTTATAATACAGAGAGTTGACTGTGGAATATTTAGGAAGCGATGGGAACACCTGATTCTTATTATTTGGATGCGTGTGCAAATACTTTTGGCAACATAGTGTAAATGTCTAGTGAAAGAATCCTGAGAAGTTTGGGTAAGGAGGTTGGGACTTAGAATAAAAACATCAGTTAACACTACATTCCTTAAACGCCTGCAGCACAAGTGGTTAATGTGTATTTATCCAACTCTAACTCTAAAATCAACAGTGCCATACCGGACGTTTGTATGAAATGTGAGAAGGAAAAGCATAAGCTCTGTCACTGTCTCTGTCAATGTCCTCGAGTGAAAAAAAAAATTCTAGGAAGAAGTGCGACAACACCTGGAAGACATGCTAAATAAATAAATACAATGACTTTAAATCCCAAGCTCTATTAGGAATAGTAGTGCAGGTCTGTAAAAAGTATATTTTCTGATAGAAAAGTTTATATATTGGATGTATGTGATTTTTACATGTCACACACACAGTCTGCTGACCACAGTATGTGTATTAATATAATTTTATTAATTATATGAATAAAAATTATAAATATTTTTGTCTGATCACATTGATTAACAACTTGTTCAACAATCCATCTATCACCCACCCATAAAGTGATGGTATAGGAAGCCAACAGTTTTTTATGAACTTTTTTGTGTGTCAAATATATTTTGCAGCATGCATCCTGACATGTTCTGCAGCATTTGATGAACATTTAACTGTGCTGCCGCTCCTCCCATTTCACCATCTAACACACCTCAGGCCATTTTTATAAGTATTAAACATAGTAAAATGTGCACAATGTTCCACTCCTATGAATACCAAACAATTCAACCGCCGTTGTACGGGTAAGAAATATAATATTTGGTCTTTTAATGAAATGTATTAGTACTCATGTGGTGTTAAAATGTTCTTGTGGATCAGCCTGTGTCGACCAAACCAAAGGACACTGAAGATTAGAATAACAGACAACAGCGATAGGGACAAGACTGCCATTGCTCGATATTTCATTAGGACAAACCATGTCTCCCTCCAGGTTCTTTATCTTCAATAGGTGGTGATACCATCAAAAACTATTGTGCAGAGTAACATATTGGATCCACACACTTAACACGCTTGAGCCCTCCGGTCCTACAAAGAATGAAAGCTCTGTCTTCTGCTTTTTTTTTTTAAAGGACAGACAGTTTATTAATAGGCTCTTGTTCTAGTCCCAGGCCTTTATATTTATGACGGCTGCCTGTCTGCGACGTTGGGTTTCCTCGGATGAGGCTTTCTGCTCATGGGGATTACTTCTGCTTATATATAAGATATATGTATTTGCTTGACGCTTTTCTTTGTGAGGCCAACATATGGTGGATTATTCAGCAGTTTGAGTCACTGTTGAGTGATTTGTTTGTTTAATTGTATTTAGTGAACTCAAATAAGGCTAAATATAGCAAGTTAAATGTGTCAGCATGTGTTTCTAAAAGCTTAAACATGTGGTTAGCACAAGCACCACTTCCTGTTTTCGGGTAGAACAGTTTATTCACACTCCTTTTCAGAAAGAATGTCAAGAAGAATACAAGCCAGATGCTTTTCTGAACTAAATCGTTAACTTACAAAAATGATTTGACAGAACCTCAGTGATATTATCAGTTCAACCTTTAACCATAGAACAGAAATATCACCTGTATGACTTTAGGAGAGAGAGAAGGCAGATTTGTTGCTACTAGATGAAATTCGAAGGTTTGGAGTTATTTTCTTTATTTCTTTTTGAACATATTTGTATAAAACTTTTGACAGACGCTCAGCGACCAAAGCACTTCGCTTGACAGGGTAAAAGATTTGTTTTAACACAAATTCTGGGTGATTTCTATTCCAAACAAGCAACCTCACGTTAGTTCGTCTGTCCGTGTAGACAGGAAGGGCTTCAGGCGTCACATAGAACTGTCCGACGCTGCACTCAACATTGATTACAGATGGACTGTCCCTATTAGCCGGCTGCATCCACAAGTTCTGCAGCCACGTTTCTCCAGTAATGTGCCCTTTATTTGAAGTTCAGAGGTCACTCCCACAGAATGTCACTGGGCTCTTGACTGCACAATGGTCCTCATTTTCTACTTTTTGAATCTGTCCAGAGCGGATTTCTTTCCAGATAAAGCCGCCTTCTTCATTTTCATCTCGCTTCGTTCTTTTTCTGCTTTCACTTTTTCCTCCACGGATTTCTTTATTGCATCCTGTAGGGTTAAAGGAGTCGGAGGAAATGTTAGAGGAGCCCAAAATCTGCACATATAGCGGAGAGATGATTCATTTGCATTGGTTATATGGGTCATGGCAGGACATTTGCATTTAGCTTAAAATGCACATTCAAGGAAGTCTATGTTTACCAATTTACTTTACCAGAACCACCTGGAATGTGCGATTTTACTTTTAATAGAAATAGACTATTTGGTGCCAAGTTTTTTTGGGTTAGACCAAATGACATTTTCGATATTATCCCATTTTCGGAATCACGTACCCTCTGGTCCTCATGAGCCACCTGCTTCTTGCGCTTTTCAACATTTCCAGTAGAGCTCCGGCCTTTCTTCTTAAACTTGGGTACAAATTTTTCTTTGGCAAGTGGGTCGTAGCCCTGTGAAAGACAAAAAACATGAAGTCCGTAAGAACAAAAATAGGTAACAAGCTCTGACCAAGCATTTTCATGCATTTCAATTATTTACTTAATGCACAAATGCAGAAGTAATCGCCACCGTTATTGTCACCGACTTCACATTTCTGTGAAGAAGTCGGAACCGGTCATCTCCTGGTTCTGATCGGACCCTGCGGCGGGCTTGTTTGACACCCCAGGTCTAAACAAAGAGATATGGATCCTAAAATAAAACCGGATCCTTCCAGACACTGACCAGAGCTTGGACGCGGTCTTGGTGCTTCTGCTGGAAGGTGGCGTGGTCGACCTTCCCCAGCTCGGTGGGATCCAGGGTGATGAGGTCCGGCTGGATCTTCTCCAGCAGGGCCTTGACCTCCCACTCCTGCCTCTGCTTGGCGCTGCGGTACGGGTTCGCATCCAGGCCGTCAAAGTTGGGCTCACCGGCACCTGTGAATGGAAAATAAGGGCGTGTTCTTTTATAGAATCAGGGTGTCCTGCAGCTCTCTGTAATAAAAAACATTCTGCATATCTGCGTGCACACTAGTGTAACGTCTCATAATCCACACGCTGAGACGACACCCCGTTTAGCTTCTACTTTATTCCTGATGCTCACACAGGGTTAGAGTTACACTCTACACACTAGCTGCTGCATTTTACTCCAAGACGCGTTCACCAACCCTCGGGAAATCCCAGCGCTAGCACCCGACAAAACAGATCCTGGGCCAAACAGTGCCGCACAAGGATTAGCGATAGAAATTATGCATAAACTATTACATTTTAACATCTCTTTTACTTCTTTAACCTTTTTTTTCCTTTTTTTTATATTAAAGTCAAACTACACTAAATCCTTTTCTCTCATTAAAAACTACACTTTCTTTAGTAGCATCGTCATGGCGAGCAACTCAAAAAAGAAGAACCCAGTCAACACGTCACTGGGGTTGTTCAGCAGGAGGAAACGGGTTCTTTCAGTTTGCATGCTGGAGGCTTTATATCTCGAAATCTATCTGTGATATCGTACATGCTGGTAGGAGTATGTGATATCTCTAAAAGAGAGGTTTTCAACGAGCAACTCGAATGCACAAAAAATTCTGCACGGTTTTTAGTTGACATGTCTATCCGACAATGGTCATAAACGGTCACATGACCATTATCAGCTTGCATGAGCGCTTCTAAAGGGCCTGAAAGAGCTGGGACTCGCACACACCTTATGTAAACCTGAGAGTGGACTTTAATCGCAGATAGACAAAGCTATATTAACAACCACATGAGCAATTCGTCTATGACAGTACGGCAATCATATTTACACATTCACCAGCGAGATGGCGAGCACAGGGAGTGGCGTACGGGAAGTGGAGCAGAGAGCAGAAAGAAATATCCAATGAGTATAGGAATAAAAACACTGGAGGTATAAATGGGATAAATACAAGTATAAATAAACTACAATAAAATAGATGTCAGTGCAGATAAAAAGTCTTTAATTGAGAGAGCTAGTCTGCATTCATTTGTCTTACTTAGAGGCAGCAGAAAACACCATCTGACAGCATTAGTGGGAAATCACAATTCTGGACAGGAGATTAATCAATTCCTGACAAAAACCTAAATTTACTCAGATTCTGTCATTAAACCAGAGTGACTACCGCGTCACTTACAGCAGTGTAGTTAAAACTGCTTCTTCTGAGGTTTCCTCTGAATATTCTACGAGTGAAAGCTTCATGTTCTTTTTATTTTTCCACGGCACCATGGCGATCAACAATTAAGCGATAATACCCGAGGGGGTGTCCTCTAACATCATTTAATGCAGCATCTCTGCGTGTATTTGGAACTGGCAATTTATCAACATATACACCTGCACACCTGAAACTAAGCCGGTGATTTACTGTTATCATCAAAAAGCTTAAACATAGTGTTTGATATTATATTTCGTTGAAAAGCCAATTTATGTCCCTTTCAAATGGTGCCACATATTTCAGGAACATGTATCTGTGGGATGAGCAGTACAGCAGAGAATGTGGGGTGAGATACGAAAAACATGATATCCAAAACCCAATAGATTATATATACTGTGTAGTCTCATATCAAATGAAATGGAGTCCCACCTGGTACAAGCATGCTGGTGAAGCCCTGCCCGTGTCCGACGCCCAGGACGTCCTCAAAGGGACAGAAGTGCAAACCCCAAACGGCTCCCCGAGCTCTGTGAGCCATGTAGGGTTTAGTCACCATAGAGCTCCACGCGTCCCGGTACACCTGCAGGGTGGCGGTGAGAAAAGATAGGAAACAAAGCTCAGAACAGTAACAGTAAGCAGAGCATTGGAGAATAATTCCTGTTTCCTTTTTAGGTCATTTGAAACAATAACATACAACTTCCTTTTGTTTTTTTTAAACGTTTATCTAGTAGTTTGCCAGTTTAATTAAAAAAGGAAGATTACTGGGGCTGCAGCTCGCTCACACACACACACACACACACACACACACACACACACACACACACACACACACACACACACACACACACACACACACACACACACACACACACACACACACACACACACACACACACACACACACACACACACACACACACACACACACACACACACACACACACACACACACACACACACACACACACACACTTTGTCGCAGGAGGACCGTAAAAAAATATTCTAGGCAGGTATCTTGTTAGGAACCTTTGCTTAGTTCAGTGTGACGTGATTTGAAGTGACACTATGGGGCTGAATGTGCCCTACAAGTTAAAAGATTAATAAAGTGTGAACCCAGCAGGTTAAAACACTAAAGCAGAGAATTAGCTTCTTGTGGTGAAGGAACAGACGTTGTTGCATTTTACTGTTAACATCACTGGTCTGATTTCATCCAGAGAAATAATTGAAAAAACAAGATACCACTTCCTGTGCACCAGAATGCACGTCAATGATCGTTCACCAGGTAGCGTGGAGGTGACACTGACCTGAACCACGTCCCCGGTGGCTGCAGACAACAGCCCCTTCTGGCTCAGCGACAAGCAGGAAGCTCCCGCCGGGAGGAAGTAAGACTTGAGGGGCTTGAAGGCTCTGACGTCATACACCTTCAGCTTTTTATCCATACCTGATGTCACCATGTAGCTGCCGAGAAAAGGAAACCGTAACAACAGAGCGCTCTCTGGTGGACACTGAGGACAGTGCAGCTCATCATATACACGTCTACATCGTTTGTGGGGTAATTCTGGTAAAACTTGGGTGAGAGTTGCATTAATAGTAACAGACAGTATACTGCATATATCAATAAATTACACATTTACTGTCCTTGTGGTAGCTTTCTATAGCAAAGCAAAAGCTTAAAAATAATCCAAGTAGCCAAGTATACAACTGAATCTTCAATCGACTTGTGGGTGCTAATGATTACAAGGAGCGTTGAACTCTCAAGGAATAAAGATGAATACACCCCACACCTTGTGTAGCAACAGCTGTTTTTGGAATGTTTAATTGTGGGATGTTTTCCCAGAATAGAAAAAATTAAAATAAATGTAAATCCCACACTATGGGTTTATTTTCTCTGACAAGTTTGCATTTTTCAGTCAATTCTTTGCAGCTTGGCAGATGATTCATGACCCATTTCTGCAGTTAAACACTGAGGACCCAGTTTTCCCCCCAGTGTAGCAGCCAATCACAGAACGGGGGGAGGTTGCAGCAGGACTGACGAAACACAGAAGTGAATTTGTTGATAACTGCGGATCCAGCACGACGGCAGGCGGTAATCTATCTTTTGATGCAGTCGCACAAAGTGTTCAGACTAGTTTAGACTGCAAGTTTATCTTGAATATGAGCAACTTTTACCGCTATAGGAATTCATAGCGCCCAATAAGCAGCTCTAGGCTTTCATAAAACATGTTTTCCAATACCAACAAATGAAAGGACAGTTCCTAGACCGAATATCAAACTACATTGATACGAGATCTGGTGGTAGCCAGGGTTTCATGCATTAGGTTTCATGGTTCATTTCCCTAGAGACAAAAAAACAAAACACTAAAGAGGCCGTGAGAGACTCTAAGGTCTCTGTTGTAGACAATGTTAGACTAGATCAAGATCTGATCACTCTTTCACTCTGGGTTTCCTCACAGTAGACTGTTGTGTGGCGCTGCACCACAGAATGAAAACAAAGTGCCACAAATTAAATCCGCCTCTCTCTCTCTCTCTTTTTTTTTTTTTACTTCTCCAATATGATTTTATCATTCTTGCTCATAAACAGAGCCAAAAGAGTTCTGTGGGAAAGACTGATGTCGTATATCAGGGCCACTAATAAAAACAATATCACTCACGTGCCCGTCTTGTCCACAGTGACAGAGCGCACGCCGCCGTGGTGACAGAGCATCTTGACCAGGGATTCTTTCTGGTTGGGCGCCCACAGGGAGACCGTGCCGTTAGCGTGGCCGAGGTGGATGACGGCGTTGTAGGGGTTCTGGCACATAACGTCGAGCCGACCGCTCTTGGTGCATATGGCCGCCACCTCCTTTCCCACGGACACATCGAGATACTGCAGGAAGCCCGTGGAGCTCTGAACAAAAAAAACGAGAAACGTAGGATTTGAGTGAAAGATGGCGTGCGATAGAATGTGCGTAAATAACTGGAAAGAGAGGTTTAATGAACCCACCGCTGTGGCTAGCAAAAAATGGTAGGGGAGGAACTGCATGCGAAGGACGTCGTTGAATTTGCGGATGCAGTGCAGCTCTATTCCATTGGAGTCATAGATGTACAGCCACTTCTTCTGAGCTACGGCGTACATGGTCTCACTGTGGAGCCACCTGAAAGCAGACAGAATCTTATTACATTTACAGAGAGGAGGCTCATGGTAGCTGGTAAATGAAGCCGCTGAAAGGCTTATAATAATAATAAACTGTGCGTAGTATATACCAATAACTACAAAATGACTCACTTCACGTCATTGACAGACTCCATGACGTTTATCTCGCACATCAGCTGTTTGGACAGCCAGTCTATACACGCCACATGGCCTCTTCTACCCCCGAGCAGCAGGTGCCTGAAAGGGGGAAAAAAACATTATTAACAGCAAAATGTTTTCATGAAATTAACTTTCTCTTTACACTGTTCCAATGATTTAAAGTCACTAGTGACGTGCCCATAAGAAGTGTGCATTCCTATAGAAAAGGGGAAGCTTAAGTACATTTTTGTTTGAGTTTGAGGGTGTGTTTGACTGTTACATAATCTTTATATACAAATTGTACATTGGGTAAGACACAAACATAACATTGAGATAAGGAGAGACATGAAAATACAATTTTTTGTAACTTATGTTAAACGTTCAGGTGTTAAATCCACATATACAATTTAAATGATGTGGATAGGCCAAGTAAAACCAGACTATGATAAAACTTTCTTCGTAACAACCTTGTAATGTTACTGTTATATGTGCTTATAAATAAATGAGTTTAGCGCTGCAAAGCAACATGGAGCCGTGATACACTGCTGAAGGATAATGCTGTGAAAAGTAAATCAGTGAGATTTTAACTTTTTTTTAAGATTTGTTTGTGGCATAAGGACTTTTGTTATACAGTAGCCAGACAGGAAGTAATGGAAGAGGAATGGGGTGAACCTGGGACCTGAAACAGGGTCTGCTGCTTAGGAAAAAAAACATTATGGCAAATGCTCTACGCCTACACCACCAAAGTGTGGTATAGATTTGAACCTTTTATGAAAATGTCTTTTTGATTATTGTGTTACTACAATAGGTTGATCTGACAGTCAGAGATAAGCAATAGACTCACAGATGTTCCTTGCTTTTATTGATATATTAGCCTCTGCAATTTGAATAAGATAAAATATGCTGTTGTCCATTAGATCGCTAAGTAAAAATGAACACACAACATGCATTTGATAGTGTGTGTATGGGGGGTGTGACACTGACCGTCCAGTCCTGCTGTAATCTACTCGATATGGTCCAAACTGAGACAGCTGCAGATTAAAATACTGAGAAGGAAGAAGGAGAAATGAAAAACAGATGAATATTAGACAAATAGTCTCAGCAAAGACAAAAGATCTGGGAACGTTTGGAAGAATTCATCTTCAGCGTGATGCAAATATCAGCAGTATCCTCACATCTGGTGCATAAAAATACAACAATAAATTTATATTAACTTGTATCTTTCCTGTAAAAGTGATAAATGGAGTTTGTGTAGAGAAGAGATTTGACGAGTTTAGCTGTTATGAATAAAATAAAATATTGACCGACTGTAAAACCAGTGAAGATGATTTGGCTTTATTTGTTATAAATTTGTGATAATAACTATTAAATCACTTTATTTAGTTAATGAAGTTGAGGCAGAAAATTAATTAACAGTCTAGTGTTGTGCTTTTAAACTTGATTTATTGTTATAAATCTTTTAACTAATGTAAATGTAATGTAGTAATATTGTCACTGTACATGAAATTTCAAAGCATTCTATTCATTTTAAAACCATGATTAGAAAATAGGGTGATACTTAAATTATTGTAGTTATCTTTAGCCACAGATAAGTGTTCTACAGTCCTAGGAAATTCCTCAGTGTTTTCAGTGTAAATTTTCTTCCTGATGAATCCAGTCATTTTTTCAGGTTGCTTGTTTGTACTTGGACCAGAACCAGAAGCAGCTTTAGATTTTCTGTACTTACTGTGACGTATTTTGCATTCTAAAATGGTATCATAGGGTTGGTGCTTCTGTGAAATACAAACTCTTTTTTGCACAGTGTTTTTATTGTTGTAGTCAGAGGGGTGCAATACCTTAAATTAGACATGTAGATTCCCTGAAACAAGGCTGTCAATAAGTTAGAGGTGCCCACCTTGGCCCCAGATGTTATATCCACAGCATCAGCAATGTCCTCCTGAGCGATGGTGCACGTGTCCTCATCTTCATCTCCTTCTAGAAACCTGAGATTAAACAGAAATGTGACACAAGCGGCTTAAGAGTGACACTTTCTATTTAATTCAATCTCTGTAACATTATATATACTGTGAGATGAGATGAGAAATTACCCAGCGTCCTCTGGGAGCAGGAGGTCAAACCGGGCGGCTTGTTTCTGGGACATTTCCGAGGCCTCCTCTGAGCGGGTTATCAGGTCTTTCAGCTTTCTATGGTGGCGCCGAGGCTAGAAGCAGCAGAATAAAGAAACAACAACTGTTGGGACGCCGATTCACTTACTGACCACAGGTTTTATTCACGTCACATCGCAGGGTTTACCTTTTTATTCTTTTCTTTCCTCTTGAACTTCTGCAGCCGGTCTTCTGGAATAGGGGCAGGTCCAGGAAAATGGTCCACTTTTTTCTAAGCATGAACAACAATCACTGTAAATATTGTAAATTATTTTATTTTGTTTAACATTTGGATCATTATGCAAAGTTGGGGGATATACTGACAGAATATTCAATCCAATAATCATTTACTTCCCAATTATAGATATATAAGAAATTAGCTTTGGTTCAGCTTTCACAACACAGACAATTATATGATCAGTTAAAAGTAAAAAAAAAAATAACATAAGAAACCATTAAGAATATTTCAGATTACATTACTGGAGTATTAAATTATATATATATATATATATATATATATATATATATATATATATATATATATATATATATATATATATATATATATTATTTTTTTAATCTATTGTACTGCAATAATCTTTTACACATTCCCTGTTAGAGTATAGAAACTTTCTTAAAGTTGTAATGATAAATAAACCAAATGAAAGTATTAAATAATCATATATATGAAAGAAATGAATGGCAAAATTGTTGCTCTAGTTGTGAACTATTTAACGGTCAAAAGAAGAAATTCTGGGATGCATGTTGGGCTTTGGCTGTAATTTCTTTTTACCATTCATAGCCCTAACAACTTATTTATAAATTGAGAAACAGACTTATTGATTAAAAGAATACTCATTCCTTGAAGCTCCTAACTGCAAATCTGCAGATAAAACAAGACAACTGAAGAGGTCGTCTCAGTAAATAATCTGCAGATGAATTACTGTTAGTTGCAGCCTAACTAATTTATCAGGACAACTGCAAACTCAGAGTAAAACACATCCAAGACCAGCTTAGATATCAGATTGTTAAAAGGTAACTTGGTGTCTGTAGAATCTTGAACTTTAGTTGGAATTGGTATGGTGAGAAACAAGTTGCTTTTTGCATAAATCTAGTGTTAAAAAGACATGTTTTTGACATAATGTTTTGAGTAGATTATCCAAATCATAATAGTAGTAAATACTAAAGTGTTTTTCACATGGTGAAGAGATGGGGCTGTTATTATATATATATATATATATATAACCCTCACATTAGATTAAATGCTTACAATTAAAGTCGTTGCTTTGGTTTAGGGTCTTCTCCTCAGTAAAACCACACAGTCGAACAGTCAATCACTTTTTTTGACTCACCCTCTGCACGAATCCATCTCTTCGCTCCACTTGCTTCCTTTTCGTTTCCTCCTGTGTCTCCTGAGTAGCTTCAGTCTTTCCCTCCTCTCCTCCCTCTCCCTGAGCTCCCTCCCAGTATCGAGCAGGAGTCTTTCAGAGAGAAGAAAAACTTTTGATTTATCGGATAAATACGAGTATTTGTTGTTTTTGCTCATAAAACAAGGTCAGGCTGGAGTCCAGCGAGCTGCAGTTAGCTGCCTGATGCTAACAGACAAGCTAACATGTCACTGCGTTGCTATGCGACAGCAGCACTACAACCGTAACACCTTTAAATCGTAATTAAAATATATATAAATACATAAAAATATTCACACTTACCTTTTTCTTCATGCCCACGTGTGAATGCTCCGCCGTTGCCTCGCCGACCGACGCCATGTTTCTTGTGTACGTTTTTCAGTTCCCGTGACGTCACTTCTGAAAACGTCACTTCCACTTCCGTTATTATTCCTTTTTTTATTATTATTATTATTATTATTATTATTATTATTATTATTATTTTCATTATTATTATTATTATTATTATTATTATCATCATTATTATTATTATTATTAACATTATTATTATTATTATTATAGGGGTCATTGTGGTTAACAGTTGATCCAACAACAGATGTTTAAATTCTGTTAAAAAACATACTGTGAATAATGTTGATATTTTTCTACAAGTCAGGCTACAGAAGTTCTGACCTGATGGATACTAAAGCCCCTTTTCTACTTATCAGTTTTACTGATTTATCAATACCATTGTGTTTTCAGTTAAAAGGCTGTAGGCTGCAGATGATCAAGACAATGTGTAGGAAAAAAACAGCACATAAACATCATAATACAACATGAGAACTTACCTCAAGTCATTTGGAAAAAACAAACCTTGGAGGATCACCTTTTTAGAATCATATGCAATGGCAATATTTCATCTCTCTCTCTGTCTGATTTCAATGTTTTTGTCTACCCACCTTCAGACTTTATTTTAGGTCATGCTGTGTTATATAGGGAGAAGGATCAACAATCGAGAAACCTTCCTCAATCATCATGTCAACCAATTCAGACAAGGTATGGTTGGAATGATATGCAGGTTTTATTGTAAATTGATCCGTATTTTTTAATATAAAGACCTGAATGTGATTTACTTTCAAATAGGGTTTAAACTTTTACATATTTGAAGATTTCACTCCTCCTGTCTTCAAAAACACTCTTGCTTTTCTCTTTTTAAAGAATTTCTTTTACCCACAGCTAAATTGCTCCTGTTTCATCGCTTGATGTTTTTTTTTTTTATTTGTTGTATAAAGATGGATTTTGCTCCCCGACCTGAGCTGTTTGACTTCCATGGTGTCTCCATGACCCACTACTTCACAGACAACTGGGACAACGTTCAAAACTTCAAGGCCAGGCCAGATGATGTATTCATTGCCATGTACCCCAAAGCAGGTCCGCTATTATAGATACCTCATGCACTTTTATGGCTTTTATGTGTCATCTGTTAATGTTAAAATTGCAATTTAAATACAACAAGACAAAAAGCACAGGTGATTTTTGGTGGTGGCCTCACAAAGACAAGGAAGCACATGTTTTAATGCATGGAACAAATTTTATTTAACTCTTACACTCCATCTACAGTAATAAAAATAAATACAAGGCATGAAAATGTATTTTTGCATTAAATGGGACCCTCAAACAGATGTGTATGTGGAGGTGAGAGGTTTGATTATCTCTACTCTCTTTTTCATTCCGCTGTCTGTCATTTAGGAAACACGTGGGTCTGCCAAATTCTTGACCTGTTGCATTTTGGCCAGACGGCCCCGGAGCGTGACACCTCCATCCCGATCTATTCCAGAGTGCCTATGTTGGAGATAAACATCCCTTCTCAGCTCACAGGTCCAGTAATCCGTCACACACTCATCCCATGTCATGTCGTAAACCTGCACACCAATACCCATGGTAGCCAAGGTAGTCATTTTTCACATTTTTCATCTGTTAACTCCTTAATCAATTGCATTGAATTGTGCGTTATTGGCTTCTATTTTAAAGGCCGGTAATTGTGCGATCAATTTATAGCAGATGCATTGATCTTCATCTTTTCAGAAACAGACAAGCATAGAAATTTTGGTACAAATCTGAGCACTTTAACACTTTATACACTTCACCTATATTTTATGTTATGAATTCAAATGCTTGGTGCTTGAGTTGTGTTTGGTATGTGGAAAAATGACTTGTAGGTGCTTATAAGGGAGTTTCTCCTGTTTAATTTGATGTGCACTATGACTGTAGTGCTTGCATAATGAGGGCAGAGTCTCAGAGTCCTCCAAACGAGGGATTTTGAACTTTAACCTCAGCCCCCAAATCAATTAGCTGTCAGTGGCATTATACTTTAAGTATTTTGCACGGATTCACTCACAAGCTGTAGTGGTTGTTCTTTGTTTTTTATGGCTGCTACTAACAGGGATCAAGACTTGTGCACACAAGCACACCTCCCTACTTTTACTTTTTAATAAGCTGTATCAAAGCCTTTTTTTTCTTTTTTTATAAATACGCAAACACTGTATTCGTTAACACTGAAGGAGTCACTTGTGCTGTAAATCTCCAGGACCAGGAATTTTTCCGCTGATCTTCAAAGGAACAGAAATTATCGACAAGCACCCCGAGGCTCCTCGACTCATTAAAACTCACCTTCCTGTCCAGTTTTTTCCAAAGTCCGTTTGGGAGCAGAACTGCAAGGTACAGCGGCCCGTGTATTTATTTTATTAAAACTGGGATAGGGGAGTGTATTGTTCTGTAATGTTGACACATTCATGTTGTTCCTGAGGGTTTAGGGGTGTCTCCCGCTGTCAAAACTAGTGCTCGAGGGCTCAGCTGCAACCTTTCTGAGCACAATCCACATTCACAATTCATAGCGTTTTGACAGAGGAGTAAACACCAAAACTACAACGAAGGGACCGATAAGGAGCTTGATTAACGTTTAAATTTATAAGAAGAAAGAAATGTAGCCGTGGCTGGAACAAGTGAAAACATTTGTATAAATGACTGCAAAATTATCCAATTAAATAAATAAGAAAAAGTAACAGCTTGAAAAAAAGAGCATGATCAGCTGTCGGTTTGTCAGCTTGGAACATGGAATTTGGCTCTTTACACCTTTTGAGCTCCTGACCTCTTCCACACTGGAATCACTCACAGCGGATTCCAGTTAAACCTGTGAGGAAACGCAGTTATTAGCGCTGTATGTGGCCTCTTTAGTTCACTTATTTTATGATCAACTGTCCACACAAGGACCTTTACATTATTAAACAGGTTTGATTAAATCACATGTTATGGATTATCTTTTACCAAGTTCATGTCCCTCAAATTCCTGCATCATCACAGTCTGTTATTTGATGTGATGCTGGAGGAAGCCAACAGGAAAAAATCTGATGCATCTTGACTTTCACGAGGAGTTTTACAGCGGCCTGTTGGGCGTATAATGATTACATGTTGCAGATATTCTGTCCTGTTGCAGATTGTCTACATGGGCCGCAACGCAAAGGACTCTGTGGTGTCTTATTTCCACTTTGAACGCATGACCCAAATCTTCCCAGAGCCGGGGGACTGGAGCAGTTACCTCCAGAGATTCATGGAGGGGAGAGGTCGGTGGCAAGCAGAGTTTTTCTGCATCCCTCCCATAGTATTCAAACATGTTCACGTATTGTTTTATCGCTTCAGTGGTGTTTGGGTCCTGGTATGAGCATGTGTCTAACTGGTGGAAGAAGAAACAGACGTATCCAAACCTCCACTACATGTTCTACGAAGATCTGATCCAGGTAATTTGTTCGTCCTTGCAACATACACGAACTTCTGCTCCTGTTTTAATAATGCGATGACGCCGTTTCGAAACCATCCAGGATGCCGGGAAAGAAATAGACAAACTCTGCCACTTTCTCGGTTTGTCGCGTTCGGCCGAGGAGAAGGAACGGATCCGAGAGAAAGTGAAGTTTGACACCATGAAGGAGAACAAGACGATCAACCATTCAGGATTCAAACAGATGGATTTTAAAGTATCCTCCTTCATGAGAAAAGGTACAGTGAACAATATTATTAAACGATATGTGACCTTCAGCTAAACTACGTTATCTCTGTGCTTCTGTAGGTAAAGTCGGTGACTGGAAGAATCACTTCACTGTGGCCCAGAGCGAAGGCTTCGATGAAGACTACCTGGCAAAGATGAAGGACTCCACTCTCCAGTTCCGCTTTACCATTTAAAAATGTTCATGTCTGCAATAAAAAGATGGAGGAAAGTGAATCACATCCGACTATTTTTATCTTTGAGATTTTTTTTGGGAAAAGTAGGAACCTCTTGACATACATGGAAAAAATGGAGGTTCTGTTTGAGTCTATAGTGTTTGATGAAACTGTGTTTAATTAACAGCTAGACCTTCTTTAGAATCATAATGCCAATGAAAAAATGGCAAATTCCATGACATAGAACCTACAGGAGCCTTGAACTTTTTGACCTTTTGCCATATTTCAAGCTTCAAACATAAAATTGAATTTTTTTTTGTGGGACACCATCAGGAAGTGGAACAAAAGATATTTTCAACTTTTTGAAGTGATAAAAAAATTGAAAAGTGCGAGCATGCAAAATGATTCTATCCCACTGAGTTACTACTGTGTAGAAGCACTTTTTGCTGTGGTTACAGCTTTAATTCTTTCAGGGTTCGTCTTTATCGGTTTTGCACATCGAGAGAGTGATTTTTTTTTTTGTCAGTCCTTCCGTGCAAAACAAGGTGCTGCAGCTGAAGGTTGGATGGAAAACGGGCTGTGAACAGCAGATTTCAGATCTTTCCACAGATTTTCTCAATTGGATTCAGTTCTGGACTTTGATGAACAGCTGGACGTGTTTAGTTTTGAACCATTACTTTGTAGATTTCGCTCTATTTTTAGGATCATTGTTTCGCTGGAAGGTGAAAGTGAAACCTCAAACGTCGAAAAGTTCAAGTGGGGCAAATACATTCAGAAGGCACTGTGAACGTAGTTATTGATTTTTCTGGTAAAAAACTTAAGTTGAGGTAAAAATAGATCTATTGTAAAGCAATAGGTGCATATAAGAGTGTGTCTGTTCTGCAGTTATTAACTTATGTGGATGCGATATATGCTTAAAGTGCATTTTAGATCAATTCCTGTACCTCTTTTTATTCTTATTTTTAGCTATAATATACACTTACGAGCATTCCCCTTTAATGTAGTGAAGGCTAAGCTCCACTGATTAAAACCTACAGAACCCTTAAATTATCATTTATTCTGGGCATTTACAAACTGAAACTGCAGGAAATGCAGCCTGAGGCTTCTGCTGAATGTGTGTCTCAACCTGATTTCACTAGAAGGTGTTGCACCAGAGCTTAGTTCCTACGTGCAGCTCTGCTTCTCTCTGCTCTTCCCTACAGGCATGGTTTGTGTTTTTTTTTGGTCTGATATGCTGTTATCGCTTTATTTGTTTTTGCTTTCTGCATCCCCACATGCATGTCTATGCATTCTCAGCCTGCATCTACACTACTGATGCTGCTGACGTCCACACAGGTTGCACGTCCAGACCAAAGAGGAGGTTAATGGATGTAAAGAACGAGGGCATGACTATGCGTCCACACCTCATCCATTTCTCATGTTACACTACTTTGATTTGCTGGATTTTATTATCTCACTCGAGTTAACGTCATTTGTTCCCCGTTGCCAGGGTGTGTCTCCCCCCTTTTGTCGCAGCCTTTTCAGCCGGGTCGGCTTTGCCTTGCAAAAAGGACGCTTATCAGTCCGCGGCCCAACGGCAGAGCACCTGCGTGTGTTTGTTTGTAAAGTGGCATTTACCTAAGAGGTTCGCTCATTTATTTTGTCCTTTTCATAATCGTAGCGTTGAGGTCAAAGGTAGTGGCAGAAATATACATGGGTCAGGGACAGAATCCTGGTTGGCAAGATGAGAAAGTCAGAAACTATAAAAAAATACAGTTTTAAGAAGCATCCATCAGGTATTTCAAAATGCACATTTTGTGTTGATGTCGGTTTTTATGTCGAAATCAGAATGTGCAATTATGGACATGAAATGTCAAATGGTGTAACTGAAAGAATAAGACATTTTTATTATTTAAAAAACCTTTTTAAGAATAGGGGAAGTATCAGGTACCTTTTTATAGTTATAACACATGACATTTTTGATATTGTCCCATACAACACTTCCCTAATTATGCAGCACATATCAGTCATTTTTAATACACATGAAACACACATATTAATAATCAAATCTGAAAGTCTGAGTAGCATCAGAAAGTCAAGCCACTGTCCACATTTCCATTGCCACATCTCTCAGACTTCATGATACACAAGCAAAATCTATTATTATGACAAAAACCTTCATGAAGCAGCAGCCAAAGAATAAAGCGAAGCAACCACGTATTTACAGCAGCGAACAGACACTCTGTCTTACCTCTGCAGTTTGGTGATAAAAAGTTGTACTATGTCAACTTCACTCTGACTTCTTTTACCTAAAGCTACAGGCCAGAGCATAAACGAGGTGCAAGACAGGATCTGTGAACCACAGAAGTGTTCTATGGAATCCTGATGATCACTTCTAATAATCAAACCGCAGCACTTTACAACAATGAGACGTTTACTGGTTGCACTCATTCCTAATGGGAGGAAAGCAGGAGATTTGATTTTCTGGTTTCCTGTCAAGAATATGCAATTTGTGTCGTGTTTCTCCTTTATATTGTAGGGTAAAAAAAAAATATATTATATTATATTATATTACAGCACCCCCTGCTGAAATTGATTTGTTGTGCAAGTTATGTGGTAATTAATCAGTCCTCTGTATTAATCCACTGATTGAAAACTGCCTACACACACACACACACACACACACACACACACACACACACACACACACACACACACACACACACAAAATATTATCCTTGTGGCTGTGACTTTATTATCTTTTATGGCTTTTTTGCTCTGTTGGACATGTATACTGTGTTCTGTACCACCCATCACCCGTCCTTTTCGTATTTTATTGTATAACAAATATTGTGGACATGAATGTCTCTAGTCCATGTTGTCCAAACTGGGATAATTCACAGGATTAATAATAATTTATGTTGCTGGAATAAGAATAAATAGACTCTACCTTTGACCTAGACCAGTGGTTCTCCTATCTGTATGTTGTGTTTCTATGTGCACGCCTAGACGTGTTTCAGGAAGTTGTGCAGCATATCTATCACCTCCGCTGTTACTTAACTAAAGCCACTTCTGGGTCGTGACTGGTGCAGACTCAGCCGCGGTCTCGGTCAACATCTCAGCGGGTTATTGGATTTAATGTGATATCAACTTCTTCAACACTGATCAGACACCAAAGCAACCTGGTAGGATTCTACATGTGCAGCACTGAACAGTTATTCGGTAGATTATAAGTGCATATATGTTTTACATCATGCTCCTAAAGTTATGGATGCTAATTTTGAACGAACCCATGTGAACTGTTGTAAGTGTTTATATGTCCCTGCTGATTAATGATCAACTCACATTACTCATAACTGAGAGGCAGGTCATAACACGGAGTCTGAGCTGCTGAACGCGTTCATGGATTCATTTCAACAGGTTTCACATCCACTATTTAATGGATGGTGAACCTTGGCTGAAGAGGAAGTGAAATCCATCCTCTATACTAACTATTTTATTTAATAATACTACTGCAAGTATAGGTGGTTACACTATCAAGGTTTGCTCCTAAATGTTATTCACTTTTAATTTGATTTTACTGACTTTTTATGTAAACTACTGTTAGAATAATTGTATAAGTAATCCCATATTTACTCTATTACATTCTTTTATTCTTTGAACTGAAACCCATGGAATGAATAGAGGAGACCAAGCACATCTCTGTCTGTCTGTTACTTATACATATTTGTGTCAGGCCCAGATGGAGCTGCCACCTCGGCCGTCGCTGTTTGACTTCCGTGGAATCTCCATGGTCAAATACTTCACCGAGAACTGGGACAATGTACAGAACTTTAAAGCCAGACCGGACGATGTTCTCATAGCTACTTACCCTAAAGCAGGTATTCTTTTTAAATCTATCATTTCGTACTGATAAAACCTGTGCTGACATATTTGACATGTTTTAAATGTCAGGAACCACGTGGGTCTCCTACATCCTGGATCTCCTCTACTTTGGGCAGACGTGTCCCGAGCGTCAGACGTCCGTTCCCCTCTATGAGCGGGTGCCGTTCCTGGAGCTCTGCGGCATACCTGGCCGCACAGGTACAGCCGTACGCTCACAGCCGCATTCAGATAGGATTCTATTACAGTGCCGATGCACTTTATCACTGCACATTTGCAATAATTGCTTCATTATGATTGTAATCTCGACAGTAAGTGATTTTTTTTCTGTTAACTGAACAGACAGCATTCTGTTCCTCCTGTGGTTATCAATCAGATCAAACTGGTTTGCACGCATACGCTCGGCTGCATGCATGCAATATGTTTGGGTGAAACTGCTGCTGCAAAAAGAAAAAAGTACAGTAGTTAATATGACCTTTTCCCAACATAATGAGGCACTGGTCAGCATATCTAAAAACATAAATATCTGGAGTATTAATGTCTTCCTGAGGTCATACCAGTCACATGCATCCATGTTAACGTGTGTTCAGGTAATATATAATTAGTTTCCTCTTGATTTCAATCATGCATATAGAGTCTCTTACCTCACATTTATGCAAATACTTAATTATATCTTTTAAAAGGACAACACTGAGGAAAAATGACCAACTGTGCTCAATTTGCAAATAGCTGACGGAGGTTAAGCTATTAATGGATGCATATTGAGTTATTTAGAGCGAACAACACATTTACATTGGTATATACAGTACACTCACTGCTTTTCATTGTGTGAAAGTGCCATTTCTGCAAAAATGTGAGGAGTATACTCACTTTTGTGAGATGCTGTATGTAGTTGTCTTATTTATGGGCTTTATAAATATATATAAAGGGCACATATTATGCTTTTTTGTGGTTTTCCGTTATTTTTTATTACTTTATGATGTTAAATATATATGTCGTACATTCCCAAAGGGCTAAAGCTGCAAAACAGAGAGGCTGCATAAAGAGCTGCATCAAAGAACTGTAAATCATGCGTTGATACGAGCAGAGTCACGCATCATAAATACAGACCCTGAAATGTGTGTTCTCCTCATGAAGGTAAAGACCTGGCGGACCAGCTGCCCACCACACCCCGTCTCATTAAGTCTCATCTCCCGGTCCAGTTTATACCAAAGTCCTTCTGGGAGCAGGACTGCCGGGTATGAGCCACACACCCGCTGTATATGTGTGTGTGTGTGTGTGTGTATCACGGGATGAATACCTTTAAAAGTCTTGTTTCCTCCTGCAGATAGTCTACGTGGCCCGTAACGCCAAGGACTGCGCTGTGTCCTTTTTCCACTTCAGCTGCATGAACAGAATCCAGCCAGAACCAGGAGACTGGGCCACCTTCCTGCAGGATTTCATGGAGGGAAAAAGTGAGATTAGCAGTAATTCATGGCGTAAAAGAGGCTTGATTTCCCCTCCGTTCCTACACGTTCCCTCATGCCTTTTCCTGTGGCTCCAGTGGTGTTTGGGCCGTGGTACGACCACGTGAACAACTGGTGGGAGAAGAAGCAGAATTACTCCAAAATTCACTACATGTTCTATGAAGATCTGATTGAGGTGAGCTAGGGGGGGTCGTCATTAGCTATACAATGTTGTAGTTGAGGAAATACTCACTTTGTAAACACTGTGTACAAATATATATACACACATATATATACACACACACACACACATATATATATATATATATATATATATATATATATATATATATATATATATAGTGTATATATATATATATATATAGTGTATATATATATAGTGTATATATATACACACTATAGTTAAGGCAATACTTAATTTGTAAATTGTATGCATTTTCTTTCTGGACAAAAACATCTGTTTTTGCAGTGGGTAGCACTGCTGCCTCACAGCAAGAAGGTCGCAGGTTCAAGACCGCCTTGGGGCCTGGGTCTGGGACCTTTCTGTGTGGAGTTTGCATGTTCTCCCCGTGTCTGCGTGGGTTTTCACCGGGTACTCCGGCTTCCTCCCACAATACAAAACATGCTCAGGTTAATTGGCAAAATCTAAATTGCCCATAGGTGTGAGTGTGTGAGAGAATGGTGTGTGAATGGTGTGTGTGCCCCACGATTGGCTGGCGACCATCTGGGGTGTATCCCTGCCTCTCGCCATAAAATGCGCTGGGATAGGCTCCAGCAGACCCCTGCGACCCTGAAAAAGGAATAAGCGGGATAGAAAATGGATGGATGGATGGATTTAATACTGTATATGTATTATTTTATTTGCTAATGGCTCCAGTTGATGTTATGATGTTTCACCACATCAGGCTGCTCCTTTAACATATACACATTTAGTATTTTACAAAGTCGTGTGTCTCTGTTGGTTAGAAACATAACCACCAGACTGTGTAGTTTCGACTCTTTTAAGCCGTGATTCTTTAACGCTTTAACGCAGGACTGCGGGCGGGAAATAGAGCGACTCTGTTCCTTCCTCGGTTCGTCTCCTTCGGCCGAGGAGAAGCGACGAATCGTGGCCGGTGTGAGGTTTGACAGCATGAAGGAGAACAAAATGACCAACTTCTCCACCCTCAGAGTCATGGATCAAACGGTGTCTCCTTTCATGAGGAAAGGTGAAGAGAAAAATATCTATTGAGTCTTTTTTTTTTTGCGTTAAAATCACACATTTCTTTATATCTTCTCCAGGGAAAGTTGGTGACTGGAAAAACCATTTCACCGTGGCTCAGAATGAGCAGTTTGACGAGGACTACAAGCAGAAAATGAAGAATCCAACGCTGCAATTCCGTACTGAAGTTTAGCGCGAAAAATCCTGAACTGATAATTAAGTGATTAATGAAATGATAAAGGCACAATGTCACTGTTAAACAGAACAATTTAATGAAGATTATGTGATGAAAATGGACACTAACCTCTGTTATTTATACTCATTCCCATCCTTTATTACATATTGTGAATTACACAATGGGAAATAATAATAATAATAAAAAAAACATGACAATAATGAGATTTCAACATTTTTTTTATTTGAATCCAGACATGAAATGCAGCAATAAGGAGACTTCAGTGAGTAAAACAAAGAGACAAATCTAACACTGGATTTCTGCACTGTGACTACAGGCTGCAGGGGGCACGTTGAACTGCATTTTCTATGGCACGTACTGCGAGGTGGAGGAGGGGGAAATGAAAATAAAAATAAAAATAAAAGCATTACAGGTGCCGGAGGTAGCACCCTGGTCATGAAGGAGCGGAGGAGGGAACAGCAAGTACAGATTCGTTGGAATGTGGACAACAACACGAAGGCCATTGTACTGCAAATACTGAAACGATTCGAGCATCTCACGCCACTGGGAGGGACTGCAGGTCGGGGAAAAAACACGTCAGGAACACAGGCTGAAACCTTTATCCAAAATTGAATTCATCCACTTAAATGAAATGCTGTAATAACAGCCCAGCCCAGGATAATATAACAATAATAATTTATAAATAAGGGATATAGGTCGAAAGTTTTTTCAAATATAATACGGGAAGCACTGGGTTATTTCTGGGTCACCTGACAGGGTTAAGTTGACTAGACTAAATACAGTTTTACACTTTTAAAGTGTTTTGTCTATTATTTTATTTTATTTTTTTTATTATAGCGCCACCTTCATCATCGTTTAATGACAAGGAGAAATACAGAAATCTAAGAAATCCTGCAGACCCCACCGCGTCGACGTCGGGCCCTGAACGACCTCGACACCGACCTCCGCCCGCCGGGTGTCGAGCATCACGGCGTGGAGCGGCAAACCGCCGGGCAACGCCGCTGTAGATTGTCTTTCACAGTAACAACTATGACTACGCTTCCATATACGCCTTTCATTCATGAACATCAAAAAAAAATAAAGAGTATTTACATTGTCGCTCATACGTCGTGTTCTCCTCTGGAGGAGTAAAACACTTAAGTGCTCCGTTACTGAAGTAGGTCGAGTACAAGGGTTCTGAGGTTCATGCCAAGCCAGTCCTTTTTGTGGTGCAGCCCTGTGCGAAGCTGTGCAGCATTTAATCACACACGATATCAAACGGGATCTGGCGGCGATGCAGTCAGAGGCTTTCATTCTACACATATATTCCCCGACAGTTTTTTTCTGACAGTGTTTTTCGCGGGTCTCCAGCCAGTTGTCGACTGCCTGCCTCTTTGTGTAATCAGCTTCACATTGACATACAAGGCAGACGGGACAACAACAGCGGCAGCAGCATATTAAGAGCTTAGGAGTAGTAATATATAGCCGAGTCACTATGATACCGCTAAGACGCTATAGAGAGTTAACCCCAATAATGGGTTTATACTGAGGGACCTTTAAAAAAAGAGGTTACGTATGGCACGTCTTTACATTACAAAGCAAACTGAAAGATGGAAGACAGCAAATAAAACTCTATGGAAGCGATACAGTTCAGTGTTCACTGAAACAGATGGGACCTACGGAAGCTTAAAGCCACATTTACCCATCAAACCCGTCCAGACTGTTAATTAAGTGCTGTTCCCAGACGGGAGGCCGACCATATAAACCGATTTTCATTCAGTGTGGGAAGCAGACATCGCCGTCACAGATCTTAAACCAATTTCAAGCAGGGACTCATGAAACGTACGGACGTCCCGTTGTGCTTTATGTTATATCAGTGATACGCAATGTCGGCGCACTGCAAAATGAATGAAATCTTATCAGGCGTGGTATAAATATCCCACTTATCCCACTAGCAGATAATGGTTTATTCCATTTTTTTTTCTTGATTTTAGTCACTTTAATCCAAACTGACACAATTCAGGGAAAAGACTTGAAATAAAATAAAGTATCTGCCAGTGAAATAAGAAAATTTGACTCACTAATTCTACCAAAAATAATTTCACCTGTTCAGATCTTGCAGTGTTTGTACAGGACAAGACAGAAAGGGAGATGATGTGTGTGTGTGTGTGTCAAGAAATGAGATGGAGTGTGTGCTGTGTCGTTTAGCTGTGCTAAATTTCCCGTTTGTTTTTTTCTACTCCCAGAGTAAAAGGTACACAAGTTAAACACAAGTTGTTGATCCCTTTAACGAGGTAAAAGGGCGACCAGGTGACAGTTCATCACCTGAAAACACTTTTACAGACTTTTCCCTCTTTGAAAAATAATTCATGTTTTAGGCAGTTGAAAGGTCAAATTTTCCCAAAGTCTGTTTCAGTCTGAGTTTGGAACATTTTCATTTTTCTTTAGTTGACGTGTGGTCGTGCTTCATAAGTCAATGATCTCGCTGCTGACGCTGGCCGAGTCGTCATGGCGACTGACCTCCAGGTAACTGCGCGACCCCGCCGGCCTCCCGGCCCGGCCCCGCCCCCGCTCAGAGTCCGGCGTGATGAAGGGCCGCGTGTCGTCCACGCCGTCCTCCCCCAGGTTCCCCGTGGACGTCCTGGAGGGGCGGAGCGACGCGGGGCAGGACACCGACGACGGCACGCTGCCGTTGCCCGCCCACCTGTGGCCCTGGTGGGAGGGGGTCGGGGGGGCGGTGACCTGCCTGCTGGGCACGCTGCTGAGGACGCTGCCCCCCAGTGGCATGGAGGACTCGGTGGCGGCCTCGCTGCTCTCAGAGAGCTGGGGGTCACTGTTCCTGCGGAGCCAGGGGCCCTGGCTGAGCCCTGAGCCCGGGGACGGGGTCCCGGAGGCGGGGTTCAGGGGGTGAAACAGGCTGCCCCCCCCCAGCAAGTGTTCCCGGTGCAGCGCGGCGTCGATGCTGCGGGTCAGGTCGATGGGGGACGGGGGCCGCAGGTCGAACTCGTACAGGGACAGCGAGGTGTCCCGGAACTGGTCCAGGCTGCCGCTGGCCGAGCGCTGGGGGGGCCGGCCCAGCGCCTGCAGCCGCAGCAGCGACCCCGCGGAGCCGTCCGACACCCCCCGCTCCGCCGAGTGGCCGCGGTGGTTGCGGCCCCGGTTGCTGTCCTTGACGCCGCGGGCCGAGGCGGCGGCCTGCTCGTGGTTCTGGTTCCTGATGAGGCTCTTGCTGATGTCGGCGCCGGGGCGCTCCTGGCCCGCCCAGTTGTTAGGCACCTCTCCTGGCGCCCCGCCCCCGACCCCCGCCACCCCGTTGCTGTCGGACTTCCTGCACGGCTTCCCCCTCAGGCTCTGGACTATCTTGGACCAGCAGGTGTGTCTGTGGGAGGATCCGGCGGACTGGCCCGGCGACGGCAGGTCTCCCGCCGCCCGGCCATCCCCCGCCTCCCGCTCGTCTCTCCCCGGGCAGCCCCGCGGCCTCCAGAACACCCAGGAGGCCAGGACCAGCAGGGAGAACCCCCAGGCCAGCTCCAGGAGCCGGGCCCAGAAGTGGACCAGCCACCAGCCCCAGTTGAAGCGCGTCCAGTCGCCCAGCAGCCCGTACAGCCAGAGGGTGGCGTGGACGTGCAGCCCGCAGCACAGCGCGCCCAGCACCGCGCACGCCGCCAGCACCCGGCCCAGGACCGCCGCCACCCCGCCGTTGCCCGTCCACGTCTTCCCGCCGGCCTCCTCGGGGACGCCGGGACCGGGGGGGTGGCGGACGTGTGGGAAGACGTAGCAGAGGAAACCCAGGCACACCCCCAGGCCCCAGCACAGCGCCATCACCTGCAGCGTGACAGGCACCACGGGGGACAGCGCCGGCGACAGCAGGTCGGCCGCCAGCAGCAGCGTGCCCTGCAGCACGGCCAGCACGGCGGCGAGCGGCGGCCGCTCCAGCGCCGGCGGCAGCACGCTGACCCTTGCCGCCCTCAGCGCCAGCAGGGTCAGAGCGGCCTGGGTCCACACCAGTGCGTGCAGCGGCAAGTTGTAGATGGCCGTCACCGCCGGCCGGGGGAGGAGCCTGCGCGTCCCGTACGGGTCGATGAGAAACAGCGCTGACCTGAGGCCGCCGGCGACAAACAGGAGGGCGTTGGCGAGCGCCAGGGCCCCCCGGTGGGGGCAGCTCACGACGGGGGACAGCGCGAGGCCCAGAGCGGCGCCGGCGAACAGCAGCAGGAAGAGCGTGGCCGAGCCGTACACGTGCAGCTCCCAGGCCAGCGCCAGCGTCCGGCTCAGGTCGCCCCAGTACAGGAGCGTGGCGTTGGGGGCGGGGCCGGCGCCGGCGGGCGGGGGCGGGTCCGAGGTGGAGTGGGGGGCCTGGTGGGGGTGGTGCAGGAGCAGGGAGCGGTTCTTCTGGTTCACCCTGGAGCCCGTCACAGGTACGAAACCAGCGGTGAGAACGGAAGACGTTCCTGGAAAGATAAGAGAGAAATAGATGAAGCTGAAACTGGAACGTCTATGAATGTAAATCCAGTAAGTTTGGCTTCTAAAAATTTGTCTAAAACTCACTTTAATTCCATACACAAAGTTTATGTTACACCCTATAAAAGATTTATGTGTGTACATGTCATGAACATTTACCTACATGTTATATCTAATTTCTAGTGTCATTTAATTTCAGTTCTATCAGAGGTGCTGCATGTTTTTTCCTATCTACCTAATCCTGCGTTCTTAGCTGATACCACTCTAAAGCAAACTGAGTAAAAAGTGGTGTTTGCTGGGCTTTATGTCTGCAGGGAAATTGATGTTTTAAAAACTGGTTCGCACATGGTGTGTGTATAAAATCCTTCTGGATTCAAGGCCTCAGCAACATTATCTAGAATCTAGAACGCTGCATATCTGCATAATATGCATAAAGGCTCCATCTATACTATATCATCATTTATTCAAGTGTATCTCTATTTTTTATTACTCAATCATAATTGCTTGTATTTAAATATTTTTTTGAAATTAAAATTTTGATCCTAAAAAAAATGAAGCCAAAAATAAAAAAAGAAATATTCTTCCTCTATGACATATAAATACAAAGCAGAACAAAGTCATATTAAAGCCACTAGAGGGATGTAGCTCCCCATCAAAGTTCTGACCCCTATCACAACTCAGTAACTTAACCGAGTTCTACAGACACACATTGGATTTGGATTATTAAATATAAAGAGAACGTCCTGCTAAATGAAGTAACTCATACATCCGTTCAGGGTGTTTCCTGCTTTCTTTTATCACGAACCTTGGCCTAACCATGGAAACACAACTCCAATCTACTACAATAAAAGGCACAATAAAAAAAGAGGAAGTGCTCAGAAATTCAAGTCAAAGTCTAATTCCAGGTTTTGTTTGCACTGACTTAGTCTAAATGCTGAATAAATACGGCAAGCGTGATAAACAAGGATATGATTTGATGCCGGCTGATAATCCACATTACGCTCGTCCGTACGTCAGATATTGTGATGAGTGATTGAACATCTTAATTGGATTAGAATAATGTATTAATAAGGACATCTGTGTTATATAACAGTATAAGTTGTCACATGGAGGTTATGAAGTAGGCACGAGTTTCCCTCGTGGGACGAGACAACACCTTCACAACATGGCATCTCTCTCATTCACACACACACACACACACACACACACACACACACACACACACACACACACACACACACACACACACACTGTCGCTGCTAATGTCTGTTTAAAGCAGTGCAAACGCCCCAGAGGAATAAAGCCACACATCCATTCATCACCTCCTTGTAAAGATATGAGCACGATTGATATTTCTGCCATATGTCATATTTGTCATATCTAAAAATCGCTTTTTTTCGCCGTTATATTTTACGGTTTTGCACGGCCCATCCCGCTGAGGGTCGGGGCTTTGTTTTACTGCATAGCTTACTCTACATTGTGCCCCGGTGTATCGTAAGATAAATCTTTATGGAGAAGCAGCAGTTCTGTTTTATGCTGCACACATGTAGAGCGAATTCCTAGAATACTGCAGGTCTGCTGCACATCTCAGTTCTTTTTTTTAATTTTTTTAAATCAAGGCTGCAGAGAAAATTACTTTTTTTGTTGCTGTTTTGCAAACCAAGGTTTTTAGTTTTCTTCACATGTTCTGGAGACCAATTCATGTTTGAAGGTCACCACTTTCTGAAAGAGTGAGGGTTACCAGGGGGTTTAAACCAAAAGAAAACCAGCATTTGTCAGTATTTTGGGTTTGAGGCTGCAGAAGAACATCAGTTCTGTGCAAAACATGTGGAGCTATAAAGTTGAGAGTCCTGACATATAACATCAGATAAGATTAGATAACAGTGGGGAAATTATTATTATAATATAGCAAGAGCAGGGACAGACAAATGCAAGAAAGAAAGATTGCATACATGCATTATATGATAAATAAATCATATAAATAAATAAAATATATACAACATAATAAAGTCTAGTATATGTTAAAAGATAGCTGAACCATATATTTGGTTTATTAGAAATGTTTTTTTGAAGTCTCACAGCAGGAGGAAGGAATTTAGTGTTTTAATGCTATGACGTAAGTTTCTGTGATGCTAATAAACGTTCTTCAATAAAAACTGGAATCAAGAGAAAATCGTCAAAGAAATCTGCTGGAAAACCAAATTTTTCTTGAAATTGTTCAGCCTCATTCTACGATATCATGACGTTGTGATATTGGAGCTCGACAGTATTGCAATATACAAGTTGGACCACTACCACTATCTTTTTAAAGGTACTGGCTGTGGTATCTGCGTAGAATTATTTCTAAGGAGTTGTCACACACACACACACACACACACACCGAGCGTTTAACTTGATGAATGGTGGAACAACACGATCAGTAGTAAAACACTCGACCCATCGTCCACTCTGAGGACTCTAGGCCTCGTCTTTAACCCTGTAGAAGTCGCCCATAAAGCTGAGCGACTAATGACTCACTCCGACATGTGTTGCACTTCCTGTCTCTCTCCTTCACCCCGTCCCGCCTGTTACTCAAACACACACACACACACACACACACACAGATCACAGACACACTCCTTTATTTATTTAAAAGGTATGTTTTACTTCCTTTCCTCAAATTTTTTTAACGTTTTTTTACAGGAGCAGACACATTCCAGATGTGCTGATCACGTTTCACAGCTGGACACGCTTCAAACTCACCCCTTCACCCTTAAGTTTTCCCTTAAACACACACACACACACGCACACACGCCGCTATGTCCGAATATCCTGCTCCATCGCGTAAGGGAACGCGGCGGAAACGTGGGAAGAAGCTGCTGAGGAATCTGAAACGTGCTCTTTGAGTGTTTAAATGTCACGACGCTGTTGTTCTCTAGGTATCTAAGAGACGGCTCGGCGTGCCCCGTGTGTCATGCTTTCCCCCGTTTTTTCCGTCTATTTTTCCTCCCTCCGTCCCTTTGCCTGCATCTGGTTCTCGTTAGGATCCCCACTCCCTTTGCCTGTCTACCTTTCCTCCTCCACCACTTTCGCCCTGCTCTCATCTGTATTCCCAGCAGCCTTTTCTTTTTTTTCCAGAACCCTGCTTTCCCTTCTCATCTATATCTTTGCCTGGCTGGGACTGCCTTCCTCCCTTTCAGCTCCTGCTCATACCGTCCACCCCACACAACTGCCACCCCGCTTCACATGGAGATGTGTCATTTTTTCCCCTTTTTCCTTTGAAGCCTTTTCCAGATTCTTCCAGTTAAAAAGTCCCAGCTGCACAAACACTTCCATTCTCATTCTAAAACCAGGCAATCCAGCTGTTTCTTAAAAGGATAAGACAGTTTTTTTTTTTTCCAATCGGGCCCTTAATTCGACATCACGTTATGTTCTACTCATCTGCTGAACATTGAGTGTTCCTAAGATATAAGACCAGAACATAGGTAGTTTATCTTTTATTGATGATGGTTCAGTAGCACTAAGAACTTGTAGGTGTGTGTCGTGTTTGGTTCAGTTTTTAGTTTTTTTTTTAATTAATTTTAGCTGCTAGCTTTGCCAGGAAGATGGCTGCCATCACATCAGGTTCTCTCTTATCAAATGGAAGAAGGTGTTATCCAGGTGTTGTAGCAGCTAAGGTAACTACACAATCAATGGAGGGCTGGTCTGTGCACCTACTAAAATTAATAAAAAAAAGAGCAATTTGGTGGTTAAATTAATTGTACTAAGTGCACAAACCAGCCCTCCATTGATTGTCTAGTTACCTTAGCTGCTACAACACCTGGATAAGATAAGATAAGATAATAAGAATTTGTTGATCCGCATACACAGTATGCATTATGGACATATTTAGAATGGAAAAAAATACTAATAAATAGCAAGAAAAAAGTATGCATAAGCAAAGCATATATACCTACATACATACACATACACACATATTTGCATATATATATGCACATACATATCCATGCACATACACACATGTACACATACATAGCTAATGCACACTTAAGGTGCAGGATGTGTGTGTAGAGAAAAGTGACTACAGTAATAACACCTTCTTCCATTTGATGAGAGAGAACCTGATGTGATGGCAGCCATCTTCCTGCAAAGCTAGCAGCTAAAATTTATTTAAAAAACTGAACCAAACACAATGCACACCTACAAGTTATTAGTGCTACTGAACCATACTCAATAAATGATAAATATGAACATAACACCTTGGGAGAGAAGAACATAACATTGTGATGTAGAATTATCTTTTGTTTTTGACTGCTATATAATTTTTCCTAACTCAGGTTTTGGCTTGGGAAATTACTTTACACATGTATGTTTTAGGTTTTCAGTTGTAATAACTCCTGTTGTTTGAAATCAAATTTTGCCTTTAGTTTTTCATTTAATTAGTTTTCTAAGTTTCTATGATGCTTGTGAATGTTGCTTTGCACTGAAACTTGATATGAAGAAAGTCATAAGTTCTTAGTGCTACTGAACCATGATCAATAAATGATAAACTACCTATGTTCTGGTCTGCATCACTTTGTCCATAGGAAGCTGTTTCATGATGTCTTCAAAACACTAAATCTACAGTGAAACTAACACCTTGGGTATGAACCAGCCTTTAACCAGTGTTTTACTTCTCCTCCTCTTACCGGTCCAGGTCGTGACGCTCGCCGTGCTCCGCCCCATCTGAGCCGTCCTGTTGGGCGTTTTCGTTGTTCTGGGTGACGTGTTCGCGGCCTCCTCCTCCTCCCGCGTGGCGGTGGGAACGCCAGCGGAGGTCGAGGCCGTGGCTCCCGGGGTCCCGCCGCGTGACGGCGTGCTGCTGTGACTCGGACTGGTGACCGGACGTCGTGCGGCGGCGTGCGTCTGATTCTGAGCAGAGGAGGCGGCGGCGGTTGTGGAGCGAGGTGATGTCACCGCGACAGAGTCCAGCTTTGACGTGTTCGCTGTCAGTTCACCTAAAGATCGATGAGGAAGACACTTGAGAATGAGCATCTCAGGACCATGAAGCCTTCACTCTACGGCTGTTTCATATTATTTCATACAGAAAACCAGTGTTTTTATTACATTTTCCATATAAACCAATACCAGTGAGTGTGTGGTGGTGCTTTGGGTATGGCCTTGATAGACACATTTTTTATTATAATCAGTGCATTTTTAGTCAAATTAATTTTAATGCAGGAAAACTTGAGGAGAAACCATCCGAACGTTAAATTTGTTCTTCTTTGGGTTGTGTTTGCCATATTTTTTGAGCGTTTCTAAAAGCAAAACTGAAGTTTGATGTGATGATGATCTCTCATTGTTGCTATGATCGTAAATCATATTAAGAGCAGTTCAGAAAGAAGTGGAGCGCCTGCATGCAGCCAACAGCTTTTAATGCTGCGTTGGATAGCATTCATTCAGCGAGGGGAGTTTTCCTGCACTTTTCTGGTTCGGAAGTCGGATCTTTTTGAGTTCCGACTGCAATCGAATGCAGCATAAGTAGAAGTAGTGTAGGTTGTAATGCATTTTCCTACACCGTCCTGAATTTTAATCACTCTACTACTACAAAAAAAGAGGAGTCATGTCTGACACTGGTCAAGGACGCATTTGTTAAGGGGGTGAGAAAAGCAATTGTAAACCAATTTACTGCAGTAGTTATTCACTAAGTTATTGGAAAATGGGGCTAACACCTTGTCATGCATGAATACAATCAGACAGTATCGTCAAATACTGAGAGACCAAATTTTGCACCCAGCTCTAATTCATCCTTCTTATGTATGTGACAAGTAATGATTGGCAAGATGAGGAATAAAGTTTTTTTTTTTATAAAATACAGTTTTAAAAGCATCCATCAGGTCTCTGAACATGTACATTTTATGTTCATGTTGATTTCATGACATTTTCTTTTTTCCTTTTTTAACATGAAATGTGCGGGGTTTTTTTTTACCAGAAATGTCAAATTGTGTAACCCCAAAAAGAATTTTAAATTTTAAAATATCTGATGCATTTGGAATATAAAACTAGTTGATAGCATTTTTAATTATTTTAAATTGAACAAATCTGTGACCTCATCCCATCTGGTTCCTCACCTGTCAGCGCCGTGGTCCTGCGTGTCGTCTGCGTATCCACGGGTGACGACGTTGTTCCGGTCTCCGTGGTCGTCGTAGTCGTCGTCATGGCAACGCTGCCAGCTGTTGTCAGCTGGACCTTCACAGTAGGACCCTCCGTTCCTGGCGTTGTCTTCACGCCGGACGTTTTAGGCAACAAACCGTCCGACGCTGAGGTCTGCGCCTGCTGCCGGCGCCGCGTCGTTTCCCCGCCGCCCGTCGGCCGAGGGACGGGCGAGTCGTTCATGAGCATCACGGCGGCGGTGCCGTCGGACCCCAGACCCAGGAAATCCCCCTCCTCCGTCCCAGGGACCGACCCCTCCTCCGTGTTGCCCACCACCCCCTCCCTGGCGGCGGAGGGCAACGTTGGCAGAGGCGGGGTCGAGCCTTTTGTCTTGTCGTTGGCGAGCGCCCGGCTGAGCGCCAGCAGGCTGGCCGTGTCCGTCCTGGGCCTGGAGGCCGTGGGCCGGGTCAGCGGCCCGGCGTTGGCGGACGCAGCAGGAGGAGGAGGCCCGGCGGGCGCCGTGGGGCGGGGCGCCTTCTGCAGGTGCTGCAGGACGCGCGGCGTGGTCAGCCGGTCCCGGGCCGGGGCCCTGACCGGCACGTCGCTACGGCGACCGACGGGGGACGAGGCCCAGGGCGGAACCCAGCCGGCCTGCTTGGTCGTGAGAGGTGAGGGGATGATGGGTAGCTCTGGAGGAGACGAGGAGGAGGAGGAGGAGGCGATGAAGACCTGGGTGTCGGATGCGTGGAGCGAGGACAGCACGAGGCTCAGGAGGAGAAGAGACATGGCCGCCATGGTTCTGAGAGCTGAGCAGGGCCTGAGGCCAAAGGTCACACCATGGTTCCACTGGGCCTCTGCTGGTGAGACAGAGAGAAACACAAAAACCATGTCAGCGACAAATAATGGTTGGAAATAGAAATCAAAAAGATTTTAAAGTAAAGTTCTAAAAAGCGCTAATTAGGTCTGTGTTTACGTTGGTTTCATGTCATTGGTAAAGTCAATTTATTTAATCCACCTGTTTTTCAAAGCTTCTAAAGATAGTTAAACTCTCTACTACGTTTTTTTACGTTTTTTACGTACGACATTTTCTTTACATTATCCCATGCGAACATATAAACATTTCAATATTGCATTGTGAAAATTTATTCTACGGAGGCCCCAAAGGGACAAAAAAGTAAAAAATGTTATATTTCAGATGCAATTCAGAAAGTTTCACATGTGAAAGTTTACTTCTACACAAAACGAGAGTACAGGAGTTAGTATGTTTGAAACCGCAAGATAGAAAAATACCAATATCGTGACCTATTAATTATGAATTAGAAATATAAGCATTCTAGTAGGGCTGAAACTAATGACTATTCTGAAAATGGATTATTCTGTTGATTAGTTTAGTTCACTGTTACCCAAAGTGTGAAGATTCAACCTAAAATGTCTCTTTTTTTGTCCAAATCACCAGTTTACCATTAAAGAAGACTAAAGAAACCAGAAAATAATCAAAGTTGAGAGGCTGGAACCAGAGAATGTTTTTAAAAATAACTAAAAACAACTAATTGATTATCATAATATCGTAATTGATAAATGGACTAATTGTTGCAGCATTAAATCGCTGTTTCTATTTCAAACACATTACCTCCTGTACGTCATTCTGTGCAGAAGAAAACCTTCTGTTCACCTGAAATGTTTAACTTTGGGTTTTTTTTTCTTTATATCCCTCCAGGGGCTCAGATGATTCTCATCTAGTCTGGTTAACAGTAATAGTTGATGTTTGGGACAAACACTTCATGGAATAACTGATGTAATTCAGAGCATGTTGAGTCAGAGCAGCGGAGTGAAACTCCATCAGGTTTTAGTCAAAGTCACCAGCAGACACACACAGGGTGTGCATGGAAGGTGTATGGTTACTGAACACACACACACCTACACACACACACACACACACACACACACACACACAAAGGTGAGAGTTCAGCTGGTAAGTTATATAACAGGTCGCACCATCAAAACCATTGAGCCAAAACCCAAAAAGGAGTCACAGATGGTTTCAGTCGATGGCAGATGGACACATTTACTCCTTTTCCCCTTATTATCTCTACCATTAAAATGTTCTTTGGACGACTATCAGTTTCTTCCTCCTGCTCCTACTCCTGTGTTCTTTGTTCCAAGTGGCAGGAGTTTTTCCTCACTTTCTCCTGCGAGTTGCGTTTCGAGCCAGCAGCGAACAGCTGTAAACGCGAGAGAGACCGGTGACACGGAGGAACGCCCCCCCATAGGCCCCCCCAGGAGGATTACACAACCCATCCAGTCATCTCGCCTAGCAGCTGTCAGTCTCATCCCCTCAACCTTATCACACACACACACAAAAATTAAGTTCCTTTACTGTTCAGCCCCGACTTACGTAAACCTCCCCTATGAGTCACGGTGGGAGACGGCCTCAGGGAGCGGTCGGGATCACACTGAAACTCAGTAAAAAAAAAAGCACATAAAATAGAAGTAGGGGCCTCCGGGTGAATTCATCGTGCTGCTCGTGACTCATCGAGGCCACGTTCACGGCCGAGAGCGGCTGCAGCGATACGCGCTCCTCAACACGTAAGATTGAGCAATGCATGGGAGTATTTGGGAAAAAACATGTCATGTACAGACACCAAGCGGAAAGTCATTGCAAAACTGAAATATGGTAAAAAAAACAACCTTTTTGGGTACAATTAGCTTATTGTGTGCTAATAATTTAGCTTATTTCAAGTATTTTTCCTGATTTGGGTCAATTTTGGACTAATATGTTCCTAAAAATTGACTGAAATCAAGAAATTTCCACCAGTGCAATAAGATAACCCCCTGCAACTTTGTATTGGATTACCGTATTTTCTCGACTATAGCGCGCACATAAAAGTCTTATATTTTCTTCAAAATGGTGTTGTGGCTGCTGTTGTGAATCAGAAACAGAAGACGACGACTTTGATGAGTTTGAGTGATGAAGATTACCCCGCTCTATTTTTAAACACGCACACTTAGGGTAATTACCGTAATTTGATTTCAGTTTTTTTAAGGGTTTTTTTTGCAGTGTAATAACTAATAGGAACACTAATTTGGAATATAGAACAAAAGCAGCAGGTCAGAAACACCGTCCCGTACGTTTTCTTCTATATGTCCATCCCAGCCCTCTCTCGGTAGCCTCGCTGTTTATTTTCCTTCCCGTCTCAGACGCCTCTTCAGTCTGGTCGGCTGCCGGCCAACCCCGACCTCTGATTAATTCACGTTTCCCCCCCTTATTTCTTTCCTTTCTTTCCCTCCTTTCCCCGTTTTAACTGTCGTTATCTCATCTGTCAAACACTGTGCTCCTGGGCCAGGGATGAAAAGGGTGGTGGTGGTGGTGGTGGTGGGGGGGGGCTGGAGATAGAGGGAGATAAGAAGGAACAGCAGAGGTGGAAGTGAAGAATGTGGAGATAAGACAGAGGACGGGAGAAACGCTGATGGAGGGAGGGGGGGGGGGGTTGTGATGTAATGAAGCTGACAGCGACGAGCATGGCGAAGGAGAAGAAGAAGAGGAGTGGGGGGGGGATGACAAAATTAAGACTGAGCGAACAGGGTGAAGGCAGCCGACAGGAAGTTAAGAAGCAGAACATTTGAAAACTGCTTCAGAGCTTCACTTGAACTTCAGCAGCAGGTGCACGGCGGCCGGCAGCTCAGGATAAACAACCTGACTACTGAGAAATGGATTTTAATAAACACAACGCGCTGTCAGGATCCAGAGTGATCCAGCGTGCGTCAGCCCCTGTGTGTGTGTGTGTGTGTGTGTGTGTGTGTGTGTGCGTGAAGGTAGGTAGAGATTAATGAGTCTCCAAAAGGCATTTGGCCAAATAAGCTTTAGTGAGAGGAGAGAAACAGTCTGTGTTTGAAACGCCGTCAACATTAATCTCACCTCCACTAGGGCCGAGCTAATAAAGGCGAGCGCAACACACGGCCCATTTTAAAATAAAGGATGAGACAGGCCCTGAATTCTACATCTCAACGTTATGTTCTACTCTCCCAAGGTTTTATTTTCACATTTGTTGATCTGCTGAAGATTTAGTGTTTGAAGATTTCATGAAACAGCTTCCTATGGGAAAGGTAGTTTATCATTTATCGATCATGGTTCAGTAGCACTAATAACTTGTAGGTGTGTAAATTTTGAGGTTTTACTGTATAACCATCATGGCCGTGATTCTGCAACTGATCATTCGACATATTACAACATCACAGAGTAAAGACAGATAACCAGTTAACCATCTCTGTTAATTAATAACACCCCGATCATTTTCTGGGTTATTTAGTCAGTCTTTAACAATATCAATAAATATAGACGCAGATAATTAATAAATAAAATTATAGACTGGAAAAACTGAAATCCTAAAAGCTGAAGACATGTTGTTTTGCTATAATTAGTCCAATATTGAGTAGAATTATCTTATTCTTCTGATTTGGTTCAATTGATTGTGAGAAGAAAACAAGAATTTAGTGTTTAAAGATATCATGAAACAGCTTCCTATGGACAAAGTGATGCAGACCAGAACATAGGTTGTTTATCATTTATTGATGATGGTTCCAGTAGCACTAAGAACTTGTAGGTGTGTGGTGTTTGGTTCAGTTTTTTTATTATTAATTTTAGCTGCTAGCTTTGCAGGAAGATGGCTGCCATCACATCAGGTTCTCTCTTATTAAATGGAATAAGGTGTTATCCAGGTGTTGTAGCAGCTAAGGTAACTAATCAATGTCTAATGTGAAAATGACACCTTGGGTGGGTAGAACATAATGTTGTGATGTAGAATTAAGATTAAATATTGTCATGTTTTTGCTCCTGTTTTGAGTTTTCAGCGCACTAATATGGGATGGAGCAGATTTTCAGAAGATTGGCAGCTCCTCGGAGCAGTTCTGAGTTACGCAGCGACCGCGTATGACCACGTGCGTCGTTGGATTTCACTCCCGAAGAACACTACAAAGACCAGATCAGAGTGATCGGGTGATTTGGGGTTTTTGGATCAGATTGAAACATTTTTTTTTTTAAATCTGGGCGCTCTCCACACCGCATCGCATGCATAATGCCTCCCTGCAGAACGCATGAACCAGCACACACACACACACACACACACACACACACACACACACACACACACACACACACACACACACACACACACACACAGCGAGTCCCTCTGTGTGTGTCCCTGATGGAGGGAGGGTGGTGGTGATGGGGGGGAGCAGTCAGTCAAGAGTATTTTTATCGTGTTCAGCCCCCTCCGGGGGGCAAAGGACACATCACTCTGTATTCCATTTCCACTGGGTCGTGCATCCCGTGCAGATGTCGTCACTCTCTGGTGCACAATACGCGCTCTATTTAGAGCAGGAAATGCCCGTTGGATGATATTCAATAACCTGAAGATTATTAGAATCTGGCTGGTTCTGCAGCACCGTGACTGCAGCTGCTGATCAGCTAATCGCTGCACTAGTGATGTCACATCTACACAAAAGTCTTAATATGAAGCCGCAAATGTTCCTACATAAATAACCAGGCAGAGGATGTGTGTGTGTGTGTGTGTGTGTGTGTAGTGAAGTCTTTTGGAGAATCTCCCCGTTTCTCGCAAATGTTTCTCGCTTTTTTTCCCTCCCTGCCAGATTCCAGACAGTCTGGCAGTGCACATTTTCCATTAATTTGACTTGAGGATTTCCAGAGGCAGATATAAATCTGTTTGTGGACAGAAGGCTCTGTCTGCCTTTTCAACAACGTAATTGTTTGTCTCCATCAGGGCTGGGAAAATGAAAACGGAATCCTTTTGTTTGTCATCACCGGTTAACAAAAACCTGTTAAACGCTGAAATCCAGCGAAAAATGCTTCTTTCAGTTCTTAATCTTGTCATTATTCTATAAATTATTCCTTTATAAACAAGGTTCTTAGATATGAACACTGGGCTTCTGAAAGGGGTCCTATTTTGCCATTTTTCCAGTTTAATATTCCCATTTTTATGGTCTTTATATAAAAATTTGCATGCTTTTATGGTCCAAAAGCACCTATTTATCTATGTAGTCTGTGTTCTCACATCCTCAATCTGAAAAATCCTGTCCAGTTGTAGACTGGACTTAATTGAATAGTTAATTTACATGTGCTGATGTTCATTTCACTAAGGAAATGAAGTTAATCGAACCTATTTATAGGTTTCTGTAGACATTTTATTGTCTACAGAAACATCATGTGTAATTGAGTTTACTTTTACCAAGAAAATAAATGTAAAGCTGCAATTATATTAGTCAATTTATCAAGTTTAAGTTGTTCTTAAAGCAAAGTAGACGGTAAATTGAATATTTCTGGATTTTTGGATGCTAGGACTTCACTAGATTAGCTCTGAGAAACTATGACAAGATTTACCCCAAAATGTCTTTATTAAATATATGAAGTGTGAACGTAATCAGCAGATTAATTGATGACTAAACGATAATTAACTACAGCCGTGTGGGAAAGCCTGTACTAAATATGATGGAAAGTTAGAGTGTGTGTGTGTGTGTGTGTGTGTGTGTGTGTGTGTGTGTTTCAAGGCTGCGTTGCTGACTGAGCGCCACCACCTCAGTCGACTCCTGAGACACCTCTCCGGTATCAAGGTGGCTGTCTAATGAGCAGGATTAGAAGTCACGACCCGGGGCCAGATTTAAGCTGGTTAAAGGAAGATGGGGATAAATGAATACAAGTAGGTCAGTGGAAAATAACAACGGATTCAACACCTTTGTTGTTTTTTATGCTTTCTATGGGGAAAAAAGTGACAGAGAAAAGAAAAAAGAATGGAATAAACCAGCAAACAGCTGTATGTGTGTGTGTGTGTGTGTGTCCACCAGAGCAGTTGAATTTTCCTGCCATACAGATGTATAACTTGTTTGTACAGCTCTGTCAGGGGGAGAGCTGGAACTGTAGGTCAGTGTGTGTGTGTGTGTGAACAGTGTGTGTGAACAGTGTGTGTACATGAGAAAGAGAGAAGGGGGAAAAACTGGGAGAAGGGAGTGTGTGTGTGTGTGTGTGTGTGGTTCTGTTGGTATGTGGGCGTTGGTGGTGGGAGGGGGGGGGGGGGTCACCGGTTTGACCGTTTAAAAATTCCACACCTTGAAACAACATATGGATTCCAAACGGCTCCCACAATATTCCCTGGCCCCGTTTTCCATTTTCAAAATTAAAATAATCAACTCCGCACAGGCGCCAACAACCCGACGGCGGGAGACGGACGCTTCATATGCGTTTTCTGGATGTTTTTTAGCGGGGGGGGGGGGGGGGGGGGTCACCCGACACCTGGAGCATAAACTATCCCGTTTAGCTGCTAAAACAAACCAGAGCCTGTTAAAGATGCCTCTCTCATAGCGCTCCGCTGCCTGTGTGTGTGTGTGTGTGTGTGTGTGTGTGTGGGGCCACACAGTGAGGCATTGCCATATGAAGGGAGGAGGCTCCAGAACCAATCGGGGGACGCGTTTGATCTCCCCCCCTCCATTGGAACGGATGTCCATCTTAAACAGCGGCAGCCGAGCCCCACAACATCTTTGACTGATGTTCTGCCTCCATGAGAGTCACAGATCAAAGGCTGAAGGTCAGCCTGAGAGGTCACACACACACACACACACACACACCTTGACAGACACAGGAAGCGACCTCGCCCGTGCTACAAACACTGACACGTACAATGGAGACCAGAGGAAATGACAAAAGTTTACCACGCCGGTTCCTCGCCTAATCCTGTGATAATGGCAGCGCGTCCGGGACGTAGTGGATTCGGGGCCTGTTCCCGTAGAAACAGGACACGGCGATCGGCCCCGGTGACGGATCCGGACAGCTGCCGGACCCCCGAACCACTGGCAGGGACGAGAGTTTACAGGCATCACAGGCCGTTAAAATGTTTGCCCGCTACGCCTGAAACCCTCAGCTCCACTTTAACCCGAGACAGACGCTCACGTTGTTACAGATGGAGGCAATAAACCCTTAAGTGGTGCATTGTGCGTGGCAATTACTGAATTTGAGAACAGGCTGTATAAATTTAAATGAAAACGCAGTAAACTATACATGTCTTTAGTGGTGCGTATTTACAATGTCTTAAAAAGTTAATAAAGCCTTTACTTGACTTCTTGGTCTACCCACAGACATTTTTTTAATGAAATCTGTAGAAGTAAACGTGATGGGACACATCATGTGGACTGATTTGTGGGTTTGTGCTGTATTGATATAGTGATGTCTCGTTGAGTTATGCTTCAGTTTCCACTGTTCTGACGGTTCAGGACTGTCTGTTCTGGCAACATGTTTGTTTCTGCTGGAAGGCATTATTTCACTAACCTGCCATACGTGAACCGTTTATAAGCTACTCAACACGTGGGCCAGGCCTGCATGGATCATCTTCTGTCCTGCTACACCCTGCTACTCCTTCAAAACCACATCACTTCTCCATGAAGAACCCCAATCACAGCAGGTAGTTAATCTTTCTTCGGCCGCTTTATGGATGAGGGCTTTTTTTTTGTCTTGTCAGCGGATCGTGGGGCGCGTTGGTTTTCTTTTGAAGTCGAGTGGTCTGGCCGCGTTCATCCCGGGTCTGGCGAAGCATGTAAAAAAAAAAAAAACACCAGCCTTCCCATTGTTATGAATGGGAGCGTTCCAACCTGACGTCGGCTGAACAGTCGGTAACTTGACCGCTGCATTTTACTTTTTGCCTCATGATCCTCATGACAAAAGATGAAACAGTTGCCAGTGTTAAGAATTTCCAGCAAACGATTTTTAATTTTTAGATCGAAAACCCCGATTTCAGAGACTGACAAATCTGCAATTTTCTCTGACTTTTCACTACTTTAAGTTAAACGACTTATTTGCTCTTGTTTAAGTAAAAAACTAGGCCTGCAACTATTGATTGTTCTGATAATACATCGAAATACGTCTCAGGTGCAAGAGAGTGGTGCAAAATGCCGATCACTGCTTTCCGAAGGGGAAGACCCAACATAAAACGTCTTTTTTTGTGTAGGCCAACAGTCCACAACCCCAAAGATCATCAGATTACTATTGTAGAGGAGTTAAGAAACCATAAATCGGAATTGGAATCAATTCTTGGCTTTAGCTTTCTTTTTTTTTTTTTTAAATTGGAGTTATGGCATTTAATGCTTTAATGCTATGATGCAAGTTTTTTTGTGATATTTGTAAATGTTGTGCATTGAAGCATGAGTTGAAGATGCTTGTGAATGAAATCTAAATTGCAATATCTTCCAGAAAAATCTACAGTTTGCAGAATTTTGCAACTTTCTAACTCCAATTTGACTTCTCGGGTTCTACATAATTTCCAGAAGTTCAAACAGCACCCCCCCCATACATTTATATAATACTATATGCCCAGTATGATGTATGATCAATAATCGCCACAACCCCTTAACGTACAATCAGGATAGTAAAATACAGATCTGTGTTTCCTCATCACAACAAGCTAAATTGGCTGGCATGCTCATAAAGAGAGTTTGCATAAGAGAGACACTGACATTATTTTCTTATCAAAAAATCATTATAATAAGAAGATGAGGAAAGGGAATCTTCATTAGTACCAAACCCCCGGGACATTAAAGGTGATTTTACTAGTAGCCAAGCTATGGAATTAAAAGTATGGCATCTGCTATTGGGCCTAAAAACATTTTTTGTCCATCCACTATCATTTTTTACTGAATGGATCTCCTGTAACTGCATTAGCCTATAGATATCAGGTAATTCATGGACACTTTCTGGTGTGTCCATGAACAGGTGAATCCGGATCCTCAAAGTGTGCAACAACCGATGCGTTTATGCATGCAGAGATTAGGAAAACCTGCAATAATTCGCGGTTCGTGGAGCACCTGCCACATGCAGAAACACTGACGCTGCTCCACTTGTTGCTGTTTACACTCACTGATTCACTTTTTGAGGACAGTTAAGCCTTTTTTCCAGTTTCCAATGTCACTCGAATGAAATACGAGAGGCTGCTGGGTGAAGCCTGCAGTCATAATAATGTGTCATAAACTGGGATTATTTTATGATTCAGTGCAGACTTATTTTGAAAGCAAAAGGAAGAATGCAAGACATTAAATGAATGTTGTTCTGATATAAACTGGGTTAGGCCCATTTATATGGGCGTCAAAGATAACACGAAAAAAATAGATACCTCCCTACATTTAGACCCTACTTTTTACTTAATGTACCAATCATAAGGAAACGGTGCTTACTTTAAAAGTGTGTTCATTTTCTTAATTATTTCGTATTTTTTCAATTAAAATGTATTCTATCTAGCGCGAGCCTCTTACATTACCCTCAACATTGTGTAATACCCGGTTTCACCTGCTAAACACTGAACCAGAAGTGGGGGCGCTGTCGAGCAGTTTTAGCACAATATTCCACGGGGCCACGCGCGAGCTAAAACGCATTTTTACTGTATAGTACGCAACACGGAAGAAAACAAACACACCGTCGGCCCCCATAACAACTACAGCTTTAGGATAAGTGCTATTTTTTAGTGATTTGTACGTGCATAAAAAAGCAGGGGCGAAATATAAGGAGCCCACAAGTCAATTTAAAGGGGTAGCTCGAGGTGTATCCATTCAGTAGTAGTTTACTGCGTTGGTAACGTGACGTTACAGCATAACGCGTCGACAACTTTATTAGTTATTGAACAAAAGACAAAATCGCTTCAATTTATTTAAAAAATGACTGTATTAAAAAAATAGCCGTGTTGCTAGCTAACGTTGCTGTAACGTAACGTTTTTTTTACTGTAACGTGACGTTTTTACGGTAACGTAACGACAGGAAGCGGACGGCTCCGGTTGACAATTCTCCCAAAGTAGGTACCCCCCCTTTGTCCTGGGGATGTTTAGCTCTTATTGCGAAATATCAACAACACACACACACACACATACACACACACACACATGAAAAAAGGAAGCACGCGGGAAAGCACGCAGGTACAGGTAAACGCGTGCAGGTAAACAGTAAACGCATAGCCCGGTGCGGGAAGAGGCGGCGTCACGCGCGAATCACTGCGCAAAGTAACGCCGCATAGCAGCCGCTTCCACAAACGTTATCCTATAGTCCATCTGCTCCCTCCCTCACCTATAAAAAAAAACACACACACACGTACCTGCGGGTCTGTGCGGGTCCTTTCTCTTTCCTTTTCTTCGGCTAGGACATCACCGGCCACGCAAAGCGGAGTCACCGTTTATTGACGCTGCGTTTAGGTCCCGCACCGCCGCCTGCTTCCAGCACCACGAGCTAGTGAGGAGATGAACGCCCCCTCCGACCGCTCCATCCCTCTCTCCACATCCCCCCCTCCTCCTCCTCTCTCTCTCTCTCTCTCTTTTCTTTTTTTCTCCTCTCCCTACCTCCCCAACCTACCGCCGGCCACGTCTGTTACGCAACACGCATTTACTCAGCCGCAAGCCCCGCGTTGATTCACCTACGGAACGCAGCGTGTTTATGGGAAAATGACGTTGACGTGTATTTTAAAGCCCCCCCCCCCTCTCTCTCTCTGCCTCTTTCTCAGATTATAGCTGAATATAAGGATATAAATAAGGTGTCACGTGGTGCGTTGAAGTGTCCAGGTGGTGGATACAGGTGAGAGAGAGAGGACAATAGGCTGGTAACTCTAGCCTCCTCCTCTCCTCTCCTGACCTCCATCCAGGGTTTGTGGAGGGTACTGTTTCCTCACACACACACACACACACACCTTTGCCTGTCTCCCCTCACTTCTACACAAACACACCACTCTAGTTTCGCAGGCTCCGCTCCAGCATTTAAGGCCCCAATCACCTACCTGATTAGGAGCAGGTAACCACCTCATTTTCTCCGCTCATCACTGCCTCTTTCATTAGATCGCCTGCACGGCCGAGTCCTAAAATAACCCCCCCTCGGCTCAGAGGATTGTCCTAATGACATTACCACTGAGCCAGCAAGGAGGGACACGGAAGGTTTTGGACACACGGAGGAGCGAGGACACTTCAGGATCACGTTATTCTGCATGGATTATGACTAATATTCCTTAGGGAGGGGATGCGTGAAGGCGGCAGACGAATGGAGAAGAATACAGGACGCGTGTTTTAAAGAATTAAACATTTTCAGGAGGAGATGTGATTCAGATTATCACATGTAGGCATTTTTGGTGCAGTGTTGTAGTATGAATTGGCTTATTTTTCTTCTGTAACAAGATTACAGTAATCTCGTGCACCAGCGGGGTGGGGGGTGGGGGGGGATCTAATTCATCTGACATCCTTAAACGGTGTATAAAAAGGCCCTGATAAGTCTTCTCCTCCAGCACCAGGGGAGCCGTTGGCAACGTAACCCCATAAGAGTTCAGAGATAAGCGGGACATTAACGTTCTCTGGTGGTCCTATGCTAATTTGCTTCATAAAACTGGAACGTTCTTCCACTATGGAAGCCAAGGCGTGAGGCGGTTTGGTCCGGTTTCTATAGCGCTCTGAATTGGATTTTTATTCTTCATGCACAAAAGTCTGTGTGTATCATCACAGTTATTTATGTAGTGCAAGACAGTTTTTCACTTCATCTTCCTGAATTTAGGTACCAGTTTTCTCATATTTATGTTCTATAAATGACAATAAATATAAAAAATCTACAATCACATGTACTGGTATCAAAAGAAAATCTACTACCGGTACATGTGAGGTGTCTACAGAAGAGTCAGAATCAATTTATGTGACTGTTAATTGTGTTATTAAATGCTAAAAGAAATATTTTATTTAAAACTTAAAACAAGACAAAACTGACCCAAATCAGGGAAGAGAACTTGAAAAAAAGCTAAATTATCAATGCAAAATTCAATGCAAAGAGTTTGAAGACCAATTATCTGTCCATAAAATCATAGAAATCACACTGAGGGTCAATACAGAAGATGCAAATATTCTTTACGATGTGTAAAAAGGAGAATAATAATAACAATAATTAAATAATAGCCTGAGTCATTTGTTGGCTCAAATGAGTTTTTTGACCTTAATCATCTCTTGATGATGCTGCCACATCTGGCAAAATCACCTTAATCCTTAGTTTTTATGCCCAATAATTGAATGGACATTTTATTTTTTGTCCAAGTCATATTTTTTTATACATACTTTACATACTATACATGATGGTGGCTGCTTCAAGACACTGCAAACTGATCCATGCAAGTCCACAGACATGCAATTAATAATAAATATGATGTTATCTCAAAGTCTAAATATTGTTTGATTCCACTAAATTCACTAAATTCAAAGATAGTTTATAGTTCATTAAACTTAAATCCAAGAAGGTAGACGCTGTACCTCACATATATCACATTTGATTGACAGCTCTTCATATAGGGAGTTTTTACCAGCCTGTAAATAAAATGAGGGGGGGGGGAGCAGCATTCTGAGCTTGTTAAATGAACAAATTCTTAAAAAGGAGGGAGTTAGCTACACGGACATTCACCAAACCCACACATGGTCCTGGGGTACCCCCCCCCACACACACACACACACACACACACACACACACCCATATACATCGTGTCTAGTGTTTCTATACCATCTTTGTCCAGGAATGTGGGGGAAATACATTCCACTTAGTCATTTGGATTGATCCCGGTCGGGGCTCTGAAATCCAACACTGGAGCGGACAGGAAATGTCTCTTTCGCCTCCGCGATCTATACGCCGCTTGAACCAAGCGGGGGACCCTATCAGATGGTGGAGGGTATTAATCGTCTCCAGCAAATAAGCCTCTTTCATTAAGAAGGGCCGGCGGCTCCATGCGTTACAGTATGAGTCAGGAAAGCTTCAGATCTGAAAATATCTCTGTTCTCGCTCCCTTTTTTCTCCGTCGTTTTTTCCCCCCCTCAACCTATAGCCGTCTAGACACCAAAGAATAATCTCCCCAACGCTGGGCCCCAAAGACAGACTTCCATGTGGGGACTGCCCCCCCCTCAGCCCGTCTCCCAGGCTCCCACACGGCAGCGTTGGGTTTCACCACATCCAAGGTGAATCAACAGAATCTCTTTATATTCTATCCATCTTGGGTATTGTATCAGGTACCGTTATATAAAGCATCTGCTGCTCTTCAGGAATAACAACATCCATCATTTCCAGCAGAAGATGGAGGAGGCTGGATGTACGTTGACCATTTTTGGGCTGAAAAGGAGAGCTGGATATATATATATAAATATATTATGTAAAAAGGATGAAAGTTTAAGTCAATGTATTGTAACCTCTGACATTAAGTGCAATATGATTATACTGTGGGATAATATAACATCCTCAGTTGTCAGATATATTGGTATTCCTTATATGTAGGGCTTTTTTCTGCATCCTGCATCTTATCTCAAGGTCGCAATGTTAATTATTTTGTTTTCTTGAGAAAATAAGCTTTGTTATTCCAAGATAACGAGATAATCGTCCCGTTAGTGCAAGAAAAAACAAGGGTCATTTCCTCTCGTTACTCGCGATGCCGATCAGAGATGGCGAGCGGCGTGAACAGACGGGGCCTCGGCAAACAGCGGAAAGTGATTTAGGCCGTGAAACGTCAGATCAAGGCGCGTGCGTTATTGATCGTGGCTGCAGACTGCATGCTGCATGTCAGTCAAAGGCCAGAAACAGAACTTTCAGATCAGCTCTCGCATTCTAAAGGAGAATATTTGGCCAATTTCAGCTTCACAGGCGAGTGCGCTGAAGAATTATCCTGCGATTTCAAAAAAAATGAGTGGTTTTCTCGTGATAAACGAGCCTGTTATCACAAGAAAACGTGTGGATATCTTGAGAAAACGACATTATTACCTTGTGATCCTGAGCTAAGGGTTTTAAAAAAATAAATGAATAATCACAAGCACAGCCGCGTGAACATGGAGGAGCATTTTAGGTTTTTATGCTCCACATATCAGGAGCAAATTCCCAGAAAACGGAAAGTCTGCTGCAGCTCTCGGTTCTTTTAAAGGTCATAGATAGAGAGATTTGATTATGAGAAGGTCTAGGTGTTATAAATCCACAGAGAAATACACCGGGTGCAGCCTGCGTTCAGAAACTGTGCCTCAATACAAGCATCAGGACTTCCATGGAATTACACATTCACAGCCATTCAAATCATATGTTAATGAGATGGACACAAAACCACCAGCGCGAGAGAGGAGATGCACATTTCTAATAAGATGATATTTGTGAATTAAAACCACAAATATATAAATGAAACCAGGAATGATTTAGACAACATGAGATGTCTAAATTCTACTTAAGCATCTTCTCATTTTCTACAGGATTAAATTTGTTTTTTTAGATTGCCTCTTGTTGGTTTGACGCCTTTTCATTTTAACACTTAAAGCACTTACAATTGTCTCGTGTAGGAATGTGCAACACAATTAAACCTGCCTTTATTGCAATATGACTCTTTTAAACATAATAAGTACATAAGACATAAGACATAGATATATGATGAATATACTTTAATATTTCTGTGCTTTACTGATGGTTTACAGAATAAAAAATTCACTGTGTGATAGATGCCTCTAGTACATATGGCTATAATTGGATTTAAATAGTATAACAAACCACATTTCTTGAAGCCCCTGTCCAATGAAGTGTTAACAAACCATCATCCAGAGACAAACAAATTCCATCTTGACGCACATCTGGAAGCAGAAACACAAATATCTCTCTCCTTTTGCTGGTGCCCCTAACGTGGCGCCCCCTGGTGCTGGCAGGTAGCTACGCGGCCCTCTGGAGACGGGACGAGCGTGGAGAAGCCGACGTCTTTTCAACCGAACACACACATCCCCGGGGCACCACACAAGCTGAGACCCATTTCTTACGTAAGGTGCAGGCCGGCGTTGTGTCGTTCCTCTTTGTGGCAACACGCAGCTTTTCCTTGGGAATCCAACCCCCCCCCCCTCCTACCTCCAGCAGGCTTTGACCTATCCCTCCCCCTGCTGCTCTTCTTCACCTGGGCCCTGCAGCAGGGCCCCACATTCCGGATGAAAAAGCTGAATCACATATTCATTTTGCACGCACGGCCGCACGCGTTTCCACAAATAAACAGCCTCTATGTGTACATGTGCAGACCCCCCCCCACCCACACACACACACACAAACACAGACATGGATGCAGCAACGATGCTGCACCTGCTCACATAGGCCTACATGAAAATGGGTCAAAAAGAAAAAAAAGAAGCTGTAATTGCATTCGGGAACAAATTGTCTCTCTCTTTTAAGCAAATAAAAGTCGCGTCCATGTTGTCACCAGAGAGCAGTGGCAGCAGATAACTGCAGCCCCGGCTATAAAAAGACCAGCTGACACAGTCAAGTGAAGCCTATAGATAAACATACAGACACCACGGCACTGGCCCAACCTTCCCTTTTTATGACCCGGCAGAATCACACACTATTTAAACGTCTTACGCCGCCTCCCCCCCCCCCCCGACATGGGACGCGGATGGCCTGACGTGTCGGGCACGTGGTGAAAACAGAGGCCTGAGGGGGGGGGGGCATGCACCCGAGGAAATAGTGCAATTTGTTCTCACGTTTTAAAAGAAGAAGGCTGCTGAAAGGGACAAGACCCGTGATGTGATGTTGGTTGGCAAAAGGAGATATCTTCTAATGCATGCTGCCATCTTCTGGCTAATTCTGATTATCCCAGCATGACAGAGGGTTTTAGTGGTTATTAAAGGGTCCTGTAATAACTAGCTAAATAAAAGCTATAACCCATTTATAAAGCAATGAGTGTCTGTGGCTGTTGCATATTTCTGATATTCCTTGTCAAATCAATAGCTTTTGTGTACAGCTCGTTAATGGCACAATGGTGTGTATCCTTTATATTTTTATATGTATATGTTATATGTATGTTACTGTATCAAGACTCATGTTTCTTCCCCGTGTTTTCCCAGCCTTTTATTTCAAGCTCCCGTGTCCCTTTTCTTCCTGCACTGATCACGCAGTAAGAGATTTATCATAAGTCGGTTTTCTTTGAAAACTGATATGCAGACTGATATTATCACTTTAAATAGAAATTGCAGCCGGACACACACACACACACACACACACACACACACAGTATGCTGGTCCCATATGTTTCAGTAATCCCAGTTTAATCATGCTGTTCTCATCTTTTTGTCAGTACTTCACTTTCAGTAATTCCGTAATAAGGACACTGGACTAGTTTTATCTAGTATAAAAATGACTGTATTTGTAGCAGGGAAAGTAGACACAGGATGGTAAAAAACGTGAATATATGCACAATAACCTGAGAATTAGTTTCAAACCATGTTCCTGCCAAACAGATCTTCTATATATTTCATTTTCCAGCACGGCATGATAGTGGATTTTTCAAATGAAGCTGTGTAAAGCGTCTGGTCCTGGCGGTGCATTTCCCTCACGCCACCTTCTCATCCTTCACAGGCTTCTTTCCTCCTTCCTTTGTCACAGTTCCGTTTCCTTCCGTCTTTATTTTCGGTTTCTTCCGTGCCGTCGTCGTCGTGTCTTCTCCGCCGTCGTCCTCTCGCTTTGGTTTCTTCAGACGCGGCGTTTCTTTCAGGTGTTGGAACTTCTTGAGGTCGGAGCAGAACAGCACCTGCAGCCGGAGGAAAGACGAGCTGTGGTTTATTTTTTATAAAGAGACAGAGAGACAGACGAGGGACGATAAAAACTCACCGACTGGGCCCAGCCAGCATAAGGACCCCACAGCTTCCTGAAAAAATCCCCTGTGCAGGAATAATTCTCAATCATTATTCAGCTTTCAGAAGCCAGTGTTGCTCCACTGATGAGTTGCATGAATACCAACCGATATCCTTATGCAGTTTAGCCGTGATGCTCTTCTGTCCGCCGCCAGCAGCGTATCTGTAGTCACGTTTTGCAATCTGCCACACGTGTGTGTCCACGGGCACGGCCTCCGGTTTGTCCAGCGACATCAGACACACGCAGTCCGCCACCTGCGGGACGCCACCACACCTCAAGTCACACGTCAGTGTGAATGAACACACACCGTACGAATGCGCGTGCGTGACACCGCCGTACCTTGGTACCGACGCCGGGGAGGGTTCGCAGAGCGTCCCGGGCCTGCGGGTACGGGACGGTACGGAGACCCTGGAGCCAGCCGGGCCCGCGGGTTTCTAGGATTTGCTTTGCACTCTGCTGCAGGAACCGAGCCCGGTACCCGAAACCGAGGTCGCGGAGGCAGGCCTCCACGCTGCTGTCTGCAAATTAGGATGTAGGAATCAGTAAAGGCATGAAATTTGTTGAGTTTAATTAAAATATTAAACAAAGTTGCTGAGTTTGAAAAGTTGTATGTAGAAGTTAAAAAGGTGTCTGGTCTTATCCACTTTATCTATCAACACAACACAGATTTAAATGGAAACTCAACCATCTACTACCAGTGTCCATGATTGATGCAAACAAAACATCCAATATCTATTTCTTTTTAAAAGTGAGTGCACTGAAATTGTTCCATTGCATTTGTCAGTATGATTTCTTTAATTTTTTTTTGTTAAAACATACATATACTGTTGGGATTCTTATGTTTTAATCCTTTTGTGATAAAGACTTGGTTTTTTTTTTTAGTTAAATATATTGGCTTTGGAGGGCGGCATGGTGGCGAAGTGGGTAGCACTGATGCCTCACAGCAAGAAGGTCGCAGGTTCAAGACCGCCTTGGGGCCTGGGTCTGGGACCTTTCTGTGTGGAGTTTGCATGTTCTCCCCGTGTCTGCGTGGGTTCTCACCGGGTACTCCGGCTTCCTCCCACAATACAAAACATGCTCAGGTTAATTGGCAACTCTAAATTGCCCGTAGGTGTGAGTGTGTGAGTGAATGGTGTGTGTGCCCCACGATTGGCTGGCGACCATCTGGGGTGTATCCCTGCCTCTCGCCATAAAATGCGCTGGGATAGGCTCCAGCAGACCCCTGCGACCCTGAAAAGGAATAAGCGGGATAGAAAATGGATGGATGGATGGATGGATATATTGGCTTTGTTAAAAATTATAATGGCTTTTTTTGAAGGATGGAGATTAGATCTGTGTTAGTTTTAGATGTGTGAAAACCAGTGAAACATGCATGAAGATTCTGGTGATTAGAACAAAAACTCAGGTTTCAGCATATATATTTTTACACTAAATGTCACTACAAGTTCACTCATGCGAGTCGATATCTTACTGAATGATATATCGAGGCGTTTGAAGGAAATCATGAACACCAAAAAATAGGGTAAAAAAAGATTTACTCCATATTACATAAAGATATGTTTTTATACAACTTAACTCCTCACTTTGAATGTGCAACAAACCAGTAAAGCAGGTATTCTTTTTTAATTTTAGATTTTAATTTTATTCCATTTTAATGCTCATATTTTATTTTTGCATTGTATAATATTTAAATTATAACTTTATTTTACTTTTACTTGCTTTATTTCTGTAAAGTGGAGTGCTGTGCTAAAATAATTTCCTGCAAGGGATAAATAAATAAATAAATTATTTTTAATTCAATTCAATTCAACCACATTCAAAGCAGTAAAACATACGGAGCAAAACATACAGAGATCCATTTGTAATCCTGCACAGGTGATGGTGGCATCACCTGGCGGGGCAGCTGGATCCTCATGAGGTCGTAAAGAGAGGCCTAACGGACCATCTGGCCGTGCATTACATCTGACAACATCATAAACAGCGGTGTGGGTGCGTGGGAAATGTTTTGCAGCACCTGCGAGCGCCGACAGGGAAGGGAAGTCGTGGTAGGGGGTCTGATCCAGCTGGCGCAGCGGGACGCCCAGAGCCCCACACAGACGCTCCACCATGCCCTGGATACGAGAGATGTGGTTGTTGGAGGTGCAGATGAAGGAGAAGAGACATTCGGTGGGGTCCTGGCGTAGCATCCGCACACCTACGGGGAAAGAGGAGGATCTATTAAAGAAAAAAAACGATATCATCTCAGGCTGTTACTGTCACACACACACACACACACACACTGACCGGTGAAGATGTCCGCGATACGCCTGAAGTGGGGGTCTGCTGCTCCCCACTCTCTGTACAGGTCGCTCAGCTTCACGTTCAGCTGGAAATAATCTTTCAGCATCTGCTCCTCTTCCTCCGCGTCCTGCAGTGGGGTCACGGCCGGGGGCTCCTCCTCCTCCTTCAGAGACCCTGGAAGCCTCCTCTCCCCATCAACGGAACCTCCCTCCTGCTCCCCGCTGTTGTTCTGGTAGACGTGGTACCACAGGGTGTCGTCCGTCTGGGTCAGGGTCCACACCCGTCCCCCCATCACTCCGGTCCAGTGGCCCTCCGCCGTCTCCCTCCAGCTGAGGGTTAAGACAGAGGTGACTGACTCAGTACATGAAAAAACATGCCAGTAAATCCCTGTATTTAATAATTATTTAAATTCAATTAATGAATTAAATGTATATATTTGTGTAGTAGTTTTTCTTTATGCATTAATGCCCCCATTTATTTAAGTTTCCTCTTGAAAATGAATTCATTTTAAATGTATGTATGTATGTATTCTTTCCCCTATATATTTTACTAAATGTATTTATATCTGCACTTCTACCTCAATATTTTAAAGGGCAAATAAAATTTGAAGCAATTAATATGCAAAGAGAAAAATAGTCATTTTCTCTATCTGCTTGTTTCTCACAGGGGTCACTGGGGTCTGCTGGAGCTGGGATTCAACCCAGACCGGTACCAGCCTATAATGGGCCATACACACCATTCACTCACATCTAATTTAGAATCTCTAATTAGTCTAAAATCTCTTAGGAAGCCAGAGAACCCGTAGAGAACCCACACAGACACGGAGAGAACATGCAAACTCTACACAGAAAGGTCCCAGCCCAGGGACTTGAACTATAAAGTACTTTATTTAATTTTAATTCTGTAGGTACAAATGCACCTACATTTCGTCCTTGTGTAGTATGTATGGAATTATAGTGAACATAAATGACTTCCCTTTATTTTAGGGACCCCCTGAAGGATCCCTGGGGGACCCCACTTTAAAACTAACTGGGTTAAGCTATGTGTGAATGCAAAGATGCAGGGAATCGTATAAACCGGGGGTTCCCAAATCAATTTCGTTTATTATTCTAATAAAACGATTGTCGATACACTTGAAAGATCCTATCATCAGCTCACCAGGGGGCGGACCACAGGTTGGGAACCACTGATCTATACGTGCATCAGGATCTGTTGTTGATCATGACTCTGACAGACAGGAGCTTCAACCGACTCACCGGAATGATTGTCCACAGGCGAGAGTGAGATCCAGACGCAACTCTGACTTTAAACAGGAGACGCGTCTCCACGTGTTAGCACGCAACGACAGAACCGCATGTTGGGCCATAGCCGAACCGCTCTGATTAATCAATACAAGGACTCACGGTATCATGCAATATATCCGATGTGTGTGGCACATTCCTGCACATTAGTGTACAGTGGCTCAACGGGGAGAAACAAATCCACTGTGCCGGAAAATAACTTTCGCTGGGTTGTTTTGCTTTAGCTTCTATTCTGATGGACAAAAAAGACCTTACGCGGTGTAGCAAAGCCGCAGATATTAGGAAGAAGAAAAGTGCAACGTTTAGGTTTGTAATTTAAGATGTTATAAAATATAGATAAGAAATCATTCTGATGCTAAATTAATGTTAATAATTATCCAAAATAGCCAAAACGCTGATCTGATGCAATATTTCTGAGATTCCTTTGACTCCGCCCTCTCAGATGTCAACATAACCGCTGATTGGCTGCCTAGGTCGTAGTAGGCGGTAATTTTATTAACGCTCAACCATGATTGGTCAACGCTATCTGAGCCCGCCCAGTCTGATTGGCTGATAATTCTGTACTTCTTTTTTTCTCCTCTGACGTGTACAGGAAGTTGTCCCTCGCCGTGTCTCTCTCTCTCCGAAAGAGAAGCGGCGGTGCGGCGTGTCCGTGTGGCTCTGAACAAGCCGGCGAATACGGTGTGGGGGGGATAATAACTAAAAAAAAATGGCGGATACGTTGACACTTTTCACTTCCATCGGGCTCAGTGAGCAGAAGGCGAAGGAAACGCTGAAAAACGAAGCGCTGAGCTCCGCCTTGAAGGACGCGATAACTCAGGTTCGACCAGAATCACGACACCTCTGACATTAGCTCAGTTCTCCTCGTGTACTTTACTTTTTTAAAGGGGGGTTCCAGGGTCTGTTCTTTCATGATGAAATAGTGACACTCGTCCTGCCCTTTTCTGCCCATTAACATTATATCTAGACACATTATAATGGATTAAACATGTGATTCTGGTGTTTTCTCGATGGTTCCGACTCTCAGGCTCATCGTGTCAACGGGGCATCGGGGGTGGATAAAGCCATGGGGACGTTGCTGTACAGCATGGCTTCTCGCCTTAAAGACGTCAAACGCCTGCCTTTTCTCTCAGAAAACATAGCTCAGCGCAAAATCTGCACAGAGCTGCAGCTGGCAGGTAAACTCATCCCATTTATGGCTGACATGTTGCATCCTGGCTGATGTATTTACCATGTATAACTGAATGACTTTTTACAAACTTGACTCATTATTGTTATTGAAGATGCCCTCCAGACGTGGTTTGAGATGTATGTAATGTTAAAAAATTCCAGAATCTATATATACATATGCACAAATATATATTTTATTTAGAAGTTGAAGCACTAGACAATAGATGTCTGCATCTGGTATGTAAATCTCCTGCCTGGGATCAATAAACGTTTATCTGTCAATCTCCCACCGCACTGGAAGCTCCACGTTTCCATATGTCACGTGTGCAAATTGAACATTGGGCTGAGATTTGCTTTGTGAAGCTGGTTGTGATTCAACAAACCGTTTTCTCGTAGGTCCACTTCTTAAATCAGGAATTTAAACACGCACAGAGAATGTGAAAAAACATCCTTCTAGTGTCAAACTCTGCATATCCACATTTCTCATTGAAGCTTAATATCTTTTTTTTTTATCTGGCAGTAGACACAACCATTACATCATAATTTTGGGATTAATACACACACACACACATTTTGTTTGTTTTTTTTGCAGCTGCTCTGGACTTTGTGAAGGGTCATCCTCAGGACCCCCTGAACCAGAGTGAGTTTGAAGCGGCGTGTGGAGTGGGGGTGGTCGTCACGCCGGAGCAGATAGAAGACGCAGTAAGTCCAGCGGTTTACGGAGACCACAACCATGTCTCATTACGAGTTTTTTTTTTTTCAACTTGGTGGCCAGTGACAGGGGAATAATGTCATGCAGGTGGAGTCAGTGATCAAGAAGCACAAGGAGCAGCTGTTAAAGGAGAGGTACCACTACAACATGGGGCTGCTGATGGGTACGTTCCCATGCTTGGATGGATATTTTCCCATTAAGGTTGACGTAAATCATATGTTAAAGTCTTGGACAGATGGAATAACTCACAGAGATTTCGTGTTGCAGGAGAAGCACGTGCTGCTCTGAAGTGGGCGGATGGAAAGGTCGTCAAAAACGAGGTGGACATGCAGGTGCGTTTGAGTATTTCTATCTTTATGATTGATTAATATCATGTTTCCTCTGCATTTTGTAAGTAACTCTCATTTCATTCTTAAAGGTCCTACACCTCTTAGGACCCAAGACGGAGGCTGACCTGGAGAAGAAAACAAAGGTAACTCATCTCACGTTCTCTCTCTTGAATTGAATCGAGACCAACTGGACTTGTATTAGTTTAGAAAGACGTTTCACCTCCTGTTCTTATGCTTCGGTCTGACTCGTCTGTACTAGACTGACAGGACAGGGGAGTCAGACCCAGGTATTTAACCCCTGTGGGTGTTAAATACCTGTGAATGTGCCGGTTTTACTTGACCATTGTGGGTTTTTTTATTGTGAACAACAATTCTTCAGGGTCATGTGACCCCTGCAAACCAGACCTCGTTTCAGTTTTTAGCATGCAGTTTAAAGTCTCATCTGACAGATGACGCTCTGACAGCTCAGAGGTATAATTTAGATTATCTGATTATCTGATTGGGGTAAAATTGCTTCACTTATAGCGTTATGATGAACTTTCAAGACTAAATTTATGTTCATTCCTAGTCTAAGGTGTTAACTATTACTCCTGAAATGTATTCATCTATTTTTTTTAGGTTGGGTAGTTAACTTATTACTTATTTATATACTGTTTAAATGTCTTATTATATAATTCCTTTTTTCATTTGACATTTTGACATCCTTGATATTTTTTCTCTGTGGATTGAGTGTTTTAGAACATGAGGCACTATTTATACACTGTCTCCTGTCATATATACAGTAAAATACCTATATGGGTCTAATGAATTCAATAAAGCATTCATAAAACTGCTTTAATTTCAATAAAATATATAGGAAAATGTGTGATTTAAACTGTTCTTTCGAACAAAAAAAATTAACGTTGTTGTCATAAACGTCATTTAAAAACACAATAGCATAAATCTCTAATGTAGATTTTTTTAAAAATCAATAGAATAGGAATAAAAGTACGTATACACAGGATAAGTTGGTAGATTATCTGCTTAGCCAACCATTACCAATTAGCTCATACAAATGGTTAGTATAATAATAGTATAACAGTGTACTAGCCATATATAAAAAGAGCAGTACAGTAGTAGTATAATACTATGCCTTGAAATGATAGTTCCCATACAATCCACAAAAAAGCTTTTTCTTTGGCTAAATAAAAGCGATTTAACGTGTTAATAAGTTAAGCAGGGTGGTTTCCAAGCTCCATATTCACCAAACAGACAAAGTGGTATCTCCTTTGATACTGATGATGAATAAGTGCAGTTCCCTGTGTCTTTAAACACTGTTGAGTTTATCTGACCTAAAACTCATCTCTCAGACTCCGAAGGCCAAACCCGCAGAGAACGACGTGAAGGCGAAGAAGGAGGAGGCTGTGGTGAACGGTGAGCAGCAGCTGATTTTATTTTTTACCGTCTGTGTTGGCGTCGGCTGGTTTTAACCGTGTGTTTCTGTTTAAGGTGAAGTGAAGCCCGGGGAGGTGAAATCACTGATGGAGCAGCTCAGAGGAGAATCCCTCAAGTTCCATAAACCAGGTGAGACGAAATCTCTGCATTTTCTGGTCTCAATGGAAAAAAAAAGAGAGGATTGAAGGAAAGTTTCCTCACATTTTGTCTTTTCCTTCTGTCATGCAGGAGAAAACTATAAAACTGAGGGGTACGTGGTTACCGAGAACACCATGAACCTGCTAAAAAAGCACCTGGAGTTCACCGGTGGGCAGGTACAGACCTGATGAAACATTAGGACCATTCCAACTCAAACACCCAAATCACACACTTTCATCCCCCCCCATAATGAATGGGTTTAGATCCGTTCCCGTTTTCCTCCTGAACCCAACGGGATCCTCCACATCGGACACGCCAAGGCCATCAACTTTAATTTCGGTTACGCAAAGGTGCGATTCTTTTCATGACTGGCGTTGCCTCCACTTAGATAAAGCTGTTTAATCCCATCTGGTGCAGATGATCTTATATCTGTATATTCTTATTATCTCTTCTCATAGGCAAACGATGGAATCTGCTTCTTGAGGTACGATGACACGAATCCAGAGAAGGAGGAGGAGAAATACTTCACCGCTATCAAGGACATGGTGCAGTGGCTCGGTCAGTTCTAACTGTGGGTTTTGCAGCATTTGATCCAATGGAAGGTTTGTTGGTCACTTCCTACATTCACTAAGATCTGATCCTTGTGTTTGTAATCCACAGGCTATAAGCCGTACGCCATCACACACGCGTCAGACAACTTCCAGCGACTCTACGATCTTGCGGTGGAACTTATCCGTAGGTGAGTGTAAGAAAAATAGGGCTGAACGATGTAAAGAAAAACACGGATGCTGATTTTTCCGGCAGACATTGCAACTTTTAATTCATTCACGATTTTCTTCAAATTTTAGTGTACAACCACATTTACAAGCATCACAGAAACTTACATTATATTACTCACTACATCCTACTATTAATAGTACTCAGTAAATGCCATAACTTTAATTAGTGCAGTTATTTTATGAAAAAAAAAGGTTTAAAGAATTGCAATAGGGTAGAGAATGTATTTAAAAAGACTCAAATATATCCCGTTCTTATGCATCTTTTGTTTTTCTCATGTAAATAGGGTACAATTTTTCATCTTTAGAGATCATGAAAATTGACCTTATTACTTTACATTTCATTACATTAAAGACTGACAAAAATTATAATGTAAGTGATGTGAAATTCTTTAACATGGAAAAACAGTGCATATTCTAATGTTATGGCTAAATTGCAGATATACACCACCAGATCTAAACATTAGTATAGCACGTGACATATTTCAGTTTAAATAAACCTTAATATTAAGGTCTGAATGGAATGATCCTATTGGCATAGAGACGGGAAGGAAGAATGAACTTTAAACTAGTCTTTATTATTATAATTATTAATGCAGAAATGGGTTTTGGAGCTTGGTCAGGAGAGGGCAAAAGACAAAAGGAAAGTAAAAAAAATAAAAATAAAACAAAGTGTTAAATATATATCGGTCCTTATCACAGGTTAAAAACATTTTTTGTTTGTTTTAGAGTAATTGGAAGGGGGAAAAAATATTAGGCATACGAATGGGATATTATTATCCATCCATCCATCCATCCATTTTCTATCCCGCTTATTCCCTTTCGGGGTCGCAGGGGTCTGCTGGAGCCTATCCCAGCGCATTTATGGCGAGAGGCAGGGGGATACACCCCAGATGGTCGCCAGCCAATCGTGGGGCACACACACCATTCACACACCATTCACACACCATTCACACCTATGGGCAATTTAGATTTGCCAATTAACCTGAGCATGTTTTGTATTGTGGGAGGAAACCGGAGTACCCGGTGAAAACCCACGCAGACACGGGGAGAACATGCAAACTCCACACAGAAAGGTCCCAGACCCAGGCCCCAAGGCGGTCTTGAACCTGCGACCTTCTTGCTGTGAGGCAACAGTGCTACCCACTGCTCCACCGTGTCGCCCCAACTTTAAACCAGTCTTTATTATTATAATTATTAATGCAGAAATGGGTTTTGGAGCTTGGTCAGGAGAGGGCAAAAGACAAAAGGAAAGTAAAAAAAAAAATAAAATACAATAAAGTGTTAAATATATATCGGTCCTTATCACAGGTTAAAAACATTTTTTGTTTGTTTTAGAGTAAGTGGAAGGGGGAAAAATATTAGGCGTACGAATGGGATATTATTATTATTATTATTTAGATCTTTTTCAAAATTTTCCCCTACTGGGATTCAATGGGGGATTTTTTTTACCCCCCAGTTGAGTTTGCTTCTGCTGCAGTTTTTGTTTAATTTTGACCCCATTTTGACCTAAAATTACTGCACTAAATACAAGAATGAAAACTAAATTCTTCCTGTTAGGTGAGTGCTTGATAAACAGCAGTTATTACAGCTGAAGAACTAAAATAGACATTTATGTCTTAACCTATTGTAGAGCAAATAAGTCTTTTAATTTAAAGTAGTGCAAAGTCAGGGAGGTGAAAACATGTGAAATAGTTGAAAAAGTGTTGGATAAAATGGATGAACTGGTCCAGTGACGTCTCCTCCTCCCCCTTCCTGCCAGGGGTCAGGCGTACGTCTGCCACCAGAAGGGCGAGGAGCTGAAGGGCCACAACGTGCCGGCGTCCCCGTGGAGGGACCGCCCCGTCCACGAGTCGCTGCTGCTGTTCCAGAGGATGAAGAAGGGCATGTTCTCCGAGGGCGAGGCCACGCTGCGCATGAAGATGGTCATGGAGGACGGGAAGATGGACCCCGTGGCGTACCGCATCAAGTACACGCCGCACCACCGGACGGGAGACGAATGGTGTGGGAAAAAAAACCCTGACGTGTAGCTATGGGTACACACAGAGTTTCTCTGGTTTCTATCTCACGACGAACTCTTCCCTTCAGGTGCATCTACCCCACGTACGACTACACCCACTGCCTGTGTGACTCCATCGAGAACATCACACACTCACTCTGTACCAAAGAGTTTCAGGCCAGGTAGGAATTAATCCTTCTTTTTTTAATTATAGAATAACTATATCAACCAACGATCTTCAAACTCACACATTCTTGTTTCGTTTGGCTGTGACAGGCGGTCCTCGTACTACTGGCTGTGTAACGCCCTGGACGTGTACTGCCCCGTCCAGTGGGAATATGGCCGCCTCAACCTCACCTACACCGTGGTGTCCAAGAGGAAAATCATCAAACTGGTGGAGACGGGCGTTGTCAGGTAAAAAACTGCGTTTCTGTTTGCCCTTTGTTTTACACGTGTTTAGTGATTTAGTGATTCGTTTTAACATGTTAGGTGTGGTGCAAAAAGAAGACGCACGCTGTCGATTAGTAGCAAAGGAACAATTTAATTAAATGAGGTTTCAGTTCTCAGACCATCATCAGGTAGTATGGACAGGGAGGAAATGTGGTTTTGTGTCAAAGAAAAAGCACTGGTATTAAAAACAGGCATTGATATCCCTGTGTAGTATAAAGTTTAAGATGGCCTAATTTTTTTTTCACTTCTTTGCAAAAGCATCATTTCAGACATACAGCTGTGAGCATGTCAAAAATAACTTCAATGTATTTCTGACATGTTTATGGACAAGTGAACAATATAAAAAAACATTTTTCTGTTGAAGCTGTGCAATCAATTGCATTTCGATCACGATTTTGGTTTGCAAGTCAAACAATCTCCAAAATAATATAATCAATTTAAAAGATTCATATGCTATTTTTCTTTACACAATTTCCGAAAGAGACGCACATGTACGATACACCCCATGAGCAAGCAACAGAATTAGCAGAGGAAGAGAAAAGTCACTAGGTTGAGAAAAAGGGTCTGAAAATGTCTCAACTTAGAAGATGCAACATAACATGTATAACAGGTCCATGACTCTTAAATAATGTAAAGTAAATGCAAAGAATCTGTTTAACCGTCTCAAAAAAAAACAAAGTTACTTATGCTGCATAAATGCATTGTGTAACTAAGAAAATTGTCATTCAACAAATTGATATTAAACAAATTAATTGCAATAATCAATTTTTTTTCATAACCCAGCCTAGTTTCTAAAATGTGTAGATTACCTACAGTAGGTATTCTTTGTGATTCCAGAGACTGGGATGATCCGCGCCTCTTCACCCTGACGGCGCTGAGGAGACGAGGTTTTCCACCAGAAGCGATCAACAACTTCTGTGCACGGGTATGCAGAACGTTAAAAAAAAAAAAAAAAAAAAAGACTGAGGGATGGACAAAACTCGTGATCTCCGGTCAGAGCTCGCTGTAGGAACGTGTGACGTGTGTTGACAGGTGGGGGTCACCGTCTCCCAGACGACGACGGAGCCTCACCTGCTGGAGTCGTGCGTCAGGGACGTTCTCAACGACACGGCACCTCGGGCCATGGCCATCCTGGAACCGCTGAAAGTCACCATCACCAACCTTCCCAACAACTCCAAGGTACGATACAGACACAGGCACTACCGGACAGGAGTTTAGAATAACTTGATTTTTTAGTTCCACCTGCTTTCTCAAGCTTCTTTCTGAGTCTCTCCTTTGATTGGCTGATTTGAATGGCTGTGAACATGTAGAGAACGTGTTTCTATTTCTATCGCTTTGCATTTAACATCCTCCTCATCCACTTCTCTCCCAGTCAGACATACAAGTGCCAGACTTCCCCGCCAACGAGGCCAGGGGCAGCCACACGGTTCCATTCACACGGACCATCTTCATTGAACAGAGTGACTTCAGAGAGGTCAGGGACTATGAATACCTTTTATAGTGGAAGTGCTTTCTTTCTACATTTTTTTGACAATTTCGCTCCTTTTCCTCTTCTTCTGCAGGTGATGGAGAAGGGCTACAAGCGTCTGAGCCCAGAGCAGCCTGTAGGCCTACGGCATGCTGGGTATGTCATCTCTGTCCAGAAGGTCATCAAGGTGAGTCCAGATGTTCGACCCAGGAGCTCACAAAGTTAATAATAATTCTGCAATTTTTTTATTGCCGTAAATAGCTGAGTTTCAATTAAGTGCGTGGGTGCAGGTGTATATATTTGATTAAACAAAAAAAATGTGGGTTACAAACTAATGCTGACTCTAATTTATAAATTATATTAATAATTAATATAATAAACAGAAAAATCAAGGATTTTAATATTGTTTAATATATTGTTTTTGTTTTGTCAGGAAGGAATTAATCTCCTGTCCCCAAGTAATGCCTAATCTGTAAAGTGATTAAAACAAATAATAAATAATTTATGATATTTTAATAAAATGCATTAGCTTGTAATTGATATTCTTAGGAGTATTTGCTTCCCTTTAGTGAATATCTCTACAACCATGTGTATCCTCCTAATAATAAAATACTATTTTACGTAACGTGCGGTCTGTCCTACATCGTGTTCCACAGGACGCTCAGGGAAAAGTGGTGGAGCTGGAGGTGACCTGCTCCAACACTGAGACAGCAGAGAAACCAAAGGCCTTCATCCACTGGGTCAGCCAGCCGCTCAAGTGTGAGGTGCGGCTCTACGAGCGACTGTAAGTCCCACCTATGTTACAGATAAAAACTAATTACAGCTTGTATATTAATGAAATACAAGGCCTTTTCATCTCTAATGATTTTATTGATGTCTTACATCCTTTAAAAGTGAAGTGGTTTTACAATTTACCATTGTAAAGCCTTTATAACCTAAGAAAAAACTTTCATTGTTATGGTAGATTCCTGCACAAAAACCCAGAGGATCCCTCTGAAGTTCCTGGTGGCTTCCTGAGTGACATCAACCCCGTGAGTTCTCCTGCTCCGTAATGACAGAAGTGGATTCATGGAGATGTGTCAGTGGTTTGTAGTGGTCGTTGAATATATTTCCCCTTATTTGTTTTGTCATGTAGAATTCCCTCCAGGAGATCAGCAGTGCCTTAGTGGATACCTCAGTCAAGGGAGCAAAGGTGTTTGACAAATTCCAGTTTGAGAGAGTTGGCTACTTCTCCCTGGACCCTGACAGCACCACAGATAAGGTACAGTACCCGTTTTTTGAGATCTAATTCATATTACAAATTCCTTATCTTTAGTTTTTACTGCTGGGATTTCTTATGACGTGTGTTTCTCTGCAGCTGGTCTTCAACAGAACAGTCACACTCAAAGAGGATCCTGGGAAGATCTGATTGACGCTCTTCCTGCTTCTCACGACCCAACAAACATGTCTAAATCGTTTGATTCAATAATTATGTGAAACCAGCAAAAAGGCCCTGATTGATTAATTTTAATCCGACATTATTAATTACATCTCCATTTTTCTAAATTGTGTTTCCTATGCATGCATCAGCTTCACTAAAATTGGAAAGTACAATTCTATTTCTTGGTCTTTGGCTATAATTTAATTAGATTTATGGTAAAAAAAACAATTACTGCAGCTTCACTTTCATCATTCTGAAGCGTTGCCAGAGTCCTTCATTTCTTTCTGTATCCGCTGCAATAACATACATTTAGTGGTTCCTCTTATTGAATGTATGCAACACTGATCATTGTTCAACAAAGACTTGCCATACATGACTTTACAGGTCATGTGTTTTTTAAGCCTCATAAGGGGTGCAGATGTGTCCTTTTTGACAGATGACAATAAATAATAATTAAACAAAACTGCACCATTGTTGTGTTTTCACTTCAAGTATGAATGCAAAATAGAATTTAGACCAGGATATTTCGTGTTTCTGAATATTGATGCTCAATATTTGTCATGTGTATACATTTAAGTGGTAGAAGTTTTCACTGTTTTCACAATTGTAAAAAGAAAGTATAAAAATATTAGACTAATACTGATTATTTGGATATGAGTATACATTGTTGTATGAACCTAATATAAGGAATATACTTCTTGTTGCAAAATAGTTATAAGCTTAGTCATAAATTTGTAAAATTCAAACCCTGTGACATTATGGGAAAGTAAGTATTTATTATATTTAAGTACAGTTTTGAGGTACTTAAACTTTACTTGTGAAAAGTACTTTCCATTTTATACTAACTATAAATGCTCTCAACTTTTTCCCTTTGATTTCAATTTCAATGTTAAAATGATCCAATATTTCACCAAAAACTGAAGATTGGAGAACTAAGCCCAAAAACTGAAAACATTTGTGTAATAGAACATTCTTCTAATATTCACCACATGACTGCTCAGGTCCATCAGATGACCCTATGGGGGGTCCTGACCCCCTAGGTCACAAGACCAAATTAAATTAATTAACTTTATATAAAATAGTTGAAAATAGCTCCACCTGCAGCAGCTACAGCAGTAACCTGCATACACATTGATGCATTCATATTAATATATCAGCCTGTGGAATAGTTTGTTTGATAATAAACATAATATACAGTCTATTGTATATATTATTATACTGTAAAAAATACATATACAGTGTATGATGCAGGCCATGCTTAACAGCAATGCGTGGGAATTAACCCTCAACTGCCCAGAGCTTGCTGGTCACCACCTCTATATTCAGCGCATCTCCCCCGGACCACCTTAAAAGATTCAGAAGCCAGTGAACCACTAGGAGCGTCTGTCTGGCATAACTGGGTTTTAAGGTGGACAGGCATCTACCCAATCCTGTCAAGACACTCGCCTGCGTATGTCGCCTTTAACAAACCAGACCGAAAACTTCAGATATCGCGATACGACGCCGACGAAATACCGCGACAACAGCTGAGAGTTACAAATCGCTCGCTTATTGGTCTGGGGACGCTGTTGTAAGATGGCGCCCAGCGAAATATGAGTGGTTAAGAAAAAGAAAAAAAAAACTACAGCTAACGTTAGCCATCTAACGGAAAATAACAGGAAATAAAACAGCTACCCGGTCACGGAGGAGCACTAACGGCACGCTCGCTGGAAGAGACGCGTCGTTTCGCGGGGCAGAGGAGCGCTCGTGGGCGGCTGGAGCCTCGGCCCGGTGGAGGAAAAAGGTAGCTAACGCGCCTGCTAACCTTAGCCTGCTAGCTTTGAAGGATAACAGGCAAATAGCGTCGGTGTGTGTAGCGTTACCGACGTTGGATAGTCCCTCGGTTTAGTTCGGGGGTGTCACGCGAGGATGCTCGCGTGGGTCGTGAACGCATTATTACACCCGACTCCGGTGTAACAGGGTCGTGTTTGTGCCGTGTACCTGGCTAACGTAACGTTAGCTTGTTGTGTAACCAGCTGCTGTTTGAGCTAACGATACTCCACCGTGTACACGATCTCGATCTAGTTACTGTGTATAAAAATGTAAAAAGCTTTGTCTTTCTCGTCGCTGCTTTGACGATCGGTGTCAGATTTTTGGAAAGTGACCGCGCTTTTTGTCCCAGCTCGTATACACTCGGCTCGGTTTAACCCTTTCCTATTACTCTCCGTCTGTAGAGCAGCGGGGCTGTTCAAAACAATCTTTTAAAGGTCCCGCATTGTAGAAAGTGAAATTCTTGATTAAAATGCAGGGGTAGGGTCTATCTACCCAATCTAAAGAGAAATGCACACAGCCTACGTTCAGAAACTGCCTTAAAGCGAGCCTTTTTGGACTTCCGCGAAGTTGTGATGTCACAATTATACATTCACAGCAGCCAATCAGCGGAGAGGCTCCTTAATTGGACAGACACAAAACAGCTGTTCTTTCTACGACTCCAAAAAGAGACTCGAGAGAAGATATGTAATATATATATATATATATATATATATATATATATATATATATATATATATATATATATATATATATATATATAGAGAGAGAGAGAGAGAGGTTATTTTGGTATTTAAAACCACAAATATACTGTCAGGGCAACTTAAAAAAAACAGGAAAAGTGTAAACACGTGGGACTTTTTAAAATCTTTATTTTATGGCAATCTAAGTGTTTTGAGCTTTCATTGTTCAGTGCATCTTGTCTGTGTTCATGTGTTTTTCATAACACTTTTCACAATGAATTCCTTTTTGATGCAGTTATAATTATAGTAAGAAGCTAAAACACCTTTATTTTAATCACAATCCTAAGCTAATTTCCCTTTTACCCAGATTCCCCTTATAGAGGAGGACGCTGTTGGCAGCAATGAATAACTCCCTGGACGGCACAGGCTCCTATGAGGAGCTTGTGAGGCAGAAAGCTCGGAGCATCCCCCAGCATCGCATGAAGGAGTTTCTGGAGTCCCTGGCCAACAAGGGTGCAGACGCCCTGCAGGAGTTCAACCAGCAAACTGGAGACACTACGACCACCACCACCACCATGGTCTACCAACAGGAAGCTAACTGCATCTACACAGACAGCACTGAGGTGGCAGGATCACTCTTGGAACTGGCATGTCCGGTAAATCTTGATTGATCTTATTCATTTTTTAAATTGACAGTAAAAATTGAGCCTTTCTGACAGTCACTGTTTTCTGATGCAGGTTCAGGTACAGGTTCAGCCGCAGCAGCAACAGATACAGGAGACCACGCCTCAGCAGCAAGCTGTACAGCAGAATACAGAGCAGCAGATAGTGCAGGTTTGGTAACTTTTGTGTACTATTGTGTTTTATTTATATAACCCAATCATGAATTTAATTTAATTGGGACACACAAAATATTTTCTTTGCAGGTGCAGATCCAGGGTCAGCACCAAGGTCAGATGCTGGGTCAGGTCCTCCAGGTGCCCTCTGGCTCCCATCAACAGCTCCAAGGAGTAACGACTGCACAGCTGATTCAGCCTGGGGAACTCACTGAGGAGCAGCACCAACAGGTACAAAGACACATACCACATCTGAGGTTGGATTGTGAACGTTATCATTAACCAGCGTTTGAAATTAAGCAATAAATAAAATTCCCCTCCCCAATGTGATTTTTAGCTGCAAGCGCAGTTGGTGGCAGCCGTCGCAGGAGGACAACAGATCCAGATCCAGACTGTCGGGGCTCTCTCTCCCTCCCAACAGCAGGACAACGCTGAGAGGAGGATACTGGGAACCACTGTTGCCACGTCCCAGGGAGCAGGCGTCCTCCAGCCAGCCAAGAAGCGCAAGGTGGACATGCCCATCACTGTGTCCTACGCGCTGCCTGGTCAGCAGGTGGCCACGGTCCTCGCTATCCCTCAGGGACAGGGACAGCAGCAGAGTTACGTGTCCCTGCGGCCGGACCTGCTAACTGTGGACAGCTCTCACCTTTACAGTGCCACAGGCACGATCACCAGTCCAACAGGAGAGACCTGGACCATCCCCGTTTACTCCGCCCCTGCCGGATCTGGAGGTCGCGAGCAGGTCACGCATATCGCTATCCCCCAGGAGGCCTATGGAACAGTGCAGGTCGCGGGGACAAACACTACAATGACCACGATGCCAACGCAAGTTACTATTGAAAATGACAAGTTGAAAAACCCTGTCAGCCAGAGTCAGACGGCACAGGCTGTTTCCAGCATAACATGTTCTGGAGGAATGGGGGGCCAGGAAGAGGTGGTGCACACGTTGGCCGCAAACACACTGTTCCCCGCTCAGCTGATGAACGGAAACATCCACATCCCAGTGGCGGTACAGGGCTACTCTAATGCGACACAGTCCCTCATCTGGGACCCACAGCAGCAGGTGCTACACACACAGGGGCTGACAGGCCAGGACGTGCAGCAGCTACAGGTAATGACTCCGTTGTGTTTCTATTTCCGTCTTTTCTCTGTACCGTATGCATGAGGTGTTGTATCCTTGTCTATAGAATGAGGTCACAGTGTTGCTGTGTTTGTCTATCTAGGGTCAGACAGTGGTAGCTGAGGTAGATGGCCAAGGTCAGCAGCAGGTGCAGGTGCAGGAGCTGCTGCTGCCCGCCACTCTGAAGCCAGAGGAGGGACTGGACGTGTGGAGGGTTTGGGCTCAGCGGAAAAACGCTGAGTTGGACAAATTGGAGAAAAATAAACTGGCCCCAATTGGCCGTAAGTGCATCTAGACAGTGTTTATTATACTGTTAATACGTTGCTTCTATTTTCATCTCTTAACCCAATCACACCATAATCACTGGCGTGTGTGTGTTTGTGCGCGCCTGTGTGTGTGTGTGTGTGTGTGTGTGTGTGTGTGTCTGTCTGTCTGTGTGTTTTAGGACGCCAGGCGCTGCGTTTCCAGGAGGACTTGGTGTCATGTGCAGTTGCTGAGCTCTGCATGGGTCTCTCTTTAATGACAACAGAGGCCCGGGGGCTGGAAGGGGAGTGTTATGAGTCCGATGTTCTCTACTATGTTTTTCTGTGCATACAAAAAGTAAGTACACTCAAAACACTCATGGCTCTCAACATCCATTAAATCTCTGTGGGTACTCAGGGTTTTAATGCGGAAAAACTGACAGACTGCATCCGTTTCTCCCCTTTTACAGTATTTGTTTGATAATGGTCGTGTGGATGACGTTTTCTCAGATCAGTACTACACTCGCTTTGCTCAAAGTTTGCACCAGATCATTGAGCCGTGGAGACCATCTATTCACCCGCTAGGTGAGAACAAAACATGTGCAGTGCATGTTCATATTCCTTAATGTACAGTCAACTACTTTATTTTAATCTTAAACTCTAATCACACAGGATTAATATCACCTGGGGACATCTAGTGATGGGTAATAATTTGGAGGTCATCTGTGATCATGTGCATAATTTCTAAATTAAAAGTTATACCGCAGACTATTTCACTGCATGCAGATGTGCTATGGTATTAGTCCCGTGTGAATTTTCATTTCTGACATCGTGTTTTTTGTGTTCTCTGTACCTTTCCCCCCCCACCTCTTTTCTGGTTGAGAATTATGAATGAATATTTTGACAGCATTTTTAGTAGAAATTGAGGAGGCTCGCCTCTGCTCAGTTGCCACAGTTAAAATTAAAATGATGTGCACCTGCAGACCCCCACAGTAAACTGATATTCAACAGCTACAGTGAGCATCTTGCTATTAGTTCAATTATAAAATCCATATACACCATAAACTCTCATGCTGGCTACTGAGAGGACAGGAGAGAGACTTTGGTATGTGTATGTTTAAACAGGAGTTTAGCTGATTTCACTGCATTTAACACCAGGGATGAGAGCAGAGCAGAAAAGACAGTTGCTGTATGTTGCGCTGGCCTCTATTTCCATCAGTTATGTATTTAGGTCATTTAGAGACAAGGCTGTAGGTGAAAAGTTTGGAGCCTCTGCATGTTGTCACAAATATCCACAGGGATAGTGTCAGTAAAATATAGACTTGGCTCATCACGTGCAAATGTGCTGCATTAAACACGGGCATGGGGGGGGTAATTTGTATCTCACATGAGGTCCCTGGGTAACACTAGTCCCATGTGACTAGGGTTTCAGACACAGGATGTGATAGTTAATGTACAAACCTTGTGTTTCAGAAATTCTGCCTCAGTCTGCAGAGATAACTGCTTTTATATATTTTTTTTCTTTCCGCCACCAAATGTATACAGCTAACTGATTGATTGTGTTTATGTAATTTAATACATGGTATAAAATAAAACCAAGACAGGGCCCAATCAGTCAATTTATCTTTTTATTTATTTATATATATATAGTTATATATGTATTCACTTACTCACTCAAGGGCACTTTGTGATACTTCAGTAACGCCTGTGCTTTTGTCAGTATTTTGTAAAGTAGGGCTGTTTCATTTTGAAGAAAAATGTAATGACAATTACATCATTATCATTTCCATTAAAATACATTGAGTTGTTATGGTGTTATTTTTGCAGGGAACTGTACCGAAAAAAAAGATTTGTTGTGGACTCATTCTTTGCAGCACAATATTTAATTTAAAATGGTATTTAGACACATATTTTCCATTCAAGAAACACTGAGCAATTTTGAAAGCTGCAATAGACTTAAAGTTCATTCAAATTTCGATTTAATTGTTTTGCCCTTTTGTGAAGTGCTGCATTGTGTTGGACAGCGGGTCTTGTTTGTTAGCGAGTCAGTCTGAGTGATGGGGATGAATTATTCCCCAAATTCTCCCCCTTCGTCTTGCAAACCTAATTATGTAATTAAATCCAAAATGTGACCAAACGTTTTTGACGTCAAATTACTCCGTGTGCACCATTAGTTCCAGTAGTCAACATAATGTTACTGCATAATGATGTTTTTTGGCATTTGTCAGGTTCCCCCCCCCCCCCCCCCCCCTCCACCTGCCCCACACACACCTTGTTGAAATTCCTGCAACTAATTTTCCTCACTCTTTGCTGATAATCTCTTCATCCCCTCGTCCAGGTTACGTTATCCCCAGTCATGTGACGGAGGAGATGTTGTGGGAATGTAAACAGCTGGGAGCTCATTCCCCATCAACGCTGCTCACCACTCTAATGTTCTTCAATACCAAGTGAGCTAAAAACACACTCACACATGCCGCCACTTTAAATTACTCGCCATTTACCAGGAGTTTAATATTGTTTCATTGACAGGAAATAATGTATAAAATCTAGAATGCCGACCTGCTTATCTGTGACATACAAATCTACAAATGACGCTGAAGTGGTTATTCAGTAACCAATGTGTGTTCAGATATATATTTACATATACACTTTGTTTTTTTACAGGTATTTTCACCTCAAGACAGTGGATCAGCATCTAAAAGTGGCCTTTTCTAAGGTGTTAAGACACACCAGGAAGAGTCCCAATAACCCCAAAGACAAGAGCACCAGCATCCGATATCTAAAGTCTACAGAGAGGTTCATAGGGCAGAAAGGTAAAGTCACACATTGACTGAATGTGAGCTGTGATAAAACTTAATTTTACGGATAAATAACCTAATAAAATGAATGTATGGTTGTTGTTTTTTTTCCACAGTCACAGATGACATGTATTCAGAGCAGCTGGAGGACCCAGAGAACCCGTTGCGATGTCCCATCAAGCTGTACGATTTCTACCTCTTCAAATGGTAAATAAAAAAATAAAAAAAAACTATAGGAAAGCTGACTAGACAGGACAGTCAAATGAGTTTGCTTATTTCGTTTGTCAAATCTTTATTTATTGGCTTTCCAAACTGAAAACAGATTTTCATTTGAGATTTGAAAAAAAAGTGATTACAAAACAGAAAGTTAAGAGAAAAAACAGGAGACATGACAAAGGAAATGAGACAAAACACATGGATTTGACCCCCTTATGAGAAATAAAAATTTGAAAGTAAACATTTACACGATATGTTATCAGAAAATGCTTTTATGAAATGTAAACAGGTTAGCGTGACCTTCAAACAGTGAAACTTTCATTCAATTATACACAATAGCAGGATAAATAGTTTTTTCTCTGGCAGTGTGAGCTTATTCATTTAAAACAAGAGTCAGAGTATATCTTTGGAGATGTTGCTTCTTAAAAACTATTTCTACCTACTTATTATTTAACAAATTTTACATAATTGTATTAATTTTTACTTCCTACCTAACTTGTATTAACTGCTTATTGATATTTTTTACTGCACAACTGCGTACCTACAAATCTACACATTAAAACATATTCACATATACAGTGTGAAAATGATGAAACACATAGGGGTACATTTAATACCACAGACGGCACATATTATACCTATAATGTATTTGAATAGAATTTTATTATGGCTAAAATTATAACCTTGACATCCTGAAAATGTGCTCACCCTGTCCACTCCTGTTCCTGTCAGTCCACAGAGTGCTAAAGGTCGCAACGACACCTTCTACCTGACCCCGGAGCCCGTGGTGGCTCCGAACAGCCCCATCTGGTACTCCACTCAGCCAATCCCAAAAGAGCAGCTGGAGCAGATGCTCGCACGCATCCTCGCTGTCCGTGACATCCAGGAAGCCCTCAACATGTCGGAGAGCGTGCACTAGTGGAACAAACGGGAGGAGAGCGATTAAAACAGACTGGACTCTTTCTCTTCACCGCGGACTTTTGATTGCTCAATATCGGTAGTTTTCTATTCTCTCGCACCCTCTTGTGGTCTCCAAAGGGTGGCATGTATATGTTTATATTCATTCTGTGTCAGCATATCTTATACACACAGACTGTACATACACATACAAACCAATACAGGTAATTATTTGTCTTATTGAGGCAATTTCTCAACCTTACCACATTTTTTTTGTTTTGTTTGGCCAAAGGATGATTGGACCTGACCTCTAATTTAAATGTTATTTTAGCTGTTGGATATTCTTACCAAGAAATATTTCTCTTTTTTTTCTGTTTTGTTTGAATCTGTAAAATATTTCATATATATATTTTCCACTGGGGTTGGCCTGTGCTATGCTGCTTTTCATAGACACCTGTCTCTGTTCTATTTCCCTTGTCTGCCTTGGTCTCACAGTGAATACCTCAGTGGTATTAGGATTACAATAATTAGCCAAACATACGGTGAAAGCTCATTTTCAAGCTGTGTCTTCTCCCTCCTCTTTTTTTTTTTTTCGCCCCCCTACTCTTGTCTGACATGAGCCAAGTTCCCATGTGGACACCACCACTCTGGAGATGACTGGCCTTGTTAGAGAACGCTGTTTGGGCTGTGGCTTCTCTTCTCTTGCTGGACAAGCTCAGCAGAGACGAATCCCATAGCAGGACTCTGCCCTCGGACTTTTTAATGGCGATGCAACGTCTCCACCTTCACTGCAGCTACTAGCACTCGCCACACAGTGGAGATGTGGCAGAGGAAGTGTCATGGATGCTCCCCAAAACTCACCTGAAGAGGGATCTATTGTATCATTCATGTTTTATTACATGACAGATGTGACTGTAAAAAAAAAAATGAAGAAGAAGAAAAGCGGTTGGCCCTTAATGTTCTATAATGTATAATACTCATAGCTCCTTCATGTACTGTAATGGGTTTCAGTCCTCTAAGGAGAATGGCAGTGCCTGTGTGTTTTTGAAACATGACCTTTTTTGTACAGCCACCATGTGTCTGCCTTTCTAGCAAAGTCCGTTCAATTCTGCACATGCATCCTCGAGTATCGATAGCCTGCATTGTGTGATATAAAATGATGCACAATGATTTTTTTTTCTTTTTCCAAAACAATCTTAATAAAAGTCATCTCACAACATCACTAGTGGAGGCAAACCGATGCACCGATTGATGTTGGATTCTTAAGTATTTTTATCCAGATATATTTGGGAGCTGCAGACAGGTTAAATAACAGGTTCATGCTTTTTCCGTGTCTTTCTTAAAAACAAGTCGGGTGCCCGTATAGACACTAAACGAGGTTTAACTGGCTGTAATTATTCCTCCTGTCCGTACTGGCTTTTAAAAGATCCCCATATAAGTGGAAGGGGGGAAAATCCAGTTATTTTTGTCCAAAAATATATTTTTAAGCATATGAGGCTTGAGTAGTTTGAATTGTATTTCAAATGGATAGGTTACACATTTATAGTATTTTTTTTTTCTTTTCAGTGTGAAATTCTCTCTGTTGAGCTGTGATAAAAGTGTAGTAACAAATGCTTAAATGCATCTACTTGAACAGTTGACGCTTCACATTAGCTTCAAATAAACGTTAATATATATATTTCTGCACAGGCTTGTGGATTCTGGCCCCGTCATATGTGTTAAGTGCATTATACAGGGATCTTCTAAACGTCTGTATACACAGGGATAATTGTTTAGGAAAAAGCTGTTTAAATGTTTACTAGGGCACCTGAAAGTGTTTTATGACTGACTTTCTTCACCATAAAGAGAAGCCGCTGACAGATGCGCTTTCAAGTCATCACAGACCCGTAGAGGAACAGGACTGACCTGAATGACAGGTTACTCCGCTCAGCGTTCATTTGCATACCGTTGAACTGGTTCCCTGCCTGCAGGGGCCCTGTCCCCTTCAGCTCTATTATGCCTCTACTATCCCTCCCGTCAGGCCTCACATACCTCAGGGCACAGCCGGTGATTTTTTTTCTTTTCAGGAGGCGTGAGACCCCTGGTTGAAGGGCAGCAGCCTCCTCAGCAGGTTCCCGGGGTGGAAGGCCTGCTGCTGGGCCGCCGGCTCTGACGGAGGACTCTGTCCGTGGTGGTGGTGCCTCCTCCTCCGCCCCGCCCGGCCCATGGAGGAGCTGCGTTGCCGCTCCTGCGTGCGGTTCGCGTTGGAAATCGCGACGCCCTGGATCTGGGGGCTGTTGTAAGGAATAGAGAGAGAGAGAGAGAAGGCGCCTAATTAAAATGTCATCGCGCGCTCGGCGGTGACTAATAACACGCTGCCTGCTCAGCTTGGTGTGCGTCGGTGCTTATTTCTGTACCCTCACCATGCTGAGGCTCCTTTGCCGAGCCAGAGGAGGAGACACTGATGAACGTGTATGTACTGCTCCTACAGAACACACAAAGGGGTGAGCAGGTAAAGAGGGATGATTAAAACACACAATGAAATACCTCACAGGTAGGCATTTAAACACACTTAAAGGATCGCAATTTTCTAGTATCTTAAAACAACACCAGGTGCCTATATATACATGGAAGCTGACTTATATACTGACATATATTGTACAGTAATTGTTCCTTCCTCTTCATACACACCACTAATATCCCCTCCAGATGTGCTGCATTGTAAGTGATGCAGGGTAAAAGCCACATCCATAAAAAAAGGTTAGCTGCTAATGTGAAGATAATCGTGTGTTTCTAGTGTCTGAGTTAGTAAAAGTGTTAGTATTAAACAGTTATTTTTGATAGAAAAAAAAAGTTGAGAGTGGAAGAATTGTAATAAAACTTTATAAGTTTTTGCCTCATTATACTAGTTTGGACACTCAAGCTTCATATTCGCTTTAAAAAAGAAACTCAATGCTGAGAATTAATTATGAAGGGTGAAGAATGAGCATGAAAAATGTGACAACCGACTAGTTTTAGGCCAGGTGTAATTATTGTACTACAATATATTTAAGTCCTATTATTGCCTGATGACCCAGTACAAGTGAGTGTGGGTACTGGACTGACCAGATTCTGGACCATCCACATCCTGTGCAGCCGCAGATCCTCCACGGCGGCCCTGACGTTAGGCCGGATGCCCCTGGCGCACAGCTGTATGAGCCACAGCAGCGCCACAAACGTCCCTGACCGGCCGACACCTGCACTGGAACACACAACGAGGGAACAAAAAGAACATTTTGAACATAACGGGTCTCCTTAAGGAGGTGGCGAGGGAGCTGGAGGTCAGAGGTCAGACCTGCAGTGCACCACAGCCGGCCCCAGGCGGGGAATGGCCTCCAAGTGCTGCCGGACGTGCTCGGCGAAGGCGCACAGCGAGGACGGGTCTTTGGGGACGCCCTGGTCCGGCCAGGCGGGGTAGAAGTAGTGCGTGACGGTCCTGTCTGTGGGACAGTCCCTCTGAAACACAAACCAACCTCTGCTTCAACCCCCTCGACAGCTGCTTCTTCTTCTGAATGCTGAACGGATGTGATGAATGCGTCGCCCCCCCGCTCACCTGTCTGAGGTTAATGCTGCTGATAAAATAGTCTGGACCTTGTCTGCAGGACACTGTCATCACCTGGATCAGACCATGATGAACTGTTGCTCGTTCTGGGGGCCAGTAGGTGTCACACAGCACCTGTAAACACACAGAGATAAGCTACAGCATCAATTCTGTTTTAGTATCTATATATCTACCTATCTATCTATATATATATATATAGAGAGAGAGAGAGAGAGAGAGAGAGAGAGAGAGAGAGAGGGGTATATGGATATACATATATCGTTTGCTTGCATGCAACGACACACACACACACACACACACACACACACTCACTCACCGTGTCCTTGTGCCTCAGAGCTGTCACCATGACGATTATCCTGACGTTTTGCTCCCACACCATCCTCCAGAAGTCAGCCATGGTGCTCTGCAGCGGACCCTGGGTGCAGATGAAGTCCCTCTCCGATCCGCCACCCTGAAAGCAGACAGACCACCATCAACAGGAGCCACACGTTGTTGTTTTAATGTCATTATTCAACAAGGACATCCCAATGCCAAGTTATCACCATCCACATTGATCCTTTTCTGGTTCCTAACATGTCCAATCTACTCTTTTAATGTGTAACTATATTGTGTATAGACACAAAGAATAATTCCATCAGGTCTACAATAAAGAAATAATTGTTTATTTGCTATTCAACCCTTTTCAAGGCCCCCTTGCAAATTTTAAGTAGTTGCCCCATTTACATGAATATAGATCTAATCTGTCCTTTTGCCAACCACCCACTCCCGGATGCCACCTCTTCCTTCTTCCACTACCTCATAAGCCTGGTCTAAACGTACATTTTAATATGTTTATCTGATCTTACCAGTAGTGAATGATCACCCAACACAAATAAACTATATAGAAGGCATGTGTGTTGCTGCAATCTAACCTTAAATTATCATAAATATTGGTCCAGACTTGTTGCACTTCATCATATGGCCGATTATTATTAATATCATTATTGATAATAGTAATGGCTTAGGTTTAGAAGGTGAAGAAGTTCTTACAGGCACAAAACTGGCGTTGATGTAGTCCGAGTGTGGTTGTAGGTTTTGGATGGACAGCCTCACCCTGCAGTGGTCATCTGTCATCAGATAAAATGATGAGCAGGCAAATAAATGTCTGGGACAACATTCAATGTACTTAACTGGTAATATATGCACTTACATGGCAGGATGAATGGATATCTGTTCTTTTCTCTGTTAGCCTGCAGCTCTCCTGCTCTGGTGGGGAGGTCTTTACCAACCTCACTCAGCTCCTTCACCGTGGACATTAGAACACATGATTCATTATTGTAAGCATTAATTGTCGATCTGAAAGATCCGTTTCTGAACATAAAAGGTACCTCGTACTCCTGTCTAAAGCCTCTGTTGTTATCACGAGTGAGTGCCTGGCACTGGGAATGAAATTCCTGGAGGAGCGTTGCTCGGGAGAAACTTTGCACCCTATAAAACATGATTTTCTGACATTAATATCACGCATTTAACATGGTCATTGATTCAATCAGATAACGAGGTGATATTCTTCACGTGTCTCTTTGTTAGAAAATACTCACCCTGTTAAAATAATGGCCTAAATTGTTTTTTCACATTTGTGGAAAAACACACACAAAAAAATGCAGAGAATAATACATTTATTATTCAGTTAAATAATAAGGATTTGACAATGGATGACTGTGGAAATTCATAGAACGTTGTATGTCACCTATGTAACATTAAAGAATGAACTGAATCGGATTTCTTAATTTTAGATGACTTCAAACCTCGTTAAACTGTCCTTTTGTTCCATGGTGCCAGCTCACAATCAGCCTACAGCCTTTCACCACTAGTAATCCATATAACAATAATGTTTACTGTTTATTCTGCACCGTAGATTCTCAGCCGCCATCATGAACGCTTGTTAAATGATGTAAGTCAAAGAATATCATCCTGACTTATAAAAATGAGGAATAAAGGAATAAAATGGCCTAAGAATATGATCCTTTCAACTCAGGATTAAAGTGATTTTACCAGATGTGGCAGCATCACCAAGAGATTATTTAAGCTAAAAAAACATTTTTTTCCAAAAAAAAAAAAAATAATGTTGACGATATGCAGGTTTTTGTGCTCAAACATCAATTTACAATGAGTGTACTGCACTTCATACCTAAGAATGTGAGTATTTTTTTAGTTGAACCCATAACATCCTGTAGTTGTAAATACTCACTAGAGCAGTGGCTCTTAAAGCGGGATTGGGGGACTAGATGAGGGGGGGTTCACCTTGGGACAGAATCTAATCAAACAAGGGTACACGGTGTAATTTGTGAGACTTTAAGGGTCCTTCGTGTTGGAAAAAGTTTCCGCTGCATCAAATCCGTGACAGTTATCACCAGAGTTGTCATTTTATGGTTTAATCATGATGTCAGGACGCTGTGATGAATTCCACCATCCTTACCTCATGTCTTTTCTTGCAGGTGAACTTGAACATAAAATACAAGGTCAGCGGCGACTCCGGATTTTTTTTTTCCAAGCTGATCCTGTGGAAAAGAACCCAAATCCTCGCTTATGAAGTAAACATTTATAGATTAAAATCAAGCACAATTGCACAAACAGGCTGGGATGTGTTGGTGGAATGTGCCTGGCTCCTGTTTCCCCTCCCTCTAGTAGTTAAAATGCTCTCCAGAGAAATGTGACACCAGTAGAAATATTTAAATTAAAACACACATTAGTGCAGCTACACATATAATGTAGTTTGTTTGCCCTGAGGTAGTTTGGTAGTGTTAAACTGATAAAAAAAAAGATGCATTATTAACCGACTCTTCCCACGGCCTCATTAGACCAAAGAGACAATTAGCAGCACTGGCCCGACAAGAAAGAATGAAAAAAACCTGCTCCGACAGGTTATCAGCCCCAAACACTGCCACACCAGAGAACAGCAGGAGGACAAATCATCTTGAATTTTGTTTTTTTTTGCAGGATTACCGTTCCAAAGGTGGCTTCAACAACTAGAAGACAAAGCTGCACCGACTCATCTTCAGGTCATCAGAGGCGTCCGGTTTGGATTCAGTCATCTCTCTTTCTCTCCCTGTCTTTGTATGTGTCTGTGTCTCTATACAAGGAAGAATTTGGTGGGTGGAGACAGTGGGTGGAGGCAGTAACACAAACCTGCACAGAGGTGTTATGTCATAATACCACGGCCTCGGCTTCTCTCTGTATTCACAGTGTCATTCCTTTAAAAACAAATCCTCCTCTCATAAAGGCCTTCCATTCTGAGTAGAGAATTACTGGGTTCTTTAATTTATGTTGTTGTATTCGGGTTAATTTTTTTTTTTACCCTTCAACATTTGTCTGAAAAATTAACAATGAACATTGACTACACGTTGGAGTAAAAAAAAATAAAACTACCAAAGAGCAACATAGAATATATTCAATAAAAAAATATGGATTAAGACTATACGGATATGTATACTCAAATGTAAAGCTATGTGTGTTTGTGTGACACATGTGGACAATTATTATTGCACATTTTAATTATAAATATAAATGATATTATAATAATAATAATTATTATTTTTAATTATATTAAGAAAATATAGCTAGCAAAGAAATACAAGTGTTCTACAACATAGGACAGTAAATTCAGACTTCTTGTACGCTGTGTTCTTGCTGATTATTGCGCCATCAGCTAAAAGCAGGAAGTCGCTTCTCTGAACTCTTAACACAGGAGGACGCGGCTCGTGCCCACGTCCCTCAGCGGCGGCCATGTTGCTACGGTCCACCTCCGGCTGGAATAACCGTACATTTTTACAGGTTTTCAAACAGTTTAATTTGTTTCACGTGTTATCATCGCAGATAGGATACAGGACGATATTTTGAAATCGCAGCTTTTCATTTAGTTTACATTGTATTAAAATTAATTGCAATTAAGCGTTTTTACCTAATGGCATTCGTGCTTTTGCGTATCTAAAGGTTCCTCTGTTGTAATCGATGTGTAAAACTGTGCGTGTTTTTAGAACTTTGTAGCTATCTGCATCATGATCATGTTATATTAAAGTTGAAACGTGTTATTCTAGGTGAATTAAATATCAAAAACCGCACATGGTTCATAAAAATAAGAAAAAACAACTTACTGTACATTTTAAGAGATGCTGTTATGGCACTAGATAGCTATAATTGCAAGTTTCAACTATTTACTAGTTGGTAGCATGTGTTTTTAAAATTGTAAAACCTTGTAATACAATCTATATTAATAGTTTAGGGTTACATCACATGACATTTTTGACAATATCTCACATAAAAAGCAAGTTGTGGTTATTTTAATAGTTCATCACCATAGGCTTAACGCTCTGAGGGAGCGGGCGGCCCGACACAAGATGGCGGCTGAGCGGGGCGCCGGCTCATTGGGCAGCAGCGCCGCGTGAGGCTTTTATTGCTCTATAGATATCTATGAGGCCACTTCATGGTGTCTACAGGTGTGACACAAAGTTGCGGTCAACGCCGCACTGCGCCTGCGCCGTCTTCGGGACCCGCATCGCCCGTTGTACGGTTTCTGGTTATTATAAATGCCTCAGCTGCCCGCGGCTTTGCGGGACGACGCGGGGGCGTGTTAGTCCGCCCGTGAGAGTTGCGGAGAAGCCGCAGCAGGACGCGCAGAGACGAAGTTTCAGCCGCTCCGATGAGACGCTTCTGATCCGGTCACTGCGCTTCCTGGTCCGGATCCGACGCAAAACCAGAAGAAGAAGAAGAAAAAGTCAATTATCCTAAAGTTCAAGCGTCGAAAATCTGACAAATGGATCACACGCGACCTCAGGACTCTCAACAAAACAAGGTAAAAACAAAAGAAGGAAGGAGAGAGAAACAGGAACCAGTCACAAAAAGTGTTTAATGGTTAATCCGATCACCTCAAACTGATCTGAACCAGGAAAGAGGCCAGAAACTAATCGGATTATCATACACGATGCGAGTTTCATAAAAGTTTGTTCCAAGATTATTAAAACTCGCTATGTCACAGACACCACATGAGAGTAAAAACTCATGTGTAACACACACACACACACACACACACACACACACACACACACACACACACTGATGGTTGGGGTTGGATGATGCTCAACACCAGTGGTTCTTAATCTCCCAAAAACTGGACCACAGACCCCACCTCATAAGATCTAAGTCTTTTCTGAAAGATTTCTGAAAGAATGAAACTCCCTGAACACAAATAAATAAAATGACTCCCCTAATTTCGATATTTTCAGTTTAATATAACAGTAAATGCACATGTTTATGTGTTTTTTTTTATTTAATCAATTAATAGTATTAGTATTTATAGTATTTTATTTATTTATGTATGTTTTCATGTTTACATAAAGGTTTCTTTAGTCTTCTACAGTAGATTAGGCAGGATCTATTTTAAAGTCACAAATGTATTTTATGGTCATTTTTGGGATGCAAAGATTTTAGGGGTTTTTCATAATGCCAATGTCCCATAATTTTATTCCCTGATTTAACAATTTGGTCTTTTTTTAACAAAACAAGATTAATGATTTCTGTAAAAAATAATTAAATTGACCAAAATCAAAATAAGATCAATTATCTGACAGTAAGTAGTATTTTTGCAGTTCCTTTTACTAATAAAATTGAGACCTTTTATTAAAACACAAAACTATCTGGATAATCCCAAACTTTTGAACGGTGGTGTATAAAAGCTGCTTTAACTCTTTCTTTCCTAAATAAGTTTAAGATGTATATCTTTTTTTAAGGTGCAAAAAAAAACCATTGTGATTGAAACAAATACGCTGTGAATACCACTGTGTTTCTTCACTGTTTCATGTTAAATTGCTCTCTGTAAATGCTGTGCAGTCTGAGCTCTGATGAGAGCCTCCACCACAGTAACAGAGTAACGCGGCGTCTCTTCCTGCAGGGCTCCAGGCCGCGGCACAGGGAGCACGAGGAGTCGGCCGACACCAGACCCCCCGCCGACAGCCCCGTGTCCTCCGCCGAGGTCCGTCCTGTTCTCGCGCGCCACGTCTTCAGTCATGACCCTCTTATACTGTAAAACCTGTCGTCTCTGCTGATTCAGGAGGAGCGGAGGCCGATCAGAAGGGTGCGGAGTCCGTCCAGGCCGCGGGCGTGGCCGTCTGCTGCTTCTAAACCTACGTTAGGAGGATTCTACAAAGCTCGGTAGGACCAGAACAAGGAGAACGTCGTGTGTGATTGCATGGCAAGATGAAAAAGTTCAAAACTTTTTTTTTTTTTTTAAATACACTTTTAAAAGCATTCATCAGGTCTCACAAATGTACATTTTGTGTTCAAGTTGATCTCATCTCATTTGAAAGTTCATTTGTACCATTTAATTACAGAAATCACACAAAATTGCGTTTTCTGTTAATATTTGTCAAATGGTCTAACCAAAAACATTCTGAACATTCAATCCACCTACAATAAAAAAAATAGTTGACGGCATGTTTTTTTTCTATCAAAAAAAAAACAAACAAATTTTAAGAGTTAAAATACATAAATGAATATACGCCTGCAATACATGACTTTTTTGACATTAACCTGTTCACACAATTTTTTTGACTTTACATTGTGAAATGTAACTGAAAAAGAATGATACATTTTAAATATTATCATTTATTAATATTTTAATTTGGTGAATTAATAGTAATTTTAAAAATCCATCTAGAATAAAAAAGTAGGTGATTGCATGTTAAAAAAAAAAAAGAGTTAAACTCACTTATTTACTACATGAAATTTTTGACATTATTCATATAACAGTGTGTTATTTTTCCTGTGTTATTGTGCAGTTTCATTTTTTTTTTATTTGATTTTTCTCCCCCCCCTCCAACGATGCAGTTTTCCCAGGGACGAGCACCACCGCTCCTTCTCCAAACCCAGCTTCAGCTACCAGAGGTACCACCACTTCAACTCCCACGCTGACATCCAGCGGAGGGAACATTTCCAGCCGAAACTTCACCACGTCGCGCTGAGGCAGAAGGAGAAGGAGCGGTACGAGAACAGGGAGGCCCCCCATGATGGCTCGCCTTCCAAACAAAGCAGTAGGTTCATCTCTACTTAAACCAACCTCCTGCTGCAATGAGCCAACATGCAAATCCTTGTCTCCATTTCCTGGTCATGTGATGTGGTTATTCTGCTGTCCTTCAAAGTTAAAGACAACTTTAGTCTTCACAACTAAACTGTAAAACACAGATTTTATATCACTGCTTTTTAGTAATATTGAGTCAGTAATTTGGCATTGTGATGCAATAGAAGGTTAAAGGTGGGTTTTTATGAGTATGATGCTTATTTTATTAAAGGGGAATCTTGTTTGAGCTTGGACTAGAATGTTTCCCTTCATCATGCAATTTGTGACCTCACAACCAGTTTGGAGAATTGCACTAGTATTTTAACTATTAAAAAAATGAATGGATTCTTATATTATAGATATTTGTTGGCAGATATTGCAATTTAGATTTCATTCAGGATTTTTTTCAAATCAAGTTTCAGGGTACACCAGCATTTACGAGTATCACAGAAACTTATATTATATCATTAAAACAAAAAAGCCATAACTTAAAGATTTAAAAGTCACACTGCAGTGCAAGGAATAGTTATTATTATTATTTTTATTATTTTTATAGTAATTATGAGAAAGTATAGATTTTTTTTGTTATTATTTCTTTTCATTTCCTATGCAGTGTATTTTAATTTAATTTTTAAACACAGTGATCCATCAGTGGTGATTGTTACAACATTAAATAAAACTTTCAGCGTATTTTAAGTATTTTCTCAGGTGGTACTTGATGTAAAAAGTTGGGGACCACCATTAAACCCATAATAAGTCTGTGTTTATAGAAACTTCCCAGTATCTCTGTGCACTTCTCTGAAGCACCATGTGGTGGCGCTGTGAGCAAACGGAGGCAAACGGACACTTTGCATCACAAATACTTTGTTCACGTTGTTCTCTGCTGGTTGGAGGCAGGTAGTCTCTTCTCTGGCAGCAACAAACCGGCGTCGCGTGATGCCGATCGAGACACACACACACACACACACACTCAAGGAAGTTCACACACGGAGCACCGTGAAAACCGTGAAAACAGGTGGATTCATAATAAAAACACAAGGAGCATGAGCTCATCAGCCGTCGGTGTGTGAAACCTGGAAGTAACAGAGGGGGGTTTGAAGTGTGTTCTGATTCCACTTCCTTGTTTTTTAAATTTATTTTAACACTGATGTTAAAGCCTCGTGTGTTAGGTTCCTCTTCATCTGCCGTGTTGTTGTAAACGACTGAGCCATGTGTGTTTTTTGTATTTTTTTTTTTTATCTTCTCTTGTTCAGGCGTTGTGTCTGTGCACACACTGCAGCACTGTGTGTGTGTGTGTGTGTGTGTGGAACAGGTTTTCTCCTGTGCCAGAGTGATGGTGCGAAGATGACGGTGACTCATCGCTGATTTGTGTGCATATACGAGAGCGAGGCGAGCCAGCGGGATATAATGAGCCGTAACAAAGCTCCCGCTTCACCCAAATATCAGCAAATCCTCTTCTAAACTTCTATCGATCGTAGGCCTCCATATCTGCAAAATAAGGAGCGTTGCTCCAACAGGAGCCCGAGGAGGCAGCGGGATTGATCAGGACTGACTTAAAGATGCAGCCACAGATAAGAAGCTGCAGGCAGACGTGGTGAATAGGAGGAGGAAAAAAACATAACATGTTTTAGATGGAACCCGGCTTCCTGTGTTGTGTCTGACCTTCTGCTTCGCCTTGTTTTCCAGCTCCTCGACATTTCTCACCCAGAAGCAATCCCAGCAGACACAAGGACCTTCAGTTCATGGTGAGTTCAGTGTACACAAATCACAACTATATATATGAACAGTATGTAGAGATTTCCTTACAGAGTATTGATTACCGTAATTATTGTAGTTGGTATAGGAAATCAGGATTCTTCATAATTCTTATTTTTTCAGCTACAAGTTGCGTTTATTCAACATGAGTCACTTTGTGCTTTTATTTGAGATGTTTGATTTTTTGGTTTTTCTTTACTTTTTTTTTTGCCAAAATCATCAATATTAAACAATAAAAGGCTTGAACTACTTCAGTTGTGTGTAATGAATCTAAAATATATGAAAGTCCAAATAATGAACTTAAGTCTATATTTTACTCATTTATTTCTATAGTGTACTACTTGTACGTACTACAAAAAAATTCAATTGCCCTCATTTTCCTTTTCTTAGAGAAAGAAGACATTTTATTCTTTCTTCCTAAAAGCCTTTCATTTATTGTTTCTGCTTTACTTACTTTTCAAAGCATGTCTTTGTGTTTTCTTAGAATTCTCTTTTTTTCAAGTTATTTTTGTAACTGCTGTTGGCTACTGCACAAATGAATAATGATGAAATACAATTATTAAATAAAAAAAAAAAGATGAATCTCTTCTTTTGGAAAAGGAAGTTGCTGGTTTTGTTTTTGCAGGTTGTAGTTATTAGTTCAGTGCTCACATACGTGTTTGAAATAAATATTCAGATCAAATCATCAATTAAGCTGCATGCTGATCTTCTAATTACTTGCTGGGTCTTTAAAATGTCAGAAAATTAAAAAAAAAAAAAAAAGAAAAATGTCAATGCAGCAAATCTTCACGTTGTAAAATCCAGTACCAGAAAAATAAAAACGATAGGTCGATTTATTAAATTAGTTTTTCTTTTATAGGTGAATAAAACGGCCTGAGAGCAATCCTCCACATCGTAAATTCTTATTTATCTCCAACAGTTTGACCTGATGCGCCTGAGGCTGAATAAACTTTATAGGAACAGTCCAGGTGTTCAGGAACAAATCAGAGAATCAACGACTCGCTGCATCCTGGTTCTGCCTCATCCAAATTCTACTCAGAGCTGTTGATATAGGCGTGTGAGGATGCAGGTTGACTTCTCACACGAGGACTATTAAGACCTTATTAACGTGTCTCATGTTATGTCCATTAATCTTTGCATGAGCATAAATGACCTAATGTGTGCATCACTGGAATTTGCAAGTTGGTTTGCAGGGTTAAAAACATCCTTTACCTCCTCTGGTACAAAAATCACTTTCTCTGTATTAAAAACTTAAACTAATGGCTATTTTGAATAAACTTTATTTCATTAACTCTTTAAATGATTCACTCTTTCCAAAAGCTGAAGACTTGATTTTCTCTCGTCTTGTCTTTTCTTCCCCCATTTTTGGTCCAGACCAACAATCCACAACCGGCAGAATTGTTGAATTACTATAGAATTCATAAAGAAGACTAAAAGAAATCAGGAAATAATTAGATTTGTGCAGCAAAGAGCTGTCGATTGATGTAATAGGTGGCAACTAAGCTGAAGATTCAACTGTCCAACAATCCACAACCCATATATCATGATTTTACTATAGAATACATATAATTAGATTCGTGCCGCTTCAACCAGAGAATTTTGACATTTTCTTCTTAAAAAATCGCTCAAATCCATTAATCAATTATCAAAATAGCTGTGATTGAAGTAATAGTTGGCAACTAATTGTTTCAGCTCAACTCGTATTCATCTTGATGGTTCAGTAAATGACTCATTTAACCTGCATAGAACTAAACTCATTTAACCTTCACTGAATTAAACTAAAAACAGGATGGGATACAGGAAATAAAAACTGCTCAGCCTACCAACCTGTGTGACTGCTAGATGTTTATCATGTGCTCAAAATGATTTATTTCTAACACCAATCCCTCCCAAACTTCAGATTTTACTCACACACTGAACACGCATTCAGAACAAATCCGTCCTCTAATTCTACATGTTGACATGTGGGTTTTATTTTTTCCCTCATTAGCAGCTCGGTCGTCGCCGGGTGTTGGCAGCTCGTCTTTGGCCCGACTCCTCCAACTCCTTTTTTTTTTTTACACCCATGTTTCCCTCTCCGCAGGCTGCAGGCAGCGGGGATCACAGGGGGAGCAGAAGCGTCAGGGACGGGGACGACCCGTCCGAGGCGAGGGAACGGAGCAGAGACGGCGAGCTGCTGTCAGCCGCCAGCCAGACGGCGGCGCGGGAACGAGCCATCCAGCAGAAGAGGAAGGAGATAGATGAGGTAGAGGAGGAGAATCACACACACACACACACACCACACACACACACACACACACACACACACACACATGCATCTTTGAAAACCACTTGGAGACGTAAGATGAGAATAAAAGATTTGTTGGGAATGATGAGTCTGAAGCTGATGAAGGAGGTTTTATATGTGAATTCTTATCATTTTTCTAATCGAGCAACGATTTATTTATTCCATAGTTGGTTTGGGTCATAATATGGTGCAAAAGGTCAATGTCAATTCTACTCAAAAATACTTTTTTGGTCAGGACCAACAGTCCACAACCCAAAGATCATCAGTTTAATATTATTACACACACACACACACACACACACACACACACACACAGTGTCATTACATATCCAGATGTGTGTGACAGTGGAACATGTTATTTCTGCAGTATTCATTGACTTTTATTATTCTACTAAAATAAAATCCCCTGAATTTTACCATGTGTAAATCTTTATATTGATATTCTAGGACTCAATTGAAGTTGATAATTTGATTTATTATTTAATTGCTGTTATTCTGATTGATTTGATACAAATTTTTAATTTTTTTTTTTTTTTTTACAGTGAAGATTCAAAATAAAATTTGTTTGTTTTGTCCAGACCATCAGTCCAGTATCTAAAGATAATCATTTTATTAATAATACATTTGAGAAGCTGGAACCAGAGAATTTGGACATTTTCTATTTAAAATAGTCGGTGATTAACGTAATAATCTGCAACTAATTGATTAATCAGCTCGAGCTCACCTGTTTTCACAAGAGGCTCCAGCATGTGCTTTAACGCTGCCTTAAGCTTTGTGTGTGTGTGTGTGTGTGTGTGTGTGTGTGTGTGTGTGTGTGTGTGTGTGTGTGTGTGTGTGTGTGTGTGTGTGTGTGTGTGTGTGTGTGTGTGTGTGTGTGTGTGTGTGTGTGTGTGTGTGTGTGTGTGTGTGTACCCACTTGATAGAAAAGATGGCCTCTTTCTTTTCATTTCTCCATGGTTGAGGGTTTATTATTATAGAGGGATTCTGGCAACAGGTAAAAAAAAAAAAAAGTGTGTCCACAAAAACTCTTCCTGCGTGACTCTTGTTAACAGAGTGTGTGTGTGTGTGTGTGTGTGTGTGTGTGTGTAGCTTGTTAATCCATTCAACGGTGACGCCAAACACGCCACTTCGCTGCTTCTCTCTAGATGTTTCCGCCGACGTGTCCTCTCTTTGCTTCTCCTTCCCATCTCCCTCCGTTCCTCCATTGCTGCTAAAGATCTCCGTGCTAAAGATCTCCCTGCTAAAGATCTCCGTGCTAAAGATCTCCATGCTAAAGATCTCCGTGCTAAAGGTCTCCGTGCTAAAGATCTCCGTGCTAAAGATCTCCATGCTAAAGGTCTCCGTGCTAAAGATCTCCATGCTAAAGGTCTCCGTGCTAAAGATCTCAATGCTAAAGGTCTCCGTGCTAAAGATCAACATGCTAAAGATCTCCATGCTAAAGATCTCCATGCTAAAGGTCTCCGTGCTAAAGTTCTCCGTGCTAAAGATCTCCGTGCTAAAGATCTCCGTGCTAAAGATCTCCGTGCTAAAGATCTCCGTGCTAAAGGTCTCCGTGCTAAAGATCTCCATGCTAAAGATCTCCGTGCTAAAGATCTCAATGCTAAAGGTCTCCGTGCTAAAGATCAACATGCTAAAGATCTCCATGCTAAAGATCTCCATGCTAAAGGTCTCCGTGCTAAAGATCTCCGTGCTAAAGATCTCCGTGCTAAAGATCTCCGTGCTAAAGATCTCCGTGCTAAAGGTCTCCATGCTAAAGATCTCCATGCTAAAGATCTCTGTGCTAAAGGTCTCCGTGCTTGCAGGTGTACTATCAGGAATGCAAAATGTTCGGCCTGGTGGTGAAGATGCTGATTGCCAAGGACCCGTCCCTGGAGCGGCCGGTCCAGGCCTCGCTGCAGGAGAACCTGCGGGACATCGGGTCGCGCTGCGTGGAGGCCATGCGGAGGTTTATAGAGGACTACGACTCCAGGGAGCTGCCTCGCTGAGCCGACTAAATCTTTCTTTCAGGCGATTAAATGCTGCTTTTTGTGTGTGTGTGTGTGTGTGTGTGTGTGTGTTCGCCAGGAGAAGTTTTTAGCTTCTGCTTCCTGTGTTGAAACTACTGATGCTGCTTCTAATGCTGAGACTGTGATGATAAGAGTTACACTGGTTGTATTGCTGTAAGTGTCCCTGTGATACATGTTCACATCTGACTTTGCTTAATTTATAATCACTTCTTTTTTTATGTTGATTTTGTACACTGCACATTAAACATGTGATTAATAACGTATTGAGTGACTTATTGGTGACAATCATGTTGTAGCAGGAGATGCACAAATAAGTCTGTAAGTGACGAGGTTGTTGGGTGTTCCTTTGAAATGCAGCAATCTGGTGCAATTTGAAAACATAATCCAGACGTTATATGTTTTCAATAATTCATTTTTTCAATTCAAATTATTAATGCATCATGTTAACCTGCAGATTGAGCCACTTGCAAATTGCAAATGAATCACTTTTCTTATAGGGATATTTAAAAATGTTTCATCACTTAAATTAGCGTGCGAGTTGAAAAATATGCTTCAGGAAATATTTTTTTGGAACAATGAGAAACACTCAATATTGACCTCAAAGTTCTGCTTTTAAAAATGTGGCAGAAGCAAAACAAGCTTCATTTCCCCCAAAAGACGCCTCTGATGTAGATGTTTATTGATCCCCACGTAAGTCGGCTGATAACAAGACGTTTCAGAAATGCCGGCGAAATGTTTTTCAGGAGCAAGCCAGACTGACAAGTTTATTTATTGATCTAATTATTGATGGAGGAGAAAACAGTGTGTGTGTGTGTGTGTGTGTCATTCAACTGTCCTGTTGCATGATGTAGAATCTCTTGAACTCAGCAGTGTATTTTGACTGAATTCCTTGAGTTTCCCACCGAAGATTAGGTGCAACATTTTCCTTATTACATTGAAATAATCTTTCTGTATATTTATATATCTATGGATCAATTATGGACTTGCGTTTAAAGTACATTATGAAAGGACCTTCCTATGCAGGGGTAACCCACCCTGCTCCTGCAGAGCAACCATCCGGCATGCTTTAGGAATCTATTCCACTCCAGAACACCGGATTCTAATTATCAACTCATTATCAAGTAGCTGAAGCTTGTCAAGGGCTTGTTAATAATTAGAATCAGTTGTGTTGGGGAGATTCCAAAAAAGCAGCAGCAGCAGGTTTGGTTTCTGCCGCTCTAATGGGGCAGAAACAGCAGACACATAAATACTGTTTAAAATTAGGTTATTATGTTTAATTAGTTTATCATTAAAAAAAAGAAAATAAATGTGTGTTGTTGTATTACATTAGATTGAGATGTTTTATCTCCCTCAGTGAGACTAAACAATGTTTAGAGACTGTCGGGTTTTCTGCAAACCCTGAATGTACGCGCTGTATCTTTAAGACAGGCTTGAAAAATTGTAAATTTATTCAGATTATACGTAAATATTGCTGGAATGTACATATCGAGCTCTAGTCTTACCTGAACCAATGTTTCCGTAACATAAACCCTTCAGAGAGTCAATGCAAGTGTGCTGGACCAGTAATAATAAACATGTAAATGACGAGATCTACAAATCTCTCCTTTCTATGCAAAGAAATACAAACACGGATTCATTAAACCTCAATTAACAAAACAGGAGAGATGACAGACAAAAATGTCTCAGACATTCCATATTGAAATGAATGAAATCTTCCCAGATAGGAGGATTATCAGGTTTTCAGGTTTTTTCTTGACTTTAGTCAATTTAGTAAAGTTTTATTGAAATGAGATGAAACTGTTTGAATTCCTATCATAATGATAATGTCTTAATGTTGAGATTTTCAAAACTTTCAGACAATAATTATACTCAACTTTGGACTAATTGTAATAATTAGCGATAGTTTTCCTTCAAGCAGCAGGTAAAGTTAACTCCTTCCTTGCAAACAATTTACAAATCATAACCACACATATTTTATGAAAGACTTATAGTGACTTAAAATTTCTGTGAAGAAGCAGAAACTGGTCCATTTGTGTCAGGTTCGTACCAGTGGGACTGGAGTTTTACACCTCTGGCCTAATATTTGTGGATGTGATTTCCATACTATAAATATTTTTCATAGTTTAGACAAGAATCTTTATACTTGATCATTTCATTCTATTACGCTACTATGCAAATTTTAGTTTTTGTATCCCTCTCTAGTTGTCCAACATCTGTAATTTATTGTATTTGCTTGCAGCTGTGCAAGTGTAAGGACCCATCCCCACTCCAAAACACCTGATTCTAGTTGTTCTAAATGTAGATTCCTAAAAATCTGCAGGACAGTAGCTCTCCAGAAGCAGGCTTTATGACCCCTGCACTACAGACACTTTTAGTAGTATTTCACAACCTTATATATATATGTGTGTGTGTGTGTGTGTGTGTGTGTAAGATTACAACTTGGCGGCAGTTTCAATGAAGTTCACTTTATTTTCAGAATGAGACAACAACAACAAATTGACATGCAACTCTCCCTATCTCTACATCATCTTATACAAATAATGATTCTTTAGTTACAAAATATATAAATATTTAAGACCATATGTACATGACATTTACATTACTACACCCATTACTTTAAGTTTATTACTATATATACATTTAACAGGTATTATTCTTTAATATTATAATTATTATTTGCATTATTATCATTATTATTGTCGGCATTATTATTATCGGTTTTTACTCATCTATAGGTAATTCTCAAAAAACAAAGCATGTTGCAGAAGAGAAAACGGGACCATACCTGACGTTACTGTGCCTGAATGGGCAAGGAGCGGCAGGCCGTCCTTGGTAAAGCATGAGCGCTGGCTATGTAAAGCACGAAGCAGAACAGACTTATTTGTACAAGGTGATAACGGGGCTAGCTAGCCGGCCGACACTACGTTCCAGCAGCTCTTTTGGATTCCACTGAGGTAAACGATGACACAGCTCGGAATCTGGCGCGTGGCGTTCGCTATCCCAACGCGATTTCTTCTTTTTCCACATAGACTTGATGTCTGTGTAGATTCTCGCTCATTCAGGTCATTTGGTGTCAAACAGAGTTACTTGTAAGCAACTGGACTTTTTCCTTGTAGCGTGAAGACGTTTCACCTTTCATCCAAAAGGCTTCTTCAGTTCTGGCCTGATGCAAACCAGGAGATATCTATCTGGATCACAGAGGTGATGGTCCATAAGTCACACTTCAAGGTGCTAAGTGGAATTAAAGTCATTGTGGTCACATGATCTAGAGAACGAGTCCTGCTCTGATGGTGAAGAACAGTTTAACTTCCTGGGATTAGATCTCAAAGCAGGATTTTTGTAGATAGATTATGACTAGTGCCGTCAAAAATATCGCGTTATTAACAAGTTAATTCATAACAATTTTAACGTAGTTTTTTTCCGTCTGTAAACCGGAAGCGAAACAACTAGCGTGCCCCACAATGCCGTTGTTTAGATGTGGAGCAGGAGACGTTGACGTGGATGCGGCTAACAAACTTATGAATGGAAAGTTTAGTTTTAAAACTTTGCCAGATGGGTCTGGGGATAAGACCAAAGATATCTGCATGTACTGTCGATGTGAATCGAGTTACCATCGAAGCACGACAAGTCTGTGTTCAAAAGAAACTTAAGAAAAGGAAAGTGTAAATGATGGTTTACTGTAACTGCACTATAGGCTGAGTCCTAGTTTACAATGATATGCACTTTTATTTTGATTCACATTGTTTTAAGAGTTGCTTTTGTGACTAAGTATGTTTATTGACAGTATTACTACAGATGTGAATGGCTGTATACTATATGCTGTGGTTTGCAATAAAAAAAAAAAAACATTTTCACAAAGCAAGCCTACAAAGCATTTTCCTATGACATTTCGAATAGATAAAAATATGCGATTAATTGTGAGTTAATTATGACATTCAGGAGATTAATCGTGATTAAATATTTTAATCGATTGACAGCACTAATTATGACGTAGCCCACCTCCTCTGTTCAAAGTTGGTCTTTCTAAGTCTGTGGTTTTCAAATTAAAATAATAATTAATAAATTGCAATTGCACCTCCACTACATTGGGGGCAGGGTGTGCAGGGAGCATACAGCACAGAGTATGAGTATGAAGTGTAGACACCATGAAAACATAATTAACAGGGATGAGAAGACAGGCGGAGAGAGACGGAGATAAAGAGACAAACGAAAGTCTCCCAAAGCTAAGACGAGGAAATGTGACAAAGCGTCTGTAGCGCTTGGTTCACTGTGAAAGACCAGTGTGTTACTGAGTCTGAAATGTTGGAGACAAAGAAATTAAAGACATTACACCACAATCACTGATAAGACCATTTATGTAGTTTTATTTTTTCAGTATCATATGATTTGACATCAAAAATGTTTAATTAAGGATTTAATATTTTTTAATTTCAGATGCACTTTAAATTTTTTCTGTTACAGTTAATAAACCTCGTCTTTGTTGTAAGTTGGTCCATATTTCTTTCCTTTTTATTACCTTATACGTTAATAAGGATGCAGTGTTATGCAGATGTACTTATAACAATTTTATATATAAATTACTCTCGCCTCTCAAACCACCTATACATATATATATCTCCTGGGTTCCAGCATCAGGCCAGAACTGAAGAAGTCTTTTGGGTGAAAGGTGAGACGTCTTCAAGCTACAAGGGAAAAAGTCCAGTTGCTTACACGTAACCTTTGACACATAGACTTGAGTTAACCACCCAGGGGGTGGACCACTGCGACTTGGATCACTGCAGTTTCGCTTCCCCTTTTGCGAAAAAAAAAAACAAAACTCCCCCCGTAACACGGATACACACACACGGACACACGTACGCACGTCATGTTACCTCGACTACAGTCGTATTTTGGCGCCTCGCGGGACCATTGGTGGATTTGATCGCCATCGTTGTAAACATCTCTGTTGTGTAAGCCAGCTGAGCTTCCTCTCATGATTAGATCATCCTGTGTAGGTGTGTGCACAAACACTACTCGGCGTGGAGTTGTGTAAGCTCACAAGCACAAAAAATAGGCCTTTTTTTTTTCTCCTCTTTTCAACCCCGACACACACACACTCACACACAAACACTCTCACTCTCACCTTCCCACTCTCTCTGTTGCTTTTACCGCTCTCTCATCTCTTTCACTCTCCTGCTCGTCCCTCGCCATCTTTTTTTTTTTTTTGTTTTTGCTCGGTATCTATGAGATGATGCAGTTTTTGCTCTTCCTCCTCTGGCGGGTGTGCAGCTGGCCGTGAATCGACCCGTGCAGAGGTCCGTGGTGGCCGCCCATGGCGGCGGGGCTGTAGCGGTGGCGCAGCTCCTCGTTGTTGATGTAGCACAGCTGCACGGGCCGAGGGATGGGCTCGCCCAGGAAGTAGCCCTCGTCCCCTTCGGATTCGGAGGACGAGGAGCAGCTGGAGCACCAGGGGTCGGCGGCCTCCGCGTACCCGTCGCCCCAGCACGGCCCGCCCAGCCCCACGGGCTGCCAGCCGGCGTTCTGCAGGGTGAGATCCGACGTGGTGCGGGGGCAGGGCCGGTGGGCCGGCTGCCGGTAGCCGCTGGGGTCCGGGCCGAAGAGCTCGCGAGCAGCAGGGAAGCGGTCGTAGTCCTCCTGGACGCGGCGGTAGGGCAGCTCCGCCACATGGGCGGGCCGGTCCGCCACCAGGTGCAGGGCGTTGTCAGAGCGGGAGCGGCGGGAGCGTTTGTGGTGCCGGCCGCCGCGGTGCTGCCCGTTGCCGTGGTTTCCGCGGTGGTGCTTGCGGCGCCGTGCCTGCGCCGGCTGCTGCTGTTGCTGCTGGGATACGGGTTCCTGGCCGTTGATACGTCGGCGGGGCATCCTGTCGCTCATGGGGGCCATCCGCAGGTTCCCGCTGCTGCCCATCAGCCCCACGCAACCTTTGCCGTCGAAACCCAGCGGCTGCGGGCCGTCCCAGTACTGCAGCGGGTACCCTACTCTGAGCGGGGTGTACATGTTGTTGTTGTAGGGGCGCGAGGAGGACAGCGACTCCGTGCTGTGGAACTGCACGGAGGAGCTGAGGGTTCCCATGTTGCTCTTCTCGGACACGTTCACGCCCGAGTCCTTGCTCAGGTCGGGCATGGAGAACCTCGACAGGTGCTCCTGGCGCTTGCTGACCCCGTCCAGGGAGTTGCCCGCTGAAATCAGGAAATCAGATAATCACATTTCCACACCACTTGGCACACCCACTGCAGACCTGGGGTCAGCAACCCTGGTCCTCGAGGGATACTGTGGGTACAGGTTTTTGTTCCAACCAGGCAGTAACACATAAGGACCAGGACATTCATTAGTAGAATCAGGTGTGTTACTGCCTGGTTGGAACAAAAACCTGCACCCACGGACGCCAGGGTTGCTGACCCCTGCTGTAGATTATCACATTCAGCACATTTACATGCAGAGCTCTATCAAGATTTGCCTTAAAATTCTAGTCTTGTCTCGGTTTACATGCAACTGAGAAAACCCAATAACTGACAGGGTCCACCCACTCATGGGACACCACCTGTTGTTTCAGCAGGTTAATATACACGTGTTTACCTGACAACTTAATCACCTCAATTACAATCTCCGACCTGATACGCCAAGCTGTCCATGCTGAGGATAGGATTTGGGTTTCCTTTTGTCTCCCTCTCTCTTTGTAATTAATCATAGTGGCTGGTTGCACTGTGTAAAAATACTTCCGGCAGCTTCTCTGTTCCACTTTGTCCCGTCTCTACTGTTGTGGAGGATTATGCATTATCCAGCTTCAGTATGACTAAGGCATATGCATGCTGAAGAAATTGAATTCCACTTGAATTATCGAGGTCTGTTAATTCAACTATGTCTGATTTCAACCCAACTAAGGTTTATAAATACATTTAAAAAATCCAACTAAAGTCAGATTAACGCAAACCGTACCTGTAGCATTGGACATAGTGAGGGAGTCCATGGATCCACGAGGGGTCTGTTCTAGAGGCGTGAGGGGCTCATTGAAGCTCATGGCATTGATGGGGTTTCTCCTGGTCAGCGGGGGCCTTCCGTCTCTTTGGAATCCATGCAGGCTGATGCTCCTCTTGTCGGAGAAGCCCTGGTTCTGGCTGGACATCTCGTTAAAGCTCATCTGCGTGCGTAGCTTGTTGGGCCTGAACTCATCCTGGCTGTGGTGGATCCAGTTTTCGTTAAAGGAATGGCCCCTCAGGGCCGCCATAGGGGTCCTCTTGGCGTTGCCTTTCTCCTTCCCCCAGGAGTCGGGCCTTTTCCCGGGGTTGGCGGGACTCTGGGCTGGAGGATGAGCATTTGCGTTGGGGTTGTAGCCCTGCCTGGGGTTACACTGACCCAGCAGGTGTATAGATGTCGGGGCCGGGGAGGGTTCTTGCTGAGGGCCCTCATAAGGAGCCGAAGAGACATAGGGGTCGTCCCGGCTCATCCACACCTGGTTGAGACTCGGGGCTCTGCTCGGAGTGCGGCTCGGGGTGCGGCTGGGCGTACGGTTGGGCGTCCTGCTGGGGGTCTGGCTCGAGGTGAGGCTCAAACGGTCCATCTGGACGGACAGCGGGTCGATCTCGGCCGACAGACGGTCGGGCATGGGTGGGGGGGCCGACTGGCGGCCCTCGCTGCTCCGCCGGTCCTGCTCGGCGTTCCTTCGCTCCTTTTTCCCGATCTTGGTGCTGTGGCGGGACTCACGGGAACGGGCGCTCTGGAAGGCTGAATCCGAGGAGTCAGACTCATCTGGATCCTGATAAAACATGATCAGTTAAATTGCTAATGTGGTTCTAAAACCTCAATTCAGTAATGATTCATCATGGTCGTTTGTTGGTCAAGTACCTGTCCAGCGCTGCAAGACCTGGAGCAGAAGATCTGTCCTTGCTTTGGCAGGAATGGACGACCCAGCAGGGAACGTTTGCAACGGGCACAGCAGAAACATTCTTCTGTCGCATGCCAGTGCTGTCCATCGTACGTCATCTGGCCTTGGTCAATGCCTTTGGTAGGATACATCACATTAAAAGATAAGACCATTTTTTTTTCAATCGGGCCCTTATTTGTACATTACTGCATTATGTTCTCCTCAACCAAGGTGTTATTTCCGCATTTGTTGATCTGCTGAAGATTTTGTGTTTTGAAGATATCATGAAACAGCTTCCTATGGACAAAGTGATGCAGACCAGAACATAGGTAGTTTATTATTTATTGATTATGTTAGTAGTTAATTTTAGTAAGTGTTTATTGACAGCTACAGACCAGCCCTCCATTGATTGTCTAGTTACCTTAGCTGCTACAACACCTGGATAACACCTTCTTCCATCTGGAGAGATAACCTGATGTGATGGCAGCCATCTTCAAGCAAAGCTAGCAGCTAAAATTAATAAAAAAAAATCTAAAAACTGAACAAAACACGACACATACCTACAAGTTCTTAGTGCTACTGAACCATAATCAATAAACGATGAACTACCTATGTTCTGGTCTGCATCACTTTGTCCATAGGAAGCTGTTTCATGATGTCTTCAAAACACTAAATCTTCGGCAGATTTCCAAATGAGAAAATAACACCTTGGGTGAGTAGAACATAACGATGTGATGTAGAATTAAGGACCGATATTGAAAAAACATAAAAAAAACATCCTTATCCTTTTATACATAACATACCAGAAAGAACATTCTTAGTAAATAATCACGGGTTACAGCTTTAATTATTTAAATATGGTAATTTGATGGCACGGTCTGATATTAGCCGCTGTGTTAGGATCATTTTTGCCAGATATAATTTAGGAGTTATTTTCTCCGAGCGAGGCTGTACACGATTGCCGGATTTCTACGAAAGCGCAAATAGATTTCAGCGGCTCTGTTCCCGCGCCCGGAGGAAGTAATCATCTTTCACAGTTCCCGTCTGGATACAACATGGGGCCCGTCCTCTGAATCACCCTCTTTCACTGCTGCTGGAGATTGGTGATGTTAATAACCGTCCGCGTCCCTCTGCACCGACTCCGCCTCTGCACAGCTGTGGCACACAAGGCTCACAGGGCTGATAATACCCACACTCACCAAAAATAAAGTCTATTTAGGGTTTTCTGTGATGCTAGTGTACAGAAATCATGTCCGTTTTTGTAACAGTTCAGTGCACGTACAGCATCAATGAAAATCAAACACAAACCCATAAGCCGTACCTATGTGTTCTCCACATGCGTCGCAGTACTCGGCGTAAAGGGACTCGAAGCAGTTGCAGCAGTGCGGCCGCCCGTCCTTCATGATGTAGCGCTGGCCGCCGAGGGTGGTCTCGCACTCGTAGCAGCAGAAGTGTTTCATGTGCCAGTGTCTGCCCTCCGCCTCGGTGCATTCATCAGCGAAGATAATCTGTGTGAGCCAGACGTTTTTTTTAATATATATTTATATACATATACATCAGCAGAGACCTTCTACTATAGGATTTCAATAGGGTGGGATAAAACTGTGTTAATTGACATTAAAAGAAAGGTAAATCTTAGCTTTTTCTTTTTAGGCTGCTATTGAAGAGGCCAGATTATTCAGCTTTTAATAATGTTTGGGATACCTCAGGGCTCGGTCTTGGGACCACTGTTATTTTCATAGTCACCAGGACATGGCTCCTAAACTTCATTTCCTACATGCAAACCCTTTCACATTACCTATGTCAATGAGTAAATACTGTGTAATTCTTCTTTCTTATGCTGTTAACCATCCCCCATATCTCAACCTTTGTAAATCACTATATTAAGACTTTTTACTAAGGAAAAAAAACACTAATTGATCATGTAGATATCCTTTTAATAACATTCATAACTAGACTTGCATTAGTTGATAATAAGAGTAATCTTTAACGGCAGACCAGAGTCTACATAATTAGTTTGGCAGGAATTCTGTGATAGCTAGTCACTCTGGACCACTTTCAACCACATCCATGTCCTAGCTAGGAACCATCCATCTATTTCCAGTCATTAAAAGGCTCTGGGCCCAAGCAGGCGCACCTCGTCACAGGCACAGCAGCGGGGTTTCAGCCTCTCGGCGTGGTGGCGGCCACAGTGGATCTTGCCGTCCTGGTAGAAGTAGATGAGGTCCACCAACAGCTCCTCACATATGCTGCAGACGAAGCAGTGGGGGTGCCAACATTTCCCGTGACCCGCCCTTACGGCGAAAACCACAATGTCCCCTCCATTTATCTGACCACCACACTGCAATGAGGAGGGAGAAGTAATGAAAGGAAATGAAAGAGCAGAACATAAAAGGGAAAAGTTGTCCTAGACTAGTCTGGAAGGTCGTATGTGGTCCACGATGTAGGTCCATGTTACAGCAGCATAGAGGTTTGGCAAAGACAAAAAGGAATTTAAATTTTGGTACAGCCTTAGAGGGATGGAGAGAATGTGCATTTAGACTCTGAGCTTGTTGTTTATCTCGCTGTTAAAGGTGATTCTATTGCTATGTTCAGACTGCAGCACTCAATGTTCAACTCATATATTTCTTGTGAAATATAATTTTTTTTGTCCCTCTGTGTAGCCATTCGATTTCCAAATACATGCAACTTGTTTGTGATCTTAACCCAGACCCATTTATTATGTGGCTTATACTATAGATCAACTGGGCCACACAGTATTATTTTGTCAGAATAATACTTTTTATTCCCACAGATCTGTAAGATTTTGACATATATGCAACATTGGGCATCAGTGGTAAACATATTCCATATGAGGATGATTAGTAAATGTCACTTTGGGGGAACCAACGTTCTTGTTACACCGGTGTCACTGTGGCTCCTTATGGGTTAAAGTGTAGACTTTAATCGGCCCAAAAGTTTTCCACATGTGCATAGAAGGACACGACGACGTCTTGAGCAGTGAGCACGTTGATATATACACATATATACAGAATATAGTATCTATACGAGTGTGCTCAGTGTTTATGGAGGTACAGCACATGCACAACACTTTTGTTTTAAGGAGGAGATTAAGGAAGCAAAGAGCAAGGATTTTGGTCATGCTTGTCTGTTTTCTTCAGTGGTCTCGTAGTGACATTTGTGGCTTGTTGACTTCAGATTGAGAAGATATTCATTTGTTTTTTGGGGACGTATCCGAGTCACATTTGAAAAGAACTGGATGCCTGTCGCACAGGCTGTCATTAGAAGAACAGATGAAGGGCTCAGAACTCAGATTTGGGTCAGTTCAGGCCTCAGTCTGAAAGTAGCCTAATTGAAATAACGCGTTTTTAAAACACTGAAGTGTTTTCTGCTGCTCGTGTGTTCCGTCCAACCTGACGAGCCATCGCACAGGAAGCCCTATCGCATACGATCAGGAATTTTCGGTGTTACCTTGTCGCATACGCCGCCGTTGACCGTGAGGGGGAACGGGCGCACGCTGCCCCTGCCCAGGTTCTCCTTCTTCCGCTGGTTGCTGAATAGCTTCAGCTCCCTTTTCTCCTCCTCGTCCAAGCCGTTGCAGTAGCGCACCTGAGCAACACAACCAGTCATCACGCAAACAGAATGCTCCTACACCGTAACGGTTAAGGTAGCGTGATGTGATGAGAGTTTTCTATTGGAAACAGCATTACCTCATTGTCATGCGGCGGCAGCTGGTGAAGCAGTTGTTTGATGCGATATTTCTCTCCAGGGCTGTTTATATAAGGGACCTTCTCCTCTGGTAAGGAGTTGTAATATTGATGCACCTGAAACAAACAAACAAAAAAGAGTGTGATATAACAATATGTCATTGTGTCTATTACGTTCACATAAAAGGAGGATAATCTATTTGAATTTTTTATTTCATTAATTAATGGTGACAAACTCCCTATGTAAATGAGGCTGGAATCACTTCCAAAAGACCTAATCGTTGTCTTCATGCAAATTCAATTTGGTGTTGTTTTACTCATCATCATCCGTCATGGCTGCCTTTAGAAATCAGTGTCTGGGATGGAGAGTGCGCCACATTGTGCTCTGTGTTGCTGCTGCAGACTCAACCTTGAACAGACAAGGCTTCTCTACATTTTCCTTTTTTTTTTTATTTCAGCGGTCGGTTTTTCAGATTCCTTTAAAAGGAGAAATCTCAGTTACTGCCGTTGCACTCAGGATTCATGGTGTGGTAGGACTCGCGGTGCCCGTGGCTTGCAGAGATCCTGTCACTCGTCTCTGATGCTCTTGTTGTGACTTTACATAATCGGTGGGGTGGAGGACGAGGGGAAGGGAAGCGTCACACTGAGCCTGTGACACTTTAGCTGTTCTGGATGGTTTGAGGTGAAGAACTTTTTTTTTCTTTTATATCAGAATCTGTGCTTCACATGAGATGAGAAGAGAGAGGAAACAGATGAGCTTTGGAGGTGTTTATTTGAAGTGTATCTGACTATTCTCTGCATATTCTCCATCTTTGTTGCAGTATGTTCCTGCTAGACTTGAGTAGTTTCTGGATCGAGTGGCGACGTTGCAGGAAAAGATCCATCAGTGGGCAAGAAAAATACAAAAAAAAATCTCTAGAGCCATTGTTTTGTTTTGTTTGTCCCTTATGGGCTACTGTCAAAACTTGGGAGATGCAAAATGGTGGGTTTTATCATAGGGGACCCATGTAGATAAAATGGATCAATCTAAGGCAGTGTCAATGCATTTATAAAAGCAAACTTTCATGGCCCCCTTTTTTTTAAAATAAATTCTGTTTCCACGCCACCAGTGTGATTAAAGAAATAAATCAGACCACATTAAACCCTAAAAATCCACTTCATACAATGTAATGCACACGCCAAAGCTGTAGGTGGCAATAGCTCTACTAACAGGAAGGACGTTTTCAGCCAATCACCAGATGATTTAACAAGTCTACACTTCCTGTTCACTTCAAACAATGTAAACATTTTTTACTTTTCACATTATATTTACTAAAGACCGTTACAGTCATGTATGTATATAGTAGGACATTAGTAGTCCTGCAGACAGCAGCAATGCAACTTGTTGGATGCTGACTGCCTTAAAAAGCTCAAAGAAGGAGAAGAAACTGCAGTTTTCCCCGTCTGCACATGACTGATGAACCACTGAATTCTGGTTACAAAAATCTCCAAACACCTCATAGAGAAACACACGATTCCAAAAATACCCGCGTTAAGGCAGGAGATCTGCCATCCTGCATGTTTTAGGACTCATAATGACTCCAATTATCAACTCATTGTAAAGTAGCTGAGGCTTATCAATAATTAGAATCAGGTTTGTTTGATTCCTAAAATCCAGCAGGAGGGTAGCTCTGCAGATTCGCTGAACCCACGTGATAAAAACACAACGTACTGTAGCTTTAAAGGCTTGTGTGAGGTTCCTTCCAAATTCTGTAATATCAAGCTCCTAAATAATAATAGTAATAACTAGATATTACCGATATATAGAAGCATGTTATGTTGCTGCAACAACCATGCCACAGAAAATGTTGATTTTCTCTCTCTCTCTCTCACGAGTGACGGACTTGAAAAAAAAAAAAAAAATTCATTACGTTCATGTGCATTAAAAAAAGCAACAGGGCACCGACGACTGCCTCCAACCTCCTGTTGGGCGAGATAGGCTCCAGCCTCTTTCAGCTTCCTGTCAAGATGGCTGAATGGAGAAAATGACTGTTATCAGGCCGGCCTGTCATCTGTTAACAGAGCCTCGGGAGGCCTGTTGTATTAGAGAGCCGCGCTCACTAAATAAAGACAGACGTGTTTATGCCCGATATAGTTTAACGGAGCCGTGTTTACCCCCCGTCACCAGCCACAAAAGCAGCGGACAGAAATATAAAAGACGATGATGAGGAAATATCTTCTTCGTCCTGATTGTGCAGAAGTGATTATAAAGCTCGGCCATGCACACAATTAAAACAATTTTATTCCTTATAATACCAAAACCACCCTTAAATGCTTACTCTTATATTTCAATATACAATTATATATATTTCTTTCTTTATGCTGTTCCTCATGTGCAGTATTTATTGATTTCTTCCATTGCTTCACTTCTGCCGTCCGTTAATCAACTTGTGGTTTAATTGTCATGATTCGGTCATGGCTGCCAGTCTCTCTGACTGTGAACTACACAAAAAACGTTCTTCCAATTATTCATCCGTGGAAAAAAAGCGCCTCACGGCTCAAACCAAAGAGGCTAAGACACCGTGAAGGGGATTTAAAAACAATAACGGGGGAATTTCCCCCATTTTCAGATCAGTGGATTTTCCATCTCTGGATTTATCAGGTAAAACGCAGCGGATACTGAATAATTAACTTCGTCTGAACCGATTCGGTTCAATTGGAGACTGAGTAAATGTCAGCATTAGCTAACGAGGCCGGATGAGGAAAAGGTCGCGGGGTCACCTGCTCGGGGCTCAGGCCGGGGGGCACCCACACGTATTCCTCCAGCGCGCACCCAGAGTCGTCGTCCGAGGTGGAGTTTCTCTGGAAGTCGTACATCAACTTGGTGATGGTCTTCTCCATCTCCAGGGACATGGCCGGTCACAACATGCTCCTCCAAAACACAAACGGCCGAGCTGGACACAGGGATTCCTGGAAAACAGAGAGAGTAAGGAATTAAGATGGGAATAAAAATACTGTGTTATTTAGCTTTTATTAAGCACGTGCCAGGATATGTAAAATGCAAGATTATGTTATTATTATTATGTGTATATATTGGCTCTAAGGGACATCCTGCATATAATAACGATACCCTCTAAATAATAGCTTCCATTAATCATTAATGTTTTTTTTCAATTATTCCCATATTACAACACAGCAAACCACTTACCAAAGTTTATCACAGCCATTAACACAATAAAATCAAGAGACATATGCTTTAATAGGCTCTTTTTTTTAGTTTTAATATGGAAATAATGTGAGCCTATGTACCAGGGCTGTCTAATCCAGGTCCTGGAGGGCCGTGTGCGTCCAGGTTTTTGATTCAACCAGGCAGTAACACACCTGATTCTACTAATAAACCAATAGAGCTGTTGTTAAAAACCTTTATTAGTAGAATTAGGTGTGTTACTGCCTGGTTGGAGCAAAAACCTGCACCCACATGCCCCCCCCCCCCCCCCCCCCCCCGCTATATACAGACCTACATAGACCACCTGTGTGTATATACACATGCACGAACCCAAACCTCCAGTTTAACAAGTGCCAAGGTGCATAGGCCTATAAGGAAACAAAAATCTGTTCCCGAGTCCTGACTAGAATATATATTCTGACATGAGCGCTATTTGCAAGTCAAAAAATTGTAATTACGGTAATCCAACGTGACGTCCGATGACGTTTTTCAAGGTGAACGTCACCGTGTTAGCGCGCATCTTATTTTAGCACGTTAGCATGCTATCTATTTGCTGATCAGCGACCCACAATAGGCCGACAGGAATGTCATTAATTGTGCATTAACACATTGTGCATCACATTTCTCTATGTTCTGAGGGGGGAAAATGTTTTTTTTTTCATTTCCCACCAAATGTCATGGTGCCACAAGATATAAAAGTCAGGGGATCATAAACGTTATTATCCTTCGTCCTTTAGAAACGATGAATGTCTCTGCAGAAAAAGTTCCTGACAACCCATCCCATAGTCGCAGGAATATTTCAGTTTTGGGCCCATCGAAGCGCTCGGAGCGACTGACCCACGCCGCCAGCGTGGCCGAGAAGAACCTCCAATACATCCCATCATTACCAGCCAAACTGTCCTGAATTTACCTAAAATATAGATTCCCGATCAATCTCTACCTTTTTTTTTTCTTCCTTGTCTTTTGGGAACAGCTGCACACAGTTTCTGACACATGAATAATTAACGGGGCCAGGTATCGCTACCCATCCACCGGCGTATGAAAATAAAATGCAAATCATTCCTGGCGAGGCAGCCTGGAAATATTTAGTGGGAGAGTTTTGCTGTTTATACCACACGGCCTGTTATTTTGAAAAGCTGACTGAAACGACAGCGGCGTCCCGGGAGGTTCGAGGTCGAGGTCGTCGACCCTCGGCGTGTGGATGGATCTGACAGGATAAAAAGGAGCAGCAGACATTTCCACCACAGGCCGGTGAGTCAGCCTCCGTCCAGGCTCCTAAGATGGTGCTGCGGTTCTGTCAGTGAGCAGGGATCAGGTCTGCAGCCCGCGGCCTGCAGCGCGGCCTCAGGCTGCTCTTCATTAGCGGCTACATCCTGCGGCTCGTCGCATTAGACGACTTCTGTTAGCGTCGGTAAAACACAGCTGCAATCGTACCCACATTCTGACATTTAAATCAACATCCTGTCCCCCTCGGCCTTCTGCGTCGTATGGATAATTGTGTAAATCTCTTTTTGACATATATGTTTATGGAGATTGCATACGAAAAGTACAATTTAAGTACATTTATTCCCCAACTCTCCTCACTAAAAACAATACAAATACATCCAGGTATGTCCTTTAACTTACAAATAATACTTAAAAAAAGGCAAGGCAAGGCAAGGCAAGTTTATTTGTAGAGCACAATTCATACACAGGGCATTTCAAAGTGCTTTACAGTTACACAAAATCACAAAAGGAGAGCAAAACATACATAAAATCCCAAAAGGAAAATCATAAAACATAGAATTCATCATTAATTTAAAAAAGAGTGAAGAGTGTAGATAAGATACTTTCAGTTTTCAGATGCACGGTTAAACAGAACTGTTTTCAGCCTGGTCTTAAACATTGTCAGAGTTGAGGCCTGTCTCACATTCTCTGGAAGACTGTTCCAGATTTTAGCTGCAGAAAACTGGAATGTAGCTTCACCATGTTTAGTCCTGACCCTGGGCACCTGCAGGAGACCAGTCCCTGAGGTTCTCAGGGTCCTAGATGGCTCGTATGGCTCTAACATGTCATAGACGTATTTTGGTGCTAGACCATGAAGAGACTTGTACACAAGTAAAGCTGTTTTAAAGTCTATTACAATAGAAACGTCGTTAAGGAGTCCCTAATAAATTGCATTTAATTTTTTTCCAAACTAAGAAAGATCATGAGGTAGATGCTGTAGGGGCCAGTGGTGATTTCCAGCACGATGATATTCTTCTTCTCACGATCAGGGATGTAAAAGTTGTGACATTCTTTGCCTATTTAGCAAAAATTTGCATGATTTGGCATTAACCCCAAAAAAGAAGGAGCAAGAAGGAGCGCTTTTGCAGATCATTCATCCCGACAGCAATAAGACTTTATAACTCACTGTTGTCACTTTTCCTCCACTCGTCACTTTTCTCTACACACACATTCTGCACCTTAAGTCTGCATTAGCTATTTATGTGTACATGTGTGTATGTGCGTGGATATATGCAAATATGTAAATATGTGTGTACGTGCATATATGTATGTATATATGCTTTGCTTATGCATACTTTTTTCTTGCTATTTATTAATATTTTTTCTCCATTCTTATGTCCATAATGCATACTGTGTATGCGGATCAACAAATTCTACGAATTTTGTACATAATTTTGTGTATTTTTACTTTTTATAGCTTTTCTTTTCTTTTTCTTGTTCTTTACTCTGTACGCTGCAGTAACAAGAAAATTTCCTTGTTGTGGGATCAATAAAGTCATATCTTATCTTATCTTATCTTAAAACACAGCTCGCTACACATATCTCTGATATTTTCATATATATTTTAAGTATATCTTGGCTATTTTGGGATATTGAATGATGTATTTGTGAGATAAGGCCTTGAAAGGCTTGTAATGCTAAGTTGAGTCAGCTGCTGTATCAGACGGCGTCTTTGGGAAAATCCGAATTATTCATCTTAGCAAAGTTAATATTGATAGAAAGGAGATTGATGGAGGTTAAAATCTTTCACAAAAGTGTAAAAAAAAAAAGAAGCTATGTCAGATGGGAACAGCAGTGTCAACACTGGAGGGATTAAAATGGTGTCAGTTTCTGGTGTTTAGAATCTTAAGGACAAACGTTTGTGTGTCTCCTTTATGGGAGGTGATATATGAGAAAAGATAAATGTTAGAGGTGTGTTCCGCAGCAGACATTTTGATGTGGCTCATATCGTGGTTTTGTTCAACAAAAGGCCGATGATAAATAAATTATTACTTTCTGACATCACAGTAGGACAAAAATAGGACTAAAAGCACTCTTTCTAATATTAATAGTTGTTGCATCATGATCGTCTCTGTGGCTTTGTTGGCGAGATTAAAGTCCCCCAAAATGAAAAAAAATGTTTTTTTTTCCTAGTTCTAATCTTGTGGCCCTGAATTGTTCATGCAGCTCTCGGTGTATCTAAAAAAACATGGATTTTTGAGTATTCTTACAACAAAATTGATCAAACCTTTTATTCGTGCACAAAAAATGATGCAACCAACTCTCATCTGTGCTCGGCTTCGACCTCTTTTTTATCTGCATGAATAGAATGTGAGAATCTGATGTAAATCCTTAAATAATTAGTTTTAATGGGAAATAAAACAAAAAAAAACACGCTAGCTGTGTCCGAAACCTGAGTATCACTGCCTACTAACCAGCAGCTATTACTAAAACAGCACAATACTGTACTAATACTGTGACTAATGGCACATAGTAGTGTTGTTTGGTTGAAAACTGCAAAATATGACATAGAAAAAGGTAATTTGGATATTTCTAGATATTGGATTCCTCATTTTAGCCTACTACATAGTCAGGTAGTTCTGGTTTGTGATGGATCTAATTTTAGTTTCATGCAGCCTTCAAATAAATGTGCTTCTCAACAGCTCTAAAATTTCCTTTTTTACCCCCCCCCCCCCCCCACGTTGCTCGCGTGTGAGCCAGTAAAACACAATTACATGAGAGCGCAAAGCTTCACAGCGAGGACGGGGACAAAGAGCGAGCGGCTTGAGGCTGACGCCGCTCGACTCCAATTTGAAAAAAGCGTCAACTTCTCTCTGGAAATACTCGATTATTTCCCACCCGTTATGGTTTTGATTGCCAGAATTCTATCTCTCTAATAGCAGCGCTGGTGGTCATTTTTAGAGAGTGCCGCTCTCTTAATACGATTTACGCCTTTTTTTCTCTTAAGTCTCCCAGCTCCTGGACTGTTGTCGCAATGCAACTTTTTCCTTTGCCCTGTTCCCTCCTCCGTCTCTTCCCTCTTTTTCCATCAGTTTTGACCACTTTAACCAACAGGAGGCAACAGCAGGAAACCTCCTTAACCCAGAGGAATGGTATAAACCTGCACGTAGCTCACATTCCCTATGGAGCAACCAGATGAGAGGATATTAATCATAATCCTGGTACTGTGGGAAACATCCTAATTCCATAATTGTCAGTCAAACATCACGCTTTTTAATAAGGCTTTTGCTGAAAGGACAGTTTGACACGCCGTAGCAGGAAAACTTGCACTTTAATGAATTATGCCGATAAATAATAAAAAACTGCGTTAATTTCTCAGGCCTGGGTGCGTGGCGCCTGCTGGCTGCGTGACACGGCTCAGCCCGGGAAACGTTGATAAAACGTTGCAGAGATTAACGCTACGTCCGCGTTTGACCCGCTATGACGACGTCTGAAGGGGAAAAAAAGCGTCGATCAGGTGATCGTTAAAAGATGTGCGAGAAACTGCAGATTCATGCTAAGAACACAGATCAGATTTCTGGACACCTGCAAAAAAACCTGAATTCAAATACCATAAAACTCTCACTTTTTGTGCAATATGAAAGCAGACACCAGCCACACAGTTTATGTGCATTATCTATTATTATCTAACTAATGACTGTTATGCGCAAACATATTTTTTGCACATACTGTTATGCACAAACATATTTTTTGCACATACTGTTATGCACAAACATTTTTTTTGCATATACTGTTATGCACACACATATTTCTTGCACATCCTGTTATGCACAGACATCCTTTGTATCATATTTATTTATTACATATTTATACTCTTCTTTTCCTCTGGCCTATTTTCATTTTGTTCTATAGTTTTTTCGTTTGTATCCTGTTTATCCAGCTGTTTTCTTGTTGTGGCTGTGCTTCATAATCTGGTTGTGCAGCTCATCTCTGATGTAATGTCTGAGTGAGAATAAAAGGAATCTGAATCCTTTTCCTCTGCAGCTCAACATTAGTGAAATGACGACTTTGACAGGTGTAGATTAAGGTGCGCGGCGGATCCCTCCACGACCTCCCTAATAAGACCCGCCGTGCTAGACAAAAGAACCAGCAACTATTTCTGTGTCACTCACACCCAAACTTTATAAAACTGGATGTACGTTCAGCCGCTACAGAAGGCTGCTGATGAGTGTGTGACTTTCTGACGTGATAAACACTCGCCAGGCTGAGCGGTTAGTCATAACACACACACACACACACACACACACACACACACACACACACACACACACACACACACACACTCCTCTGTTCTTCCCCCGGCGACGCCGAGGAGAGAGCAGAGACGAGTCGTGAACTTCTGTTTCCTGGAGGAAGCACAAGAAGTGAGAAAAAGAAATGTTTCAACATTTTTTTTCTTTTTAAAGTCTGTTTGTCTTCCAGGAAACGAAGCCGTGTTAATTGCGCTCACATTAACACGCTGTGGTAATTGCTCCCATTTCTTAACAGAGCTGTGTTTTTATACATGATATAATACTTTAAAGCTCCCTTATTGTGCAGTTTGTTTTTTATAAATCTGACAAGTACATGTGCAGCCTAAAGTACCAAAAATCATCTCATTATAGTTTAACATCATCAATCTCTGGAGCTCTAGAAAGAAAATAGCATATTTAGTTTGTCTCATTAATATTAATGAGCCTCGCCTCTGATTGGCTGATAAATAGGAGGTGGGTGTGGCATAATAAAATCAAGGAAGTAGAAACAAGGTGTTTTTACATAACATCTGGACCTTCTATAAACTCATAAAAGGAATGAAAATGTCAATTATAAGAGGCTGCTGATGGATGTGAGCAACTTTTAGTTTTCTGTCCCCGAAAAGTGGTAAAAACCAAGGATTTATTGCTTTAGGAATCCTCCAGAATGGTCCATTAAGAAGTCATCTTATATAAAGTTCTTAATGATATTTGGCAGAATGTGTCACATTGCGCATCTTTTTTTTTGTTTTGAGATTTTTGCAATTTTTTTTTTTTGCATTTTCTCAAAACTTCCAAGGAATTTTGCACCCTGGACCAGGTCAAAGGTCAAAATAGAATTAAGACATATAAAATAAATCGAGCAACAACGTGCAAAAAACAATTTCCCCTCCACTTCTGTGTGAAACTGAAGGATAGGCTCGGTGTGAGTGTTTGACCAAAAAACATATGTATGTGTTTGCACTAACACACTGCTGCCAGCAGGGGGTGTAATGAAGAAAAAAAACAAGCAGTAAATTAGGAAATATCAAGAATTCATGTGAAAATTGCAAGAAAAAATGGAGTAACAGCGTGTACAGATGTCAAACACAAAGAGACAATCATGTGCCATGCAAGACCGAGATATTTCGTGCTTTCTCTTCTCGTTCCGACCAATCAATACGGCCTCAAAGCAGATGGAAGAAACTAATCAGTGAAATCGGCTGAAGAAGTGATTGGCCCGGCATAAAAAGTCAGCGGCTCCTTTCGCTCGGCCGTTTTTTTTTTCTCTGCAATCATTACAAACGAGTCGCAATCCGTCCCGACTCTGTCCTCATTTCTGTCGGGTGTTTGACCTTTAGACCACGATGAGCTCCAGCGTTTAACATCAGAGGGCGAAGCTCGGCTGTCGGAAAATATTTGACATTTGTCTCAAGAGCGGAAAGGTTTGCTGCCAAATGTGCCAAACGTCACGTGTTCAAGTGTGTTTTTACTACAGGAACGATTGCATCAGAATTATTACAGAGGAATGATGATTATAGTCACTGGTCTAAAAATATCTCCACCGTATGGATGACAGTTTTATCCTGTACTTTATAAGATTCCCCCCTTTTATTAGGTCAATGTAAGGAATTAAAACAGGAAACGCGTCACTTATGCTCTCGCCCAGAGTCAGATTAGAAAACTGATCCTTTTTTTCTGTCTATCAAACATGAAGCTATGCAGCCAACGGTGTTTGTCGTGCTATTTCTCGCTGGGTCCAGCAACTTCCTGGAGTCTCTGCTGGTTGCCTGGCAACAGCTCAGAACCAGGAGATAATCCTGCACATCACACACACACACACACACACACACACACACACACACCTCACTTCTAAACTTTATCTTTTTGTACGGTTTTAAACGTGATGTGGTGATGAGAATGTGACTGTTTCTGGAGTCAGGCTAGCAGTTTCCATCCGTTTCCAGTCTTTGTGCTAAGCTAAGCTAACTGGCTGCTGGAGATAGATGGCACCTCCTGAATAAAGATCAAAAATACATCATGTAGAAGCTTTTAATGATCTGATGCTGTCTTTTTCTCCCTAAGAAGATCCAGGTTCTCCACTCCCCTGGTTTCCTTCTATCATTGATTCCCTCTCTTCTTCTCTTCTTCCATCCCCGACTTTGATTCTTTCATCATCCCTTCACCCATAATCCCTTCATCTCTTGACCCTGATGCCTCTGAACCCTTAATCCACCCCCCCACCCTACGTCATCCCACATTTCCTAATTATAGATCATTCATTAAAACCATGTCAGATGTGTGTTTTTTGGTGGCGTGGTTCGGTACGACTGAAGATTTAATTATAAAACACGTGGATGTTTGCCTGAGGAGGAACAAATGAAATTACAGGCATCCTTAGGTGAGGGTGGACATGCGTTTTTTCCGACCCACTCGTCCACCCGTCCGACGTCTGCTGCTCTGTAATAACGCCGCCTCACTTCCTGCTTTGCTCCACACGTTTTTTTTAATCAAACTCAACACTTGTGTCCAGTTTGCAATGTCAGAAGATTTAAGTGCATGTACCCGATTGCAGAAGTTTAGCTCTGGGTTGGTTTGGGAATTGGAATTTTCGTGCTGATCACTATTTAAACCATCCGCAGTGACTGGTGAACGCAGGAGAGGACGACTGTAGGTCAGTTGGAGGAAAAAAAAACTCTGCAAGTTGCCGTGGTAACGGGTCGGTGTGCCTGGTCTTGAAGAACACTCATTTACGAGCGTCTGAAGAAATGTATGTTTTTTTTTTTTCTGCCGGTTTAACGAGTGCAATGTTTTGTCTTTGTCTGGATGGACCGTCGTCTCCTCTCGCTGGATTATATAATTCATAACGTACACGCCGTGTAGCATCATAAATCACCGCCCGGATCCAAATCCAGTTTTTTGGGTTTTTTTTTTTCCCCTAATTTGCCTCTCCTTTAGGATCCAATTAGCGGAGTCTTAATTTACACATAAATTAAGTGAGATTAATCAACAACTCTCTCTGCCAAGAGGAGAGAAGATCTTCGTAACAAATTAGGTAATTTGGAGAACAAAGAAGAAGAGGCTCTTTGTGCGAATCCACAATCCCTCCGGTTCCCCGGCGAGAGAACACACACACACACACACACACACACACTCGAAACAACATACGGAGAGAAAGAGAGAGAGAGAGAAACAATAGACGGAGGGTTGGAGATGCAGAGTTAAGAGCAGCGCTTTCTCCTTTTTCACGTGTCATGCTTCACCCACCTCCTTCCTTCCTCCTCCCATCCTCATGTGCCTCTGACAGGCTCTGTGTGGGCGTGCATGAGAGAAAAAGAGAAGGAGAGGCAGTGATGGAGAGAGAGAGAAAAAAAAGCTCTTATTTATGTAAAAAGCTGACACGAGAGGCTGGAGCACGGAGCCCGGGCCGAGGCTCCATTAACTTTTCTCTGCAAAAAATAAAAATCCACTTTTTAATCTGCTGGGTGTGTACTCACAATCATCCCCTTCTAAACAACACAAACTGTGAGTTTAAAGCGTTAGAAGCAGACTCTCTTCCCTTTAATACGCAGAAGTGGCCCAGAACACGAGGACAGGCGTCTCGACAGGTCTGCGGCTGCCGTCGTAATCTCGCCGCTGCACGGCGGCAATTATTTCACTGTAAACAACCGCTGCGTAGGAATGATTCCTCCAGCACACAGTAATTAATCATCCTCCTCGCCTGCCGAGGGCGATGATGCCGCCGCAGCGGACGGGGACCCAAAGACTTCCCTCTACGGGAGATGGCCGAGTCCGTCACGTTCAGCACGAGACGCTGCACATCTGGTGGAACGCTGTGTGTGTGTGTGTGCCCTGAACATTAAAGAGCTGCTAGCGGGTTAGTTTCGCCGCCTCCAGGCCTCTCCTCCAGGGCAAAAACTACAAAACGTTAAACACTCCAGCTGCAGGTCCCCAGGAGTTCGGGGCTGGTGGCGTACGACGGGATAAAGGTCAATCAGGAGGGGGTTCAAACGCAAATATTAGATGCAGCTGCAGAAACGATGAGAAAAGATGAGACCTGTTCACGTGTGCATCTTCTATGTGCTATGAAAGCAATGCAAAATGTATACAAAAGATTAGAGCTGCAACTACCGACTATTTATATATGTAGATATATATGTAAATATGTGTGTGTGTGTATGTATGTAGGTATATATGCTTTGCTTATGCATACTTTTTTCTTGCTATTTATTAGTATTATTAGTAATAATGCATACTGTGTATGCAGATCTACGAATTTTGTACATAATTTTGTGTATTTTTTCCTTTTTATAGCTTTTTATTTTCTTAGCTTTTCTTTTCTTTTCTTTCTCTAAACTCAAATTTCCCCGTTGTGGGATCAATAAAGTCTTATCTTATCTTATTTTCATTCATTAGTTAGCCCAGTTAATCCATTAATTGTCTATAAAACATCAAAAAGTTCGTATTTTTCAGATGTTGTGCCTCTGATAAACTGAAAAAAGCCGCTGAATCGGTTAATTTTATTATGTTTGTACTCAGCTTGTCTCTGATCGAACACTTTTGCTGATTACTCTCTGCCCTAAAAGCCTTTCTCACCAACGCCAAACGTAGCACACGGGGGAATATAAATATATATTTGCATATCTATCGCTGTAGTTGTGCTTTTATAAAACAAATTGATAGTGTAGTAGCTGAGGGCGGCGGATCAAACCCTCGGAGTGGCGTGAAGTGGCGGCACATGAAGAGCGCGGGGCCATCGATAATGAAACGCCGTTTAGAAACACAAAAACACTTAGTCACCACAAATCGGCCCTTTTTATTTCATGCTCCGTGCAGGTCGATTCCTAAAACTTGACGGGCATCGCTCGAATGTTTTACTGCGTTTTGCATTGTGGAATATCAACATTTGGGTCACGGCTTTAATGAGGACGGTATGTGCGTCCTGTAAACTATTAGATCGTATTAACTGATATTGGAATCCGTCGCGTTGCCTCTCTAGGCTACAGTATATCACCAATTTGTTGGCCGCGTTCACTTTTTGATGGAATGACAGATGGATGAAATCTGGCCTCGTTGGCTTCACCTCTGTCCGTTTCTTAGTTTCTCGAGAAAAAAAAACGGGTCAGCGGGTTGGATCCGGTAAACGCAGCCAGACACCAGCCGACAGGAGGTTCAACGAAAAAAGGAAAAAAGGATGTTATGTTGTTGAAATGAGCCACAGCGTGACGTCCTGTGACCGGCGACACAACAAAGTGCTGAAACAGAAGCTGCACCACCACGTGACCCCCCACCCCCACCCCCACCTATTGAACTTATGAAAGCCCCAAAATGTCAACCCTTGGCCTCCATCCGCTCCCCTGCTGAACCCACGGTTATCCCTGATTAATAATGAAGGTTCACACACACACACACACACACACACACACACCTGCACCTCCTAATCCTAGATATTACCAGCCTAGAATTACAGTATCTCCCTCAGCAGGGGGTGGGAGGGGGGGGGGTGAATACAGTAACCTGTACCTTCCCTATACAGGATAATGGCACGGGAGACGGTCGCCATGGCGTCAGGCTGCTTGAGTAGATGCAGCAACCCTTTTCATGCGCTCTCACCGGCGTAATAAAAAAACAACAACACAGGAAACATGTAATTTAGCCTCATCTGAACCTGGGGGAGAAAAACAGATCAGATGGCGTTGTTGGATTGGTAGAGGAGTGTTTTTAAAAACGCAAGTCCTTCATTCCTCCATCTTGTTCCTTTAATGTGCACGGTGTGTGTGTGTGTGTGTGTGTGTGTGTGTGTGTGTGTGTTTGTTTGTTTGTGTGTTCAACAGCTCTCTGAGGCGAATCATTATCAAGGACACTCGTGAAGCAAACAGCCGATACACTTCGATCTCATCTCCTGTCAGCAGCTAGGAAAGGATCCTCCTTCCTCATGACAACCAAAATCCAGTTTTTTTAAATTGATCCCTGAGGAATCATCATCCGTCAGCGCGTCCTGTCATATCTGGAGATACGTCACCCCCCCCATTTCCCTCCCCATCATTTCAATAACGAGCAGCTCTCATGCAGCGCCGATCAGCCCATAATCCAGTTATGAGGATTAAATTCTTACTGCAGTTTATTTAGATCAGGACTAACAAGAAATTAATTGAAAGGGGGTTGACCCTATAGGAATAAAGCTGCGCGGTTCAGACGAGAAAAGCTGCGAGTGGGTGACGGAACGGGCGATGTAATTGGGAACATAAAAACAGACGCTCGATTTGTCCGTCTGCACATGGCGTCGTCGTCAGCAGTCGGGTGTATATCATCACACATGCATGCAACCTGATGCACTAATTGCTGGAGCTGTGTTCCCTAAAACCCAAAAGCAGGAACTCTCTCGTTCACCTACTGATGCACCAAATTTTTTCACAAGGAGCTGAAAAAGCTGCAATTAGAGGGTGACACATTCCTGCTCCTCTCCCACCGTGTGTGGGATGGCCTCAAATAGAATCGCAGGCGAATCACACACTGCAATCACACAATCCAGTACTGGATGCCCCCCACCCTCCTTTTTATGGGTATTTTACCCAGAAATCATTTGACAGACAGGCGTGATCAAGTGTGATGACAGGGGAGGCTGGGTGGGGGGGCACAGCACATAAAACACACACACACAGGATCAAGTTTCCACACCGAGGCTGCAACCTGTGTGAATCTGGGTGCGCGTTTTTTAATTTATTTATTATTTCTTATTTCCCCTCATCTGCTGCTGCTGCTGCTGATTCACGCCCAGGCTCCATTTCCATGGCTCGCCCTAAGGGTGTCATCTTTAATATGGGCCTATTTTAATTCCACAGAGCCTCGGTTTTGTGCGTGCACGTGTATTTATTTGTCTGTGCATGTATGTGTGTGTGTGTGTGAAAGAAAGAGAGAGAGAGAGAACAAGAGAGAAAGAGTCTGTTGCTATGCATTTTTACACGTCCTCCCACATGGTCTCTTCACACGCAACATCACGGCAGAGTGGAGTTGAACACACACATATATAGCCCAGCCTCTTCCATGTGATGCAACAACACTTTCAGCAGTAAAAGCACTACCCCGCTGCCTTCTGTGCATCTTGCAGTCAGGGGGCAAAAAGGACTTGACCCCCCCCAGCCCTATTTCCCTTTCAATTGCTCTGTTTGGGCCGGATTGCGCCATTGCTTCGACGGATTCCAGGTTTTTTTTATGCTACGCGGGTTATTATGCAACTTTTGAGTTATGCAATGGCTCAAATACTAGGTACACACATATTCCCCTGAAACGTTTCCCGACTTACTGTAAGGGAAGTGACATGTAGGGTTCCCCACGAAGAAAAAACACCAAACAGTTCCAAACGCTATTCTTGTCGCTAGCGCTGCAGCACAGACACAAAACAACATAAGCTATTTATTGTGTTTCTTGCTTAGTTGGAACACACACATGCATGAGTGAGATTATGCAACAACTCTCTACAGTCATTACACACACATATGTAACAGGGCTACATCCACACACTCCTATGCTGATAAATTATTTAAAAAGAACGATTCATCGTGCAAAGTAAGCTGGAATTTACTGAAGGATGTAAAAAGGACTTTTCTCTCTTTCTCAGACGTTGATGACTGATAATAGTTGGTCTTCAGCGTGATGGCAGATAGCAGCGAGATCGCAGCACTTCACTCCAGAAATAATGTTATGAATATCAATATATTTCCATAATCTCTCTTTTACTGGCAGCAAACTGGCTGCAAATGTTTGCAATTTTTTTTTTTTTTTTTAAACCGACGCAGAAGGACTGACAAATGTGTGGATGCTGCCATATGGGAAGCATTTACTGCTCCTCATGCATGTGTAAAGGCACAAAGAGGCAAAGAAGATTTTTTTTTTCGGTGTCTTGAGATGACTTCTTTTATGAAGGTAACGTGATGAAGCGTGAGTGGCATGCTGCAGAATGTAGGGAAGCCTCTTAAGTATTCACACTGTTCTTTTAACTGGAGCAGCAGATGGGCGCGAGAGGTTTGAACTGGGATGAGCCTGTTTTTTTAAATTTTGCCTCGGCACCACATGTTCGTGCTGCAAACAAATTGTTTGGTATGCACTGAAAAAAAAAAACGGTGCATCTGCACCAAAAAATATCTGTTTGCCGGCGAAATCATCGGTTTGTAAGAGGAGGAATACGCCGCTGAGTCCTTAGAGTGGGATACCAAACCAAATTAAAAAGAGTGCTGAGAGTAGCCACTGAAGGCATGATTAATTTGACGCCCCCTGTCATTGTTGTAGCCTCTATTCTGGAAAAACAGAGACCGCTTTTTTTCGTGCATCACCACATCAACATCGGGGCAAGTAATGACTCACTGCAGTTGTTCCGTGGCCAACAAAGACGAATAGATTGAGTGTGACAGAACAGAGAAAGAAGCAGACAATGCAAACGGGACGAACGGATCAGAGCTCAACAGATCAAGTCAACGTCAGACGGGGGAGAACAAACCTGCGAATGTATGTGTCACTGCAGCTGTTTACAGTTGTTCCCACTGCGACTCGTAAATATTCATCGCTCACGCCTCGCCAGGCTGGTAAAACGGGAACAACAGGCTGAGAGGGGAATTGGACCGGGTGGCCACCGGTAAGTGTATGATTACATACAGCCCGGTGGGCGCCGCCATTATCTCTGGACGAGTCTTCCTCCACCGGCCTCTGACCCCCCCCCTCTGCAGGGAAGGCGGCAAGGGTTCAAAAAGACAAACACTAGCTTGGCTAGTCTGAGTGAACTAAGAATGCAATATAATGGATGGTGTGAAGATGCAACAAGTGCAAGTGGAGAAAAAAAAAAAAAGGCAGTTTAGGTCCATGCACAGAGGTGATCAGCTGCCATTAGACTAAAAGCTGTCAGGCATTATCACTAAACATAATTAACTAATGAGGGAAACCCGGTGGCCATTAGTGGTGGGTCTGTGCAGCTGAAGGGCAGCGACAAGATGTCGCAACTAAATGGGCTGCACCACCGCACCGGAGAATATTGTGTGTGTGTGTGTGTGTGTGTGTGTGTGTGTGTGTGTGTGTGTGTGTGTGTGTGTGATCAGCGGGCTGAGCCGGGGGTTGAATAAGAGGAACAATTATTGTACCCACTCATTTGACAATAAGAGCTGCTTCCCAGAGAAATAAATATATAACGTAGCTCAACAGAAAGAAAAGGCGATAACTGAATAAGATCCGACGCGAGAAACACAAGAGGGGCGAGATGCAGGTGGCGTGGAAGGAAATCGACGGGGGTGAACGTTTGCACGCGGCCTCGGAGCCATCCGCCATGTGTGTCTGATCCGGACTAAGAGTTGATATTACTTTGGAGGATACTTATGACTGAAACTAATAATAAATGCCAGTGTTTGACATTCAAGGGGTAGCGGGAGGAAAAGATTAATCACACGTATATCACGTCTCCGATCGCGGTTGATCGGAGAACAAAAGGTGGAGAGCCTCTCAAACCTGACGTGAGCCTCAGCAGATTATCCTCAGAACATGCTGATGTTGATATATTATCAAATGGTTAATTGCACCGTTTTCATGGTTTATTGAAATGAGTTGATGAGGCCACTCATTTTACAATAAGAGCCATAAAAGTCGAGTAAAAACAAATGAGCAGCAAACGGGGATCTTAGTTAATCATTAATTATTTATCTCCAATTTTTGAGAGTAGCCTGTGATTAGTTGATTAAAAAATCAAATGAGGAACGAATGTTTCACTAGTTGTGGCCCCTATTGTAATGTGTGCCCCCCTTTTTTAATATTAGATATTTAAATGTGGAATTACAGAAATTATGTAGATTAAACACAAAAAGATGTATACTTAACTAACATCAATTATAAGTGAGCAAGGCAGATTTCTTATCTGCACAAAGATTTAAGGCAAACCTTAAGGCATAAATGTACTGTGTACATGTAATGTGGATTTCATCAAGGTCTTATAGTGTAGTAAAAATGAAAAAAAGATGTAAAAAGCAGCCTAACTTTGGAGCAGCCATTCCAGAGACACCTGAGGTCATCTAGTTTCATACTAATATCTTCACTTTACCTTTAAAACGTCCTTTGAACGGCAGCGATGCGTTAATTGCCTTAATGACTTTCAGTTAATTGCAAACACATTCATTTTTGACAGCGCTGGGATACAAATGATACCAATTATAAGAAGTCCATTAGTTATAGACACAATAACCAAGACATGACAAAAAATAATTCATATGTGAATGTAGAGAATCTTGAGTTCCCTGAGATTCATTAGTTCCTAATTGTGTGTGTTGTTCTTTTAAATGTTAAATGTGTTTTTGGTTATGAGAAGGTCTAGGTGTGATGCTGTGTTCATTCTCATTGTCCCTATCAAATAAACTATAAAAAAATAATTCAAACGCACACAGCTGATATTAGTATCTGTACCTTAAAACAAAATGTCAGGACTTCCGTGAACTAGACCCTACTATACGGCCACTTCTCCATTTAAATTTATACAGCTATTAAAATCAGACCGTAGAGAGGCTCATTAATATTAATAAGAAAGACACGAAATGACCCCTTGTCTCTAGAGCTTTAGAAAGAAGTTTGAGAGGGGGGGTGTAAAACTATATTTATGAATTTCGGTGCTTAAAACTACAACTTTATCTTCCGAGGGATATCAAAACTTCAGCTGGAACCCAGGAAAAGTGAGCGATGTGGGGACCTTTAACATCTGTTCAGTGGAACGTACGAACCAGAGAGCTCCGTGCATGTTGTCGGATTAACAAGCGCCGTTAAATCACGCCTGTTGAAAAGAGAAGAGATACTTAGCTTTTTTTCCAAAGCTGTTATTGGCTGATTCAGAGCTCGCCTGAGCGGCGCTCTGCACAGGCCATGCATGACGCCGTGAGCCCAGGAGAAGGGGGTAACGGCCCGCTGTCGGAAAAACCATTAGCTGAAACCCTCAAATTCAATTACCGGATCTCCCCTGATGGTCCTCTGAAGGACTTCGCAGCCAAAATAACTCCCCTAACTCGGTGAACCCCGCCACCCAACCAGATAAGAGGGCGACAGGAGCCGCCAATCGGTGGAACAACACTATCAGAAATACTCTGGGGTGCATTTGGGGAGCTGGGGCGGGATGCTGCGAAAAAGGCGCAAAACACAAATTAAAATGTTGGAGGGGCGGTTTGTTGTGCCGCAGGACAGTGATCGCACAGCGGGGTCGGACACACACACACGGAAACGCCACCACTGTTCACACAACGGTCACCACCAATTACACCTAGACATCCACAGCAGTGGTGGACTCAGGCTGTTTGAGGGACAGGGTGGAAAAAAAAACACAATGAACAGAGCACCAGCTGTATGTGGTGAGGCACCAGTGCACAGGAAGTCGCTATGCGTGGTCAGAGGGCATTTAGTCCCATTCTGTCCAATGGGAGGCCACCTAGTGCCTTTGTCAAATGCAAGGGCGCCTAGAGGGCATTTGATCACATTTGGTACAGTGGAAAGATGCCTAGATGACATTTTATCACATTTTGTCTAATGGGATGACGTTGAAATGGTATTTTATTATATTTTGTCTAATGGGATGACATTGAAATGGTATTTTATTACATTTTGTCTAATGGGAGGACATTGAAATCACTTTTTTCCAATGGAACAATACCTAGAGGGCTTTTTTATTGTCTAAGGAAAGGATGCTAAGAGGGCATTTTGTCGAATAGAATGGTACCTAGATGACATTTTATCACATTTTGTCCAATTATATTGTGCCTAGAGGGCGGTTGTCGTATTTTGTCCAATGCAAGGATGCCTAGAGGACATTTTATCACATTTTGTCTATAGGGAGGACATCAAAATCACAAATGACCTAGAGGGAATTTTATTGTCTAAGGAAAGGATGCTAAGAGGGCATTTTGTCAATGGAATGGTACCTAGATAACATTTTATCACATTATGTCCAATAAATTGTGCCTAGAGGGCAATGGAATGTCTAGAGGACATTTTATCACATTTGGTCCAAAAGAAGGATGACAAAAGGGCATTTTTATTACATATTGTCTAATGGGAGGACATTGAAATGATATTTTATCACATTTTGTCCAAAAGAAGGAGGGCATTTATTATCCAATTAAAGGATGCTAATAGGGCATTTTGTCAAATGCCAGGCACCTAGAGGGCATTTTATCGCATTTGGTACAGTGGAAAGATGCCTAGAAGGCATTTTATCATATTTTCTCCAATTAAAGGCCGTCTTTGTCATATTTTGTCCAATGAAAGGATGCCTAGGTGACATTTTATCACATTTGGTCCAAAGAAGGATGCTAAAAGGGCATTTTATCACATTTTGTCTAATGAGAGGACATCGAAATTACATTTTTCCAATGGAACGATACCTAGAGGGCATTTTATTGTCTAAGGAAAGGATGCTAAGAGGGCATTTTGTCCAATAGAATGGTACCTAGAGGACATTTTATCACATTTTGTACAATTAAATTGTGCCTAGAGGGCGGTTGTCGTATTTTGTCCAATGCAAGGATGCCTAGAGGACATTTTATCACATTTTGTCCAAAAGAAGGAGGGCATTTATTACCTATTGAAAGGATGCTAATAGGGCATATTGTACAATAGAATGGTACCTAGGTAGCATTTTATCACAATTTGTCCAATGGAAGGATGTCTAGAGGGCATTCAATCACATTTTTTTTACCAATGGAGGGTCTTCTAAAGGGCATTTTATCACAATCTGCCCAATGGAGGGGTGCCCAGGGGCATTCTGTCCAATGGAAGCATGTCTAATGGGCATTTTATCACATTTTTTCTAATTGAGGTGCTTCTAGAGGGCATTTTATCACAATTTGCCCATTGGAGGGGCATCCAGATGGAATTTTATCACATGTTGTCCAATGGAAGAGCACCTTAGGTGTAGATTTTCTACATGATCAGAGTTACATCCATGATCCACAGGTTATGCATTGCTTTCTTCTTACTTTTTATAGAAGAAGTAAGAAAAGAGAGACAGCACCTCAGAGACGAAGAGGCATCAGTGGGTGTGTAGGCTACTAGTACCTTTCTATGCTCCTGACTTCCAGGGAGCCTCGAGGGAACAGCTGAACCCTGCAGTGCGAGCGCTGCTGGGCTGAGACGAATGGATTAGAGATCTTATTCTGCCTGATGAGGTGGTTGATGAGAGGCAGGTGGTGCAGAATCTGTTGGTTAAGTATTTGCAGGCCCGTAAATAAAGGAGAGAAACCGGGGATGCTTTCACAGGCCTTGGCAGAGGGGTGGAGCGGCTCATACGTTCATACCATTCACTGGAGTTTTTTAGGGGCACGTTGATTTCTTTGGATGGCTCTGAGTATTTAAGGGCATGTGATTGTTTGAGCGTGTGTGGTTTGCACCGATGAGCTAAAATAGTTAATAGCTTGGCTTGCACCACGTTCTCATCTCATCAACGCCGTTTAGAGTGACTCGGACCTCACGAGGGGGGGAACCTAAGACTTTTCTACTGAAGTAATTCCACTGCAGCCTCATGGGAAAAGACCATTTAATGCATCACACAGGCATTGTTGACTTTCTTTTTTCCGACATCATCTCCAGGGTGCAGTGGTACATTTCCATTTACATAGCACAAATTGCCTTGTTAGAAAATCTATAATGAAATCATCTTAAATTATGAATAACGCCTCTAACGCTTTCCATAAAAAGAGATTATTCTTTTTTGGGTGGTTGCATTTGCAAATTTCTCTCCATGCTAGCTTCACAGCTCTAGGGATGGTCCAGACTGAAATATCCCAACAAGTATTGGACGGATTGCCATAATGTTCTGTAAAGAAAATACTTTTTAATGACTTGAATGAGATTTTGTACAGACATTCGTGCTTTTGTCAAGATGAATAGAGTGTTACAGAAATGAGTGATGGAATCCAGGAATGAATTAACTTCTTAACATCTAGTTCCATAGTCTCGAAGTCAATGGTTTTTCTGAATGGGTTTGGTTAAATACCTGAAATAAGGTCTGTGGTTAAAACATTAGGGATTTTGCTGTAGTCCTTAAAAGAACATCAGCAAATACCACACTGGTGAATGTCTTGTAAAGCTTGCTAACAAATAAATGAGAATAAACATTGTGGATATTATCTTTTTGAATAAAACACTTATTTTCTACAATAATCCAACAATCCAATAGAAAAATCCCAGGTGGCTTTTTTAAAGGAGGGAAGCAGCCGATGTTAATTTTTGGACCGGCCCACAAAAATCCCTCATCCCTGCAGCATTCTTTGTTGTAATAACCTTGGCGATCTCTCCATGTTTCATCTAGTGCCACCACCAGATTGAAATATGTTTTTCTACAATGACTGAATACACGCAGAACTAGAGACGCTCTTGACACCTTCAGATGTATTTTCTGCCGTTTTTATCGTCCTTCCAATTGGTACAAATGAGCATTTGAGCTCACAAAGAGCAAAGACACCTTCCGGCAGGGCTTGGAGCAAGAGATAAAGGCATTATTGTAGAATTTAGATGTACTAAGCGCTAAATAACATGCGATTCTAGGAGGAGACTCACAAATGAGCTGATATTCAGCAGACAGCAAGGGAAGATCTTAGAAAAGTTAAATTAATTTGTGTAACACTGAGATGATGAAACCATGAATTCTGTTTTTATCCATAGCTGGTGGACAAGCAAACACTGGTAAGCCATAATATGTCATTTGAGCATTTATTTAGAAGTACTATTATATTTTTGAGGGGGAATACATATATATTACATTACTATAAATGGACGCTACGGTGAACCAAGTTCTGCAAACCCTCTGTGCACCGTCAGACTGCGTCTTTGATTAATCATTGGAGAAGCATCAGCTGGCCAATGGGCAACAAATCTGTTCAGCAGTCGGATCCTGCAGCTGATCTCGCTGGACCGTAAAAGGATGAAAAAAAAAAAAAAAAGGCAGACAAACGCGACGATTTATCACATGCTCGGAAAGGCTTTTTATAAATTTAGTGATTGACGGCTTTTTATTAACACAGAACCCATGGCAGCGATCTGTTGTGGCGAGTGTGGACCTATGAGAAACTATTATTTGTCTTTACTTCTGTCATGTTGTGGTAAATGGGGAAAAAAAGGCACAAATTGACTGAGATTTTGATTAAACCGAGATCTGAAACAAGTGAATTATACAGATCAAGCTATATATTTATATATATATATATATATATATATATATATATATATATATATATATATATATATATATATATATATATATATATATATATATATATATAGACATTGATGCCACTTCAAATGAAGCTCGTCCTCTTTGGCAGCTCCTCCATCGTTTCATGTCGTTTCCCTGTTATCATATGAATAGAGGGATGAAAGAGGTGGTGTGTTCTTTAGCAATTCAATGAGCGCCACAGAAAAGCATTATTGTGCATGTGATACTCTGATCCTAAACATGTAAGGGGGGGGGTTGGAAGCATGTAATATGATTGTACATGGATATCTCACATTGTCTGGTTGTGATGTCTTGAATATATGTGTGTGTGTGTGTGTGTGTGTGTGTGTGTGTGTGTGTGTGTGTGTGTGCTGCAGCATTTTGGAAGTAAAGAAGCTATTTAAGAAGCTTGGTAATGATGCCATTAGTATGAGGACGGGGCGAGGGCTGGACCGCGGGGCAGAGCAGCATCACAGATGATTCCCCCAGAGTTAACGTCCCTCACACCCGTCGGTCTTTGAGGCCGAGAGCGGCGGCGAAGCGTTCAGAAAAACGCCACCGGCGTCGCTTAAATCGCGCTGCCCCCCCCCCTCCTCCGGCGATAATCAACACCTGCAGCATAACTGCAGTTTTTCCTTCTCTGGTTTTAACTTGTAATTTCCGACAGGAGAACGTCCTTCCTCTGACTAAGCATAAACTTCATATTGTTCTCTTAGTGATCCCTATCGTTAAAACACGGTCAGCACTTTTCCCGGGATAGACGGAGATTGGGGCGGTGGAAAACTGCTGAGACGCACAGTGCAAAAAAAAACAAAAAATCATGTTTTTCTGTCTCCTCTGTTCTCACAGTTTCATGGATTTGTCTTAACGAACCAATGCGGACGGCGTCTCAGAGCTCAGACAGCAGCAGATGGCAGGAAGAGTGCGTCCAGATGGGAGTTTTTGGCCGGAGCAGCGAGGTTAGCGCAGAAGCACCTTGACACGTAGCGCCCCGGAACTCTTTTAGGAACCACAGACGAGTCAAGAAGAAGGATGTGGAGCGGCCAGAAATAACACCGAGGACGCGGCCCAGCGGCCCGGGCTCCAGGAGCGATTACAGGAGTTCGCCATGGTGGCGTCGCAGCAGTCTCAGCATCACAATAAGCTCTGATGAGTAAGTTAATGATCGGTTTATTCTAACCAATTAACGGGCTTTCACATGGTGCTCGGGGGGAACGTTAGTCATCAGACAGCCCGCCGCGGGGGGTCATCCACCTCAAGAGGAGCTTGATTGAGGTAATGACTGGTTGGAAGCCAGATATTCACCTTACACGCCGTGTGTAAATAAATTCAAGCTGAAGGCACCTCGAGTTGTATATAGCATAGCATGCTAGCATCGGGGCGCCAAAAAAAGTTAAAATCCGAATCTCCAGAATAATTATGATAGGGGTAATTTATGAAAAAAAGTCAAGAAAGGGAGAAACACTGATTAATCAGTAATATGAGAATTAGATGTTCTCAGGTCCTTGCTCTGGTTTCCTGTCTGACAATTGGCTTTAAAATGCTTTTACTGGATTATAAAGCACTGGATGGTCTAGTTTTGTCTTAATTATAATTTTAATCAACCGTTTTTAAGTTGTATCTTGATTCTTTTATTGTGTTTTTTTGTAAGGCACGTTGAACTACCTTGTTGTTGAATGTGCTTCACAAATAGAGCTGGCCTCCTCTCGCGTGGCCTAATATTCTGTTCTCTGTTCCTGACAGCCAACGTGTGATTGTCAACACTTCTCATGTTCATGCTAATTAGGAAACATCTCACGCAACAGCGCGGCTCATTAAAGGGTTTTTTTTTATAAAAGAAAAAATAATTTAAAGGAGGTTTGTGACACAAAGGAGAAAATAAGGATTACCCATTAGGCTGAATGGATAGGACCTGTTAGCTGCATCAATTCTTTGTTGATTTTGGCTTTTCGTGGGATTTGTTTGCAGTGAGAAACAAATTATCCACATGTTTGTCCATTAAAGACGTCCTTAATGAGGTGCTCGCACTGTGCTTCTGTGTGTTTTTGTAGGAGATTCAGGAAGTCCTCTTATCATGACTGTGTCCACCATCCAGCACAACGCGTCTGACCGTTTTATTCCTGTGATTAACAACTTTTTGTATCTGCGCTGTGGCTTCGCTTGTTTTACGGCGCTGTGTCGCACCCTCTGATCCAGGAGTCTAAACCTCTCTCTCTATTTTTTTTTTAATCTTCTGGTCCATTGTGTGACAATGGGGCCAGAGTGCAAGTCCGCCTTTCTTTTTTTTTTATATCTTGTGAGCAGTCTGTAGTTTTTGCAGAGTCACACCAGGAACCATGGTCACATTTTATGTGTCTGCAGGTTTTTACACATAGTCAAACCATGCAAATTATTGGGATCTATGATGATCCTGAGCTATTTTATAAACCGGTCTCGTAACAAACCCTCATCGCTCCGCCATCTGCCTCCATCTTGAATGAAGTGTCTGCTTCACACACACATTATATAAAGACACTATACCAACTTTGACAATAGTCCAATCACCTGTTTTATCACTGCTGTTGTGGGTTTGACATCCCTACATTATCAGATAAAGCTGCATTGGCACATTCTTTTAACCTATAAAGCTATTTTAGGGCCACTCCCTGACTATTTGGCTATTTGGGTAAAGCCTGCATTCATTCACAGGATTTTCTGTTGTTTTTTAAAGTCCCTTTGCGCTATTACAAATAGTGGGAGAACGGATTTTAGCTTCAGCAGTTAGACTTTATAACTCACTGTAGTCACTTTTCTCTGCACCTTAAGTGTGCATCAGCTATGTATGTGTACGTGTGTGTATGTGCGTATATATATGCAAATATGTAAATATGTATGTACGTGCATGTATGTATGTATATATGCTTTTCTTATGCATACTTTTTTCTTGCTATTTATTAGTATTTTTCTTCCATTCATATGTCCATAATGCATACTGTGTATGCGGATCAACAAATTCTATGAATTTTGTACATAGTGTTGTGTATTTTTATTTTTATAGCTTTTATTTCTTTAGCTTTTATTTTATTTTCTTTTTCTTTACTCTAACAAGGAAATTTCCCCGTTGTGGGATCAATAAAGTCATATCTTATCTAATCTAATCTAATATATAATTCCCAGTTTTGTTCTACTGTCCAGTGATGACGCGTCTGTGCGTATTTCAGCCTGTTTCATCTGTGGACTCCTCTCATTCCCTCCTCACATTCACATATGCGTTCAGGCCTCGGACGTCACTGTCTCCCCCACCTGAGGCGTCCAGTGCCCTCAGAGGTCCCTCAGGTGTGGCCTGATTTTCCTAGAAAGCATGAGGGGGGGGGGGGGTCATGTGGAACCTTGTCAACCCTAGTCCTGTGATGTGGCGTCATCCGTGCGGAGGCAGACGCCAGCGTGCGCTCTTTGTTCCGGCTGCGTCTCGTGATGGGTTCTGCAGTGTGCTGCGTGAGTGTCGGGCTGCGTCACCGCCCGACTGTAACGGCTCCACACTGCAGCGATGGAGGATAAAACCTGCCGCAGCTCGCATACATTTGCACCTTTTTCGTGCTCAAGAACTCGGAGAAAGAAAACACGCCATCTGACACATTTTAATCAAAAACAAGAGGACGCCTCCAACACTGCTTTGAGCGAGTCGCTCGTACGCACGTTGGGTAGAAACACTGGAGAACGTCTTCACTCCGCTTCAGACAACTTTCTGCTGCAGCTATTTTATCAAAGATACAGACTGTGACTCTGCCCAATAATGTGTTAGAAGATATATTAAAAGCACCACAACTTAGACACACACACACACACACACACACACCAGTAAATACAAATTCCCATTTTAATTTACTCAGGCACAGCGGGACGAGCTCATGGGGTCCTGCATCCGACACGGGTTTCATTTCCTGTCCAGAAGCAGCCTCTTTAAAAAAAAAAAGGCGGCGTTGCTACTGTACAAGCCGTTGCCGTGGCAACCGAAGCTTTCCTGAATCACGCAACAAGATGGATAAAAAAAAAAAACACACACACACAACAGGAGGATGCAAAAAAAAGCCACTTTGGAGAAATTCATCTGTAATCACAGCTGCGAGTCTTTTATTTGCCGCTCGTTATTTTCCGAGTGGGAGGACCGCTGTAACACTCGGGTGTGAAGGGGGTAATTAATCCCTATTTTCAGACGAATTCCCCCTCTTATTTCAGGCCTGTACTGTACTCCACCGCTCTCCATTTGCTTTATCGACCTTACGTAAGGGGGAAAAGGTCATAACTTATCTATTATTAAATGGCTCGGTCATGGCGTGTTACATTATTAATCGCCTCGGCGCAGCCTCTAAACATATACACAGCGTGACGCCGACCTGGCGTTTATGGGTTTAAGCAAAAGACAGAAATGTCTCCTGGTTTCAACCCAACGCTTGATTAGAAGATCTAGCGAAGAGAAAAGGGGGCTGTTTACGTCAGAATCCCTAATAATGTCCTCACAAATTCAGAATACTGCACTGGGGATCTGTCAGTCAGCGATGAAGAGGTTGCCTGTCTGCAGCAATTGTTGAAAGAAAAACACGATGCAACTCTTAATACAGAGTGGGGGGCAAAGGAAAGGGGAGGGCTGAGGAAATAGCCTTTTGTGCAGTTGATATGATTGTGTAACATCTGACCGAGCCACCTGAACTGTCAGCGTACCGTGGGGGGGGGGCGTAAAAAGCAGCGAAGAAGAAGAAGAAGAAGAAGAAGGAGGAGCAGAGACGCACTGTGAAAGCACCGCATGGGGCAGAGCAGCGCGAGCTCTGAGACACCCGCCCACCCATCCTGAATCAGCCGTTTCTGTGGCGACCGGAGCGAGGAGGGGGGGGGGGCGGATAGGGGGGTGGCGGCGGCAGGAGGGAGGAGGGAAAAAAAAGTGAAGACACAAACATTTGAAAAAACCCGGTGGGGGAAAGATGAAGGCAGCAAGACGGACGGACGGACGGAGATATTGAGGGATGGGTGATAAAGGGAAGAGGAAGGAGGGTCAACGGGGGGGGGGGGGGCGCTGACAGATTGACAGCGGAGGCAAACAACAGCGGCATCTGCCTGAGGGAAGGAAGAGGGGGGGGGGGGGTTCCACTCTCGATGGCAGCCCAGATCACAACCGTGGCCCTGAGGGGTTTAAAAAAAAAAGACGTCTTGACAGTAGCGACGTCTCAGTGGAAATCGTGTTTTCCCTCCGTCTCCGTCTCTCTTTCTTTCCATCGACGCGGGAAAGTTCAAAGGGGAGGCCGATTCAACAGGTTAGAAAACGCGGGGAGTGTTTTTTTTTTTGTGTGTGAAAAGCTGCCGTTACACACGGGGGGGACCACGGTCAAAAGTTTGGACACGCTTTCTCATTCCAAGCGAGTGGCAAGGCGTGTCCAAACTTTTGACTGGTGCCGTGCAGCACATCCCAGCGACAAGTGTCACACCACCAACATGAAGGGGGTCACGCAACGCTTGGTCTTAGCTGACATGATTAGAACTTTAAATCATTGATGCAAAATGTATTCATTGGATGCAACAAGGACACAACTTCATTCCTACAACCAGGTCCTGCTCATTAGACGTGTCTGTGATTCCATGTCTGCTTTGAAATCGTGCCAGTATCTTCGGAAAAACCACATTATGTAAGGGCTTAGACTTTAAGCAAATAACATCGTCACAATCTTTCTCCACTGTGATCGCGTCCCTGTCGCTGCTACAACAACAATTAGGGATTTGATGCAGTAGTTCTCTGGCGCAGTTGAGACTGAGGAAAAAAAAGGCTCTGGCTGAGCTCAAGAAAAACAGAGAAATCTCCCAATCTAAACAGCCGACAGCCACAAACACACGGGCTTCGGGGGGAAATGTGTGCACGGTTTAGCGTCTCTGGGATGCCACAGCCGTTTCTTTGCGTTTCCTTTTCTTTTTGCCCAAACAAGCCTGAGATAACTGCAGCGGAACCACGGCTGAAACACTCCCCACTCCACCCACTTTTTTCCCTTTTTTTTTCCAACATGGATTTACACATGACAAAACAAAAAAAAAAAATAATCAAGACGGGTTCACTCCCATCATCCCTTTCACACACATAGCTGCAAAACACACATGTAATAACATCCCCACCCCTCACTTCTACAAGCACGTACACACACACACACACACATAAAAACTAATGATAATACGTCTCATTTTCTCTTGGAAAACTTTCAGCAACCCACATTTCTTAAATCGTCACCAGAAAAATGTCACATGCATATGTATGTGTAGGAAATCTTTACCTCTAAAGAGCACATTGACATAACAGGACAATGATAAGTCGCCCAGCACCAGGCTGGTGTGTTTGTTCAGGAGGCTGCTGCCACTCACCTGTTTGTGCGGCTGATGGCAGCGTCCTGGTGTGTGAGGCTGGCGGGTTCACGGGGACCTGGGCGCGTACCGCTGGGCCGGCTGGTTCTGAACCGGCTGGCTCTGACAGGCTGGTTCTGTTCTGTTCTGTTCACTCCTCTTTCCCCTTGTAGTGTTTTCAGCAGCAGCAGCAGCAGCAGCTCTGCATCCGCCGCCTCCCTCCCTCGCTCTGGGAAGGCTGGGGGCTGCAGACTCTATGATCCAAGTCTTCCTCCCTCCCTCTCTCTCTCTCTCTCTCTTTTTCCCTCCCTCTCTCTCTCTCTCTCTCTCTTGCTTCAAGTCTGGCTACAGGCGAGGGTGAACAGGAAAACAGTGGGAAAGTGTGCATTGATTAAGTTGATGTGTATTTGCGCGTGCAGCAACGACCACCACGGCCAGCAGGCTTTACTCCCACCCCTCACCCACCCGTCACCCCCCTCCTCCCCTTTTTATTTCGCCACCGAACGCCCACCCGCCCCTCTCCTTGCCAGCCTGTTGAAAAAAAAAATGAGTCATCAGCGATGGTCCAATGGCGCGGCGGCACACGGCGTCTGATTAGAATAACAGGAGTATTTATGCACCGGCCGTGTCCAGGAGATGAGGCTGAAACGGAGAATTGTCTGGGAGGACTTGACACACTTTTCTGTGGATGGAGAGGAACAAGTGACAGAAGAAAATCACAATACGGTTCATTCAGGAAAAAAAAGACCCTCACAGCAACCCTTGACAATGGAGTATTGAGGAAGAAAACCTTTATTGGTTTTCAATTAGAGCTGCAACAATTCATCAATTACTTTAATCACCAACTATTGTGATAATCCAAGAAACCAAACAACTAATCAATTCAATAAGTAATAGATGAATCGACTTTCAGAATAGTTTTTTTTTTTTTTTAATGTCGATTGCTTTCTTATTTGTTTGCTTTCAATATGAGGTTTTGGAAATTGGCATTCTAATGACTCAAAATGATTGATCATTGATTAGTAGCAGGAAAACTAATGGATTAACTGACTAATCATTACAGCTCTGATGTGTTTGGACTGACCAGACTGGATTAACGTTGTGTTAAACACTTACAGACCCTGAACAATATTGATGGGTGTTTAATTTGAAGGCTTTTATATAATCTTGATTGACGGCCCGCCTGCTGAATAAATGGAGTATTTTCAAGGATCGCACTGGAAACCAGTTGTGAACCAGCACTTATGGCAGAGACGAGATTTAATTTGGTGATGGAATCAGATAAGAAACAAAATTCGATCTGGAAACGCTCATGATTTCAGCCAAAGCGTGCGAAAGGTGAGAAAACGCAGACGAGGTAAAAAAAAAAAAAAAAAAAAAAAAGGGGCCGACTGCGAGGTTGAAGAGATTAATAGCAGATCATCCGAGAGCGGAGCAACAAGAAAATGAGAAGAGCACGAGGAGGAGAAACAGAGCTTATTGGATGACTCAAAGCGACGCTGCGGTGCGGCTGTTAAACTCATTTCCTCTCCACCAATTTATGTTTCAGGCCGAAAATAGACTTTGTCATTGGATGCGAATAATAGAATATCCCGGTGATTTTTTTACAGCCATTTTTTTTTCCCATCCTCAAATTCCTATTACCTCCATAAAAATGATTGGGAGGTCAAATTAATTCATTTTGGTCTCAGCAGAGGTGTGTACTAGACATTAGTCAAACTGACTGTTCGTTTTTAAGAAAAGCTGCGTGTAACACAGAAGGCGTCGGGGGGAAAATGTTAAAGCTCCATTGTCAGATACAAAGTGGTGCAAAACAGTTCTGTTCATCCCTGTACGAAAAACAACGGCGCGTTTGTGAGACAGTGATAGATGGTGTGACAGCCACGCCAGCCTGTGTTTGACATTTACATGGCGGACTCTAAAATACCAACCAGGATGTGAAGGTATTACTCAACCCACTGGCCTGACTTGTATTAATGGACTGTTGTGATGTTTGACGTATAATTTAACTTTTTGAAAAAGTAATTTGCGTCGAGAGGGATTTCTGCAGCCGTCGCAGTCTCGTGTTTCTGGACTAGTTCGTACAACGTGTTGGAGCCGTTTGCTCCAGGACCTTCCTAAAAAAACACAATGGCCTGTGCAATATAGAGTATTCATATTTATACCTGTGCATAGCACATTTGTGCATTGCATATTTAGATAGGATGTTACATGTTGTACATAGATTCTTTTTTTTCTTATACTATATTGATTTTGTATAATTGTTAATTCTCTAATATAATCAAGCACATTGAGGCCCAGGCTTTTAATTGGTTGATCTGCCTTTATGTCGATGAAACAAACAAACAACAAATAACCATGTAAAAGCTGTGGTAATTATTTGTTTTTGATGTTTAAATCTTCGGAGATGCATAGAAATCAAACATGGTTTAATGAAATGCAGAATAAATGTCTGAAATTAGCTTCATTTTCATTGGAAAGTTAAGTCCAAAAATTTCGCCCCGCTTTTAATTGCAGCATCAATGCTTATAAATTAAAAATCAGAAGTAAATGCTTTCTGTTAATCAATTTGTATTAATAGAAAATATAATGATTAATTGATAAATTGAGATAAGTGGGACAACAAGAGGAGTGTTTAACTTTTAGTTTTTGGAGCTTTTATATATTTTTGTGGTACTTTGTTCGTCTAAATTAAATGCAAAGTTTATTTTTATTTTATCCCTTTCCTTTTTTCCCTGAAAGTAATAATACAATTGATAGTACAATGTTTTCTAAATTAGGCTACACAACTTTATTGGAATAAGGCACAAATTATTTGAGCAAAATTAACTAGCAGTAGGATGAAGAAAAACCGGATTTTATTCTATTTGAACCCATAAAATACACGGTTAATTTATTGAAAAAGTCAAGTCGCACTATGGTATGCATGCAGAACACTAACAACATCATCAGAGGGAAACTTTCTGGTTCAGACAGCTTACCATTCCAAAGTTTAATCATCCTTGAAAAAAAGGAAAAATCCTCCAATTCTGCTTAATCCTCCTCCTCTTCATCTCCCTGTAATCTCCTCGTCGCTCTACAGCCTCGAAATCACGCTCTGCTGCTGCCATGGCAACAACGATAGCTCGCGGGTGATTCGCCGTTAGCTACGTGTCACATGACCAGGCCCCGTAGCCTTGGCTTCATAAGTTTTGTGGTGTGTTTCTAACAAGTTTAACAGCGTCACCTGCATATTTTTTGCTTTCAATTAGACGTTTAAAAACGTTATGTTGTTAGGTTCTAATAATGGCCCAGGCCTGTATTGGAGACCAAATATTTAACCGATTGTGAGCATGACCAGCAAATGTTATGCAATATCGGCCTATATATATGTCATAAACATTAGTGAAAGCTTAGTATTTAACATGTTTTAGTGGTTTTTGTTGTCAAAATTGCAAAAAGAACAAGACTTTGTTAAATCATGTGATTTTTGATGTCAAATCGACATTGTTTGACATGTCTTTGTTATGTCAATTTGACATAAACCAAGGCAAAATAAGCTGTCAGAAACATGATTTAGCAGACCTTACTGTCAAACTTAAAAAAAACTATTGAGTTTAAGGCATCATAATGAAAAGCACAACATTTAGAAGACAATTATAAAGGTCCTGTGACAGCTATGTCAATGTAAAAAAATTTGACAGTCTGCTATTTAAGACCGGTTATTTTATCACATCAAACAATGTCAACTTTGCATCAAAAATGGCAAAAATTTCTAAAGGACACTATGTCATGTCAAGTAAAGTGTTAGGAAGAATTTTACAGTATTTCAGATTTTATTTTTGCACTGAAACATGGAGAAATTTCAGTCTATGATGTACCGTAAAGTGACAATTAACGGAATTCTGATTCTGATTCTGATTATAATAAGGAGTCCCAGATGTCAACTTCCACTCACACACACACACACACACACACACACACACACACACACACACACACACATATTGTGTTAACATGGCAGGCCCCATAATCATGTAATGTTGACCTTAAATATTGTAACAGCAGCGATCACAGCTGCTAATCATTGGTCTTCACATCTTATTAATGGAACATTAACTTCTAGAATGACCACCAGGACGCTCATTACATTGCCTGGAATATACTATACTACCATATACTAATATACTACACCAAAATTTGATTTAGTCGGTCGTTTTTGTGTGTTATCATGCTCTCTCCATGTATTTAAAATGAAACTGCAGTGGTGTGACCAATCAGCTCCTTGCATGATCTCGTGAACACATGTCACAGATAACATAGTTCATCCAGTCACCTGCCAAGTGTTTTTTTTTCCATGAATCCAAATTTCCAAACAGAAGACATCTCAGCTTGTTTATCTGGCTGCTTCATGTTACCAGTTTCCTCCAACCATCAAAGACGTGTATGTTGTGTATGTACGGCCCCTGACAAAAGAACTAGTGAAGAACTGGGGCAGGTCCCTGGGAGCCTCTGTGTTCACTATACAGGATCAATAAAGTCAGCCTTCAGCCTTTTTATTGGAGTCAAATGGAACGGGGGATTTTTTTTTTTTGGAGTCTTCAGGTGACACAGAACAATCATCTTGTCATTTTTTTTGTTGACATGTGCATGTGTAGATGATGTTGAAAGGATTTTTAGAGATGGCTGCGTGTCAGATGGATTTTAAAAAATGAAAAACTTCACTAAAAATAAGTATAACCCTGCTCAAACTAAAAATAAAAAAATATATGTCCTGATATCACATCTAAAATATTTGACTTTACAGAAGACAAATTAAATTGCGTTTCAGACCTAATTATTTTACATTGAGCCAACCTGGATCCTGAATGATTCTCTTCACACTTTAGTTATTGAACGTAATAACCTAAGACATTTAAACATTGAACCAACCCTAATGCTTTCACTTTTAACTTAAGTAGTGTTTTTGCACTGAGATCAGTTATTTAATTAATATTTAAGCAAACTATGTGTTGCACATTTTATTTGACTTCAAAACTGACTTGCATTTTCCATCTTATAGACTCTATTAAAAAAAAAGACACGTGGACAACAGATTACTTTATATATACGAACTATAGCCCTGTGCAACTAATGATTTTCATTTAATATTCATGGTCATAAAATTACTAGTAAATGCGAGCTAACCAGCTACTGCCTCATTTTAGCTAACCAGTTTAAATTGGCCTCTTTTATTTATTTTTTTTTTGCAATTATGATTTCACCCAGGACATAATGTGCATGCCCAATCACCATTCAATTTAAACTGAAAATACCTGCAGATAATGGAGAAAAAATAATAATAATAAATTAATAAAACTTGATGCCTCCAAATGCAAAAAGAATCCATTTATCCTGTTTTAAAGGGCAGGTTTTAGATTGAATGAACAACTGCACGTTCACTTTTTTCAGTGTTGTAAAGACAAAACAAATAAGGAGACTAAACAATATAAAAGGTGAGGGTGAGACACCACACGTGGGACTTCTCCCTCTCTCTGTCTCTCTCTGTGTTTTCCTGTCATGATTCCACCTGCAGAACTTCCTTCCTTATTCCCCAGAGGTCCTGCACATCTGATGCCAGCGGCGTGCGGATGTTAAATGCTCTGAGCAGGGGGGATCTCTGTGCTGCCAGACTCCATTCACTTACCCAGGAAATGTCTTTGCTCGGGGGGACTGGGAGTAATACACATGGGGATGGGGGGGATATCTCCGGCATCAGCGTGCCCTGTCAGGGGATGACAGACCCCGACCCTGAAGGCTTTACTTTTAAAGGGATGGAACCGGGGTCCGGAAATAACTTTTTGACTCACCTTTCAAGGGAACTGATGTTTTTTTTAACACTTTATTACAGTTTAATGTAGCGCTGCAATGTTAAATAGAACTTTTCCCCCACATCATTTTGCATTGTTTAGCTGCACTGTATAGGGACAGACATGACTAATTTCCCCCGAGCCATCTTTCCAAATATTTTATTACATGACTAGTTTTAGTACAAACATTTACTTGCAAGTGTAGAGTCGCCTTATCATAACACGGCAGCGAGGACGCGTACCAGCTGATCTTTTTACCGACTCCCATACACTAAACAATAAGTCAGACATGCCTAGCTGATCCCTGAACGTGTCTGTAGTAACAGTCCAACACATACCTCGTATGCCACCGCTGGAATTTCTCAACTTCTCCATGTTTTTCTGCAGATTCAAAGCCGCTAGGCCAGGCTATATTTAGCACATTTGTTTAAACCCATTGGTATTCATTGCATCTGTAAAATACCTGGGATTCAGATCTCTCTCTCTCTCTATCTGGTCCCCTTAGGCAGGTGAAGTTCATTATATTTCTGAGAAAATGAGTTTCACATAGTTCGCTTTTGCAGTCTGGTCTGGAAAGCAATTTTACTGTAGCCGAGTCTGAGGGCGCCTGTACTTGATATATAAAATTTATTTAAAAAAAAAAACTAAAATGCACTCAAGGGTGCAGACTGGTGGTGTAGGACTTTACCACCAGGTGGCGACAAACATTAACCGCAGTTTACCGCAATGTTACCAAAGTGATCTATAAAAAAGAATTTCTCCCGGATTATTACTAAAATTTACTAAAAATCTGTTTATGGTACCATTCCAAACATTTGCTGAAAATTTTATGAAAATCCAGCCCAAACTTTTTGAGATATTTTCATGACCAAAAAGACAGAGAACACTTCCTGTCTTTTCCCTTTCACAATGAAACTCCTCACATCCTGTATACTGAACCTTACCTGACACAACTCTACTAAGAGCTTACATTACTACTCTATACAATAATAGCCAAGTTTCAATTATTCGCCTGGTCCCCTTAAAATAAATCTAAATAAACACTATTCTAATTCAATTTTTGACATTTCCCTTCTTTGCCTTGGTCCTGGCCACATTATTATCTCGGGTAATAATTCTCAATTGTCATGGCCTCGGTGCAGCTAAAAAATAATAACGTACAACATGAAATTTAAACTTTTTGTTGTAAAATATGCAGCGAAGCAGCCGCAAGACGTTCTTTCTTTTGAAAAATATTATAAAGTTATACGGTAGTCGTACTGGTTTCCATCCATCCATCCATCCATTGTCTTCCGCTTATCCGAGGCCGGGTCGCGGGGGCAGCAGTCTAAGCAGGGACTCCCAGACTTCCCTCACCCCGGACACGTCCTCCAGCTCCTCCGGTGGGACCCCAAGGCGTTCCCAGGCCAGCCGAGAGACATAGTCCCTCCAGCGTGTCCTGGGTCTTCCCCGGGGCCTCCTCCCGTACTCGTACTGGTTTCATAAAAGGATTTTAGTAAATGACCATATTTGTCATGTTTTTTCTGAGGCACCTGATTTATTATTTGAGACCTGATCTCAAATAAACACCTGATCTGTTAAGTGATTGAAACAAATAAACACCCCTGCTATTAGTATTTGGTAATTTATGGTCAGAATTTTCCAAATTGTTGTGTGTCCACTCTAACACAATGCATGCACACTGAATATCATGCATGTGTATTGAGTTCAGTCACACGCTGCTGCAGTTCTTATAGTTCAGCTCCAAACTGAGGAAATGATTTCAATCAGGAGAGACAAGTGGAATTAATAATGATATTTATTGTGATTAAAGTCAGATTTGGGACTGAACCTTGACCAGTTGCAAGATAAACCCCCCCCGGCGGAATCCTAACACCAGAGACCGATAGTTGATGATGAGGCTGAGACGACCTGATGAAAGCGTGGAGCCGGCGATGGGAGGTGGAGCGGAGCGTGAAGCAGAACCACGACGCACCAGAGCGAAGAGAAAGAGAGAGAGAGCGAGGGAGGGAGGGAGGGGCTTGGTGTGAAATTGACAACGCAGCAAAACGACGCCGAAGATACGTAAACACGCGTGAGAGAATAGAATAAAATATAAGCCTCGGCGTGCAAAACATCCTCCTGACTGAACCTCTGCTGAGCTCCGTTGAACTTTAATAGAGCGCTGACCCGTTGTTCCAGGTGAGCGGCGTCCGCCAGGTGAAGAGGTCAATGGCGGAGGGAGATAATGAGGGTGACAGTGATGTGTTAGCTCTATTAGGGACTGTGTCGGCCTGCCTACCATTTGATTTCATTACGCAACCGGTTCTACGGCGAGATAGCCGGGACCCATCGCTCACTGCCACGCCTGACAACACAGACGCTGAGAGGCCGACTAACGAAACACACAATACGAAATCGAAACAAACTGAAGGTTTGACATGATCTTCTGGCTAAAACGTGAATCTAGATAAAAGTTTAAGGAGTGCTTGAATGGTAAATGTGGAATGGAATTCAATTTTCTCCAGCATGTGTGTGTTAGTTCTGTTTGAATGTGTTCTATAATGTGTTCTAGTTGTGTTTCCCCTCCAGAGCAGCAGGTGGCGACGCTAAAGCCAACAACCTGTAATATGCAAAAAAGAAGAAGCACCTTATAGGTCTGTTTGTAATGTGGCTGCATTTACTGACCTACGATGACCCTGGTAAGTCATTTGTTGAGAAAAGTTTGGCTTGCAAACAGTTCAGCAACATGGTGATTCCTGCACTAAATGCAAAGACATGATAGGGACATAAGTCTAGTGCTGATAGAGCCTATGCTGCTTTGTTAAAGCGAACTTTGTTTGACAAAATGAATGAAACACATATTGTAATCTAAATGTCTCCTCTCTTGCAGGCAAAATCTACTTTTAATCTCATAATAAAATAAAATCAGTTTTAAGCTTAAATGTAATTGATTTTCCCAACGATCATTCATATACACCTTTGTACAATGCAGGGTGGTTTTGCAGGTTTAATAATAATAATAAGTGCTTATATGTAAGACATATACAAAGACACAGCTTTGTTGTGCTCTTCGTGCTCCATCTTTTAACACTCTCTTGTTGCTGCTGATGTAAAGAGGTAAAAAATCCCAGAAATGGCTCCATTGCCACTATTTAAAATAGGTATAGCGCCACCTATCCTACTAGGGTATAATTTAGTTTTCTCTCTGGCATAGACACTTGGACATTCACAGTTCCGAGCATCCAAACCGAGCCGTGCACGTACTGACTGTCAGTCAAGTGAAGTGCTGCAATTATGAAAAACATCTGCTGCAGGCCCACGGGCGACACGTATTCTCACCGAGCAAGAAAACAGGACGAGGAGAAATGACACAGTTTATTAGCTGTAACACTCGTGTTTATATGATAAAAAAAAAAAATGGCGACTGAATCCTTGTCTGAAAGCACGGAGCTGAGGCCAGATACAATTCACACTCAATGTTTGTGCGCAGGAGCTGTAAAAATAAACAAAAAAAACAGAACATATGCAAAAGCAAACATGAGAAATACTTATTTCCTCTGGGTGAAAGCCCATTTTCACGATTGAAGTGCCTGAGACGCGCGGCGTGCTCGGTTTTTGCGAGGCTGAGCTTTTTATAGATGACCTTCTCCATCCAAACAAAACATCAACATTTCCTGCTAGTGCTATTTCATGCCACCGTAGTGTGAATATTTACAAGGCGGGATGGTGATGGAGTGATTAGGTCCCCGTGTCCCTTTTCCAATTAACATTCCTGCTTTTAGCTGACATAGGTCTGTGTTTTTTGTTTTTTTTCTTTTCCTCCCCTGGAAATATCCAGACCCCATCACTGAAATCTAATAAAGCGATTACAAAGCTGCACTATTTGACACCCAGTTAAAAGATTATTTCTCCTCGTCGCATGTTCTTTGATTCAAATGCATTTTATTACATGAGGTCCATGCAAATCCATAGATTAAGATGCTTTGGCTATAAATTGACTAACTAAGACAAAGCGTTTCATAAATTATTCATTACTGCGATTATAAATGTTCCCTTTTGGTTTTCCATTTGAGGCCATTGAGGATCCGTCTCACTGAACCGAGGCGTCTAAGGAGTTAACACTTGGTCATAACTACTCATGATTAAGACCACTAAGAGCTTTTCAGGAGATGAGCCATTGATTCCCTAGCGGCTCACTGCACAACTGCACAAGCACAATACGGGAGGAGGAGAGTCACGCAGCAACCATAATCCACTTTCATGGACCAGAAAAAGCATTTGGATCACGACATACAATTCAAAAGGGAGATTTAGATAGAATTAGATGGCTGTGTGTGTGCTAAAAGCCCGGGATGCACCATGCATCAAGACAAGTAAAATCATTGCTAACATGCATATGGACAAGAAAAGCCCTGCTGGAAACATGCTATCTGCTCCTCACTCTCTAAACACCCCCCCCCCCCTCTGTTCCCATGTCTTTCAACCATTTCAGTCTATTTATATCCATTCCCATCCATGTCTACCTGTTCCTTCTAAAGCACACGACTGATAAACAGTGGAGAGACTCCACGTTATAGAAGATGTCACCTCGCACACATCTGTATCCATTATCAATCTCTATTACAACGCCCTGCTTACTGAACTGTCGTCTTTGTCTCAATTGAAAGAAAAAGGCAAAACGCATGCACATGCATGCACGTCAGAAAAATACTCCCCACCGATTAAAAAGAATGAGATTCAGGACAAAAACAATCAGCCTCGCTTTGAAATCACAGTTGTGTTTTGGCATTTTCATTGAAGCAAAAGTGAAACCTTTATGTGCTGATGTCTCATTCAGGGGGGGATTATGAAATGAATTGCAGAAGGAATAATAGACAAGGTCTCCAGCTGCTTTGTTGCAATCTGAATATTCACTATAACTGCAGCTATTTGTTCTTTTCCTTGATATCAGACAATAGGCAAATGGCGAAGAACAAACCGTACAATGTTAAAAAAAAAAACACCTCATAATCGAAGGTATTATTTTCGTTGCCATCATACAGTGTAGAGCCTGTGTGAGTTAGTCCCTTTGCATTTAGCAGCAGCACATCAGCGGTGTGGGGTGCTGAGGATCGGCCTTCTGGATCTGCCACATCCACTCTGGCTGGAGGTAATTAGATAAGACACTTAATGACAACACGTTGAATAGATGAGATGGGTACCACATGGGAGCCGCGTGGCGCCCGCCCCGTAATGCTGCCTCGACGCCACGGCTACAAGACACGAAACAAAGGGCCATTAAAATGTGGCCCGGGCTGTACGCTCTCACCCCACATGTGCAGCAGTATGGCAAATTAAAGCAAAAGAGACGAAATCCCGGAAACCTGAAACTGTTAATGTGATGCACAAATTAACCCAAGAAACCTGCAAAACCACATTAACATAACAATGAACCTCAGACAGATGCAGAATAACTGAAAAGTGCAGTAATAGTTGAAAGCGAAAACAGCGACAGTGTGCAGCTCTATGATTAGCACTATATGAAGAGACATAGTTTTACATATAGTGACCTAAGTCTAGTGCTGATAAAGCCTATGTTTCTTCATTAAGGAAAACTTAGTTTGACAAATAAATTAAACACATATTGTAACATCTAGTCTCTTGCAGCCATAATCTCAGAGACTGTAAGAAAATTCAGTTTTAAGATGAAGACGATCTTCCCAACGACATCGTCGTACATATACGACAATGCGTGATTTCATGCTCCACCACAGTAGAGACAGGACAAGAGGTTTTTCCTTGTGGTCGTAACCTGGAAGTGGTATATATGATGGTATTTTGAGTTGAAATTGAATATTATTAATTAGCGCAGCATGTAAGATATGTGCATGTGCACTTTATTAAGAGTCATAATTTCAGACATAGTGACCTAAGTCTAGTGCTGATGAGATAAGATAAGAGATAAGATAAGATAAGATAAAACTTTATTGATCCCACAACGGGGAAATTTGTGTGTTACTGCAGCGTTACAGATAAAGAGAAGAAAATAAAGCTGAAGATAAAAAAACTATAAAGAAATAAAAATAAAAAAACACACAACACAATGTACAAATTCGCAGAATTTGTTGATGATCTGCATACACAGTATGCATTATCGACATAGAATGGAGAAAAACGCTAATAAATAGTAAGAAAAAAGTAAGAAAAAAAGTATGCATAAGCAAGGCATATATACGTACATACATGCACGTACATACCTACATACATACACATACACACATATTTGCATATATATATATGGACATACATATCCACGCACATACCCACATGTACACATACATAGCTAATGCACACTTAAGGTGCAGGGTGTGTGTGAAGAGAAAAACCAGTGAAACAGTGACAGAGTGACTACAGTGAGGGTTATTTGTATGTGTTGTTATAAAGTCTTATTGCTGTCGGGATGAATGATCTGCGAAAGCGCTCCTTCTTGCAGCGAGGGTGTTTGAGTCTCTGGCTGAAGGAGCTGCTCAGCGCACCCACTACCCCATGCAGAGGGTGATGGGGGTTGTCCATGATGGATGTCAGCTTTGCCAACATCCTCCTCTCTCCCACCACCACCACCGACTCCAGAGGACATCCCAGTAGTAGTTCCTTCTGTCCCCGTCTGAGCATCCACCCCCCAGCGGACTACTGCGTAGAACAGGGCAGATGCTACGACGGAGTCGTAGAAGGTCTTTAACAGGGTCCTGCACACACCAAAGGACCTTAGTCTCCTCAGCAGGTGAAGTCGACTCTGGCCCTTCTTGTACAGGACATTAATGTTAGTGGTCCAGTCCAGTTTATTGTTCAGGTGAACACCCAGGTATTTGTAAGAGACCACTGTCTCAATGTATTTTCCCTGGATGCTCACCGGTGTGGTGGGGGGGGGGGACTTCCTCCTGAAGTCCACAACCGTCTCCTTTGTTTTGCTGGCGTTGATTTGGAGAGCGTTGATCACCAGCTGACAAAGTCGTTGATGACCCCCCTGTACTCCTGGTCGTTCCCATCTGATACACACCTGATGATGGCCGTATCATCTGAGAACTTCTGTAGGTGGCAGTTGTCTGAGTTGTAGGTGGTGTCTGAGGTGTACAGACTAAACAGAAAAGGTGAGAGCACTGTACCCTGTGGCAACCCCGTGCTGCAGACTACCACCTCAGACACACAGTCATGAAGCCTGACATACTGTGGTCTGTTGGTGAGGTAGTCGATGGAATATATATATATATATATATATATATATATATATATATATATATATATATATATATGTATATATATATCATAAATTACCAAATAATAGTCAGAGTGTTTGTTTTAACCACTTATCAGGTAAGGTGTTTATTTGTGACCAGGAAATTAATTCCTTTCTGACAAAAATCTTGCTGGTAATTTTCTCGTATCGAACCAGTATGTCTACTATGCATAACTTACATTTTTCAACAGTAAGAATACACTGCTGTAGTTAAAACTACATCTACTACAACTACTATCTACTATCTTGTTAACATCCGTGCTAACATCCGTGCTAACTTGTAAGCATCCGTGCTAACATCCGTGCTAACCTGTTAGCATCCGTGCTAACATCCGTGCTAACCTGTTAGCATCTGTGCTAACGTGTTAGCATCCGTGCTAACTTCCGTGCTAACCTGTTAGCATCCGTGCTAACCTTTTAGCATCCGTGCTAAAATCCGTGCTAACTTGTTAGCATCCGTGCTAAAATCCATGCTAACATGTTAGCATCCGTGCTAACTTCCGTGCTAACCTGTGAGCATCCGTGCTAAAATCTGTGCTAACAACATATATATATATATATATATATATATATATATATATATATATATACCATAAATTACCAAATAATAGTCAGTGTGTTTGTTTTAACCACTTATCAGGTAAGGTGTTTATTTGTGACCAGGAAATTCCTTTCTGACAAAAATCTTGCTGGTAATTTTCTCGTATCGAACCAGTATGTCTACTATGCATAACTTACATTTTTCAACAGTAAGAATACACTGCTGTAGTTAAAACTCTCATAGCTGCTCCAGAGTTTCCCTTGGTACATTTTACAGTTGTGCTTTTTATTTTTTTCTGACTGCACCAGACCCATGGTGAATGATAATTATTCAATATTACCAGAGAGGATGTTGTTTAACGTATGACAGTGATTTTTTTCATCGAAAAGGTTGACTAAGTTAAAAATAAAAAAGTATACTATCCAACTCAAAATAGAATTCACAGACTTGCAAAACTGAATCAAATAAGAATGGGAATGATATCAATATTCTATAGTGTGTAAATCCGTGCTAACTTGTTAGAATCCGTGCTAACCTGTTAGCATCTGTGCTAACATCCGTGCTAACCTGTTAGCATCCGTGCAAACATCCGTGCTAACTTGTTAGCATCCGCGCTAACATCCGTGCTAACCTGTGAGCATCCGTGCTAACCTGTTAACATCCGTGCTAACTTGTTAGCATCCGTGCTAACATCCGTGCTAACCTGTTAGCATCCGTGCTAACCTGTTAGCATCCGTGCTAACTTGTTAGCTTCCGTGCTAACATCCGTGCTAACCTGTTAGCATCCGTGCTAAAATCCTTGCTAACTTGTTAGCATCCGTGCTAACATCCGTGCTAACCTGTTAGCATCCGTGCTAAAATCCGTGCTAACCTGTTAGCATCCGTGTTAACGTGTTAGCATCTGTGCTAAAATCCGCGCTAACTTGTTAGCATCCGTGCTAACGTGTTAGCATCCGTGCTAAAATCCGTGCTAACTTGTTAGCATCCGTGCTAACTTGTTAGCATCCTTGCTAAAATCCGTGCTAACTTGTTAGCATCCGTGCTAACATCCATGCTAACTTGTTAGCATCCGTGCTAACTTGTTAGCATCTGTGCTAAAATCCGTGCTAACAACATATTTATACCATAAATTACCAAATAATAGTCAGCGTGTTTGTTTTAACCACTTATCAGGTAAGGTGTTTATTTGTGACCAAGAAATTCCTTTCTGACAAAAATCTTGCTGGTAATTTTCTCGTATCGAACCAGTATGTCTACTATGCATAACTTACATTTTTCAACAGTAAGAATACACTGCGGTACATTTTACAGTTGTGCTTTTTATTTTTTTCTGACTGCACCAGACCCGTGGTGAATGATAATTATTCAATATTACCAGAGAGGATATTGTTTAACGTATGACAGTGATTTTTTTCATCGAAAAGGTTGACTAAGTTAAAAATAAAAAAGTATACTATCCAACTCAAAATAGAATTCACAGACTTGCAAAACTGAATCAAATAAGAATGGGAATGATACCAATATTCTATAGTGTGTAAATCCGTGCTAACTTGTTAGAATCCGTGCTAACCTGTTAGCATCCGTGCTAACATCCGTGCTAACCTGTTAGCATCCGTGCAAACATCCGTGCTAACTTGTTAGCATCCGCGCTAACATCCGTGCTAACCTGTTAGCATCCGTGCTAACCCGTTAACATCCGTGCTAACCTGTTAGCATCCGTGCTAACTTGTTAGCATCCGTGCTAACATCCGTGCTAACCTGTTAGCATCCGTGCTAACCTGTTAGCATCCGTGCTAACTTGTTAGCTTCCGTGCTAACATCCGTGCTAACCTGTTAGCATCCGTGCTAAAATCCTTGCTAACTTGTTAGCATCCGTGCTAACATCCGTGCTAACTTTTTAGCATCCGTGCTAACATCCGTGCTTACCTGTTAGCATCTGTGCTAAAATCCGTGCTCACAACATATTTATACCATAAATTACCAAATAATAGTCAGCGTGTTTGTTTTAACCACTTATCAGGTAAGGTGTTTATTTGTGACCAGGAAATTCCTTTCTGACAAAAATCTTGCTGGTAATTTTCTCGTATCGAACCAGTATGTCTACTATGCATAACTTACATTTTTCAACAGTAAGAATACACTGCTGTAGTTAAAACTCTAATAGCTGCTCCAGAGTTTCCCTTGGTACATTTTACAGTTGTGCTTTTTATTTTTTTTACTGCACCAGACCCGTGGTGAATGATAATTATTCAATATTACCAGAGAGGATGTTGTTTAACGTATGACAGTGATTTTTTTCATCATAAAGGTTGACTAAGTTAACAATAAAAAAGTATACTATCCTACTCAAAATAGAATTCACAGACTTGCAAAACTGAATCAAATAAGAATGGGAATGATATCAATATTCTATAAAGTGTGTAAATCCGTGCTAACCTGTTAGCATCCGTGCTAACCTGTTAGCATCCGTACTAACTTGTTAGCTTCCGTGATAACATCCGTGCTAACCTGGTAGCATCCGTGCTAACTTGTTAGCATCCGTGCTAAAATCCGTGCTAACTTGTTAGCATCCGTGCTAACCTGTTAGCATCCGTGCTAACCTGTTAGCGTCTGTGCTAACCTGTTAGCATCTGTGCTAACTTGTTAGCGTCCGTGCTAACTTGTTAGCATCCGTGCTAACATCCGTGCTAACTTGTTAGCATCCGTGCTAACGTGTTAGCATCCGTGCTAAAATCTGTGCTAACTTGTTAGCATCCGTGCTAACTTGTTAGCATCCTTGCTAAAATCCGTGCTAACTTGTTAGCATCCGTGCTAACATCCATGCTAACTTGTTAGCATCCGTGCTAACTTGTTAGCATCTGTGCTAAAATCCGTGCTAACAACATATTTATACCATAAATTACCAAATAATAGTCAGCGTGTTTGTTTTAACCACTTATCAGGTAAGGTGTTTATTTGTGACCAGGAAATTAATTCCTTTCTGACAAAAATCTTGCTGGTAATTTTCTCGTATCGAACCAGTATGTCTACTATGCATAACTTACATTTTTCAACAGTAAGAATACACTGCTGTAGTTAAAACTACATCTACTACAACTACTATCTACTATCTTGTTAACATCCGTGCTAACATCCGTGCTAACTTGTAAGCATCCGTGCTAACATCCGTGCTAACCTGTTAGCATCTGTGCTAACGTGTTAGCATCCGTGCTAACTTCCGTGCTAACCTGTTAGCATCCGTGCTAACCTTTTAGCATCCGTGCTAAAATCCGTGCTAACTTGTTAGCATCCGTGCTAAAATCCATGCTAACATGTTAGCATCCGTGCTAACTTCCGTGCTAACCTGTGAGCATCCGTGCTAAAATCTGTGCTAACAACATATATATATATATATATGTATATATATATATATATATATATATATATATATATATATATATATACCATAAATTACCAAATAATAGTCCCCGAACCGCCACCTTAACGTGGTGGAGGGGTTTGAGCACCCGAATGATCCTGGGAGCTATGTTGTCGGGGGCTCTATGCCCCTGGTAGGGTCACCCATGGCAAACAGGTCCTGGGAGACGGGTCTGACTAAGAGCGGTTCAGAAGCCCCACATGTTGAAGAAGACAACAACAAGGCCAGTTACGTCGCCCGGACTGGCGTCACCGGGGCCCCACCCTGGAGCTAGGCCTGGGGTGGGTGCTCGGCAGCGAGCGCCTGGTGGCCGGGCCTTTTCCCACGGGGCCCGGTCGGGCCCAGCCCGAAGAAACGACGTGGGGCCGTCCTCCCGTGGACCCACCACCTGCGGGAGGAGCCATGGGGGGCGGGTGCGGAGAGATTCGGGTGGCAGTCGAAGGCGGGGACCTCGGCGACCGGATCTCCGGACATGGAGACTAGCTCTGGGGACATGGAATGTCACCTCGCTGGGGGGGAAGGAGCCTGAGCTTGTGCGGGAGGTGGAGCGTTACCGGCTAGATATAGTCGGCCTCACCTCCACGCACAGCTTGGGCTCTGGAACCCATCTTCTTGAGAGGGGTTGGACTCTCTATTTCTCTGGCGTTGCCCGCGGGGAGCGGCGGCGAGCTGGTGTGGGCTTGCTCGTTGCCCCACAGCTCAGCCGCTGCGTGTTGGGGTTCACTCCGGTGAACGAGGGGGTCGCGTCCCTGCGCCTTCGGGTCGGGGACAGGTCTCTCACTGTTGTGTCGGCCTACGGGCCAAACAGCAGTGCAGAGTACCCGGCCTTCTTGGAGTCCCTAGGAGGGGTACTAGATAGTGCGCCATCCGGGGACTCCGTTGTTCTCCTGGGGGATTTCAACGCCCATGTGGGTAACGACAGTGACACTTGGAGGGGCGTGATTGGGAGGAACGGCCTCCCCGATCTGAACCCGAGCGGTGTTTTGTTATTGGACTTCTGTGGTAGTCACAGCTTGTCCATAACGAACACCATGTTCGAGCACAAGGGTGTCCATCGGTGCACATGGCACCAGGACACTCTAGGCCGGAGGTCGATGATCGACTTTGTCATCGTGTCATCTGACCTCCGACCGCGTGTCTTGGACACTCGGGTGAAGAGAGGGGCTGAGCTGTCAACTGATCACCACCTGGTGGTGAGTTGGATCCGCTGGCGGAGGAGGAAGCCGGACGGACCTGGCAGGCCCAAGCGTATTGTGAGGGTCTGCTGGGAACGTCTGGCGGAGCCCTCTGTCAGGGGGGTCTTCAACTCCCACCTCCGGGAGAGTTTCTCCCTGATCCCGGGGGAGGTTGGAGACATGGACTCCGAGTGGGCCATGTTCTCCACCTCTATTGTTGATGCGGCTGCTCGTAGCTGTGGTCGTAAGGTCCGTGGTGCTTGTCGCGGCGGCAATCCCCGAACCCGGTGGTGGACACCGGAAGTAAGGGATGCCGTCAAGCTGAAGAAGGAGTCCTATCGAGCCTTGTTGGCTCGTGGGACTCCTGAGGCAGCTGATGAGTACCGGCGGGCCAAGCGTGCCGCGGCTCGGGCGGTCGCAGAGGCAAAAACTCGGGTTTGGGAGGAGTTCGGGGAGGCCATGGAGGAGGACTATCGGACGGCCTCAAGGAGATTCTGGCAAACCGTCCGGCGCCTCAGGAGGGGAAAGCAGTGCTTCACCAACACTGTTTACAGTGCGGGTGGAGAGCTGCTGACCTCGACTGGGGATGTTGTCGGGCGGTGGAAGGAGTACTTTGAGGATCTCCTCAATCCCACTGTCACGTCCTCCGAGGAGGAAGCAGAGACTGGGGACCCAGGGGCGGACTCGTCCATCACCCTGGCTGAAGTCACTGAGGTGGTTGGCAAGCTCCTCGGTGGCAAGGCTCCGGGGGTGGATGAGATCCGTCCTGAGTACCTCAAGTCTCTGGATGTTGTGGGACTGTCTTGGCTGACACGTCTCTGCAACATCGCGTGGCGGTCGGGGACAGTACCTGTGGAGTGGCAGACCGGGGTGGTGGTCCCTCTGTATAAGAAGGGGGACCGGAGGGTGTGTTCCAATCACAGGGGAATCACACTCCTCAGCCTTCCCGGTAAGGTCTATTCCAGGGTGCTGGAGAGGAGAATCCGACCGATAGTCGAACCTCGGATTCAGGAGGAGCAGTGTGGTTTTCGTCCCGGTCGTGGAACACTGGACCAGCTCTATACTCTCCATCGGGTCCTCGAGGGCTCATGGGAGTATGCCCAACCAGTCCACATGTGTTTTGTGGATCTGGAGAAGGCATTCGACCGTGTACCTCGTGGTGTCCTTTGGGGGGTGCTCTGGGAGTATGGGGTCCGGGGCTCTTTGCTAAGGGCTGTCCGGTCCCTGTATGACCGGAGCAGGAGCTGTGTTCGCATTGCCGGCAGTAAGTCAGACCTGTTCCCAGTGCATGTTGGACTCCGCCAGGGCTGCCCTTTGTCACCGGTTCTGTTCATTATATTTATGGACAGAATTTCTAGGCGCAGCCAGGGGCCGGAGGGGGCCTGGTTTGGGAACCACAGGATTTCATCTCTGCTGTTTGCAGATGATGTTGTCCTGATGGCTTCTTCGAGCCAGGACCTGCAGCAGGCACTGGGGCGGTTTGCAGCCGAGTGTGAAGCGGCTGGGATGAGAATCAGCTCCTCCAAATCCGAGGCCATGGTTCTCGACCGGAAAAAGGTGGTTTGCTCTCTCCGGGTGGGTGGTGAGTCTCTGCCCCAAGTGGAGGAGTTCAAGTATCTCGGGGTCTTGTTCACGAGTGAGGGAAGGATGGAGCGTGAGATTGACAGGCGGATCGGTGCAGCGTCTGCAGTGATGCGGTCGCTGTATCGGTCCGTTGTGGTGAAGAAGGAGCTGAGCCGGAAGGCGAAGCTCTCGATTTACCGGTCAATCTACGTTCCTACCCTCACCTATGGTCATGAGCTTTGGGTAATGACCGAAAGGACAAGATCGCGTATACAAGTGGCTGAAATGGGCTTCCTCCGCAGAGTGGCCGGGCGCACCCTTAGGGATAGGGTGAGGAGCTCGGTCACACGGGAGGAGCTCGGAGTAGAGCCGCTGCTCCTACACATTGAGAGGAACCAGCTGAGGTGGCTCGGGCATCTGCTCAGGATGCCTCCTGGACGCCTCCCTAGGGAGGTGTTCTGGGCATGTCCCACCGGGAGGAGGCCCCGTGGAAGACCCAGGACACGCTGGAGGGACTATGTCTCTCGGCTGGCCTGGGAACGCCTTGGGGTCCCACCGGAGGAGCTGGAGGACGTGTCCGGGGTGAGGGAAGTCTGGGAGTCCCTGCTTAGACTGCTGCCCCCGCGACCCGGCCCCGGATAAAGCGGAAGACAATGGATGGATGGATAGTCAGTGTGTTTGTTTTAACCACTTATCAGGTAAGGTGTTTATTTGTGACCAGGAAATTCCTTTCTGACAAAAATCTTGCTGGTAATTTTCTCGTATCGAACCAGTATGTCTACTATGCATAACTTACATTTTTCAACAGTAAGAATACACTGCTGTAGTTAAAACTCTCATAGCTGCTCCAGAGTTTCCCTTGGTACATTTTACAGTTGTGCTTTTTATTTTTTTCTGACTGCACCAGACCCATGGTGAATGATAATTATTCAATATTACCAGAGAGGATGTTGTTTAACGTATGACAGTGATTTTTTTCATCGAAAAGGTTGACTAAGTTAAAAATAAAAAAGTATACTATCCAACTCAAAATAGAATTCACAGACTTGCAAAACTGAATCAAATAAGAATGGGAATGATATCAATATTCTATAGTGTGTAAATCCGTGCTAACTTGTTAGAATCCGTGCTAACCTGTTAGCATCTGTGCTAACATCCGTGCTAACCTGTTAGCATCCGTGCAAACATCCGTGCTAACTTGTTAGCATCCGCGCTAACATCCGTGCTAACCTGTGAGCATCCGTGCTAACCTGTTAACATCCGTGCTAACTTGTTAGCATCCGTGCTAACATCCGTGCTAACCTGTTAGCATCCGTGCTAACCTGTTAGCATCCGTGCTAACTTGTTAGCTTCCGTGCTAACATCCGTGCTAACCTGTTAGCATCCGTGCTAAAATCCTTGCTAACTTGTTAGCATCCGTGCTAACATCCGTGCTAACCTGTTAGCATCCGTGCTAAAATCCGTGCTAACCTGTTAGCATCCGTGTTAACGTGTTAGCATCTGTGCTAAAATCCGCGCTAACTTGTTAGCATCCGTGCTAACATCCGTGCTAACTTGTTAGCATCCGTGCTAACGTGTTAGCATCCGTGCTAAAATCCGTGCTAACTTGTTAGCATCCGTGCTAACTTGTTAGCATCCTTGCTAAAATCCGTGCTAACTTGTTAGCATCCGTGCTAACATCCATGCTAACTTGTTAGCATCCGTGCTAACTTGTTAGCATCTGTGCTAAAATCCGTGCTAACAACATATTTATACCATAAATTACCAAATAATAGTCAGCGTGTTTGTTTTAACCACTTATCAGGTAAGGTGTTTATTTGTGACCAAGAAATTCCTTTCTGACAAAAATCTTGCTGGTAATTTTCTCGTATCGAACCAGTATGTCTACTATGCATAACTTACATTTTTCAACAGTAAGAATACACTGCGGTACATTTTACAGTTGTGCTTTTTATTTTTTTCTGACTGCACCAGACCCGTGGTGAATGATAATTATTCAATATTACCAGAGAGGATATTGTTTAACGTATGACAGTGATTTTTTTCATCGAAAAGGTTGACTAAGTTAAAAATAAAAAAGTATACTATCCAACTCAAAATAGAATTCACAGACTTGCAAAACTGAATCAAATAAGAATGGGAATGATACCAATATTCTATAGTGTGTAAATCCGTGCTAACTTGTTAGAATCCGTGCTAACCTGTTAGCATCCGTGCTAACATCCGTGCTAACCTGTTAGCATCCGTGCAAACATCCGTGCTAACTTGTTAGCATCCGCGCTAACATCCGTGCTAACTTGTTAGCATCCGTGCTAACCCGTTAACATCCGTGCTAACCTGTTAGCATCCGTGCTAACTTGTTAGCATCCGTGCTAACTTGTTAGCATCCGTGCTAACATCCGTGCTAACCTGTTAGCATCCGTGCTAACCTGTTAGCATCCGTGCTAACTTGTTAGCTTCCGTGCTAACATCCGTGCTAACCTGTTAGCATCCGTGCTAAAATCCTTGCTAACTTGTTAGCATCCGTGCTAACATCCGTGCTAACTTTTTAGCATCCGTGCTAACATCCGTGCTTACCTGTTAGCATCTGTGCTAAAATCCGTGCTCACAACATATTTATACCATAAATTACCAAATAATAGTCAGCGTGTTTGTTTTAACCACTTATCAGGTAAGGTGTTTATTTGTGACCAGGAAATTCCTTTCTGACAAAAATCTTGCTGGTAATTTTCTCGTATCGAACCAGTATGTCTACTATGCATAACTTACATTTTTCAACAGTAAGAATACACTGCTGTAGTTAAAACTCTCATAGCTGCTCCAGAGTTTCCCTTGGTACATTTTACAGTTGTGCTTTTTATTTTTTTCTGACTGCACCAGACCCATGGTGAATGATAATTATTCAATATTACCAGAGAGGATGTTGTTTAACGTATGACAGTGATTTTTTTCATCGAAAAGGTTGACTAAGTTAAAAATAAAAAAGTATACTATCCAACTCAAAATAGAATTCACAGACTTGCAAAACTGAATCAAATAAGAATGGGAATGATATCAATATTCTATAGTGTGTAAATCCGTGCTAACTTGTTAGAATCCGTGCTAACCTGTTAGCATCTGTGCTAACATCCGTGCTAACCTGTTAGCATCCGTGCAAACATCCGTGCTAACTTGTTAGCATCCGCGCTAACATCCGTGCTAACCTGTGAGCATCCGTGCTAACCTGTTAACATCCGTGCTAACTTGTTAGCATCCGTGCTAACATCCGTGCTAACCTGTTAGCATCCGTGCTAACCTGTTAGCATCCGTGCTAACTTGTTAGCTTCCGTGCTAACATCCGTGCTAACCTGTTAGCATCCGTGCTAAAATCCTTGCTAACTTGTTAGCATCCGTGCTAACATCCGTGCTAACCTGTTAGCATCCGTGCTAAAATCTGTGCTAACCTGTTAGCATCCGTGTTAACGTGTTAGCATCTGTGCTAAAATCCGCGCTAACTTGTTAGCATCCGTGCTAACATCCGTGCTAACTTGTTAGCATCCGTGCTAACGTGTTAGCATCCGTGCTAACGTGTTAGCATCCGTGCTAAAATCCGTGCTAACTTGTTAGCATCCGTGCTAACTTGTTAGCATCCTTGCTAAAATCCGTGCTAACTTGTTAGCATCCGTGCTAACATCCATGCTAACTTGTTAGCATCCGTGCTAACTTGTTAGCATCTGTGCTAAAATCCGTGCTAACAACATATTTATACCATAAATTACCAAATAATAGTCAGCGTGTTTGTTTTAACCACTTATCAGGTAAGGTGTTTATTTGTGACCAAGAAATTCCTTTCTGACAAAAATCTTGCTGGTAATTTTCTCGTATCGAACCAGTATGTCTACTATGCATAACTTACATTTTTCAACAGTAAGAATACACTGCGGTACATTTTACAGTTGTGCTTTTTATTTTTTTCTGACTGCACCAGACCCGTGGTGAATGATAATTATTCAATATTACCAGAGAGGATATTGTTTAACGTATGACAGTGATTTTTTTCATCGAAAAGGTTGACTAAGTTAAAAATAAAAAAGTATACTATCCAACTCAAAATAGAATTCACAGACTTGCAAAACTGAATCAAATAAGAATGGGAATGATACCAATATTCTATAGTGTGTAAATCCGTGCTAACTTGTTAGAATCCGTGCTAACCTGTTAGCATCCGTGCTAACATCCGTGCTAACCTGTTAGCATCCGTGCAAACATCCGTGCTAACTTGTTAGCATCCGCGCTAACATCCGTGCTAACTTGTTAGCATCCGTGCTAACCCGTTAACATCCGTGCTAACCTGTTAGCATCCGTGCTAACTTGTTAGCATCCGTGCTAACTTGTTAGCATCCGTGCTAACATCCGTGCTAACCTGTTAGCATCCGTGCTAACCTGTTAGCATCCGTGCTAACTTGTTAGCTTCCGTGCTAACATCCGTGCTAACCTGTTAGCATCCGTGCTAAAATCCTTGCTAACTTGTTAGCATCCGTGCTAACATCCGTGCTAACTTTTTAGCATCCGTGCTAACATCCGTGCTTACCTGTTAGCATCTGTGCTAAAATCCGTGCTCACAACATATTTATACCATAAATTACCAAATAATAGTCAGCGTGTTTGTTTTAACCACTTATCAGGTAAGGTGTTTATTTGTGACCAGGAAATTCCTTTCTGACAAAAATCTTGCTGGTAATTTTCTCGTATCGAACCAGTATGTCTACTATGCATAACTTACATTTTTCAACAGTAAGAATACACTGCTGTAGGTAAAACTACATCTACTACAACTACTATCTACTATCTTGTTAACATCCGTGCTAACATCCGTGCTAACTTGTAAGCATCCGTGCTAACATCCGTGCTAACCTGTTAGCATCCGTGCTAACATCCGTGCTAACCTGTTAGCATCTGTGCTAACGTGTTAGCATCCGTGCTAACTTCCGTGCTAAACTGTTAGCATCCGTGCTAACCTTTTAGCATCCGTGCTAAAATCCGTGCTAACTTGTTAGCATCCGTGCTAAAATCCATGCTAACATGTTAGCATCCGTGCTAACTTGTTAGCATCCGCGCTAACATCCGTGCTAACCTGTTAGCATCCGTGCTAACCTGTTAACATCCGTGCTTACTTGTTAGCATCCGTGCTAACATCCGTGCTAACCTGTTAGCATCCGTGCTAACCTGTTAGCATCTGTGCTAACCTGTTAGCGTCCGTGCTAACTTGTTAGCATCCATGCTAACATCCGTGCTAACCTGTTAGCATCCGTGCTAACCTGTTAGCATCCGTGCTAAAATCCGTGCTAACCTGTTAGCATCCGTGTTAACGTGTTAGCATCTGTGCTAAAATCCGCGCTAACTTGTTAGCATCCGTGCTAACATCCGTGCTAACTTGTTAGCATCCGTGCTAACGTGTTAGCATCCGTGCTAAAATCTGTGCTAACTTGTTAGCATCCGTGCTAACTTGTTAGCATCCTTGCTAAAATCCGTGCTAACTTGTTAGCATCCGTGCTAACATCCATGCTAACTTGTTAGCATCCGTGCTAACTTGTTAGCATCTGTGCTAAAATCCGTGCTAACAACATATTTATACCATAAATTACCAAATAATAGTCAGCGTGTTTGTTTTAACCACTTATCAGGTAAGGTGTTTATTTGTGACCAGGAAATTAATTCCTTTCTGACAAAAATCTTGCTGGTAATTTTCTCGTATCGAACCAGTATGTCTACTATGCATAACTTACATTTTTCAACAGTAAGAATACACTGCTGTAGTTAAAACTCTCATAGCTGCTCCAGAGTTTCCCTTGGTACATTTTACAGTTGTGCTTTTTATTTTTTTTACTGCACCAGACCCGTGGTGAATGATAATTATTTAATATTACCAGAGAGGATGTTGTTTAACGTATGACAGTGATTTTTTTCATCATAAAGGTTGACTAAGTTAACAATAAAAAAGTAAACTATCCTACTCAAAATAGAATTCACAGACTTGCAAAACTGAATCAAATGAGAATGGGAATGATATCAATATTCTATAAAGTGTGTAAATCCGTGCTAACTTGTTAGCATCCGTGCTAACCTGTTAGCATCCGTGCTAACATCCGTGCTAACTTGTTAGCATCCATGCTAAAATCCGTGCTAACCTGTTAGCATCCGTGCTAACTTGTTAGCATCCGTGCTAACTTGTTAGCTTCCGTGCTAACATCCGTGCTAACCTGTTAGCATCCGTGCTAACCTGTTAGCATCCGTGCTAACCTGTTAGCGTCCGTGCTAACCTGTTAGCATCCGTGCTAACCTGTTAGCATCCGTGCTAACCTGTTAGCGTCTGTGCTAACCTGTTAGCATCTGTGCTAACCTGTTAGCGTCCGTGCTAACTTGTTAGCTTCCGTGCTAACATCCGTGCTAACCTGTTAGCATCCGTGCTAACTTGTTAGCATCCGTGCTAAAATCCGTGCTAACTTGTTAGCATCCGTGCTAACTTGTTAGCATCTGTGCTAAAATCCGTGCTAACAACATATTTATACCATAAATTACCAAATAATAGTCAGCGTGTTTGTTTTAACCACTTATCAGGTAAGGTGTTTATTTGTGACCAGGAAATTAATTCCTTTCTGACAAAAATCTTGCTGGTAATTTTCTCGTATCGAACCAGTATGTCTACCATGCATAACTTACATTTTTCAACAGTAAGAATACACTGCTGTAGTTAAAACTCTCATAGCTGCTCCAGAGTTTCCCTTGGTACATTTTACAGTTGTGCTTTTTATTTTTTTTACTGCACCAGACCCGTGGTGAATGATAATTATTCAATATTACCAGAGAGGATGTTGTTTAACGTATGACAGTGATTTTTTTCATCAAAAAGGTTGACTAAGTTAAAAATAATAAAGTAAACTATCCTACTCAAAATAGAATTCACAGACTTGCAAAACTGAATCAAATGAGAATGGGAATGATATCAATATTCTATAAAGTGTGTAAATCCGTGCTAACTTGTTAGCATCCGTACTAACGTGTTAGCATCCGTGCTAACATCCGTGCTAACTTGTTAGCATCCGTGCTAACTTGTTAGCATCCGTGCTAAAATCCTTGCTAACTTGTTAGCATCCGTGCTAACTTGTTAGCATCTGTGCTAAAATCCGTGCTAACAACATATTTATACCATAAATTACCAAATAATAGTCAGCGTGTTTGTTTTAACCACTTATCAGGTAAGGTGTTTATTTGTGACCAGGAAATTAATTCCTTTCTGACAAAAATCTTGCTGGTAATTTTCTCGTATCGAACCAGTATGTCTACTATGCATAACTTACATTTTTCAACAGTAAGAATACACTGCTGTAGTTAAAACTCTCATAGCTGCTCCAGAGTTTCCCTTGGTACATTTTACAGTTGTGCTTTTTGTTTTTTTCTGACTGCACCAGATCCGTGGTGAATGATAATTATTCAATATTACCAGAGAGGATATTGTTTAACGTATGACAGTGATTTTTTTCATCAAAAAGGTTGACTAAGTTAAAAAAAAAAGTATACTATCCTACTCAAAATAGAATTCACAGACTTGCAAAACAGAATCAAATGAGAATGGGAATGATATCAATATTCTATAAAGTGTGTAAATCCGTGCTAACCTGTTAGCATCCGTGCAAAAATCCGTGCTAACTTGTTAGCATCCGTGCTAACATCCGTGCTAACCTGTTAGCATCCGTGCTACCTTGTTAGCTTCTGTGCTAACATCCGTGCTAACCTGTTAGCATCCGTGCTAACTTGTTAGCTTCCGTGCTAACATCCGTGCTAACTTGTTAGCATCCGTGCTAACATCCGTGCTAACCTGTTAGCATCCGTGCTACCTTGTTAGCTTCTGTGCTAACATCCGTGCTAACCTGTTAGCATCCATGCTAACTTGTTAGCATCCGTGCTAAAATCCGTGCTAACTTGTTAGCATCCGTGCTAACATCCGTGCTAACCTGTTAGCATCCGTGCTACCTTGTTAGCTTCTGTGCTAACTTGTTAGCATCTCTGCTAAAATCCGTGCTAACAACATATTTATACCATAAATCACCAAATATTAGTCAGCGTGTTTGTTTTAACCACTTATCAGGTAAGGTGTTTATTTGTGACCAGGAAATTAATTCCATTCTGACAAAAATCTTGCTGGTAACTTTCTCGTATCGAACCAGTATGTCTACCATGCATAACTTACATTTTTCAACAGTAAGAATACACTGCTGTAGTTAAAACTCTCATAGCTGTTCCAGAGTTTCCCTTGGTACATTTTACAGTTGTGCTTTTTCTTTTTTTTACTGCACCAGACCCGTGGTGAATGATAATTATTCAATATTACCAGAGACAATGTTGTTTAACGTGTTTTTTTCATCAAAAAGGTTGACTAAGTTAAAAATAATAAAGTAAACTATCCTACTCAAAATAGAATTCACAGACTTGCAAAACTGAATCAAATGAGAATGGGAATGATATCAATATTCTATAAAGTGTGTAAATCCGTGCTAACTTGTTAGCATCCGTGCTAACATCCGTGCTAACCTGTTAGCATCCGTGCTAACTTGTTAGCATCCGTGCTAAAATCCGTGCTAACCTGTTAGCATCCGTGCTAACCTGTTAGCATCCGTGCTAACTTGTTAGCATCAGTGCTAAAATCCGTGCTAACTTGTTAGCATCCGTGCTAACTTGTTAGCATCTGTGCTAAAATCCGTGCTAACAACATATTTATACCATAAATTACCAAATAATAGTCAGCGTGTTTGTTTTAACCACTTATCAGGTAAGGTGTTTATTTGTGACCAGGAAATTAATTCCTTTCTGACAAAAATCTTGCTGGTAATTTTCTCGTATCGAACCAGTATGTCTACCATGCATAACTTACATTTTTCAACAGTAAGAATACACTGCTGTAGTTAAAACTCTCATAGCTGCTCCAGAGTTTCCCTTGGTACATTTTACAGTTGTGCTTTTTATTTTTTTTACTGCACCAGACCCGTGGTGAATGATAATTATTCAATATTACCAGAGAGGATGTTGTTTAACGTATGACAGTGATTTTTTTCATCAAAAAGGTTGACTAAGTTAAAAATAATAAAGTAAACTATCCTACTCAAAATAGAATTCACAGACTTGCAAAACTGAATCAAATGAGAATGGGAATGATATAAATATTCTATAAAGTGTGTAAATCCGTGCTAACTTGTTAGCATCCGTACTAACGTGTTAGTATCCGTGCTAACATCCGTGCTAACTTGTTAGCATCCGTGCTAACTTGTTAGCATCCGTGCTAAAATCCTTGCTAACTTGTTAGCATCCGTGCTAACTTGTTAGCATCTGTGCTAAAATCCGTGCTAACAACATATTTATACCATAAATTACCAAATAATAGTCAGCGTGTTTGTTTTAACCACTTATCAGGTAAGGTGTTTATTTGTGACCAGGAAATTAATTCCTTTCTGACAAAAATCTTGCTGGTAATTTTCTCGTATCGAACCAGTATGTCTACTATGCATAACTTACATTTTTCAACAGTAAGAATACACTGCTGTAGTTAAAACTCTCATAGCTGCTCCAGAGTTTCCCTTGGTACATTTTACAGTTGTGCTTTTTGTTTTTTTCTGACTGCACCAGATTCGTGGTGAATAATAATTATTCAATATTACCAGAGAGGATATTGTTTAACGTATGACAGTGATTTTTTTCATCAAAAAGGTTGACTAAGTTAAAAAAAAAAGTATACTATCCTACTCAAAATAGAATTCACAGACTTGCAAAACAGAATCAAATGAGAATGGGAATGATATCAATATTCTATAAAGTGTGTAAATCCGTGCTAACCTGTTAGCATCCGTGCAAAAATCCGTGCTAACTTGTTAGCATCCGTGCTAACATCCGTGCTAACCTGTTAGCATCCGTGCTACCTTGTTAGCTTCTGTGCTAAAATCCGTGCTAACCTGTTAGCATCCGTGCTAACTTGTGAGCATCCGTGCTAACCTGTTAGCATCCGTGCTAACTTGTTAGCATCCGTGCTAAAATCCGTGCTAACTTGTTAGCATCCGTGCTAACTTGTTAGCATCTGTGCTAAAATCCGTGCTAACAACATATTTATACCATAAATTACCAAATAATAGTCAGCGTGTTTGTTTTAACCACTTATCAGGTAAGGTGTTTATTTGTGACCAGGAAATTAATTCCTTTCTGACAAAAATCTTGCTGGTAATTTTCTCGTATCGAACCAGTATGTCTACCATGCATAACTTACATTTTTCAACAGTAAGAATACACTGCTGTAGTTAAAACTCTCATAGCTGCTCCAGAGTTTCCCTTGGTACATTTTACAGTTGTGCTTTTTATTTTTTTTACTGCACCAGACCCGTGGTGAATGATAATTATTCAATATTACCAGAGACGATGTTGTTTAACGTATTTTTTTCATCAAAAAGGTTGACTAAGTTAAAAATAATAAAGTAAACTATCCTACTCAAAATAGAATTCACAGACTTGCAAAACTGAATCAAATGAGAATGGGAATGATATCAATATTCTATAAAGTGTGTAAATCCGTGCTAACTTGTTAGCATCCGTGCTAACCTGTTAGCATCCGTGCTAACATCCGTGCTAACTTGTTAGCATCCATGCTAAAATCCGTGCTAACCTGTTAGCATCCGTGCTAACTTGTTAGCATCTGTGATAAAATCCGTGCTAACAACATATTTATACCATAAATTACCAAATAATAGTCAGCGTGTTTGTTTTAACCACTTATCAGGTAAGGTGTTTATTTGTGACCAGGAAATTAATTCCTTTCTGACAAAAATCTTGCTGGTAATTTTCTCGTATCGAACCAGTATGTCTACCATGCATAACTTACATTTTTCAACAGTAAGAATACACTGCTGTAGTTAAAACTCTCATAGCTGCTCCAGAGTTTCCCTTGGTACATTTTACAGTTGTGCTTTTTATTTTTTTTACTGCACCAGACCCGTGGTGAATGATAATTATTCAATATTACCAGAGACAATGTTGTTTAACGTATTTTTTTCATCAAAAAGGTTGACTAAGTTAAAAATAATAAAGTAAACTATCCTACTCAAAATAGAATTCACAGACTTGCAAAACTGAATCAAATGAGAATGGGAATGATATCAATATTCTATAAAGTGTGTAAATCCGTGCTAACTTGTTAGCATCCGTGCTAACATCCGTGCTAACCTGTTAGCATCCGTGCTAACTTGTTAGCATCCGTGCTAAAATCCGTGCTAACCTGTTAGCATCCGTGCTAACTTGTTAGCATCCGTGCTAACCTGTTAGCATCCGTGCTAACTTGTTAGCATCCGTGCTAAAATCCGTGCTAACCTGTTAGCATCCGTGCTAACCTGTTAGCATCCGTGCTAACTTGTTAGCTTCCGTGCTAAAATCCGTGCTAACCTGTTAGCATCCGTGCTAACCTGTTAGCATCCGTGCTAACTTGTTAGCATCCGTGCTAAAATCCGTGCTAACTTGTTAGCATCCGTGCTAACTTGTTAGCATCTGTGCTAAAATCCGTGCTAACAACATATTTATACCATAAATTACCAAATAATAGTCAGCGTGTTTGTTTTAACCACTTATCAGGTAAGGTGTTTATTTGTGACCAGGAAATTAATTCCTTTCTGACAAAAATCTTGCTGGTAATTTTCTCGTATCGAACCAGTATGTCTACCATGCATAACTTACATTTTTCAACAGTAAGAATACACTGCTGTAGTTAAAACTCTCATAGCTGCTCCAGAGTTTCCCTTGGTACATTTTACAGTTGTGCTTTTTATTTTTTTTACTGCACCAGACCCGTGGTGAATGATAATTATTCAATATTACCAGAGACAATGTTGTTTAACGTATTTTTTTCATCAAAAAGGTTGACTAAGTTAAAAATAATAAAGTAAACTATCCTACTCAAAATAGAATTCACAGACTTGCAAAACTGAATCAAATGAGAATGGGAATGATATCAATATTCTATAAAGTGTGTAAATCCGTGCTAACTTGTTAGCATCCGTGCTAACATCCGTGCTAACCTGTTAGCATCCGTGCTAACTTGTTAGCATCCGTGCTAAAATCCGTGCTAACCTGTTAGCATCCGTGCTAACTTGTTAGCATCCGTGCTAACCTGTTAGCATCCGTGCTAACTTGTTAGCATCCGTGCTAAAATCCGTGCTAACCTGTTAGCATCCGTGCTAACCTGTTAGCATCCGTGCTAACTTGTTAGCTTCCGTGCTAAAATCCGTGCTAACCTGTTAGCATCCGTGCTAACCTGTTAGCATCCGTGCTAACTTGTTAGCATCCGTGCTAAAATCCGTGCTAACTTGTTAGCATCCGTGCTAACTTGTTAGCATCTGTGCTAAAATCCGTGCTAACAACATATTTATACCATAAATTACCAAATAATAGTCAGCGTGTTTGTTTTAACCACTTATCAGGTAAGGTGTTTATTTGTGACCAGGAAATTAATTCCTTTCTGACAAAAATCTTGCTGGTAATTTTCTCGTATCGAACCAGTATGTCTACTATGCATAACTTACATTTTTCAACAGTAAGAATACACTGCTGTAGTTAAAACTCTCATAGCTGCTCCAGAGTTTCCCTTGGTACATTTTACAGTTGTGCTTTTTGTTTTTTTCTGACTGCACCAGATTCGTGGTGAATAATAATTATTCAATATTACCAGAGAGGATATTGTTTAACGTATGACAGTGATTTTTTTCATCAAAAAGGTTGACTAAGTTAAAAAAAAAAGTATACTATCCTACTCAAAATAGAATTCACAGACTTGCAAAACAGAATCAAATGAGAATGGGAATGATATCAATATTCTATAAAGTGTGTAAATCCGTGCTAACCTGTTAGCATCCGTGCAAAAATCCGTGCTAACTTGTTAGCATCCGTGCTAACATCCGTGCTAACCTGTTAGCATCCGTGCTACCTTGTTAGCTTCTGTGCTAAAATCCGTGCTAACCTGTTAGCATCCGTGCTAACTTGTGAGCATCCGTGCTAACCTGTTAGCATCCGTGCTAACTTGTTAGCATCCGTGCTAAAATCCGTGCTAACTTGTTAGCATCCGTGCTAACTTGTTAGCATCTGTGCTAAAATCCGTGCTAACAACATATTTATACCATAAATTACCAAATAATAGTCAGCGTGTTTGTTTTAACCACTTATCAGGTAAGGTGTTTATTTGTGACCAGGAAATTAATTCCTTTCTGACAAAAATCTTGCTGGTAATTTTCTCGTATCGAACCAGTATGTCTACCATGCATAACTTACATTTTTCAACAGTAAGAATACACTGCTGTAGTTAAAACTCTCATAGCTGCTCCAGAGTTTCCCTTGGTACATTTTACAGTTGTGCTTTTTATTTTTTTTACTGCACCAGACCCGTGGTGAATGATAATTATTCAATATTACCAGAGACGATGTTGTTTAACGTATTTTTTTCATCAAAAAGGTTGACTAAGTTAAAAATAATAAAGTAAACTATCCTACTCAAAATAGAATTCACAGACTTGCAAAACTGAATCAAATGAGAATGGGAATGATATCAATATTCTATAAAGTGTGTAAATCCGTGCTAACTTGTTAGCATCCGTGCTAACCTGTTAGCATCCGTGCTAACATCCGTGCTAACTTGTTAGCATCCATGCTAAAATCCGTGCTAACCTGTTAGCATCCGTGCTAACTTGTTAGCATCTGTGATAAAATCCGTGCTAACAACATATTTATACCATAAATTACCAAATAATAGTCAGCGTGTTTGTTTTAACCACTTATCAGGTAAGGTGTTTATTTGTGACCAGGAAATTAATTCCTTTCTGACAAAAATCTTGCTGGTAATTTTCTCGTATCGAACCAGTATGTCTACCATGCATAACTTACATTTTTCAACAGTAAGAATACACTGCTGTAGTTAAAACTCTCATAGCTGCTCCAGAGTTTCCCTTGGTACATTTTACAGTTGTGCTTTTTATTTTTTTTACTGCACCAGACCCGTGGTGAATGATAATTATTCAATATTACCAGAGACAATGTTGTTTAACGTATTTTTTTCATCAAAAAGGTTGACTAAGTTAAAAATAATAAAGTAAACTATCCTACTCAAAATAGAATTCACAGACTTGCAAAACTGAATCAAATGAGAATGGGAATGATATCAATATTCTATAAAGTGTGTAAATCCGTGCTAACTTGTTAGCATCCGTGCTAACATCCGTGCTAACCTGTTAGCATCCGTGCTAACTTGTTAGCATCCGTGCTAAAATCCGTGCTAACCTGTTAGCATCCGTGCTAACTTGTTAGCATCCGTGCTAACCTGTTAGCATCCGTGCTAACTTGTTAGCATCCGTGCTAAAATCCGTGCTAACCTGTTAGCATCCGTGCTAACCTGTTAGCATCCGTGCTAACTTGTTAGCATCCGTGCTAAAATCCGTGCTAACTTGTTAGCATCCGTGCTAAAATCCGTGCTAACCTGTTAGCATCCGTGCTAACTTGTTAGCATCCGTGCTAACCTGTTAGCATCCGTGCTAACTTGTTAGCATCCGTGCTAAAATCCGTGCTAACCTGTTAGCATCCGTGCTAACTTGTTAGCATCCGTGCTAACCTGTTAGCATCCGTGCTAACTTGTTAGCATCCGTGCTAAAATCCGTGCTAACCTGTTAGCATCCGTGCTAACCTGTTAGCATCCGTGCTAACTTGTTAGCTTCCGTGCTAAAATCCGTGCTAACCTGTTAGCATCCGTGCTAACCTGTTAGCATCCGTGCTAACTTGTTAGCATCCGTGCTAAAATCCGTGCTAACTTGTTAGCATCCGTGCTAACTTGTTAGCATCTGTGCTAAAATCCGTGCTAACAACATATTTATACCATAAATTACCAAATAATAGTCAGCGTGTTTGTTTTAACCACTTATCAGGTAAGGTGTTTATTTGTGACCAGGAAATTAATTCCTTTCTGACAAAAATCTTGCTGGTAATTTTCTCGTATCGAACCAGTATGTCTACCATGCATAACTTACATTTTTCAACAGTAAGAATACACTGCTGTAGTTAAAACTCTCATAGCTGCTCCAGAGTTTCCCTTGGTACATTTTACAGTTGTGCTTTTTATTTTTTTTACTGCACCAGACCCGTGGTGAATGATAATTATTCAATATTACCAGAGAGGATGTTGTTTAACGTATGACAGTGATTTTTTTCATCAAAAAGGTTGACTAAGTTAAAAAAAAAAGTATACTATCCTACTCAAAATAGAATTCACAGACTTGCAAAACTGAATCAAATGAGAATGGGAATGATATCAATATTCTATAAAGTGTGTAAATCCGTGCTAACTTGTTAGCATCCGTACTAACGTGTTAGCATCCGTGCTAACATCCGTGCTAACTTGTTAGCATCCGTGCTAACTTGTTAGCATCCGTGCTAAAATCCGTGCTAACCTGTTAGCATCCGTGCTAACTTGTTAGCATCCGTGCTAACTTGTTAGCATCCGTGCTAACATCCGTGCTAACCTGTTAGCATCCGTGCTAACATCCGTGCTAACCTGTTAGCATCCGTGCTAACCTGTTAGCTTCCCTGCTAAAATCCGTGCTAACCTGTTAGCATCCGTGCTAACATGTTAGCATCCGTGCTAACTTGTTAGCATCTGTGCTAAAATCCGTGCTAACAACATATTTATACCATAAATCACCAAATATTAGTCAGCGTGTTGATATCAATATTCTATAAAGTGTGTAAATCCGTGCTAACCTGTTGGCATCCGTGCAAAAATTCGTGCTAACTTGTTAGCATCCATGCTAACATCGGTGCTAACCTGTTAGCATCCGTGCTAACTTGTTAGCATCCGTGCTAAAATCCGTGCTAACCTGTTAGCATCCGTGCTAACTTGTTAGCATCTGTGATAAAATCCGTGCTAACCTGTTAGCATCCGTGCTAACTTGTTAGCATCCGTGCTAACTTGTTAGCATCTGTGCTAAAATCCGTGCTAACAACATATTTATACCATAAATCACCAAATATTAGTCAGCGTGTTTGTTTTAACCACTTATCAGGTAAGGTGTTTATTTGTGACCAGGAAATTAATTCCTTTCTGACAAAAATCTTGCTGGTAATTTTCTCGTATCGAACCAGTATGTCTACCATGCATAACTTACATTTTTCAACAGTAAGAATACACTGCTGTAGTTAAAACTCTCATAGCTGCTCCAGAGTTTCCCTTGGTACATTTTACAGTTGTGCTTTTTATTTTTTTTACTGCACCACACCCGTGGTGAATGATAATTATTCAATATTACCAGAGAGGATGTTGTTTAACGTATGACAGTGATTTTTTTCATCAAAAAGGTTGACTAAGTTAAAAATAATAAAGTAAACTATCCTACTCAAAATAGAATTCACAGACTTGCAAAACTGAATCAAATGAGAATGGGAATGATATCAATATTCTATAAAGTGTGTAAATCCGTGCTAACTTGTTAGCATCCGTACTAACGTGTTAGCATCCGTGCTAACATCCGTGCTAACTTGTTAGCATCCGTGCTAACTTGTTAGCATCCGTGCTAAAATCCTTGCTAACTTGTTAGCATCCGTGCTAACTTGTTAGCATCTGTGCTAAAATCCGTGCTAACAACATATTTATACCATAAATTACCAAATAATAGTCAGCGTGTTTGTTTTAACCACTTATCAGGTAAGGTGTTTATTTGTGACCAGGAAATTAATTCCTTTCTGACAAAAATCTTGCTGGTAATTTTCTCGTATCGAACCAGTATGTCTACTATGCATAACTTACATTTTTCAACAGTAAGAATACACTGCTGTAGTTAAAACTCTCATAGCTGCTCCAGAGTTTCCCTTGGTACATTTTACAGTTGTGCTTTTTGTTTTTTTCTGACTGCACCAGATCCGTGGTGAATGATAATTATTCAATATTACCAGAGAGGATATTGTTTAACGTATGACAGTGATTTTTTTCATCAAAAAGGTTGACTAAGTTAAAAAAAAAAGTATACTATCCTACTCAAAATAGAATTTACAGACTTGCAAAACAGAATCAAATGAGAATGGGAATGATATCAATATTCTATAAAGTGTGTAAATCCGTGCTAACTTGTTAGCATCCGTGCTAACATCCGTGCTAACCTGTTAGCATCCGTGCTACCTTGTTAGCTTCTGTGCTAACATCCGTGCTAACCTGTTAGCATCCGTGCTAACTTGTTAGCTTCCGTGCTAACATCCGTGCTAACTTGTTAGCATCCGTGCTAAAATCCGTGCTAACTTGTTAGCATCCGTGCTAACTTGTTAGCATCTGTGCTAAAATCCGTGCTAACAACATATTTATACCATAAATCACCAAATATTAGTCAGCGTGTTTGTTTTAACCACTTATCAGGTAAGGTGTTTATTTGTGACCAGGAAATTAATTCCATTCTGACAAAAATCCTGCTGGTAACTTTCTCGTATCGAACCAGTATGTCTACCATGCATAACTTACATTTTTCAACAGTAAGAATACACTGCTGTAGTTAAAACTCTCATAGCTGCTCCAGAGTTTCCCTTGGTACATTTTACAGTTGTGCTTTTTATTTTTTTTACTGCACCAGACCCGTGGTGAATGATAATTATTCAATATTACCAGAGACAATGTTGTTTAACGTATTTTTTTCATCAAAAAGGTTGACTAAGTTAAAAATAATAAAGTAAACTATCCTACTCAAAATAGAATTCACAGACTTGCAAAACTGAATCAAATGAGAATGGGAATGATATCAATATTCTATAAAGTGTGTAAATCCGTGCTAACTTGTTAGCATCCGTGCTAACCTGTTAGCATCCGTGCTAACATCCGTGCTAACTTGTTAGCATCCATGCTAAAATCCGTGCTAACCTGTTAGCATCCGTGCTAACTTGTTAGCATCTGTGATAAAATCTGTGCTAACAACATATTTATACCATAAATTACCAAATAATAGTCAGCGTGTTTGTTTTAACCACTTATCAGGTAAGGTGTTTATTTGTGACCAGGAAATTAATTCCTTTCTGACAAAAATCTTGCTGGTAATTTTCTCGTATCGAACCAGTATGTCTACCATGCATAACTTACATTTTTCAACAGTAAGAATACACTGCTGTAGTTAAAACTCTCATAGCTGCTCCAGAGTTTCCCTTGGTACATTTTACAGTTGTGCTTTTTATTTTTTTTACTGCACCAGACCCGTGGTGAATGATAATTATTCAATATTACCAGAGAGGATGTTGTTTAACGTATGACAGTGATTTTTTTCATCAAAAAGGTTGACTAAGTTAAAAAAAAAAGTATACTATCCTACTCAAAATAGAATTCACAGACTTGCAAAACTGAATCAAATGAGAATGGGAATGATATCAATATTCTATAAAGTGTGTAAATCCGTGCTAACTTGTTAGCATCCGTACTAACGTGTTAGCATCCGTGCTAACATCCGTGCTAACTTGTTAGCATCCGTGCTAACCTGTTAGCATCCGTGCTAACATCCGTGCTAACTTGTTAGCATCCATGCTAAAATCCGTGCTAACCTGTTAGCATCCGTGCTAACTTGTTAGCATCCGTGCTAACCTGTTAGCATCCGTGCTAACTTGTTAGCATCCGTGCTAAAATCCGTGCTAACTTGTTAGCATCCGTGCTAACTTGTTAGCATCTGTGCTAAAATCCGTGCTAACAACATATTTATACCATAAATTACCAAATAATAGTCAGCGTGTTTGTTTTAACCACTTATCAGGTAAGGTGTTTATTTGTGACCAGGAAATTAATTCCTTTCTGACAAAAATCTTGCTGGTAATTTTCTCGTATCGAACCAGTATGTCTACCATGCATAACTTACATTTTTCAACAGTAAGAATACACTGCTGTAGTTAAAACTCTCATAGCTGCTCCAGAGTTTCCCTTGGTACATTTTACAGTTGTGCTTTTTATTTTTTTTACTGCACCACACCCGTGGTGAATGATAATTATTCAATATTACCAGAGAGGATGTTGTTTAACGTATGACAGTGATTTTTTTCATCAAAAAGGTTGACTAAGTTAAAAATAATAAAGTAAACTATCCTACTCAAAATAGAATTCACAGACTTGCAAAACTGAATCAAATGAGAATGGGAATGATATCAATATTCTATAAAGTGTGTAAATCCGTGCTAACTTGTTAGCATCCGTACTAACGTGTTAGCATCCGTGCTAACATCCGTGCTAACTTGTTAGCATCCGTGCTAACTTGTTAGCATCCGTGCTAAAATCCTTGCTAACTTGTTAGCATCCGTGCTAACTTGTTAGCATCTGTGCTAAAATCCGTGCTAACAACATATTTATACCATAAATTACCAAATAATAGTCAGCGTGTTTGTTTTAACCACTTATCAGGTAAGGTGTTTATTTGTGACCAGGAAATTAATTCCTTTCTGACAAAAATCTTGCTGGTAATTTTCTCGTATCGAACCAGTATGTCTACTATGCATAACTTACATTTTTCAACAGTAAGAATACACTGCTGTAGTTAAAACTCTCATAGCTGCTCCAGAGTTTCCCTTGGTACATTTTACAGTTGTGCTTTTTGTTTTTTTCTGACTGCACCAGATCCGTGGTGAATGATAATTATTCAATATTACCAGAGAGGATATTGTTTAACGTATGACAGTGATTTTTTTCATCAAAAAGGTTGACTAAGTTAAAAAAAAAAGTATACTATCCTACTCAAAATAGAATTTACAGACTTGCAAAACAGAATCAAATGAGAATGGGAATGATATCAATATTCTATAAAGTGTGTAAATCCGTGCTAACTTGTTAGCATCCGTGCTAACATCCGTGCTAACCTGTTAGCATCCGTGCTACCTTGTTAGCTTCTGTGCTAACATCCGTGCTAACCTGTTAGCATCCGTGCTAACTTGTTAGCTTCCGTGCTAACATCCGTGCTAACTTGTTAGCATCCGTGCTAAAATCCGTGCTAACTTGTTAGCATCCGTGCTAACTTGTTAGCATCTGTGCTAAAATCCGTGCTAACAACATATTTATACCATAAATCACCAAATATTAGTCAGCGTGTTTGTTTTAACCACTTATCAGGTAAGGTGTTTATTTGTGACCAGGAAATTAATTCCATTCTGACAAAAATCCTGCTGGTAACTTTCTCGTATCGAACCAGTATGTCTACCATGCATAACTTACATTTTTCAACAGTAAGAATACACTGCTGTAGTTAAAACTCTCATAGCTGCTCCAGAGTTTCCCTTGGTACATTTTACAGTTGTGCTTTTTATTTTTTTTACTGCACCAGACCCGTGGTGAATGATAATTATTCAATATTACCAGAGACAATGTTGTTTAACGTATTTTTTTCATCAAAAAGGTTGACTAAGTTAAAAATAATAAAGTAAACTATCCTACTCAAAATAGAATTCACAGACTTGCAAAACTGAATCAAATGAGAATGGGAATGATATCAATATTCTATAAAGTGTGTAAATCCGTGCTAACTTGTTAGCATCCGTGCTAACATCCGTGCTAACCTGTTAGCATCCGTGCTAACTTGTTAGCATCCGTGCTAAAATCCGTGCTAACCTGTTAGCTTCCGTGCTAACATCCGTGCTAACCTGTTAGCATCCGTGCTAACTTGTTAGCATCTGTGCTAAAATCCGTGCTAACCTGTTAGCATCCGTGCTAACTTGTTAGCATCCGTGCTAACCTGTTAGCATCCGTGCTAACTTGTTAGCATCCGTGCTAAAATCCGTGCTAACCTGTTAGCATCCGTGCTAACCTGTTAGCATCTGTGCTAACTTGTTAGCTTCCGTGCTAAAATCCGTGCTAACCTGTTAGCATCCGTGCTAACCTGTTAGCATCCGTGCTAACTTGTTGGCATCCATGCTAAAATCCGTGCTAACTTGTTAGCATCCGTGCTAACTTGTTAGCATCTGTGCTAAAATCCGTGCTAACAACATATTTATACCATAAATTACCAAATAATAGTCAGCGTGTTTGTTTTAACCACTTATCAGGTAAGGTGTTTATTTGTGACCAGGAAATTAATTCCTTTCTGACAAAAATCTTGCTGGTAATTTTCTCGTATCGAACCAGTATGTCTACCATGCATAACTTACATTTTTCAACAGTAAGAATACACTGCTGTAGTTAAAACTCTCATAGCTGCTCCAGAGTTTCCCTTGGTACATTTTACAGTTGTGCTTTTTATTTTTTTTACTGCACCAGACCCGTGGTGAATGATAATTATTCAATATTACCAGAGAGGATGTTGTTTAACGTATGACAGTGATTTTTTTCATCAAAAAGGTTGACTAAGTTAAAAATAATAAAGTAAACTATCCTACTCAAAATAGAATTCACAGACTTGCAAAACTGAATCAAATGAGAATGGGAATGATATCAATATTCTATAAAGTGTGTAAATCCGTGCTAACTTGTTAGCATCCGTACTAACGTGTTAGCATCCGTGCTAACATCCGTGCTAACTTGTTAGCATCCGTGCTAACTTGTTAGCATCCGTGCTAAAATCCTTGCTAACTTGTTAGCATCCGTGCTAACTTGTTAGCATCTGTGCTAAAATCCGTGCTAACAACATATTTATACCATAAATTACCAAATAATAGTCAGCGTGTTTGTTTTAACCACTTATCAGGTAAGGTGTTTATTTGTGACCAGGAAATTAATTCCTTTCTGACAAAAATCTTGCTGGTAATTTTCTCGTATCGAACCAGTATGTCTACTATGCATAACTTACATTTTTCAACAGTAAGAATACACTGCTGTAGTTAAAACTCTCATAGCTGCTCCAGAGTTTCCCTTGGTACATTTTACAGTTGTGCTTTTTGTTTTTTTCTGACTGCACCAGATCCGTGGTGAATGATAATTATTCAATATTACCAGAGAGGATATTGTTTAACGTATGACAGTGATTTTTTTCATCAAAAAGGTTGACTAAGTTAAAAAAAAAAGTATACTATCCTACTCAAAATAGAATTTACAGACTTGCAAAACAGAATCAAATGAGAATGGGAATGATATCAATATTCTATAAAGTGTGTAAATCCGTGCTAACTTTCTAGCATCCGTGCTAACATCCGTGCTAACCTGTTAGCATCCGTGCTACCTTGTTAGCTTCTGTGCTAACATCCGTGCTAACCTGTTAGCATCCGTGCTAACTTGTTAGCTTCCGTGCTAACATCCGTGCTAACTTGTTAGCATCCGTGCTAAAATCCGTGCTAACTTGTTAGCATCCGTGCTAACTTGTTAGCATCTGTGCTAAAATCCGTGCTAACAACATATTTATACCATAAATCACCAAATATTAGTCAGCGTGTTTGTTTTAACCACTTATCAGGTAAGGTGTTTATTTGTGACCAGGAAATTAATTCCATTCTGACAAAAATCCTGCTGGTAACTTTCTCGTATCGAACCAGTATGTCTACCATGCATAACTTACATTTTTCAACAGTAAGAATACACTGCTGTAGTTAAAACTCTCATAGCTGCTCCAGAGTTTCCCTTGGTACATTTTACAGTTGTGCTTTTTATTTTTTTTACTGCACCAGACCCGTGGTGAATGATAATTATTCAATATTACCAGAGACGATGTTGTTTAACGTATTTTTTTCATCAAAAAGGTTGACTAAGTTAAAAATAATAAAGTAAACTATCCTACTCAAAATAGAATTCACAGACTTGCAAAACTGAATCAAATGAGAATGGGAATGATATCAATATTCTATAAAGTGTGTAAATCCGTGCTAACTTGTTAGCATCCGTGCTAACATCCGTGCTAACCTGTTAGCATCCGTGCTAAAATCCGTGCTAACCTGTTAGCTTCTGTGCTAACATCCGTGCTAACCTGTTAGCATCCGTGCTAACTTGTTAGCATCCGTGCTAAAATCCGTGCTAACCTGTTAGTCAGCGTTAGTCAAATATTAGTCAGCGTGTTTGTTTTAACCACTTATCAGGTAAGGTGTTTATTTGCTAACCTGTTAGCATCCGTGCTAACCTGTTAGCTTCCGTGCTAACATCCGTGCTAACCTGTTAGCATCCGTGCTAACTTGTTAGCATCCGTGCTAAAATCCGTGCTAACCTGTTAGCATCCGTGCTAACTTGTTAGCATCCGTGCTAACTTGTTAGCATCCGTGCTAACATCCGTGCTAACCTGTTAGCATCCGTGCTAACATCCGTGCTAACCTGTTAGCATCCGTGCTAACCTGTTAGCATCCGTGCTAAAATCCGTGCTAACCTGTTAGCATCCGTGCTAACTTGTTAGCATCCGTGCTAACTTGTTAGCATCTGTGCTAAAATCCGTGCTAACAACATATTTATACCATAAATCACCAAATATTAGTCAGCGTGTTTGTTTTAACCACTTATCAGGTAAGGTGTTTATTTGCTAACCTGTTAGCATCCGTGCTAACCTGTTAGCATCCGTGCTAACCTGTTAGCATCCGTGCTAACTTGTTAGCATCCGTGCTAAAATCCGTGCTAACTTGTTAGCATCCGTGCTAACTTGTTAGCTTCCGTGCTAAAATCCGTGCTAACCTGTTAGCATCCGTGCTAACTTGTTAGCATCCGTGCTAAAATCCGTGCTAACTTGTTAGCATCCGTGCTAACTTGTTAGCATCTGTGCTAAAATCCGTGCTAACAACATATTTATACCATAAATTACCAAATAATAGTCAGCGTGTTTGTTTTAACCACTTATCAGGTAAGGTGTTTATTTGTGACCAGGAAATTAATTCCTTTCTGACAAAAATCTTGCTGGTAATTTTCTCGTATCGAACCAGTATGTCTACCATGCATAACTTACATTTTTCAACAGTAAGAATACACTGCTGTAGTTAAAACTCTCATAGCTGCTCCAGAGTTTCCCTTGGTACATTTTACAGTTGTGCTTTTTATTTTTTTTACTGCACCAGACCCGTGGTGAATGATAATTATTCAATATTACCAGAGAGGATGTTGTTTAACGTATGACAGTGATTTTTTTCATCAAAAAGGTTGACTAAGTTAAAAATAATAAAGTAAACTATCCTACTCAAAATAGAATTCACAGACTTGCAAAACTGAATCAAATGAGAATGGGAATGATATCAATATTCTATAAAGTGTGTAAATCCGTGCTAACTTGTTAGCATCCGTGCTAACCTGTTAGCATCCGTGCTAACATCCGTGCTAACTTGTTAGCATCCATGCTAAAATCCGTGCTAACCTGTTAGCATCCGTGCTAACTTGTTAGCATCTGTGATAAAATCCGTGCTAACAACATATTTATACCATAAATTACCAAATAATAGTCAGCGTGTTTGTTTTAACCACTTATCAGGTAAGGTGTTTATTTGTGACCAGGAAATTAATTCCTTTCTGACAAAAATCTTGCTGGTAATTTTCTCGTATCGAACCAGTATGTCTACCATGCATAACTTACATTTTTCAACAGTAAGAATACACTGCTGTAGTTAAAACTCTCATAGCTGCTCCAGAGTTTCCCTTGGTACATTTTACAGTTGTGCTTTTTATTTTTTTTACTGCACCAGACCCGTGGTGAATGATAATTATTCAATATTACCAGAGACAATGTTGTTTAACGTATTTTTTTCATCAAAAAGGTTGACTAAGTTAAAAATAATAAAGTAAACTATCCTACTCAAAATAGAATTCACAGACTTGCAAAACTGAATCAAATGAGAATGGGAATGATATCAATATTCTATAAAGTGTGTAAATCCGTGCTAACTTGTTAGCATCCGTGCTAACATCCGTGCTAACCTGTTAGCATCCGTGCTAACTTGTTAGCATCTGTGCTAAAATCCGTGCTAACCTGTTAGCATCCGTGCTAACTTGTTAGCATCCGTGCTAACCTGTTAGCATCCGTGCTAACTTGTTAGCATCCGTGCTAAAATCCGTGCTAACCTGTTAGCATCCGTGCTAACCTGTTAGCATCCGTGCTAACCTGTTAGCATCCGTGCTAACTTGTTAGCTTCCGTGCTAAAATCCGTGCTAACCTGTTAGCATCCGTGCTAACCTGTTAGCATCCGTGCTAACTTGTTAGCATCCGTGCTAAAATCCGTGCTAACTTGTTAGCATCCGTGCTAACTTGTTAGCATCTGTGCTAAAATCCGTGCTAACAACATATTTATACCATAAATTACCAAATAATAGTCAGCGTGTTTGTTTTAACCACTTATCAGGTAAGGTGTTTATTTGTGACCAGGAAATTAATTCCTTTCTGACAAAAATCTTGCTGGTAATTTTCTCGTATCGAACCAGTATGTCTACCATGCATAACTTACATTTTTCAACAGTAAGAATACACTGCTGTAGTTAAAACTCTCATAGCTGCTCCAGAGTTTCCCTTGGTACATTTTACAGTTGTGCTTTTTATTTTTTTTACTGCACCAGACCCGTGATGAATGATAATTATTCAATATTACCAGAGAGGATGTTGTTTAACGTATGACAGTGATTTTTTTCATCAAAAAGGTTGACTAAGTTAAAAATAATAAAGTAAACTATCCTACTCAAAATAGAATTCACAGACTTGCAAAACTGAATCAAATGAGAATGGGAATGATATCAATATTCTATAAAGTGTGTAAATCCGTGCTAACTTGTTAGCATCCGTACTAACGTGTTAGCATCCGTGCTAACATCCGTGCTAACTTGTTAGCATCCGTGCTAACTTGTTAGCATCCGTGCTAAAATCCTTGCTAACTTGTTAGCATCCGTGCTAACTTGTTAGCATCTGTGCTAAAATCCGTGCTAACAACATATTTATACCATAAATTACCAAATAATAGTCAGCGTGTTTGTTTTAACCACTTATCAGGTAAGGTGTTTATTTGTGACCAGGAAATTAATTCCTTTCTGACAAAAATCTTGCTGGTAATTTTCTCGTATCGAACCAGTATGTCTACTATGCATAACTTACATTTTTCAACAGTAAGAATACACTGCTGTAGTTAAAACTCTCATAGCTGCTCCAGAGTTTCCCTTGGTACATTTTACAGTTGTGCTTTTTGTTTTTTTCTGACTGCACCAGATCCGTGGTGAATGATAATTATTCAATATTACCAGAGAGGATATTGTTTAACGTATGACAGTGATTTTTTTCATCAAAAAGGTTGACTAAGTTAAAAAAAAAAGTATACTATCCTACTCAAAATAGAATTTACAGACTTGCAAAACAGAATCAAATGAGAATGGGAATGATATCAATATTCTATAAAGTGTGTAAATCCGTGCTAACTTGTTAGCATCCGTGCTAACATCCGTGCTAACCTGTTAGCATCCGTGCTACCTTGTTAGCTTCTGTGCTAACATCCGTGCTAACCTGTTAGCATCCGTGCTAACTTGTTAGCTTCCGTGCTAACATCCGTGCTAACTTGTTAGCATCCGTGCTAAAATCCGTGCTAACTTGTTAGCATCCGTGCTAACTTGTTAGCATCTGTGCTAAAATCCGTGCTAACAACATATTTATACCATAAATCACCAAATATTAGTCAGCGTGTTTGTTTTAACCACTTATCAGGTAAGGTGTTTATTTGTGACCAGGAAATTAATTCCATTCTGACAAAAATCCTGCTGGTAACTTTCTCGTATCGAACCAGTATGTCTACCATGCATAACTTACATTTTTCAACAGTAAGAATACACTGCTGTAGTTAAAACTCTCATAGCTGCTCCAGAGTTTCCCTTGGTACATTTTACAGTTGTGCTTTTTATTTTTTTTACTGCACCAGACCCGTGGTGAATGATAATTATTCAATATTACCAGAGAGGATGTTGTTTAACGTATGACAGTGATTTTTTTCATCAAAAAGGTTGACTAAGTTAAAAATAATAAAGTAAACTATCCTACTCAAAATAGAATTCACAGACTTGCAAAACTGAATCAAATGAGAATGGGAATGATATCAATATTCTATAAAGTGTGTAAATCCGTGCTAACTTGTTAGCATCCGTACTAACGTGTTAGCATCCGTGCTAACATCCGTGCTAACTTGTTAGCATCCGTGCTAACTTGTTAGCATCCGTGCTAAAATCCTTGCTAACTTGTTAGCATCCGTGCTAACTTGTTAGCATCTGTGCTAAAATCCGTGCTAACAACATATTTATACCATAAATTACCAAATAATAGTCAGCGTGTTTGTTTTAACCACTTATCAGGTAAGGTGTTTATTTGTGACCAGGAAATTAATTCCTTTCTGACAAAAATCTTGCTGGTAATTTTCTCGTATCGAACCAGTATGTCTACTATGCATAACTTACATTTTTCAACAGTAAGAATACACTGCTGTAGTTAAAACTCTCATAGCTGCTCCAGAGTTTCCCTTGGTACATTTTACAGTTGTGCTTTTTGCTTTTTTCTGACTGCACCAGATCCGTGGTGAATGATAATTATTCAATATTACCAGAGAGGATATTGTTTAACGTATGACAGTGATTTTTTTCATCAAAAAGGTTGACTAAGTTAAAAAAAAAAGTATACTATCCTACTCAAAATAGAATTTACAGACTTGCAAAACAGAATCAAATGAGAATGGGAATGATATCAATATTCTATAAAGTGTGTAAATCCGTGCTAACTTGTTAGCATCCGTGCTAACATCCGTGCTAACCTGTTAGCATCCGTGCTACCTTGTTAGCTTCTGTGCTAACATCCGTGCTAACCTGTTAGCATCCGTGCTAACTTGTTAGCTTCCGTTCTAACATCCGTGCTCACTTGTTAGCATCCGTGCTAAAATCCGTGCTAACTTGTTAGCATCCGTGCTAACTTGTTAGCATCTGTGCTAAAATCCGTGCTAACAACATATTTATACCATAAATCACCAAATATTAGTCAGCGTGTTTGTTTTAACCACTTATCAGGTAAGGTGTTTATTTGTGACCAGGAAATTAATTCCATTCTGACAAAAATCCTGCTGGTAACTTTCTCGTATCGAACCAGTATGTCTACCATGCATAACTTACATTTTTCAACAGTAAGAATACACTGCTGTAGTTAAAACTCTCATAGCTGCTCCAGAGTTTCCCTTGGTACATTTTACAGTTGTGCTTTTTATTTTTTTTACTGCACCAGACCCGTGGTGAATGATAATTATTCAATATTACCAGAGAGGATGTTGTTTAACGTATGACAGTGATTTTTTTCATCAAAAAGGTTGACTAAGTTAAAAATAATAAAGTAAACTATCCTACTCAAAATAGAATTCACAGACTTGCAAAACTGAATCAAATGAGAATGGGAATGATATCAATATTCTATAAAGTGTGTAAATCCGTGCTAACTTGTTAGCATCCGTACTAACGTGTTAGCATCCGTGCTAACATCCGTGCTAACTTGTTAGCATCCGTGCTAACTTGTTAGCATCTGTGCTAAAATCCGTGCTAACAACATATTTATACCATAAATTACCAAATAATAGTCAGCGTGTTTGTTTTAACCACTTATCAGGTAAGGTGTTTATTTGTGACCAGGAAATTAATTCCTTTCTGACAAAAATCTTGCTGGTAATTTTCTCGTATCGAACCAGTATGTCTACTATGCATAACTTACATTTTTCAACAGTAAGAATACACTGCTGTAGTTAAAACTCTCATAGCTGCTCCAGAGTTTCCCTTGGTACATTTTACAGTTGTGCTTTTTGTTTTTTTCTGACTGCACCAGATCCGTGGTGAATGATAATTATTCAATATTACCAGAGAGGATATTGTTTAACGTATGACAGTGATTTTTTTTCATCAAAAAGGTTGACTAAGTTAAAAAAAAAAGTATACTATCCTACTCAAAATAGAATTTACAGACTTGCAAAACAGAATCAAATGAGAATGGGAATGATATCAATATTCTATAAAGTGTGTAAATCCGTGCTAACTTGTTAGCATCCGTGCTAACATCCGTGCTAACCTGTTAGCATCCGTGCTACCTTGTTAGCTTCTGTGCTAACATCCGTGCTAACCTGTTAGCATCCGTGCTAACTTGTTAGCTTCCGTGCTAACATCCGTGCTAACTTGTTAGCATCCGTGCTAAAATCCGTGCTAACTTGTTAGCATCCGTGCTAACTTGTTAGCATCTGTGCTAAAATCCGTGCTAACAACATATTTATACCATAAATCACCAAATATTAGTCAGCGTGTTTGTTTTAACCACTTATCAGGTAAGGTGTTTATTTGTGACCAGGAAATTAATTCCATTCTGACAAAAATCCTGCTGGTAACTTTCTCGTATCGAACCAGTATGTCTACCATGCATAACTTACATTTTTCAACAGTAAGAATACACTGCTGTAGTTAAAACTCTCATAGCTGCTCCAGAGTTTCCCTTGGTACATTTTACAGTTGTGCTTTTTATTTTTTTTACTGCACCAGACCCGTGGTGAATGATAATTATTCAATATTACCAGAGACAATGTTGTTTAACGTATTTTTTTCATCAAAAAGGTTGACTAAGTTAAAAATAATAAAGTAAACTATCCTACTCAAAATAGAATTCACAGACTTGCAAAACTGAATCAAATGAGAATGGGAATGATATCAATATTCTATAAAGTGTGTAAATCCGTGCTAACTTGTTAGCATCCGTGCTAACATCCGTGCTAACCTGTTAGCATCCGTGCTAACTTGTTAGCATCCGTGCTAAAATCCGTGCTAACCTGTTAGCATCCGTGCTAACCTGTTAGCATCCGTGCTAACTTGTTAGCTTCCGTGCTAAAATCCGTGCTAACCTGTTAGCATCCGTGCTAACTTGTTAGCATCCGTGCTAACTTGTTAGCATCCGTGCTAACATCCGTGCTAACCTGTTAGCATCCGTGCTAACATCCGTGCTAACCTGTTAGCATCCGTGCTAACCTGTTAGCATCCGTGCTAAAATCCGTGCTAACCTGTTAGCATCCGTGCTAACTTGTTAGCATCCGTGCTAACTTGTTAGCATCTGTGCTAAAATCCGTGCTAACAACATATTTATACCATAAATCACCAAATATTAGTCAGCGTGTTGATATCAATATTCTATAAAGTGTGTAAATCCGTGCTAACCTGTTGGCATCCGTGCAAAAATTCGTGCTAACTTGTTAGCATCCATGCTAACATCGGTGCTAACCTGTTAGCATCCGTGCTAAAATCCGTGCTAACCTGTTAGCATCCGTGCTAACTTGTTAGCATCTGTGATAAAATCCGTGCTAACCTGTTAGCATCCGTGCTAACTTGTTAGCATCCGTGCTAAAATCCGTGCTAACCTGTTAGCATCCGTGCTAACTTGTTAGCATCTGTGATAAAATCCGTGCTAACCTGTTAGCATCCGTGCTAACTTGTTAGCATCCGTGCTAACTTGTTAGCATCTGTGCTAAAATCCGTGCTAACAACATATTTATACCATAAATCACCAAATATTAGTCAGCGTGTTTGTTTTAACCACTTATCAGGTAAGGTGTTTATTTGTGACCAGGAAATTAATTCCATTCTGACAAAAATCTTGCTGGTAACTTTCTCGTATCGAACCAGTATGTCTACCATGCATAACTTACATTTTTCAACAGTAAGAATACACTGCTGTAGTTAAAACTCTCATAGCTGCTCCAGAGTTTCCCTTGGTACATTTTACAGTTGTGCTTTTTCTTTTTTTTACTGCACCAGACCCATGGTGAATGATAATTATTCAATATTACCAGAGAGGATGTTGGTTAACGTATGACAGTGATTTTTTTCATCAAAAAGGTTGACTAAGTTAAAAATAAAAAAGTAAATTAACCTACTCAAAATAGAATTCACAGACTTGCAAAACTGAATCAAATGAGAATGGGAATGATATCAATATTCTATAAAGTGTGTAAATCCGTGCTAACTTGTTAGCATCCGTGCTAACCTGTTAGCATCCGTGCTAACATCCGTGCTAACTTGTTAGCATCCATGCTAAAATCCGTGCTAACCTGTTAGCATCCGTGCTAACTTGTTAGCATCTGTGCTAAAATCCGTGCTAACAACATATTTATACCATAAATTACCAAATAATAGTCAGCGTGTTTGTTTTAACCACTTATCAGGTAAGGTGTTTATTTGTGACCAGGAAATTAATTCCTTTCTGACAAAAATCTTGCTGGTAATTTTCTCCTATCGAACCAGTATGTCTACCATGCATAACTTACATTTTTCAACAGTAAGAATACACTGCTGTAGTTAAAACTCTCATAGCTGCTCCAGAGTTTCCCTTGGTACATTTTACAGTTGTGCTTTTTATTTTTTTTACTGCACCAGACCCGTGGTGAATGATAATTATTCAATATTACCAGAGAGGATGTTGTTGAACGTATGACAGTGATTTTTTTCATCAAAAAGGTTGACTAAGTTAAAAAAAAAAGTATACTATCCTACTCAAAATAGAATTCACAGACTTGCAAAACTGAATCAAATGAGAATGGGAATGATATCAATATTCTATAAAGTGTGTAAATCCGTGCTAACTTGTTAGCATCCGTACTAACGTGTTAGCATCCGTGCTAACATCCGTGCTAACTTGTTAGCATCCGTGCTAACCTGTTAGCATCCGTGCTAACATCCGTGCTAACTTGTTAGCATCCATGCTAAAATCCGTGCTAACCTGTTAGCATCCGTGCTAACTTGTTAGCATCCGTGCTAACCTGTTAGCATCCGTGCTAACTTGTTAGCATCCGTGCTAAAATCCGTGCTAACTTGTTAGCATCCGTGCTAACTTGTTAGCATCTGTGCTAAAATCCGTGCTAACAACATATTTATACCATAAATTACCAAATAATAGTCAGCGTGTTTGTTTTAACCACTTATCAGGTAAGGTGTTTATTTGTGACCAGGAAATTAATTCCTTTCTGACAAAAATCTTGCTGGTAATTTTCTCGTATCGAACCAGTATGTCTACCATGCATAACTTACATTTTTCAACAGTAAGAATACACTGCTGTAGTTAAAACTCTCATAGCTGCTCCAGAGTTTCCCTTGGTACATTTTACAGTTGTGCTTTTTATTTTTTTTACTGCACCAGACCCGTGGTGAATGATAATTATTCAATATTACCAGAGACGATGTTGTTTAACGTATTTTTTTCATCAAAAAGGTTGACTAAGTTAAAAATAATAAAGTAAACTATCCTACTCAAAATAGAATTCACAGACTTGCAAAACTGAATCAAATGAGAATGGGAATGATATCAATATTCTATAAAGTGTGTAAATCCGTGCTAACTTGTTAGCATCCGTGCTAACATCCGTGCTAACCTGTTAGCATCCGTGCTAACTTGTTAGCATCCGTGCTAAAATCCGTGCTAACCTGTTAGCTTCCGTGCTAACATCCGTGCTAACCTGTTAGCATCCGTGCTAACTTGTTAGCATCCGTGCTAAAATCCGTGCTAACCTGTTAGCATCCGTGCTAACTTGTTAGCATCCGTGCTAACATCCGTGCTAACTTGTTAGCATCCGTGCTAACATCCGTGCTAACCTGTTAGCATCCGTGCTAACCTGTTAGCATCCGTGCTAAAATCCGTGCTAACCTGTTAGCATCCGTGCTAACTTGTTAGCATCCGTGCTAACTTGTTAGCATCTGTGCTAAAATCCGTGCTAACAACATATTTATACCATAAATCACCAAATATTAGTCAGCGTGTTGATATCAATATTCTATAAAGTGTGTAAATCCGTGCTAACCTGTTGGCATCCGTGCAAAAATTCGTGCTAACTTGTTAGCATCCATGCTAACATCGGTGCTAACCTGTTAGCATCCGTGCTAACTTGTTAGCATCCGTGCTAAAATCCGTGCTAACCTGTTAGCATCCGTGCTAACTTGTTAGCATCCGTGCTAACTTGTTAGCATCTGTGCTGAAATCCGTGCTAACAACATATTTATACCATAAATCACCAAATATTAGTCAGCGTGTTTGTTTTAACCACTTATCAGGTAAGGTGTTTATTTGCTAACCTGTTAGCATCCGTGCTAACCTGTTAGCATCCGTGCTAACTTGTTAGCATCCGTGCTAACCTGTTAGCATCCGTGCTAACTTGTTAGCATCCGTGCTAAAATCCGTGCTAACCTGTTAGCATCCGTGCTAACCTGTTAGCATCCGTGCTAACTTGTTAGCATCTGTGCTAAAATCCGTGCTAAAAACATATTTATACCATAAATTACCAAATAATAGTCAGCGTGTTTGTTTTAACCACTTATCAGGTAAGGTGTTTATTTGTGACCAGGAAATTAATTCCTTTCTGACAAAAATCTTGCTGGTAATTTTCTCGTATCGAACCAGTATGTCTACCATGCATAACTTACATTTTTCAACAGTAAGAATACACTGCTGTAGTTAAAACTCTCATAGCTGCTCCAGAGTTTCCCTTGGTACATTTTACAGTTGTGCTTTTTATTTTTTTTACTGCACCAGACCCGTGGTGAATGATAATTATTCAATATTACCAGAGAGGATGTTGTTTAACGTATGACAGTGATTTTTTTCATCAAAAAGGTTGACTAAGTTAAAAATAATAAAGTAAACTATCCTACTCAAAATAGAATTCACAGACTTGCAAAACTGAATCAAATGAGAATGGGAATGATATCAATATTCTATAAAGTGTGTAAATCCGTGCTAACTTGTTAGCATCCGTACTAACGTGTTAGCATCCGTGCTAACATCCGTGCTACCTTGTTAGCATCCGTGCTAACTTGTTAGCATCCGTGCTAAAATCCTTGCTAACTTGTTAGCATCCGTGCTAACTTGTTAGCATCTGTGCTAAAATCCGTGCTAACAACATATTTATACCATAAATTACCAAATAATAGTCAGCGTGTTTGTTTTAACCACTTATCAGGTAAGGTGTTTATTTGTGACCAGGAAATTAATTCCTTTCTGACAAAAATCTTGCTGGTAATTTTCTCGTATCGAACCAGTATGTCTACTATGCATAACTTACATTTTTCAACAGTAAGAATACACTGCTGTAGTTAAAACTCTCATAGCTGCTCCAGAGTTTCCCTTGGTACATTTTACAGTTGTGCTTTTTGTTTTTTTCTGACTGCACCAGATCCGTGGTGAATGATAATTATTCAATATTACCAGAGAGGATATTGTTTAACGTATGACAGTGATTTTTTTCATCAAAAAGGTTGACTAAGTTAAAAAAAAAAGTATACTATCCTACTCAAAATAGAATTCACAGACTTGCAAAACAGAATCAAATGAGAATGGGAATGATATCAATATTCTATAAAGTGTGTAAATCCGTGCTAACCTGTTAGCATCCGTGCAAAAATCCGTGCTAACTTGTTAGCATCCGTGCTAACATCCGTGCTAACCTGTTAGCATCCGTGCTACCTTGTTAGCTTCTGTGCTAACATCCGTGCTAACCTGTTAGCATCCGTGCTAACTTGTTAGCTTCCGTGCTAACATCCGTGCTAACTTGTTAGCATCCGTGCTAAAATCCGTGCTAACTTGTTAGCATCCGTGCTAACTTGTTAGCATCTGTGCTAAAATCCGTGCTAACAACATATTTATACCATAAATCACCAAATATTAGTCAGCGTGTTTGTTTTAACCACTTATCAGGTAAGGTGTTTATTTGTGACCAGGAAATTAATTCCATTCTGACAAAAATCCTGCTGGTAACTTTCTCGTATCGAACCAGTATGTCTACCATGCATAACTTACATTTTTCAACAGTAAGAATACACTGCTGTAGTTAAAACTCTCATAGCTGCTCCAGAGTTTCCCTTGGTACATTTTACAGTTGTGCTTTTTCTTTTTTTTACTGCACCAGACCCGTGGTGAATGATAATTATTCAATATTACCAGAGAGGATGTTGTTTAACGTATGACAGTGATTTTTTTCATGAAAAAGGTTGACTAAGTTAAAAATAAAAAAGTAAACTATCCTACTCAAAATAGAATTCACAGACTTGCAAAACTGAATCAAATGAGAATGGGAATGATATCAATATTCTATAAAGTGTGTAAATCCGTGCTAACTTGTCAGCATCCGTGCTAACCTGTTAGCATCCGTGCTAACATCCGTGCTAACTTGTTAGCATCCATGCTAAAATCCGTGCTAACCTGTTAGCATCCGTGCTAACTTGTTAGCATCCGTGCTAACTTGTTAGCATCCGTGCTAACTTGTTAGCTTCCGTGCTAACATCCGTGCTAACCTGTTAGCATCCGTGCTAACCTGTTAGCATCCGTGCTAACTTGTTAGCTTCCGTGCTAACATCCGTGCTAACCTGTTAGCATCCGTGCTACCTTGTTAGCTTCCGTGCTAACATCCGTGCTAACTTGTTAGCATCCGTGCTAAAATCCGTGCTAACTTGTTAGCATCCGTGCTAACTTGTTAGCATCTGTGCTAAAATCCGTGCTAACAACATATTTATACCATAAATCACCAAATATTAGTCAGCGTGTTTGTTTTAACCACTTATCAGGTAAGGTGTTTATTTGTGACCAGGAAATTAATTCCATTCTGACAAAAATCCTGCTGGTAACTTTCTCGTATCGAACCAGTATGTCTACCATGCATAACTTACATTTTTCAACAGTAAGAATACACTGCTGTAGTTAAAACTCTCATAGCTGCTCCAGAGTTTCCCTTGGTACATTTTACAGTTGTGCTTTTTCTTTTTTTTACTGCACCAGACCCGTGGTGAATGATAATTATTCAATATTACCAGAGACAATGTTGTTTAACGTATTTTTTTCATCAAAAAGGTTGACTAAGTTAAAAATAATAAAGTAAACTATCCTACTCAAAATAGAATTCACAGACTTGCAAAACGGAATAAAATAAGAATGGGAATGATATCAATATTCTATAAAGTGTGTAAATCCGTGCTAACCTGTTAGCATCCGTGCAAAAATTCGTGCTAACTTGTTAGCATCCGTGCTAACATCGGTGCTAACCTGTTAGCATCCGTGCTAACTTGTTAGCATCCGTGCTAAAATCCGTGCTAACCTGTTAGCATCCGTGCTAAAATCCGTGCTAACCTGTTAGCCTTCGTGCTAACATCCGTGCTAACCTGTTAGCATCCGTGCTAACATCCGTGCTAACGTGTTAGCATCTGTGCTAAAATCCGTGCTAACCTGTTAGCATCCGTGCTAACTTGTTAGCATCCGTGCTAACTTGTTAGCATCCGTGCTAACATCCGTGCTAACCTGTTAGCATCCGTGCTAACTTGTTAGCATCCGTGCTAACATCCGTGCTAACCTGTTAGCATCCGTGCTAACTTGTTAGCATCCGTGCTAACATCCGTGCTAACCTGTTAGCATCCGTGCTAACTTGTTAGCATCCGTGCTAACTTGTTAGCTTCCGTGCTAAAATCCGTGCTAACCTGTTAGCATCCGTGCTAACTTGTTAGCTTCCGTGCTAAAATCCGTGCTAACCTGTTAGCATCCGTGCTAACCTGTTAGCATCCGTGCTAAAATCCGTGCTAACATGTTAGCATCCGTGCTAACTTGTTAGCATCCGTGCTAAAATCCGTGCTAACCTGTTAGCCTTCGTGCTAACATCCGTGCTAACCTGTTAGCATCCGTGCTAACATCCGTGCTAACTTTATACCATAAATTACCAAATAATAGTCAGCGTGTTTGTTTTAACCACTTATCAGGTAAGGTTTTTATTTGTGACCAGGAAATTAATTCCTTTCTGACAAAAATCTTGCTGGTAATTTTCTCGTATCGGACCAGTATGTCTACTATGCATAACTTACATTTTTCAACAGTAAGAATACACTGCTGTAGTTAAAACTCTCATAGCTGCTCCAGAGTTTCCCTTGGTACATTTTACAGTTGTGCTTTTTATTTTTTTTACTGCACCAGACCCGTGGTGAATGATAATTATTCAATATTACCAGAGAGGATGTTGTTTAACGTATGACAGTGATTTTTTTCATCAAAAAGGTTGACTAAGTTAAAAATAAAAAAGTAAACTATCCTACTCAAAATAGAATTCACAGACTTGCAAAACGGAATAAAATAAGAATGGGAATGATATCAATATTCTATAAAGTGTGTAAATCCGTGCTAACCTGTTAGCATCCGTGCAAAAATTCGTGCTAACTTGTTAGCATCCGTGCTAACATCGGTGCTAACCTGTTAGCATCCGTGCTAACTTGTTAGCATCCGTGCTAAAATCCGTGCTAACCTGTTAGCATCCGTGCTAAAATCCGTGCTAACCTGTTAGCCTTCGTGCTAACATCCGTGCTAACCTGTTAGCATCCGTGCTAACATCCGTGCTAACGTGTTAGCATCTGTGCTAAAATCCGTGCTAACCTGTTAGCATCCTTGCTAAAATCCGTGCTAACCTGTTAGCATCCGTGCTAACATCCGTGCTAACTTTATACCATAAATTACCAAATAATAGTCAGCGTGTTTGTTTTAACCACTTATCAGGTAAGGTGTTTATTTGTGACCAGGAAATTGATTCCTTTCTGACAAAAATCTTGCTGGTAATTTTCTCGTATCGAACCAGTATGTCTACTATGCATAACTTACATTTTTCAACAGTAAGAATACACTGCTGTAGTTAAAACTCTCATAGCTGCTCCAGAGTTTCCCTTGGTACATTTTACAGTTGTGCTTTTTATTTTTTTCTGACTGCACCAGACCCGTGGTGAGTGATAATTATTCAATATTACCAGAGAGGATGTTGTTTAACGTATGACAGTGATTTTTTTCATCAAAAAGGTTGACTAAGTTAAAAATAAAAAAGTAAACTATCCTACTCAAAATAGAATTCACAGACTTGCAAAACGGAATAAAATAAGAATGGGAATGATATCAATATTCTATAAAGTGTGTAAATCCGTGCTAACCTGTTAGCATCCGTGCAAAAATTCGTGCTAACTTGTTAGCATCCGTGCTAACATCGGTGCTAACCTGTTAGCATCCGTGCTAACTTGTTAGCATCCGTGCTAAAATCCGTGCTAACCTGTTAGCATCCGTGCTAACGTGTTAGCATCTGTGCTAAAATCCGTGCTAACCTGTTAGCCTTCGTGCTAACATCCGTGCTAACCTGTTAGCATCCGTGCTAACATCCGTGCTAACGTGTTAGCATCTGTGCTAAAATCCGTGCTAACCTGTTAGCATCCTTTCTAAACTCCGTGCTAACTTGTTAGCATCCATGCTAAAATCCGTGCTAACTTGTTAGCATCCATGCTAAAATCCGTGCTAACTTTTTAGCATCCGTGCTAACCTGTTAGCATCCGTGCTAACATCCGTGCTAACCTGTTAGCATCCGTGCTAAAATACGTGCTCACAACATATTTATACCATAAATTACCAAATAATAGTCAGCGTGTTTGTTTTAAAAAAAATCTTGCTGGTAATTTTCTCGTATCGAACCAGTATGTCTACTATGCATAACTTACATTTTTCAACAGTAAGAATACACTGCTGTAGTTAAAACTCTCATAGCTGCTCCAGAGTTTCCCTTGGTACATTTTACAGTTGTGCTTTTTATTTTTTTCTGACTGCACCAGACCCGTGGTGAGTGATAATTATTCAATATTACCAGAGAGGATGTTGTTTAACGTATGACAGTGATTTTTTTTATCAAAAAGGTTGACTAAGTTAAAAATAAAAAAGTAAACTATCCTACTCAAAATAGAATTCACAGACTTGCAAAACGGAATAAAATAAGAATGGGAATGATATCAATATTCTATAAAGTGTGTAAATCCGTGCTAACCTGTTAGCATCCGTGCAAAAATTCGTGCTAACTTGTTAGCATCCGTGCTAACATCGGTGCTAACCTGTTAGCATCCGTGCTAACTTGTTAGCATCCGTGCTAAAATCCGTGCTAACCTGTTAGCATCCGTGCTAACGTGTTAGCATCTGTGCTAAAATCCGTGCTAACCTGTTAGCCTTCGTGCTAACATCCGTGCTAACCTGTTAGCATCCGTGCTAACATCCGTGCTAACGTGTTAGCATCTGTGCTAAAATCCGTGCTAACCTGTTAGCATCCTTTCTAAACTCCGTGCTAACTTGTTAGCATCCATGCTAAAATCCGTGCTAACTTGTTAGCATCCATGCTAAAATCCGTGCTAACTTTTTAGCATCCGTGCTAACCTGTTAGCATCCGTGCTAACATCCGTGCTAACCTGTTAGCATCCGTGCTAAAATACGTGCTCACAACATATTTATACCATAAATTACCAAATAATAGTCAGCGTGTTTGTTTTAAAAAAAATCTTGCTGGTAATTTTCTCGTATCGAACCAGTATGTCTACTATGCATAACTTACATTTTTCAACAGTAAGAATACACTGCTGTAGTTAAAACTCTCATAGCTGCTCCAGAGTTTCCCTTGGTACATTTTACAGTTGTGCTTTTTATTTTTTTCTGACTGCACCAGACCCGTGGTGAGTGATAATTATTCAATATTACCAGAGAGGATGTTGTTTAACGTATGACAGTGATTTTTTTTATCAAAAAGGTTGACTAAGTTAAAAATAAAAAAGTAAACTATCCTACTCAAAATAGAATTCACAGACTTGCAAAACGGAATAAAATAAGAATGGGAATGATATCAATATTCTATAAAGTGTGTAAATCCGTGCTAACCTGTTAGCATCCGTGCAAAAATTCGTGCTAACTTGTTAGCATCCGTGCTAACATCGGTGCTAACCTGTTAGCATCCGTGCTAACTTGTTAGCATCCGTGCTAAAATCCGTGCTAACCTGTTAGCATCCGTGCTAACGTGTTAGCATCTGTGCTAAAATCCGTGCTAACCTGTTAGCCTTCGTGCTAACATCCGTGCTAACCTGTTAGCATCCGTGCTAACATCCGTGCTAACGTGTTAGCATCTGTGCTAAAATCCGTGCTAACCTGTTAGCATCCTTTCTAAACTCCGTGCTAACTTGTTAGCATCCATGCTAAAATCCGTGCTAACTTGTTAGCATCCATGCTAAAATCCGTGCTAACTTTTTAGCATCCGTGCTAACCTGTTAGCATCCGTGCTAACATCCGTGCTAACCTGTTAGCATCCGTGCTAAAATACGTGCTCACAACATATTTATACCATAAATTACCAAATAATAGTCAGCGTGTTTGTTTTAACCACTTATCAGGTAAGGTTTTTATTTGTGACCAGGAAATTAATTCCTTTCTGACAAAAATCTTGCTGGTAATTTTCTCGTATCGGACCAGTATGTCTACTATGCATAACTTACATTTTTCAAAAGTAAGAATACACTGCTGTAGTTAAAACTCTCATAGCTGCTCCAGAGTTTCCCTTGGTACATTTTACAGTTGTGCTTTTTATTTTTTTACTTCACCAGACCCGTGGTGAATGATAATTATTCAATATTACCAGAGAGGATGTTGTTTAACCTATGACAGTGATTTTTTTCATCAAAAAGGTTGACTAAGTTTAAAAATAAAAAAGTAAACTATCCTACTCAAAATAGAATTCACAGACTTGCAAAACTGAATCAAATAAGAATGGGAATTATATCAACATTCTATAAAGTGCTAAAATCCGTGCTAACTTGTTAGCATCCGTGCTAACTTGTTAGCATCCTTGCTAAAATCCGTGCTAACTTGTTAGCATCCGTGCTAACATCCGTGCTAACTTGTTAGCATCCGTGCTAACTTGTTAGCATCTGTGCTAAAATCCGTGCTAACAACATATTTATACCATAAATTACCAAATAATAGTCAGCGTGTTTGTTTTAACCACTTATCAGGTAAGGTGTTTATTTGTGACCAAGAAATTCCTTTCTGACAAAAATCTTGCTGGTAATTTTCTCGTATCGAACCAGTATGTCTACTATGCATAACTTACATTTTTCAACAGTAAGAATACACTGCTGTAGTTAAAACTCTCATAGCTGCTCCAGAGTTTCCCTTGGTACATTTTACAGTTGTGCTTTTTATTTTTTTCTGACTGCACCAGACCCGTGGTGAGTGATAATTATTCAATATTACCAGAGAGGATGTTGTTTAACGTATGACAGTGATTTTTTTCATCAAAAAGGTTGACTAAGTTAAAAATAAAAAAGTAAACTATCCTACTCAAAATAGAATTCACAGACTTGCAAAACTGAATCAAATAAGAATGGGAATGATATCAACATTCTATAAAGTGTGTAAATCCTTGCTAACTTGTTAGCATCCGTGCTAACTTGTTAGCATCTGTGCTAAAATCCGTGCTAACAACATATTTATACCATAAATTACCAAATAATAGTCAGCGTGTTTGTTTTAACCACTTATCAGGTAAGGTGTTTATTTGTGACCAAGAAATTCCTTTCTGACAAAAATCTTGCTGGTAATTTTCTCGTATCGAACCAGTATATCTACTATGCATAACTTACATTTTTCAACAGTAAGAATACACTGCTGTAGTTAAAACTCTCATAGCTGCTCCAGAGTTTCCCTTGGTACATTTTACAGTTGTGCTTTTTATTTTTTTCTGACTGCACCAGACCCGTGGTGAGTGATAATTATTCAATATTACCAGAGAGGATGTTGTTTAACGTATGACAGTGATTTTTTTCATCAAAAAGGTTGACTAAGTTAAAAATAAAAAAGTAAACTATCCTACTCAAAATAGAATTCACAGACTTGCAAAACTGAATCAAATAAGAATGGGAATGATATCAACATTCTATAAAGTGTGTAAATCCGTGCTAACTTGTTAGCATCCGTGCTAACGTGTTAGCATCCGTGCTAAAATCCGTGCTAACTTGTTAGCATCCGTGCTAAAATCCGTGCTAACAACATATTTATACCATGAATTACCAAATAATAGTCAGCGTGTTTGTTTTAACCACTTATCAGGTAAGGTGTTTATTTGTGACCAAGAAATTCCTTTCTGACAAAAATCTTGCTGGTAATTTTCTCGTATCGAACCAGTATGTCTACTATGCATAACTTACATTTTTCAACAGTAAGAATACACTGCTGTAGTTAAAACTCTCATAGCTGCTCCAGAGTTTCCCTTGGAACATTTTACAGTTGTGCTTTTTATTTTTTTCTGACTGCACCAGACCCGTGGTGAGTGATAATTATTCAATATTACCAGAGAGGATGTTGTTTAACGTATGACAGTGATTTTTTTCATCAAAAAGGTTGACTAAGTTAAAAATAAAAAAGTATACTATCCTACTCAAAATAGAATTCACAGACTTGCAAAACTGAATCAAATAAGAATGGGAATGATATCAATATTCTATAAAGTGTGTAAATCCGTGCTAACTTGTTAGCATCCGTGCTAACCTGTTAGCATCCGTGCTAACATCCGTGCTAACTTGTTAGCATCCATGCTAAAATCCGTGCTAACTTGTTAGCATCCGTGCTAACCTGTTAGCATCCGTGCTAACTTGTTAGCAACCGTGCTAAAATCCGTGCTAACTTGTTAGCATCCGTGCTAACATCCGTGCTAACCTGTTAGCATCCATGCTAAAATCCGTGCTAACTTGTTAGCATCCATGCTAACATCCGTGCTAACCTGTTAGCATCCATGCTAACATCCGTGCTAAGAAGATATTTATACCATAAATTACCAAATAATAGTCAGGGCACGCACATACCCACATGTACACATACATAGCCAATGCACACTTAAGGTGCAGGGTGTGTGTGAAGAGAAAAAGTGACCAGTGAAAAAGTGACAGAGTGACTACAGTGAGGTTTATGTTTGTTATGTTATGTTATAAAGTCTTATTGCTGTCGGGATGAATGATCTGCGAAAGCGCTCCTTCTTGCAGCGAGGGTGTTTGAGTCTCTGGCTGAAGGAGCTGCTCAGCGCACCCACCACCCCATGCAGAGGGTGATGGGGGTTGTCCATGATGGATGTCAGCTTTGCCAACATCCTCCTCTCTCCCACCACCACCACCGACTCCAGAGGACATCCCAGTACAGAGCTAGACTTCCGTACCAATTTGTCATTTTCCTTCCGTCCCCGTCTGAGCATCTGCCCCCCCAGCAGACTACTGCGTAGAACAGGGCAGATGCTACGACAGAGTCGTAGAAGGTCTTCAACAGAGTCCTGCACACACCAAAGGACCTTAGTCTCCTCAGCAGGTGAAGTCGACTCTGGCCCCTTCTTGTACAGGACATTAATGTTAGTGGTCCAGCCCACTTTGTTGTTCAGGTGAACACCCAGGTATTTGTAAGAGACCACTGTCTCAATGTCTTTTCCCTGGATGGATGCCTGGTGTGGTGGGGGGGCGACTTCCTCCTGAAGTCCACAACCATCTCCTTTGTCTTGCTGGCGTTGATTTGGAGAGCGTTGATCTCACACCAGCTGACAAAGTCATTGATGACCCCACTGTACTCCTGGTCGTTCCCATCTGATACACACCCGATGATGGCCGTATCATCTGAGAACTTCTGTAGGTGGCAGTTGTCCGAGTTGTAGGTGAAGTCTGAGGTGTACAGACTAAACAGAAAGGGTGAGAGCACTGTACCCTGTGGCGACCCCGTGCTGCAGACTACCACCTCAGACACACAGTCATGAAGCCTGACATACTGTGGTCTGTTGGTGAGGTAGTCGATGGTCCAGGCCGTCAGCTGCTCATCCACTCCGGCTCCCTCCAGCTTCCCTTTCAGCAGTGCAGGCTGGATGGTGTTAAAAGCACTGGAGAAGTCAAAAAACATGATCCTCACCGTGCTCGCCGCTTGTTCCAGGTGGGAGAGAGATCGGTGCAGCAGATAGATGACAGCGTCATCCACACTGACGCCGGGACGGCAGGCGAACTGCAGAGGGTCCAGTGCTGAGCTCACCAGTGGGCGAAGGTGGTGCAAGATGAGCTCCAAGGCCTTCATCAGGTGAGAAGCCTATGTTTCGTCATTAAAGAGAACTTTGTTTGACAAAAAAAATGATCATAGATTGATAGATCTAGATATCTATTCTATTCATCTATTTTTAACCTCAGACTGTAGGAAAATTCAGTTTTAAGATGAAGACTTGAATGATTTTCCCAACGATTGTACATATTCGCCTTTGTACGATGCCTGATTTCATGCTCCACCATGGTTTTTCCTTGGGGTCATGACCTGGAAGTGGTATATATGGTGGTATTTTGAGTTGAAATTGAATATTATTAATTACCGCAGCATGTAAGACATTTACATATGCACTGTATAATGACATAATTTCAAACATAGTGACCTAAGTCTAGTGCTGATAAAGCCTATGTTTCTTTGTTAAAGAAAAAATTGTTTGACAAATAAACTGATCATAGATTGATAGATCTAGATATCTATTCTATTCATCTATTTTCAACCTCAGACTGTAGGAAAATTCAGTTTCTAGCTGAAGATGTGAATGATTTTCCCAACGATCGTACATATTCGCCTTTGTACGACGCATGATTTCATGCTCCACAACTGTAGCGACAGGTTTTTCCTTGGGGTCGTGACCTGGAAGTGGAAGAATATGTTGGTATTTTAAAGATGCTGTTCCTGGGAATTTTTAAGAATATTTATAAGCATGCAAGCATGTACGACATGTACATGTTCCTCACATGTGCAATAGTAGGGCTAATCAAATCTGAAATCTGAAACTGTGAATGTGATGCACAAAGTCACCTGCAAAGAAACCTGCAAAACTACATTATTAAACTCACATCAGGGATCAGTTGCTTATTTTTTGAGATTGCTCATAGACTAAAACTCCTAACCCTACCAGTCAGCCTGTACCATGATACCGAATAACGAAAGAAACAAGAAAACCTCATCCTATACATTTTAGCATTTAGTGAATCATGCGTTAGAAGTGTCTTGTGTGTTTTTGTCATTTAGTCATTTCTCAGCTAATAGGATTCTTTACATTTAAGCTCGCCGGATTCATTTGGATTTGGACACGTTTTTTCCACGGTGAGCCACGTAGCGAGATGTGGCACACGAAGGTAAGAAGATCAGGGTAATGATTTCTATACGAGGTGTTATGAAACCGTCACCATTTGCATTTCTATTTCGGTCCGCTCTCAGGCATGTCTCCATGACTGTCATGGTTTAACAGCTTCAGTCGCTTCTCACCACCTCATGCACACGGCCTGGAATTTTTCTGTTCTGTTTTTTTTTTTCTCAAAATGGGGGGAATCCAAACACTTTCTGAATGTTATTACAATTGCATATTTTGGGATATTTCTACAGCCTGCAAGGTAACCAATCCAGGTGCATTTTTTTTCTTTTGCACTAACACATTTGAATACCATGACGTACACATCCACTGTTTGTATATTTATACGACTTTTATGGAAGCCAATAATTTTTGTAAAATGTATTTACAAAGTTAGATCATTGCCTTTTGTTTAATATCTTTGAGCTGGATTCTCACACTATTTCAAGATTATACAGTAACCCGATCACATGAGAAACCACCTAGCCAAGCACTTCCTTTAATCAGCCCTAGCAGGAATTAACGATTAGTTTCTTACTTACTTGCAAAACTGAACTAAAAAGTCTTAATCATAACATAAAAAATAAGTAGAACAGAACCGATGCTCTGTCTTTAATCATGTTAGGGCACTGTTCACACTTAGCAACGGATCATTGGGCACTAGTTTGGTAGTGCCAGAAACAGCAGTAATGTCTCATTTACAACTCATTAATTCATATTTGTAGTTGAATAATTCCACACTTTGTTGCCCCATCTGTGGTTCAAATTCAGAAATAGATACCAGAATAATGGAGACAGATTACAACAGCGATCAATTCTCCAAAGATTGGTTGTTGTCTTTAAAAAGTGGAAGAAGAAGAAGAAGCTGTTAGATCAGGCAGTTGTGGCCAAAGGTGCAACTCATTGATCCATATAGTCCATCTATAGTTATATTATATAATGTATAACATATAATATAAGATATAATATAATTATGGATGGACTATTTGTTATATATAATATAACGTATAATATAACTATGGATGGACTATATGTTATATACAATATAACTTATAATATAACTATGGATGGACTATATGTTATATATATTATAACATATAATACAATTATGGGTGGTCTATATGTTATATATATTATAACATATACTACAATTATGGATGGACTATATGTTATATATATTATAACTTATAATATAATTATGGATGGACTATATGTTATATATAATATAACATATAATATAACTTTGGATGGACTATATGTTATATTATAAGTTATATATATTATAACTTATAATATAACTATAGATGGACTATATGTTATATTATAAGTTATATATATTATAACATATAATACAATTATGGATGGACTATATGTTATATATAATATAACTATGGATGTACTATATGTTATATATATTATAACTTATAATATGACTTTGGATGGACTATATGTTATATTATAAGTTATATATATTATAACATATAATATAACTATGGATGGACTATATGTTATATTATAAGTTATATATAATATAACATATAATATAACTATGGATGGACTATATGTTATATATAATATAACTATGGATGTACTATATGTTATATATATTATAACTTATAATATAACTTTGGATGGACTATATGTTATATTATAAGTTATATATATTATAACTTATAATATAACTATGGATGGACTATATGGATCAATGAGTTGCAACTCATTGATCCATATAGTCCATGTTATACGTTTTTCTTTTACTACTGTAAAATATCCCACAAAAGAAAGGAAAAGTGAGTCCAAACTTTTGACTACTCCACATCCCCACCACAGCTACAGGTTTCTGCTTTGACTGAAGCTATCATCCCTCTTTCCCTTTTTCCCTGTTTCTCTGTGTCTCTCTCTCTTTTAATGTAGTCGAGCCAATGTTTTAATTTGCTCATTTAGCGATACTTATCCGCCACGCGTACGTGAGTACCAACACTTTATGCATCGAAGTACTAGATGATCACGTTAGCGTGTGTGTTATTCGATTCTATTCCGAGCCTCGCTGGGATTACTGATGGGCCCGTGGTATTTTCGGCAGCATCATTTAAGATGAATTATCTACTATGGGCTGTGGCGTTGCAAGCAAGCAGTGTGTGTGTCTGTGTGTGTATGTGTGTGTGTGTGTGCATTATTTCATGCATTGTGTCCAGAATAGCAGCCGTAAACCTTTTAACAGCCGTCGTACATGAACATGTGAATAAAACACATTTTCATTTATGTATTTCAGTTTAGCTCAACACACACACACACACACACACACACACACACACATACACACACACAAACACTAAATATTAATTTGATCTAGCTCCAGGTAACTTTCTCACATGAGCTCAAGACAAGAGACAATCTGTAAAACCCTTTTTTTCCCCTTTAGAGGGCAGAAAGATAAAAAATTAAAACTCCATCCATCCTGGTTAGAAATAATCAGCGTCTCCACAGGCAAGGTCAGCCACTCCAGCAGATGTACGTGCACATCTGTACGGAACGTAATCCATAAAATTTGTTTGTCGTGATGTATGGTTTTTTTGTATTTGTCCGCTGTCAACCTGCGGGAGGAATTAATAATTCAAAGCTGCTTGCTTTCAAAAGGAGACGTGACCATTTATAGCCACAAATAGCTTCATGGTTTTTTTTCATGGGAAAAACAAAACTAAACAAAGATCAGAACTCGGCAGATGTGCACCACTGAGATATTGATAATTCACCAGGAAATAATATATGATTTAACAAGAAAACCACAAAGCTGAGCAGCATGTGAAGCAGGTGGAAGAAAAACGCAGCAGTAATGACTAGTGGAGCCTGGAAAAAGAGCGAAAAGACGACATGTCAATTGCTGTCTTTTTTTAAATTATATATATATATATATATATATATATATATATATATATATATATATATATATATATATATATATATATATAAAGTCATAAGCTCAAGGTTCCACCTGTAAATTGCTTCTTTACTATTTTGACGCTGACCTGCTAATAGGGAACCACCTCCTGCATCAGGGGATTTTCTGCTCTTTTCTTTTTTAATTATCGATGTTTAATTACCACTGAATGAATGTAGGTTTGTCTGAAACACCAGGAAGAGATGATTAAAGAGCTACTGTCATTTCTTAAGAAATATTCTTATTATTGCGTATTTTGTTAAGTGCGAGAACCCCCCCTAAAAAAAGACTAGATAAATATACCAGTAAATGTCATTATTCATTTAATTTTATATTCTGTGTATTATTTTCACATGTATTTGATTTCCCATTGTATTTATTCATTTTCAAATGTATTTATTAATTTATTTATTCATTCACTCCGCCCATTCTTTTTTTTACCTCAATATATAAAATGGAAAATAAAAATTGAAATTAAATAAATGAATGTCCAATGGGAAAATAATACACAATAATACAATTAATAAGAAAGAAACACCAGTAAATAAATACATTTAATCAACATTATATTCATTTTAAATAATGCTGTGTATTTATACAAATAGTCCTATATTCTCATCATTGTTGGATTATGACGAAAATCAATTATTTTCCATTTTTATACGGGGACCCACAGGCATCTTTTCACGGCCACAAGGGGGTCCCCAGACCCCACTTTGAGAACCCCTGCTATGTAGTTTATATATAAACAGAAAATAAACAGAAATTGAATTAAATAACGTTGACGCTTCAAGAGATGAGAGAACTGATGATTGATTGATTGTTTGATTGATTTATATTCATTATTGTATGTGGGAATGAGTGTATCTGGCTTTATATTTTATATATATATATTTTTTAATAAATCTCTGTAATTACTTATTTTGATAAGTGTCACATAACATTTATTATTATCATTGACTACACAAAATATGTTTGTGAAAATTATGTTTTAGACCTATTAGTGTATTTGTGTCTAATACTACGTCATATGTCGCTATCACTCATTTTTGTCAAGGTATATGTTTTTTCTAATTGGCCCAAAATCCCTCAGTGTTGTTAATACAGGAGGAAAAACACTTGAATAATCGACCTGTGCTGTGAATCCTGTTGTTAACAGGTGCTTTATTCCTTGTTGCTGTTTCTCGTTAACAGTTCTGGTGTTTCAGAGGGATGAGATGCAGGTGAACGTCAGAATTACACTGTTAATTAGGCTGTGATCATGCAATGTGTGTGTGTGTGTGTGTGTGCATGTGTGTGTCTGGTGGTGGTGGTGACTGATGCCGGTTCTGGTTTTAAGGGAGGGGGGAGGGGGTGTCCAGACCCAGTAGACCATCATAATCCGCTTGCACCCCTATTGTCCTACCTGCAGAAGCTGATAAGGCTTTATTCCTCCTTCAAAGCTAAGAGCTGCAGCAAGACTTATAAAAAAAATTCTCCGCTACATAACATGAGTTGATCTGAAATTAAATATAAACTCAAAAGTCTGTAGCTCTTCTCCCAAGAATGCAAAATCAAGAGTTTTATCTTTTGTCTTCAGTCTCCATTTATTACAGCGACAGCACAGAAGATCATTTTCAGTCTCTGCAAGACTGTGAGACTTTATCATCTGTGTAGAGGAGAGACTCAACTGTAAAACCACCCGAAAAGCTGCTTCATTTTAGAATTGTTCATACAGCTGTCAAACAGTGTGGGGGGGGACATATTTTACCCCTGTTTTACACCAAAACAGGTCAGATTTTCTCTGATCATTCACCTGTGTGAAATGCAACTGGGCTTGGATAAAAAATAATTATAACATGTACCATCTTTTTTTATTTTGAAGTGGAGTTGGCCATAATTGCTGGCCTTCCTCTTTTTATTCTAGCATACAGCATAGTAGATAAAGAATATATACAGGGCTGTAAGCAGGATTATTCAAATAGGAAGGTCAGCATTCTCTATAGTATGTATAATAAACAATATACTAACATAAAGAGTCCTAAATATATCAATATATATATATGTCTATCTATCTATCTATCTTTCTATTTATCTATCTATCTACCTACCTACGAACCTACCTACGAACCTACCTACGAATCTATCTACGAATCTATCTACGAATCTATCTATCTATCTATCTATCTATCTATCTATCTATCTATCTATCTATCTATCTATCTATCTGTCTACTTACAACCTACCTACGTATCTACCTATCTATCTTTCTATTTATCTATCTATCTACCTACTTACAAACCTAAGTACCTACCTACCTACGAACCTATCTATCTATCTATCTATCTATCTATCTATCTATCTATCTATCTATCTACATACCAATCTATCTATCTATCTGTCTACTTACAACCTACCTACGTATCTACCTATCTATCTTTCTATTTATCTATCTATCTACCTACTTACAAACCTAAGTACCTACCTACCTACGAACCTATCTATCTATCTATCTATCTATCTATCTATCTATCTATCTATCTATCTATCTATCTATCTATCTATCTATCTATCTATCTACGTACCAATCTATCTATGTATCTATGTATCTATGTATCTATGTATGTATGTATCTATCTATCTATCTATCTATCTATCTATCTATCTACCTACGTACCTACCTACGAACCTATCTATCTATCTATCTATCTATCTATCTATCTATCTATCTATCTATCTATCTATCTATCTATCTATCTATCTATCTATCTATATACTGAACATATATATATATATATATATATATATATATATATATATATATATATAGTCTTTATATAATAATACAAAGAGTCATATATATAAACATTATAGCCTAATGTGAGCTTATATGTTGATGTCATGTTTAGTCACGTTATTTTCTACTTATTTCTATCTAAACATCTAAATCATAGCCTATTAGTGATGGATGATTCATCCTGTGCCTGAACATCACCGTTTTCATCCTCAGACACATTTACAGCAGGTTACAGGTCCTCGTCTCTATTGTCCATCTGTCCACGCATCTGTAGGCTACTTCACTATTCTTCATTCAAATGCTTCCTAATAAAGACCTGCAGTCCGCAGGGATGTTGCGACAGAGTTTACTTTCGCTTTTAACGAGTCAAATATACAAGCCTCTCTGTCACGGGAGACTGTGTTGGGATCCTTATTATTAGGTGGGCTTCATGGATTTGGGTTTTTGCAGCTTTTTTCGTCACCACTTTTACTTGCTGAGATGTAACCTAAGGGGAGGAATTAAAAGAAAATTAAACTTAAGGGAGGAAAAAATGCAGAGCTCGTAAAATCATTGTTCTCAATGGCAGCTGCAGCCCTGAATAAATGTGGTCAGTACAAGCTGTAGTCTTAAAAAATGCTGTTAATCTACAGAACACATTTACAAATAACACTAGAATAAAGCCTATAAATACACCTAAGAAGGAACTCTGAGATCATTATTTGGGGATTTAGGGATTTTTTTTTTTATGCCAAACAGATAAGAAAACTCATCTCCTGTATAGTTTTAATAGGTAATAATGCAGGTCATCAATACATGCTTTTCCTCATTTGCACTTCAGTGATACTTGCAGGGATTAAAATCCTGCTGCAGATCAGTGTCTATAAGATCAACTAGCCTTGCAAGAAAAACAGAAAACAAATAACTAAAACCACTTTCCTGTTTTTACAGAACACAATCAATAGCGGAGACAGAGCTAATGTGTAACGTTGCTTTTTCCAGCTTGTTCTCTGGCGTCGTTTCGCTGGTCAGCGCCAGGCAAAGGAAGCTGAAGGTGAAAAAAAGATCTCCCTACATATCCAGATGAGGAGGCTTCATGAGGGTCGAGAGGTCGTTTGATCGTTACGCGTCGATGCCTCTTCACCTCGGATAAAAGTCACGTGATTCCGACAGTTTCCCTGCAGACAAGTTGCACTGCCAATCAACAGAACCCCCCCACCCCCCCTTCATGTAATAGAATAAGCAGCCCTGAGGCCTTCTGGTCCTCTGGATGCCTGGCGGCCTTCACTCAGCTCCTCAAATACATTTTAACAGCAGTGAGTCAGCTGGATCCTCCTGAAGAGGAGAGAGAGCTTTACAGTCTTCATTGTTACGCCTGTTCCATAAAAGAGTGACATTTTTTTTTTTTATTATTATTTTTACAACTTAAAAATGCAAGCTATAAATCAAGTTAATACAAAGGGAGGAGAGGAGTCAAATCAGGTTGCCAAGCAGATGGGGTGTAAAGCCTTTGTAGACTATTCCCACTCCGCCCTCGGGAAGCCAATCCATCATCTGCTGATCTGTCTCCGCGTCTGCAGCCGTCCCACCCTCTCATTAAGGAAATGAAGGCCTTAATTGGAAATTGTGTTAATTCTCTGACATGTTTGAAACTCTCTCTCTCCCTCTTTCTCTGAGTCGGAGACATGCTCGACGCAGCTCCACTGATGCATACGAATGTTTTAATCTCCGCACACTTTCACTCCGCATCACCGGCCCGATGATTAATGTCCTCAAAACTTACAAGCAGGGTGCAGCCAACGCTTTTTTGCCAGGAGAAAAAAAAAGTTGCTTACACAGTAACTGGGTTTTTTCATCTTTTTCATGCCTTGAAAATTCTTGAGCGGATCTCGTGAAATGTGCAAAAAAGAAAACGCGAATTGATTCCTGAGATTACATCATAGATTAGGAGGCTCTGTCATTCAATTAGTTGTTCACCAGTCTTATATATATATATATATATATATATATATATATATATATATATATATATATATATATATATATATATATATATATATATATATATATATATATATATATATATATATATATATATATAAAACAAGAAAAATACACAAATGTAAAAAGAACAACACAATCATATAAGTGAGAAGTCAAAATTTATTTAATCCCACTCCTTCTTTATGAATTATTGATAACCAATTGTTTAGCATTCTCTTCTTCTTCCATTCATTTTTTGCTTATTTCTAATATCAATAAGCAATAAATAACACAAAAATCTATATTTCTATATAAATAAGAAGTATCCGAAGAGGAAGAGAGGCAACAAATATATATTATATTAAAATTTTGACTTATTTATCATACAATTCCTACATTAGGACATTTAATTACTGAATTAACATCTCAACATTAATAGAGAAACCAAAGCAGCAAAGTATATTTATTATTATATTTATTATAATATTTCATGTACTGATTGATTCTTATTTATTATTGAATGGATGAATGTGTATATCTGGAAAATTTTGTATATTGTTTGTTCTATTTCTTATTTTTACAATAAAGCTCTGTGCTTGTTTGATAAATGTTATATAACATTTATTTTTATTATTATCACCAACTATACAAACTATGTTTGTTACCAATTGAAAACTTGTCAAACAATGTCAGACTAAAATAATCCAGGATTAAATATTACAGTATCACAGAGAATGAGATTTGGTAAACGGCAGGAATTTCCCATCATGCACTGGGTCACCTTCTGCAGTCGGTGGAGAGTCATGATTTAATCGCAGAATCTGTTTCTATCGCCAAAAGCTGCATTTTCCACTCACTCTTAACATAAAAAATTTATATGCAATTTTTTAAGCCTTTTTTTTTTCCTCACAGTTTTTGAAAATAGAAATAAGAAAAGGTGGATTGAAACGCAACTATTCATGCATGACTATAATTCAGTTTTGAATGTGAGACACTCACAGGTACTGCTGTTCATATACACATGGACAGATTGATAATAATGTCTTCAAACAGACGATCCTGTGCTAACTCTAAACTCTGTAAATGTTTTTCCAGGTTGAGGAGGTCCCGCTGTCTGTTGACCTGTGACATCTACAAACACAAAACCTCCCCATCACGCTGTGTTCCTGGTGTCAGAGCTACAGCAAAATAAAACACTGACTAACTGAGGCTCCTCTCAGTGCTAATACACTGTAGAATCTGAACAATGGTCGTGTTAAAATGAACTTTTTACGTGTTATATCAACACTGTGCAGCTGCATAACTAATGCTACTATTATATTGGTAGTGTCTGTCTGGGTTTTAATGTTTCTTCTGTACTGTAGTGTGTGTTTTTTCAGTTTATTCACAGCTCTTCTCTAGACAAATATTAACTAAGCAATAAACAGAGGATGTAGCTGAAAACAATGATAAAAAATAAGTGACCATCCCTTGATGATTACTGCACAGAAAAGACAACACTGTGGAACACGTGGCTCTATCGTCATCTTGTTGCCTTCTCCGTTTTGAAAATGTCAAAGAGCTTAAAGGTGATTTATGGCTGTAAAGTTAGAAGAACCAAAAGGGCAACTTGTTCCAGTAGCTGTGATACACCTGAAAAGCTGATGCAATAATATCAGGGGCTTATATTAAGTCACATGACCAGCAGGTAAGCAGTCACATGACCAGCAGGTAAACAGGAAGTGATGGCTACAGCTTGCATCACACATGCGTCTAATATGTAAGTCAGCTTTCAACATGGATGATGGTTTTACTATATCTGCTCATATTTTGCACATTTTGGTCAATTACTGCAGTAGAAGATCTTTAGATAGATAGATTAACATCATTTTAAACTTTTACATATAAATAAATCCATTCAGGTTTTTGCCAATGTGGGTTTATTATTATTTATATATAATTAATTTCAATTGATCTCTGTATTTCACATACAGGCTGGATGGACACATCCTTCACAAGATCTATGGACAGAAGTCTGGTGTGGATAAAATAATTCAATCTAAGAGCTCTGCTAGACTCTCTGAGTGTTATCAGACCAAAGGGATCAATTCTGATTCATTCCACATGGGTTGAGTGATAGTAGAAACAATTTAGATGTGGCTACAATAAACTATAGTATAAGAGAAAGTGGACAGTGTTGATATAATAATAATAACTTTTTGCTCGCTGCCAGAAGGGGGAGACAAAAACCCCTAACTATAGCTTTAATGGTTGAGTGTGAAAGTTTTATTAAAAGCTTAAAAACAAAATAATAATAATACATCCACAGCATAGATGAGAGGCACAGAATAAAAATATAACTTTTCTGAAAAAAAGCTTATAAGAAATGTGATTAAATTATTTTTTTACAATATACATATATAATGATTCATGTTTGATGTACCAGCCAATAGCGAAAGGGGCATTGTGAGTTGCCACATCTTGTCTCTATGCTCGAGACAGCGAGGATTCTGGGTAAAAAAAAAGGCAGAGTCTGCAAGTCCTGCAACAGATTCAAACCCCTAAAGAACTTAGCGTTGGGAATCATAGAAACAGTGACCAGAGAAGAGTAAAAACCAGAAGGAAAATGCATGAAGAATAATGCTGGATGGATTCGCATAAAGGATTCACATGGCAACAAAAAGCACATCCGGAAATGCCAACTTTTCTCTACTCGGTCTGTGAGTTTGTTCACGTACCTAATGGTACCTGTGAGTCAATTTCAACAACTTTACTTAAATGGTGCTTTTAAGAAAATTGAAATTTGTATGATTCATCACTTTGACATAGTGCAGGCTGCAAACCTGGCAACCTGACTCTCTGCAAATAAGATTTTTATATATTAGATGTTGGTATTATGCTCATTTTAATATGCCACCTTTAATCAATTACTGGACTTCTACTTACTAGATATAAGTCAATTTTAACTATAGGTTAAGGTCCTTGTTAACCTATCAAATGTTACTCGTACGTTTGCCCACCACATAATGTGTGAGCACATGGAGTTTCATGTGTGAAATTCTAAATGCAGATTTGCCCACACAAGAGAAAAAGCGTAAAACAATAAAAGCCGACTTACTGGGATCAACAGGCCTGATCCTGGTAAGTGTTCATCTTACATGATGCTACACTCTGCTTTACAAACCTAATATGTGTGTGTGTGTGTGTGTGTGCGCGGCTGCTTAGCATATGAATAATAACATGCTATAAAAGAAGTTTAGAAAGGGCTGATGAATATGTGCGGCTTTGAAGCGGTTGTTTTGTGATCGTGTGCGGATGAGTGCGTGGGAGGTGTGTGTGTGTGCGTGTGTGTGTGTGCGTGTCTGGAAACTGTTTGCTGATGAGGGTGACATTTGTGCGCACAGTGAGGGGTTTAACCACCAGCATCTGTTTTGGGGTTTAGAGGAGGAAAAAAAAGGGCTTCTCTAAACATTAGAACGTCAAGGCAGAACACGTAAGAAGCAGACTCAGCCCGACGCTCTAAGCCCCGCTTCCATCACTGTGTGTGTGTGTGTGTGTGTGTCAATCTGAGGACAACTCTCCACACACTCCACAGGATTTCAGCACTCTGCCCATACACGGTGGATTCATCACCTTAGCAACCAGTCGATTGAAAGATGATGAATCATGTCAAAGACTGCTAATTTCTTTGCAGTTGTCAAACATGAACAATAGGCGGTAGGAAGGAGTCTCAGAAACGTCACCGCGGGCACAATGTGGTGCGTTTTTGTGAAATTTGAAAAGACCATAAAAAGACAGAAAGGAAGTGAGGCTTAATCAAGGCTGATCGAGGAGGAACTGATGGATTTGAAAGGAAGGAACGAAAGAAAGAGGAAAGATTTACTGTTTGCTGCTTACGCCTCTGACTGACCACAAGAACATAAAGCTGCCCATCAGCTTGCTAAAAGGCTTCTTTTTATTACCCACAATGCATTATTTAAAGAAGTAAAAGGTATTGTGTGTGTACTCTCTTTGAAGAGATGTCTTGCAGATTTTAGCTGCAGTGCATTAGGCATCATTAGCTGACACAGATGCAAAAAAACAGTAGCTGAAACTGTTTTCAGTAGTCTGACAAATCCTGCATCCCCCTGATAATTCCAGGTGAGATTATCTCGTGGATGGGCAACGCTTCTGACCTCATCTTCTTTTCACGCTTTAACGCGGCGAGGCCCACGGGTTATTTTACCGACAAATAGCTGTCTTTGTCAAGAAGACGATGGGTCCGACGCGCTAAGAACGCTGCCTGCTGAGAGAGCTGACACCTCCCCTCCACGCAGGAATAGAAGTGATGGTCTGAAAGCATTGATTTGGATAAAAAAAAAAAAATAAAACATGGACATGCATCAGCCGTGACGCACCGGGATTCAAAAGAAGCACAGCTACTAACGCAGTGAATAATGTATTAAAGGAGAGGCAGGTTGGCAGCGTCAGACTCTTGCCAGCCTGAGATGCTGCAACTAATTCAGCAACAAGATACACTATTGCTTCAGTAGAATCAATAATAATGCATAATGTTGAGAGAAAAAAACAAAACGATTTTATGTCACGCAGCACTGAGAAGGCGTACAGCTCCCACTGCTGGCAAACCTGCTGAAGGCAGGAGCAGCACAACTGATGCCCACTGACTGCCTTTTATATGAGTGATGTAATTGATTTACAGAGCTGCTTCCAGCTTCCAAGAACAGCTTGTCTCTTTTTTTTCATCGTGGTAATTGTCTGCTTCATCCGCTGAATTGTTGATTTATGGGTCACTGACAAGTCAAAATTAGAAAGTCAAAAACATTTTGAAATATAGTTTTAAGAAACATTCATCAGGTCTCTTGAAAATGTACATTTTGTTGTCATGTCACTTTCTTGTCATTAAAAAGTCCATTTTAAACAAAATGTGAAATGGTGTAACAGCAATATGAAACTAGTTGATAGCATGTGTTTTTATTTTCAGTTGTTTCCTTTCTCCTCACATTTTAGTGGGAGCAACTGGGACACACGTGAAGAAAGCGTGGGTAACGTAAGAAGAAGGTAATTGAGAATCACCCGCTGGTGCTGCTGATGATGAACTGTGGCTCTTCCAGTTCACTATTGATGAATATGTGAATATAATACTGAGTTTAATGTGATATCTGGTTACATTATGTACCTCCCTCTGAGCTGTTGATTAAAAAAACACCTGAAACCACCTGACTGTCGCCAATCTATCAAATCATCATTATAATAAATGACTTACACATGTATTCATACCATCTCTTCTTTTTTTTAATCTTTTACTCTAAGATGACCTTTGTACTCACAAATTTTGCACATTTCAGTGACTTTGTAGCAAAAGTTTCTGTCAACTGCTATAAAATTATCATACATCTATAAAAGAAATTCTTTCCTACCGAACATTCAGCTCGATCAGAATGCAGGCCTGTTGGTTTTATGTCTTGCTTTGGCTTTAATCTCCCAGCCACACTTTTTTTTTTTATTTTTTTTTTTCCAATATTGATATCAAAGCCAAAATAGGAAAAGTGAAAACAACTGATTGACAGAGAGAGTATGTTCCAGTGATTTTCAAACATATCCTGGTTGGAGTGCAAAGGATTCAGGTTCAATAGCCTGTCTATAAAAGAGTTGACCATAGACTCCAGGATGTTGACTGGTGGTCCGGATTAACTGGTGCCTGTGTTAATTGGTGACATTTCAAAACACCAATAGAACACTAAGTTTCCTTTAAATTACTAATAATCATGCTAATTAATTTTGATTCACTTTGTTTATGTGTTTGACTATTTACTATTCATATATATACTTTTCATCAGACACCCTGAAAACAGAGTGAAAAATTCTAAGAAACTTAAAAAACTCACCCTGTCTTCCTTGTAGGTCAGGATTTTGAGCGACATACTATAGTATGACCTTTTTTAAGCGACATACTATAGTATGACCTATTTTGAGCGACATACTATAGTATGACCTATTTTGAGCAACATACTATAGTATGACCTTTTTTAGGCGACATACTATAGTATGACCTTTTTTGAGCGACATACTATAATATGACGTTTTTTGGGCGACATACTATAGTATGACCTTTTTCGAACAACATACTATAATGTGACCAATTTTTAACGACATACTATAGTATGACCTAATTTGAGCGACATACTATAGTATTACCTTTTTTGGGCGACATACTATAGTATGACCTTTTTTAACGACATACTATAGTATGACCTATTTTGAGCGACATACAATAGTAAGACCTTTTTTGAGCGACATAGTAAATATGACCTTTTTTGCGCAACATACTATAGTATGACCTGTGACGTGTGACGTTTCTTGGGTGAGGAGTCTGGTGATTCAATCCACCTGTAGCTGTAAAGATTTTCACCCTCCTGGGTTTTTGAGAGTTTGATCGTTACTGGATTTATTAAGTGCAACTGCCAAAGTGAATATGGTAAATGTGCCCAGATCCCTCTAAGAAGCTACACTCACCCTGTCTTCCTTCCTAGCTCTGGCTGTGAGGATGCTAAAACGCAGGTTTCAGGTCATCAGTTTACGCTTCAGAGATTTGAAGTCCAACAACAAGAGGAAAGACTTAAAGCTGTGACATCTTTTCTCTAGCTCTGCATGTTAGACACCTGTTTGGAGACTTGCCAGTTATAGGTTCAATACCTGCTCTCAGCTTTTAAAATCAGAAACCTAAACCTTGAATGAAATCTCTAATAAACTTCTAAAGACATTTCAGATTGGATAACTCAGTGGATTAAAAGGTTTACTGGAAGTTATTACTAATAGATGCAAAATTTGGTTGGTTTTAAAGTCCCACCAAGATGAAGGTACTAAATGTGCTGAAATAACAGCACTTCCTGTAAAGAAGACTCCAGCTATGGTGGTTATTTTGTCAAAGCATGACAGATCAAAATTCCATTGTTTATAAAGATTTAAGATGCTTGAAATTTTAGGAGTTCTATCTTGTTCATACTAGCAAAATAAAAGTATGAACTCGTACATCATGTTTCATCAGACACCCTGAGAAAGGAGTGAAAGGCTCTATGAATCTCCACTGACCCTGTCATCCTTGTAGCTCAGGTTGCTGGGATGCTTCACTGCAGCTCAGGGGTTGTGGGTTCAAAGCTCACAGTTTTTAAGTCCAAAAACAAGCAGAAAGAGTGAAAACTGTAAAGTAAACAACTCATGTAAGTGGTTTCCTATAGCTCAACCTATAAGAAAGCTATTTGGAGACTCACCACTTTAGGTTCAATCCCACTTTCTAGCTTTTAAAGTCATAAACCCAAATGTTGAATAAAACCTCTAAAAAAGTTCCACAACCCTGGCAGACTGGATAGTTGAGTGTGTTAGAAGGCTGACTGGAAGTTATTAGCAATGACTGCATTTGTTGGTGAGTTTTAAAGTCCATCATCCAGGGTATAGATGATAAAAGTCCCTGGAGAACTCCATGTGTATGAAGGGGACAATTGGCAAAGGTGGATAGTCCTGAAACAAGGGATGCTGGTTCGCAAATCTCTAATAAGGCTTTTAGTCTCTTAAAGAGTCTTTAAAAAGGCCTACATCTAAATTGAAGATGTTAAATGCATCAGGAGAACACCACTGAGCATGAAGGGACCCCTGGCATAGTGGGTAAGCTTGTGAAAAAAAAAGAGGTCACCAATGCAGCATCAGGTTCAACACAGTATCTGGGATCCTTGTTGAAAAGTGTGAAAAGTGCATATCCTAAGAAAGCACGTTCATTAGAGTGGGTTGTGTTTCTCCCTTGAAGAGCTTTTAAGAATGTTGAGAGCTCCCTTTGCTGGGGATCTAAGATTAAGTGGTAATGTTATACGAATGAATATGTCTGATTTTGAGCGACATATTATAGTATGACCTTTTTTGAGCGACTATAATATGTAGTATACTATAGTATGGCCTAATTAATATAAATACTATAGTATGACCTTTTTTCAGCGACATACTATAGTATGACTTTTTATGAGCGACATACTATAGTATGACCTATTTTGGGCGACATACTATAGTATGACCTATTTTGAGCGACATACTATAGTATGACCTTTTTCGGCGACATACTATAGTATGACCTTTTTTGGGCGACATAGTGTAGTATGACATTTTTTGAGGGACATACTATAATATGACCTTTTTTGAGCGACATACTATAGTATGACCTTTTTTCGGCGACATACTATAGTATGACTTATTTTGGGCAACATAGTGTAGTATGACGTTTTTTGAGCAACATACTATAGTATGACCTATTTTGAGCGACATACTATAGTATGACCTTTTTTTTCGGCGACATACTATAGTATGACCTTTTTGGGGCAACATACTATAGTATGACCTATTTTGAGCGACATACTATAGTATGACTTATTTTGGGCGACATACTATAGTATGACCTTTTTTCAGCAACATACTATAGTATGACCTTTTTTGGGTGACATACTATAGTATGACCTATTTTCGGTGACATACTTTAGTATGACCTTTTTTCAGCGACATACTATATTATGACCTTTTTCGGCGACATACTATATTATGACCTTTTTTCGGCGACATACTATAGTATGACTTATTTTGGGCAACATAGTGTAGTATGACGTTTTTTGAGCAACATACTATAGTATGACCTATTTTGAGCAACATACTATAGTGTGACTTTTTATGAGCGACATACTATAGTATGACCTATTTTGGGCAACATACTATAGTATGACTTTTTATGAGCGACATACTATAGTATGACCTATTTTGGGCGACATACTATAGTATGACCTATTTTGAGCGACATATTATAGTATGACCTTTTTTGGGCGACATAGTGTAGTATGACATTTTTTGAGGGACATACTATAGTATGACCTTTTTTGAGCGACATACTATAGTATGACCTTTTTTGAGCTACATACTATAGTATGACCTATTTTGAGCGACATACTATAGTATGACCTTTTTTCGGCGACATACTAAAGTATGACCTTTTTGGGGCAACATACTATAGTATGACCTATTTTGAGCGACATACTATAGTATGACTTATTTTGGGCGACATACTATAGTATGACCTTTTTTCAGCAACATACTATAGTATGACCTTTTTTGGGTGACATACTATAGTATGACCTATTTTCGGTGACATACTTTAGTATGACCTTTTTTCAGCGACATACTATATTTTGACCTTTTTCGGCGACATACTATATTATGACCTTTTTTCGGCGACATACTATAGTATGACTTATTTTGGGCAACATAGTGTAGTATGACGTTTTTCGAGCAACATACTATAGTATGACCTATTTTGAGCAACATACTATAGTATGACCTTTTTTCGGCGACATACTATAGTATGACCTATTTTCGGTGACATACTATAGTATGACCTTTTTTCGGCGACATACTATAGTATGACTTATTTTGGGCAACATAGTGTAGTATGACGTTTTTTGAGCAACATACTATAGTATGACCTATTTTGAGCGACATACTATAGTATGACCTTTTTTCGGCGACATACTAAAGTATGACCTTTTTGGGGCAACATACTATAGTATGACCTATTTTGAGCGACATACTATAGTATGACTTATTTTGGGTGACATACTATAGTATGACCTTTTTTCGGCGACATACTATAGTATGACTTATTTTGGGCAACATAGTGTAGTATGACGTTTTTTGAGCAACATACTATAGTATGACCTATTTTGAGCGACATACTATAGTATGACCTTTTTTCGGCGACATACTAAAGTATGACCTTTTTGGGGCAACATACTATAGTATGACCTATTTTGAGCGACATACTATAGTATGACTTATTTTGGGTGACATACTATAGTATGACCTTTTTTCAGCAACATACTATAGTATGACCTTTTTTGGGTGACATACTATAGTATGACCTATTTTCGGTGACATACTTTAGTATGACCTTTTTTCAGCGACATACTATATTTTGACCTTTTTCGGCGACATACTATATTATGACCTTTTTTCGGCGACATACTATAGTATGACTTATTTTGGGCAACATAGTGTAGTATGACGTTTTTTGAGCAACATACTATAGTATGACCTATTTTGAGCAACATACTATAGTATGACCTTTTTTCGGCGACATACTATAGTATGACCTATTTTCGGTGACATACTATAGTATGACCTTTTTTCGGCGACATACTATAGTATGACCTATTTTTAGTGACATACTATAGTATGACCTTTCTTGAGTGACATAGTGTAGTATGACGTTTTTTGAGCGACATACTATAGTATGACCTTTCTTGAGCGACATAGTGTAGTATGACGTTTTTGAGCGACATACTATTGTATGATCTATTTTGGGCGACATACTATAGTATGACCTTTTTTGGGCAACATACTATAGTATGACCTATTTTGAGCAACATACTATAGTATGACTTATTTTGAGCAACATACTATAGTATGAACTTTTTTGGGCGACATACTATAGTATGACCTTTTTTGAGCGACATACAGTAGTTTGACCTTTTTTGGGCGACATAGTGTAGTATGACCTATTTTGAGCGACATACTATAGTATGACCTTTTTTGGGCGACATAGTGTAGTATGACCTTTTTTGAGTGACATACTATAGTATGACCTATTTTGAGCAACCTACTATAGTATGACCTATTTTGAGCGACATAGTATAGTATGACCTATTTTGAGCGACATACTATAGTATGACCTATTTTGAGCAACATATTATAGTATGACCTATTTTTAGCGACATACTATAGTATGACATTTTTTGAGCGACATACTATAGTATGACCTTTTTTGGGCGACATAGTTTAGTATGACGTTTTTTGAGCGACTTACTATAGTATGACCTATTTTGAGAGACATAGTGTAGTAAGACCTATTTTGAGAGACATAGTGTAGTATGACCTATTTTGAGCGACATACTATAGTATGTACTTATATAATATAGTATGACTCTTTGGATCGACATGTTAATGAATGTCAAGACATAGATTCAAACCAGTGTCACTTGTTCTCAGTGTCAGCAGTCTTATCACCTTTCCCAGACGTGCTCCTCACGGCATCTTGTGTTCTACAGGGGATTTCATTATCTCTTCTTTGTATTTTTAACTATTAAACTCACCAAGCTTGGAATCCGTAAGTTATGTCTTCTAGTCTGCCTTCTAACACACTGAGCTACCCAGTATGATGGGGTTGTGGATGTTTCTCTGAGCTTCTATTCAATATTTTGTTTTTTAAAACTTGTTCTGACTTGCAAGATGTCTTACCTGTTGAGCCACAGAATTCTTCCTACCACAGGAGTTTTGAACTCTCAACCTCCAACCTATCAGTAGAGCATACCAAGAGCCTGAGCTACAAGGCTGAGTACAGATTCTTAAAGATTTTCACTCCTTTCTCAGGGTGTCTGATAAAAAGTACATGAGAATACATACTTTTATTATGTGAGCATGAGTGAAATTGCTCTCCCAAAAGTTCAAGGGTCTTAAACCATTGCTTGTGGCTGACGAAAAAGCCCACCATAGCTGGAGTCTTCTTTACAGGAAACACTGTTTTCAGGGCACATTTACCATCTTCACTTTGGCTATTGGACCTAATAAATCCAGTAACAAAACACAATAAACAGTCTCTATCACAGCAAATACACACACACTTTTTTCAAAACAGTGTCTTTGATCTACTGGTGGATTTGCACCTTCATATGCTTGAATCACTGATGCTGTAGTATATGTGGGTTTTGGTAAATAAATCATGAATTCATTCATAGTTTCTGTCTCTTCAGCTTTTGTAGAACAGATGAACAGAAACCTTACAGAGAGAAAATCATCTAATAAACTGAACATGGTTTTAATGATGAAACAACACAGTTGATAGGAACATCTTCATGCTAATCATAGAAATGAACTCACAATACAAACAGCAAATTTCGACTACACAAGCTCTTTTAATGCTTTGCATTTGAACTTTTAGTGGTAACAACATATTACATTTATCATTTTAAATTAAAAAAAACTGGTGTTTCTGGTGGACATAACAGTGAACTATGTACAGAGCTGCAGAACGATTTTTATTGAAATGTAAATGTTTATTTTTATATAATTATATTGATCTGTAATGTTCTTTTTATTTGTAAACCTTACTTTACAAATTCATTTAATTAATTTCATGAAAACTTGAATCAATTGCATTATTTTCCTCTGAAGAACTTCTCCACGTCTCTCAGCTCCAGGTCAGAGCCCTGTGTGCAGCTCAGTGCTGATGTTCTTCAGAAAATTTAGGGGTAAAAAAAAAAACACAGTTAAAGAAGTAACAACAGCCGGAAACAATAAATGATTAAAATCATTGAAAACCACCATGTGCAATAGTTAGACTTGAATAAAAACCACCTTGCTCCAGTTGTTTCAGCAGAAAACCTGACAGGAAGTCCTCATAATCGATCACAGAGAGCTTGATGATCGACTGGTTGAGCCTGCTCCATCAGTAAACGGCATCCTGACTTTTGATGGATGAAGTTGAAAACCTTTCTTTCACCACAGCAAGTTCCTCTATGGATAAATACATATATAAATATATTAAAATGAATAAATAAATAGACAATTCGTGAATAAACATTCAGTTCTCACATACACAAAATTTGTTCTCTGGGAGCATTTCTCATCTTCACTTTGGATGATGGCCTTTAGAAACAAAGAATTCGGCCTTGAGTGTGTTAGAAGGACTTGTCGTCCCCCCCAAATCAAAATTTTATGAGTCAAGAAATCACAATTTAAATATACTCACAAATATTAAGACAAAACTAGCGACAGTAGGGGGGAAATCCACGAGACACCAACACAACAGGATCAACTTTCTGTCGTCTCGTTCCCTCCACTGTCCGCTGCTCTGCTCCTGCCTGTGCTGACAGGGAGAGAAAGGATGTTTTTAGCGGTTCAGTTGTTCAAAACAAGCCAAATAAACTAACAAAACATTAAATAATCTGTTCCATCCCCTCTTGTGTTTCATACGGTAAATTAGTTTGAGTTTTTAAAGAGAGAAGTGAGAAATAAGAGAGGTGGAGATAAAGATTTTTTTTATAGGCTCAAAAAGAAAAAAAAAATCTGTTCTATAGCCTATCTGTTGTTTTGGTGGACAGCCTGTACAGTAAACGGACAGAATGTTATATAAGGAAAATAAAGGAAAATGAAGATGACGTATACTACGTATACTGGAATGGAATTGTCTTAATCTAACCTTTAGAAAATACACTGCTTCCCAAGATAATTTGAAGTTTTTTTTATTCATTTGTATGGTGCAGGATCTCCTGGATGATACTGGATTCCTTATTTCTGATTTGGTACACTCTTGTCTCTCTTCCCAGGATATAAGGCTTTTATTATCTATAATGCTGAGAAACAGGGCTATGGTAGAGCTGTGTATCAGGGCCAAATATAGTTTGATGTCTTTTCTTGTTAAAAACACCAGCAACATATCTTATTATCTTATAGAAGCGTCACATTGGGGCTTTAGGAAATTGTGACATTAAGTTTTCTCATATTCATGAGAGTTATTACTCAAAACATAACTTTAACTCAACTTAATCGTTATTGAAGATACCTTTGAGTGCGGTTTTCATTGTTCTCAAGAAGAATTGTGACGTCCAGCTGATGTTATGAGCCTGGTGATGTATAACCCCGGGTGTGAAATGTACGTGGGAGCCGGTGGAAGGTGACATGTCCTGGTCACAGTGTTCCCTCCTCTCCTCCAGTCGCTCAGCAAGAGAGTTCCTGTGGGCAGAGTGAGAGAGCATCACGCTCTGCCCACACGTTTGTCCTCTAAAATCCAAAAGTCATCCTCATATACAAACAACAACAAAAAGCTGAAGTCAGACAGCGAGAGGCTGTGGCTGTTCCAACGTAGTCCTGTTGGTAAAACGCATCATTACTCTTTCTAAATGTTGTCAGGGTGGGAACATCTGAGGAGTTGTTCTGACATGGCCCTCTGCTGCTGTATGGAGTCACATTAGTCACTATTTAATAAAAGTATATGGAGTCACATTAGTCTCATATATAATAGATGCAAACAGAAGGATCCACGAATGTGTTTTGTGAATGGTATATAAATGACAAAAGAAGTTTATATAGTTTACATCTCCTTAAATATAATAAAGTTCCATTATCAAAGGTCCCAAATGTCTCCTCTCAATGTCAAATGTCCTTTTTTAGTGTTAAATGTCCCCTTTAATGTAAAATGACCACTTTAATGTCACTCTATTGGTATTAAATTGACCCCCTTTAAGGCACCAATCTTCAAAACTCATTGAAAACACATTTACTTAAAAGGTGAGCTGTCTCTTTCCGGTATTGTTCATAAAAATGATTTTGTGAATGGAGCAACCTCAGGAACCTCAAAAAAAGACAAATCAGTTCGTGAATGCAAGTTTTAAACTTTGGCTATAAACGTAATGACTGTCAAATAGGCTTTTGATGCAAATTAGAAATATTTTAAATAACATTTTGTTGAGAGTCATTCATGTATAAATCCTGAATACATTTGTGGATCATTCTGTGGAGATTTTAGAAGATCTGATTTTATTCTGGTGGAGACAATATGTGAGACCGGAGAAGGTCTATTAGGAAACATATCATTTTATAATATTTCAGTATAATTAGTAACATGTTCATAATTAATTGCCAATTATTAAATTGATCATCAACTAGAAAACTATTATCAAATGAACATGCAGAAGATTTGCTTGATTTATATAAAAAACTTGATGCAAAATGTTGCCTTCATTTTCTTAAGTAGATAAAACACAGTATTTTTTTAACCAGTGTACGAAACAAAGATTCTGCAGATAAAAAAAAAATTAGTTTCAGTTTAGACTTCAAAGACTAGACATTAAGATACAACAATACAGAAAGTAAATTATTTATGGGCTTATAAAAGTGATGAACTTAAAAAAATAAATCAAGAATGAAATTAAATGTAATGGAGAGTGAACACAGATTGAAAAACTGTTGCTCAAGTGGAAGATGATAAAATTGGACTGGGACTTGAAACTTGAATAAATCAACATTATATCAGACTTCTGATGATTTATGGTGGCAATAACAATCCAGTGGAGTTAGTCTCATTACTCTGGTTTCCTGAGGAGGGCAGCAAAACACCAACAGACCTCAGCCTGAACACAATCCTCCTAGGGCTAAAAATCATTTTCAACAAGTTTATTAACAACATATTAATAAAATGTATTTTTACAGACTTTTCCTGTGTTTCAAAAATAAATTAAAATTCAAAGAAAGGTAATTTATTTATAATTGACACTTAGGTTCAATAGGCTTATGCATTACTGTTATTATTACATAATGAATTTTTAAAAAGTTCCATTATCAGGAACATTTTTCATTTCTTTCTTCTTTTTTCCTCCCTTTATTCTACACCAGGGATATTCAATCAAAAATCCCTGAGGTCCACATCTATAATTTTCTTCAAATAAAAAGGGTCCAAACCAAAGTCTAGCTTGTGCCTCATTTTACATTTTAATATTGAATATATCTAATATTGAAAAACAGGTCAACATGCTCAAAAACAACAAATAAAAATGGCTAAAAATAAAATAAAACACAGATTTGAACACCACTTTTTTCTCCTTTTTAACTTTATCTCACCTTTAGTGAACATTCGTTTCAACGACTGTTTGAAAGAGCTGCGCCTTGTTTCGTTATTGGCGCTTCACTTCGCTTCAATTTTAAATAACGCGACATTTTCTCAACATATCAGACAATGTGGCTTCGTACTGTCTGCTGGAAGCATAAACGTAAATGACTCCGTCCATTCATCTCTGAAACAACACGCTTTCCGCGTCGACCTTTCCTAATTTTAAACCGCCCACGTTCTCTGCTGCGTCACTTCCGCTCTGCCGCGCCGGCCACGCTGTTACCGTAATAACTGCAGTAGCAGCGCCCGTGACAGACGGGAAAAATGCTCGAGGGAAAATTTCTATTCTTGTGAATTTGTCAGATTGGTCATGGGTCCAATCAGAATCATCATGCACTTTGATGGCTCGTTTGTACTTACTTGACTTTGTGATGTCACACAGTATCTCTCTCCACCTGTCGAGGATTCCAGCATGCCCCCCAAATCACTGCCATTAGTTAATGAATATATTAGAATATTTACAATATTTACATTAACTCTAGTAAGCACAGATCAATAATGAACTGTTCTTAATGGAGTTAAATGATTGTTCTTAAATATCATGTTAGCAGTATTGTAAATTACTGCTAAAGCACCATTCAGAAAATTTGACCTAAGCCCACACCTGAATAGTAATACCAGTTGTACAATTGTTCTTTAGGTCCAGATAATAATTTAAGAATACTTGTTAATTACAGATTTAATTGAAAAATGAAATGTACTTTCACCATAGGTTTAAAGAGGTCTGATTTCTTACAGATAAAAAATTCTGCAGTAATTACCCGTTTGTTAATATTAGAACAGCTTAATTTTTCTGACACTATTATGAAAAAGAAACAGTGAAAAAAACAACATTATCACATCTGAAATAGGAGACATTCTAATGAATGAGCATGACCCAACATTAAATCCATTACAGGCCTGTGAGAGCAACACTTGACAAAGCCCCAAATCTCTTTAATACAACACCCATTAGGAAAGTGCTGAGCTCTTTACCAACAGCTAAGATAGTCCAGCACTCAGCAACACCACTGCCTCTCACCATACTCACAATGACACAGAAAATCAACCATTTAGCACACATTAGTATTAGAGACCAGGATATAATTTTAGAAATGTTTAGTGCACGTTATCCATGGTTGCTATTTTGCGCTGGACACTCACATACAAGAGATAAATACATGGATAGATGTATAGAAGAACTTTTGATTTTACATTTTGTCTATGCATGTTATCCTTTTGGTCTACTATGCATCTTAATATCTTTTGAAAATAATCATTTTAGGATAATGTTGTAGATCATATTTATCCACGAGTCATCATTTGGGAGAACTGAATAATTTAAATAAGATGAAGAGATTGAAAAAAACATTTAGTAAAGGCAAATAATACATTAAACACATGCAATATAATGATCCAACACCACAGCCTCAGAAAACATAGAACCAAATAATGCTAAATAGTTTAAAAATGTAAAATAATCTCTTTTAACTTATAATTAACAGTTTTTTTTAACTTAAACTTTGTGTTTTGTTTCATTCATACCTTTATCTTGATGCTTTTCATGTTTTATATAGCACTGAAATGTATTATAATGGTAAACATGCTTTATGTTGTCTAAGCAATACTCACATATCATCACATAGCTAAAATATATTAGCACTAATGCCTAAATTCATACATTAATTCAACTCCCTTGACCTGCATGTTTGCTTGAGCATCTTAAAGAAACATTTATTTTATGTGTGTTGAAATGTGGAGTCCACATTTTCAACAGTTTCATCGTGTTGTATTTGCTCCATCATCACACATCTAAAATATATTGACACTATTACTTAAATTCATACATATGAGAAAATCAGTGGTTTCAAATCAATTGACCTGGATGTTTGCTTGAGCAGGCACAAATCTTAAAGAAACAGCCCCTAATATTATCTATCGAATTCAGAATACAAAAAAGGTGAATTACTTCACATGGACTGCAGAAACGGTTTCATCATGTTGTATTTATACTTTTAAATAACCAGTCATCAGACAGCTCCATGAAGGAATAAGTAGGTGTAACCTTAATATCTTGATGAGTGGTCAGATATGTTTGCAGTGACGGCTGGATTAGATATTAACTGTGGCCTAAATCACTTTGTGGTGACGGATTTGAAAGGTGATAATCCAAGGTGTTGCTTTAAAAGACGGACTGTGGTAACCCAGGTCCATCACCACCAAAGGGCTGAACGCCACCACAAACTACAACCATGAACAGGGACCTCCATTGTTTGAACCCCCTATTAGTCCATGATCCAGGGCCCTAAATTTGGGCCATCAGTATCATCTGGATGGATTTAGTCTCATAGTAATTTTTGACAAGGTAGTATTTAATAAATAACTGGTGGACATCTGGTTTAGGCTCATTTCCACCTAAATCATATAATTTCCTTTAGTGCCGTATATGACACTGTTATTTTTGAATGTAGAGACATGTAAACAAGGCAAATAATTTATCCTGTTTAATGGTGTACTTACAATTTAGGTGACAAAGTGACTGTGGTATATTTATCAAATGAATAAAAATGAATGAACAGCACCTAATGGTGCAAACACTTCACACCACCTTTATGTGATGAGGTATGTAATCACATTAATGAAAAGGTCAGATAAAGTGACGGACCTATTGGATAACACAATATTTGGTATTAGCCAGAGACGCCTTAATGCAGAGGTCAGGGAACGGGAACAGTTACTCACCACTTGCATCATATCATATGGGCTTTAAAAAAAATAAAGCCCATATGGTACGTTGAGAGAAATTATAAGAAGTATTATTATATTATTGTCTAAAAATTATCAACAGAAATAAAATAAAAAAAATCTCTCAATCACTCATACAGTCAAACTTCAGTCTAACAGATAATGATTGTGATGATAGTTTATCAATAAGTAGAAACCCACTTGAATTCTAAACTAAAAGAAACAGTCAATATATGATTTTATCTGGTTTATTTAGTAATTTTTTTTACCTCTATAACAGCCTTTGTTTCTTGGTTGGAACAAAAAACAATGCTTCTACCACATGAGACGCAGGCGAGACACTCTGCTTTAGTTAAGATTCCAAACTCAAGTTTGACAAACAGGAAAATTCTGCAGGCAGAACCATTCTTTTTTCCCAACCCTGCAGCATCGCTAAATTCAAGCCATCCATCCATCCATTGTCTATCCCGCTTATTCCCTTTCGGGGTCGCAGGGGTCTGCTGGAGCCTATCCCAGCGCGTTAAGGCGAGAGGCAGGGATACACCCCAGATGGTCGCCAGCCAATCGTGGGGCACACACACCATTCACACACCATTCACTCTCACACTCACACCTATGGGCAATTTAGAGTTTACCAATTAACCTGAGCATGTTTTTTGTATTGTGGGAGGAAACCGGAGTACCCGGTGAAAACCCACGCAGACACGGGGAGAACATGCAAACTCCACACAGAAAGGCCCCAGACCCAGGCCCAAGGCGGTCTTGAACCTGCGACCTTCTTGCTGTGAGGCAACAGTGCTACCCACCGCACCACCGTGTCGCCCTAAATTCAAGCCATTTCTCTAAATTAAAAAACTGTCATTCATGCATTCATGCAGCCATGCTTCCAACAGGGACCCAGAAAAATGAGATCACATTATCCCCATCCCGGCCGTCACCCAATCAAATTCAGAATCCACTTCAAACTGCTTCTCTTACTTATAAATCCCTGTTCCGAATGGCCCTCACTTATCTTATTCAACTTTTAACCCCATACACCAGGGCTTGTGCCTTTCTGTGAACACACCCGATTCATGAATCAGGTGTTACTACTTGGTTGGAACAAAAACCTGCACCCACAGTCACCCTCCAGGACCAGGACTGCCCACCTCTGCCCTACACCATCGTCAGATCCCTTCAGCTCGGCCAACTGGGGCTTTAAACAGCAAAAAAACGCAATTTTAAACAGAGGAGGTGGCATCCAGCCTGGCTCTCATCTAAATGAAAGAGAGAGATGTTGAAAAAATTTGAATAATAAATTAAAAAATTCAAAATTTAAATGTATTAAATTAAATGAATAACTTCCCTATTTGTCACCCCACAGCTTTTTTTTATCTGTCTATACCTGTAGCTGGATGGTTGGAGGATGCTACTAAGAATATATATCTTAAATTCACAAAGAATGCATACCTTGCAATGGCAGTGGTAACTTTTGTATTAAAAATATCAACAAAATGTATGATTTTGCTGGTAGTTTAATCTAATTAGGATGCGAGCTCTGTCATTCATTGGAATAATGTTCTTAATGCCAGATGTGTTTGTGCTAATTGAAATAATGTAAGGAAAGGGAAATGTGGAGTTTGTGCTTTTCTGTGAACAGTTTGTTGTGGGTTACTAGTGTTGATATTTGAACATAAAGATGTTCAGTGGGTCTACAGCAACATCCCAAGAACATAAGAAATACTGAGCAGTGCATCTATAAACATTATTTAAATGTCTAATATAAAATTGTAAAGTTTAAACAGATGGTTTATTTATTTAGTGAAGTATTATGGGCTACTTTATAATAGCCATCAACATAATGTATATATACTTTTACAAACCAGTTATTAACAATTGATGAATATTATACTACTGTTTAACTGTTTAACAGTAACTATCTATTCATCATTTATAGATGGGTAAAAGTGTTAAATAAAAGGAAGTCTCTATATATCTACATATTAAAACACAACGTGACCATGAGTGACACATCAGAGTGTTTTGATCAGAAGGAATGAACAAATTCAAAGGCCTCGCCTGAGACACGAGCGAAAAAACTGTGCAGAAATATGAAAACCTTTTTAAATTTGTATGGAATACTTAATGTGGTAGTAAAAATAGCATTCACGGGTTTCTTTTGATAGATAGCCCAGATAGCAAATCAAACAATAAAGTTGACCAAATAGAGCACTAAAAGAGAGTCCCCTCCTCTGTATTGTAAATTTATGGTGCATACACATGTAAAATGCATGATATGGGACCTTTTACTTCTCTGTTGTCCTCCTTCCTTCCTCTACCCTTTTTCCATTGACCACTTATTTCCTACCTTCTTCCTTCCTTTATAAACCTGAGGAAAACAAAGGGTTAAATGTCATTTATATACATTTTCATGCCTATATTCAAAGGTATTGTCAATATTGTTTTTTTTTAAACTCCAGTTGATAACATAATAAAAATATAGATGTCATGACATGAGTTATTTTTATTTTATCTTTTTCACATTGTACCTACAAAACAACAATTACTTTCCTAATTAACACTTGCGGTTATCTCACCAACATTCAGCAAATTTGATATTAGCCCACACCAGAATAGAAATACCCACAGGTATTAAGGTATTAAGTCCAAATCATAATAAAGTAAAACTAATTTATAATGCATTTAAGAATATTTTGTATTAATGATTTTGTTATTATTGAAAAATACTGTAATTTTGGGTTCAAAGAGAGGTTCCTTAACATAAAAAAACTGTATCTAGTATTTGTAAAGGTTAACATATTTTCATTATTCTGAAACTGCTATCCATTGATGAGTATTGTTTTGAATCGGGGAAAAGAGGCAAGAAATGGGAAAAAATAGCATTATCACATCTGTAGAAGGAAACATTCTACTCACAGAGCATGACCCGACATTAAATCCATTACAGCCCTGTGAGAGTAACACAAGCATAAGCCCCAAATCTCTTTAATACAACACCCATTAGGAAAGTGCTGAGCTCTTTACCAACAGCTACGATAGTCCAGCACTCAGCAACACCACTGCCTCTCACCATAGTCACAATGACACAGAAAATCAACCATTTAGCACACATTAATACAGGAGACCAGGATATACTTTTAGAAATGTTTAGTGCACCTTAACTGTAGTTGCTATTTTGGGCTGGACACTCACATACAGGAGATTTATAATCCCAGTGACTTCTGTTTAAATGAAACTTGTGTAGCAGCACTATTTACAATTTGTTGTTTTAGATTATTTTTGTCCATGCACGTTCCCTCTTTGTCCTATTATGAATTTTAACATCTTTGGAGATAATCATGTTAGGATAATGTGGTAGGTCATATTTCTCCTGGAGACAGATGAATAAAAGATCTTGACAGTGATTTGACTTGTCATATAGTTGCTTGTCAAGTTCAGTATATCAGTCACAGTTCCTTGCAAAAGCACTTGGCCGCCTTGAACTTTTTGACCTTTTTCCGCATTAAAGATATAAAAATTATATTTTTTTAATGAAAAATCAACTCCAAGTGCGACACAATCATAAAGTGGCACGAAATTTATGCAATATAAAAAAACTTTTTTTGGAAATAAAACAATTCAGAAGGTACGGGAAAGCTGGTTGAAATTGATGGAATGATGGAGCTAAATACAAGAAGAAAACCTGTTAGATTCTGCAAAAAGACCTGAGACTCCAAACCAAAATACACTATATCTAAAAGAAGCAGTTGCTCCATCATCAACAAGATATCATCACACATCTAAAACATATTGACACTGACACTTAATTTCATACAAGTAAATCAGTAGTTTTCACTCTATTGACCTGCATGTATTTATACTTTAATAGAAACAGTCATAAGACAACTCCATGAAGGAATAAGTAGGTGTTACCTTGATATCTTGATGAGTGGTCAGATATGTTTGCAGTGATGGCTGGATTAGATATTAACTGTGGCCTAAATCACTTCTAGGTGACAGATTTGGAACGTGATAATCCAAGGTGTGCCTTTTAAAGCCAGGCCGATATAACCTGGCTCCATTTGTACCAAGGTCCTTCTCCATCACTCTCCTGGACAGCCAGAAGAAACACCACCAAAGGGCTGACCGCTACCACAAACCGCAACCATGAACGGCACGGAGGGACCGTACTTCTATGTCCCCATGGTTAACACCACCGGCGTTGTCCGGAGTCCTTATGAGTATCCTCAGTACTACCTTGTCAGCCCAGCAGCTTATGCTTGTCTGGGTGCCTACATGTTCTTCCTCATCCTCATTGGCTTCCCCATCAACTTCCTCACTCTGTACGTGACCATTGAACACAAGAAGCTGCGGACCCCTCTAAACTATGTCCTGCTGAATCTGGCGGTTGCTGACCTCTTCATGGTGTTCGGAGGATTCACCACAACGATGTACACCTCCATGCACGGCTACTTCGTCCTGGGGCGCCTTGGCTGCAACATCGAAGGATTCTTTGCTACCCACGGTGGTCAGATTGCCCTGTGGTCCCTGGTTGTTCTGGCTATCGAAAGGTGGGTGGTCGTCTGCAAACCTATCAGCAACTTCCGCTTTGGGGAGAATCACGCAATCATGGGCTTGGTCTTCTCCTGGATAATGGCCTTCTCCTGTTCCATACCCCCTCTGGTTGGCTGGTCCCGTTACATCCCCGAGGGCATGCAGTGCTCATGTGGAATTGACTACTACACACGTGCAGAGGGTTTCAACAACGAATCCTATGTTATCTACATGTTCGTCATGCACTTCTTCATCCCCATGATAATAATCTTCTTCTGCTATGGCCGTCTGCTCTGCGCCGTCAAGGAGGCTGCTGCCGCTCAGCAGGAGTCTGAGACCACCCAGAGAGCCGAGAAGGAAGTCAGCCGCATGGTGGTAATGATGGTCATTTCCTTCCTCCTATGTTGGACCCCCTACGCATCTGTGGCCGGATGGATCTTCACGCATCAAGGTTCCGAATTCGGTCCCGTCTTCATGACCCTCCCGGCATTCTTTGCCAAGACCGCGGCTGTCTACAACCCCATCATCTACATCTGCATGAACAAGCAGTTCCGTCACTGCATGATCACCACCTTGTGCTGCGGGAAGAACCCCTTCGAGGAGGAGGAAGGAGCCTCCTCCACTGCCTCCAAGACCGAGGCCTCCTCCGTCTCCTCCAGTTCTGTGTCACCTGCATAAAAGGGCCATCAACGAGATGCTTCGTGTTCAGCTGTCCACGGTGATGACTTCTGCTCTCCCCAGGAAACAACTGAAGGCTAATGTCTACAGAAATTAAGCCCATTACCAAGTGGTTCCTGCATGAACAGAATATCCAATCTTTTCCAAAAAGGAAAAGGGAAAAAGTGTTTATCTTCTACAGTTGGAACCTATATGATACTGGCTTTTTTCTTTTTGAATGTAGAGGCATGTAACCAGGGCAATGTAAAATAAACGCACTTTGCAAATGATTCATCCTGTTTATTGTTTAAATTACAGTTTAGATGGAAATGTTTAAGTGACTGTAGAAGATTTAACCAAATGAATAAATGCAAATGACTTGTTAAGAATACTATGATGTCTTGAGTCAATTTCTAATGTTGAGTTAAATTGTATTGAATACTACAGGACCTAATAGTACAAACAGAGCATTTCAGTAATGTTAAATCATGTTTGAAATCATTCTATAATTGCATCTGCATTGCCACTGTAATCTTAAATCAATCACAGGTCATTTTGGATTTAGAACTTGTCCTAGCGAGGGGGATTATGACATTATTATTCAGGAACGAATATACACCTGACATAACACCAACTCCATGTAATGCCTAACTGGAGAAAAAAAAATTGAATTGTCATTTAATTCAGTATTAAAGGAGAAAACCAATTATTGAAGGTATTTGATGAATATTTGATAACAAACTTGTGAGTATTTCTTCATACTTTTGTTAATTATTATAATATATAATAATAATTATTTGTAAATAATATTATTAACAAACCTTTGTTTGACACTAATAGGGACATTTTGGAGGCAGCTCACTTCATATTTAAGAGCTTTGCTGTAAATTAAAACTGGCTGCTACAGGTGGAAAGTTTTATTTCCAAAGACAAAAAGTAAAGTGTTTATGAGTCCTGATCTGAAGATGTGAGACATTTGATGTCGATCAGACAAAACTAGTGAACCGTGAAAACTTGTAGGTGTTTTGATATAATCCAAAATGGAGGAAAATCTATCCAGGTAGGAAATAACATCAGAAGGTGTTAAACTCTAGTTGCTCGATGGAGTCCAGGGATACCAAGGTTTAAAAAATTGGATGCATGGTTCAAAAGTTACATCCAGAAATGTACCCGCAAATTTGACCAGTTTGTGGCGCTAGAGAGCTTGCGGTGGCATCCTGAAACTGGGGTACATTAATTAGGGCACTGTACACATTCTGTGTACCAAATTTCCTAACTTTTCACCCTATGGTTCTATTGGCTCCCATTGATCATTATTGCAGAAGAAGAAGAAAAAACGTACATTCACTATAAGGCTTTGCAGCTTTGCCGCTTGGCCCCAGATATACTTTATGTAGTAATTTGTGGTTTGGTAATGTTAATACATTTTCATTACCCATTCATTAGCAAAGTTTTAAATTGAAATAAAAAAAATAAGGAAACAATAGAAAAAAATAAATTATCACAGCTGAAGAAGGCAACATTCCACTGAACAAGCATGACGTTAAATCCATTACAGCCCTGTGAGAGTAACACAAGCATAAGTCCCAAATCTCTTTAATACAACACCCATTAGGAAAGTGCTGAGCTCTTTACCAACAGCTATGATAGTCCAGCACTCAGCAACACCACTGTCTCTGCGCTATATTCACAATGACACAGAAAATCAACCATTTAGCACACATTAATAAAAGAGACTGGGATATACTCAACATTCTGGGCCTGCTATCTGTGGTTTCTATCTTGGCCTGGAACACCTATACAAGAGATTTATAACCTCAGTAAGGGACTTCTGTTAAAATAAGACCTGTAAAAACACTTTTGATTCTAAATTTGTGTCTGGGCATGTTCCCCTTTTGGCCCACTATGCATTTCAGCATCTTCTTGAACAATCATGTTAAGATAATGTTGTAAATCATATTTATCCATCAATCAACGAGTCATCATTTGGGAGAACAGAACCATTCCAGATGAAATAAAGAAATCTTGACAGTGATTTGATTTCAGAAAGGCCTGTCATATACTGTATTTGCTTGTCAAGTTCAGTATATAAGGTATACTTTAAACAGTTATCAGATAGCTCCATGAAGGAATAAGTAGGTGTAACCTTGGTATCTTGATGAGTGGTCAGATATGTTTGCAGTGATGGCTGGATTAGATATTAACTGTGGCCTAAATCACTTCTAGGTGACGGATTTGGAACGTGATAATCCAAGGTGTGCCTTTTAAAGCCAGGCTGATGTATCCCGGCTCCATTTGCATCAAGGTCCTTCTCCATCACTCTCCTGGACAAGAAGAAACACCACCAAAGGGCTGATCGCTACCACAAACCGCAACCATGAACGGCACGGAGGGACCGTACTTCTATGTCCCCATGGTTAACACCACCGGCGTTGTCCGGAGTCCTTATGAGTATCCTCAGTACTACCTTGTCAGCCCAGCAGCTTATGCTTGTCTGGGTGCCTACATGTTCTTCCTCATCCTCATTGGCTTCCCCATCAACTTCCTCACTCTGTACGTGACCATCGAACACAAGAAGCTGCGGACCCCTCTAAACTATGTCCTGCTGAATCTGGCGGTTGCTGACCTCTTCATGGTGTTCGGAGGATTCACCACAACGATGTACACCTCCATGCACGGCTACTTCGTCCTAGGGCGCCTTGGCTGCAACATCGAAGGATTCTTTGCTACCCACGGTGGTCAGATTGCCCTGTGGTCCCTGGTTGTTCTGGCTATCGAAAGGTGGGTGGTCGTCTGCAAACCTATCAGCAACTTCCGCTTTGGGGAGAATCACGCAATCATGGGCTTGGTCTTCTCCTGGATAATGGCCTTCTCCTGTTCCATACCCCCTCTGGTTGGCTGGTCCCGTTACATCCCCGAGGGCATGCAGTGCTCATGTGGAATTGACTACTACACACGTGCAGAGGGTTTCAACAACGAATCCTATGTTATCTACATGTTCGTCATGCACTTCTTCATCCCCATGATAATAATCTTCTTCTGCTATGGCCGTCTGCTCTGCGCCGTCAAGGAGGCTGCTGCCGCTCAGCAGGAGTCTGAGACCACCCAGAGAGCCGAGAAGGAAGTCAGCCGCATGGTGGTAATGATGGTCATTTCCTTCCTCCTGTGTTGGACCCCCTACGCATCTGTGGCCGGATGGATCTTCACGCATCAAGGTTCCGAATTCGGTCCCGTCTTCATGACCCTCCCGGCATTCTTTGCCAAGACCGCTGCTGTCTACAACCCCATCATCTACATCTGCATGAACAAGCAGTTCCGTCACTGCATGATCACCACCTTGTGCTGCGGGAAGAACCCCTTCGAGGAGGAGGAAGGAGCGTCCTCCACTGCCTCCAAGACCGAGGCCTCCTCCGTCTCCTCCAGTTCCGTGTCACCTGCATAAAAGGGCCATCAACGAGAGGCTCCACGACCGGCTATCCACGACTACAACCTCCGCTCTCCACACGAAACGACTGAAGGCTAATGTCTACAGGAATAACTTAATTTTTGTATTTTTACAAAGAAGTTGGTACAACCTAAAGACAGTTGCAGTACCTGTCAGGCCATTGTGAGTGGTTCCTGCATGTACAGAATATCCAACTTAACAATCTTTCCCAGAGAAGGAAAGAGAAAAAAAATGTTTTACAGTTGGAACCAATATGATACTGGCTTATTTTTGAATGTAGAGGCATGTAACCAGGGCAATGTAAAATAAACGCACTTTGCAAATGATCCATCCTGTTTTTTTTTCTTTTACTTAAAATTTAGGTGACAAATATTTAATAAAATGAATAAATGTGAATGACTTATTCTGAATGCTTTTGATATCCAATGTAGGGATATATTCTTGCAATTCTCTGGATTACTACAGGAGCTAAACATTGCAGAAACTTAAATTTGCACTTAAAGTCTTGTAATTGCATCTGCTTTGCTTCTGTAATCAAATCAGTCACAGGCCACCTTGGATTTAGATCTTGTCCTAGAGGAGGATTATAACATTAGTAATCAGGGATAAAATATGAACCTGACATAACACCCACTTCACCTAACGCTTAAAGGCGGGAAAATTTCTTTTCATTTAGCATCAAAAAAGTTTTTTTTGTCACAGTTTATATATATTTTATTGTTTATGGTTAATACTTGGTTTGTAAACTGTCTATAAAAATATTGTATAGCCAATTTTAAATAGTTATGGTTAGATAATATTTAGATTTTATGGTATTGATTAACGGAATTGGTATCATCAAAGTATCATTGGTTTAAGAGCCATCAAAATAACAATGTGAATGTAGGGTTATGAACCAATCATTAACAACTAACAAACAGTTAAATAACCATTAACTAAAGTTTACTTACTTTTTACTATTTAAAGATGTAGATATAAATTTAATACTGTTTAATTGTGCATCTATAAACATAACTTGGACTTCTATTATAAAGTTGTAATGTTTAAATAGATGCTTTAATGATTTAGGTATTATTGGTTGCAATTTTATATTAGCCATTCACATAATATTAATAAATGGTGTACAAACCAATTAACAAACCGTAAAATAACCGATAGCTAGTTTACTTAACTACCTATTTATCCTTTTTGAGATAGGGAAAGTGTAATAAATATTCCTCGAGTTTCAATCTTCCATAAAAGCAAATCTTTGTATTTGCATATTAAAACACAACGTGACTGACACATCAGAGCGACTTGATCAACTCCAACGACATGAGAGAAAAACGGCTGTGCAGAAATATGAAATCCTGAGTGAATTTGTATGGAAAACTTTATTTGATAATAAAAATAGCATTCACAGACTTCTTTTGATAGCTACATATACATTGTAATCCATCTCAAGGAAAGAAGCTGGATAAGTCCACATCTACTTGTACTTAGACTAATGTTATGTATAGCTTCATGGGTCAAATAAAGCTATGAACAATGTAGTATTTATATATGCATAGTTTTATAAAAAAGATTGGCCCATATACATGTACTGCTTTTATCAACACAGAGACAGCATTATGTCCGGAGCACATTGCAAGAAATAATGCTTGAAGAACACAGACTGCATACAAGTGCTTTATAATACAAAGGCAGGCTAACCATCGAGAGAGATTCAAACCATCAAACAGTTTCTGATTGACTAAATACAGTCTTTCATTCTAAAATGTCTTTACATACCTGATCCAGAGTAAATCAACATATTTCCCATAAATCATCAGGTCCATTTCAGAGATATAAACACAATATCACATTCCTCACTGCTGAGGTTTTTCTCATAAATTTCTCTTTTGTACAAGAAAAAGGCAACATTTTTATTCCTCGACAGGTTCCTAATAGTTACATTGGAAAAAAAAATCTTTACAGGTGATGGCCAACAAGATAACTTCTTAAATGTGTTTTTTTCCTTCTTTTTTTGTTAAATACAGTACCATGGCGACAACAGTGATCAAACAATGCATTTGTCGTGGTTTTTTACGATATATTTTTTTTTTTAGTTCTTTAATAAAACATAAAATACACACAAAACACGTTATAAAGCAGCAGTCAGACTCCAGTGGCGTGACAGCATGGCTCAGCATGGCAGGTTGGTCATCTCCTGTACCGGGACTCTCCACACGCGTGTTAACCAACACAGCAAAAAAAAAAAAAAAAAACCCACATCCGCATCTTTGTGTCAGGACCCAGGAGGCGGTCAGTGCGCGAATGTGGCTGTCATCAACGTGAGGACAGGGCTACGATTACCGTGGGATTGCAGTGCACGTTCCTTATTCTCTATTCTCATTACACTTTCTCACATGCATCTTGCACAGGGATCATCTAAACCTTTTGTTTTATTGATTTTTTTTTTGATTGGCATGTCTGGAAAACTAATATTATATGGCAGCTTAACGCTGGTATTCTGGCGTAAAGTACAGAATTGATATTTTCGATGATCATTGACCCTGGAAAATTCATTTTTACCGTGGTTGAAAGTGAGTCAGTTTGTTTTTCTGGTAAGAGCATAGTCATAATTATAGTCCTACTCCGAGGGAGAAACTGATACCACCGTTGCCATTTTTTTTTCCACCATCATTTGTCTGATTTTATTTATTCGTCTATTTTTTTTTTTTTAATTTTGGGAGTGTGGGTGTGTTTAGCTGCCACACGTTCCAAAGACGCCATACAAAGTGTAGAGCATGCTTTCCCCTAGTACAGTGTGCACTTCTACCATGGTCCTAAAAAGATTTAATGAAGCTTGCTCAAAATATGTGCCAAATTAAAAATAAATAATGAGCAAATGCAAAAAAAAAAAAGTTATATATTATTTATATAATTTTCACTATAGATGTTAAATTTAGATTTTTTTTTTTTGCCTGAAGTCAAACGTGTTTTTCACAGTTCTTGTGAAACCATCAGGGTCTTTGTGCTATAATTTGTTCGGTAAATCAATTCAGTAAAATGGTAAAAAAAAAAAGACATTGAAAAACAAGTGGAAAACAAGCTTAGTAGTTAGACGTCACCACAACTGGAAGCATGTTTCATACCTCTGAGGGAACATACTATTTAGATTCAGCAAATGCCAACGAAAAGCAATATCACTGATTTCATATGCAGGCACATACAATACCTTTACTATAGTACAACAACCTCTGTTATGTTAAAAAAAACTATAACAATGACAAAAAAGTATGAACCGATAGAAGGATTGTACTCCTGCTGTTTTATGAATCTCGGGACGGGATCACAAGTAGTTTCAAAGTCAATCGAATCAAACGATAAAGACAGTTGACCAGATAAAGCACAAGAGTTCTAGCGTCCTCAGAAGTCCAAATCCAGTGTTCGGTACAACGTTTGCACGTGTAGAGGAGAGAGTGGCGGGGGTTGGGGGTTGGGGGGGGTCATCTTCTCTAGATGCTGAGGTCTTTGGGGCTTTCTTTGTACAGCCTCCTCCTGGGCTCAGGCAGCTGGTTGGGGCCGTTGTTGTTGCTGTGTCCCGCGTTGTTGTGCGCGGCGTTGTTCTTCATCATGCTGTAGTAGTCCCGTAGCCGCGGCGCCACCCCCGCCGCCGCATAGCTCGGCTCGTCCCGGCTGTAGTTGCTGTCGGGGGAGGAGTCCCGCTCTGCTCGGTGCCGCCTCGCCGGCGTCCCGTTGGTCCGGTGCCGCTCCTCCCTCCTCTCCGGGGAGGAGTCCCTCAGGAAGTCGCCGTTGTTCTTGGCGGGCCTGTCGTAGGCGCGGCCCCTGCACAGAGACGAGGAATCCCCGTTGTTGTGGTTGTTGTTGGCGCGCCCGGGGGGGGCGGCGGCCTCCCGGGCCCGCGGGTCGCCCAGCAGCCTCCGCTCGTAGAGCTTGCGCTCTGGCGTGGCGGCGAGGAAGCCGCCGTCGTCCCGCTCCTTCTCGGGCGTGCGGTCACGGTGCGCCCGCTCCGCCCGGCGGTCCATCGACTTGGCCCGCCGGCGGTCGGGGGAGGAGGCGCGCTTCTGGGTCGGCGAGCGGTCGAGGGAGCCGCGGCGCCGCGGGCGAAACCTGCCGTCCAGCGTGGAGCTGCTGCCCGAGAGCTCCCGCCCCCGCAGCTTCTCCGCCGCCTTCTTCCCCGAGCTGTCCTTCCTCAGAGTCTTTAGGAGTTTCGAGATGCCGCTCTCCGACTCGGACTTCTTGACCTTGCGACCTCGGCTCTTCTTGTTGCCGCTGCCGCCGGGGTCGTCCGGAGACCGCTGCCCGGGGTTGCTGTGACTGTGATTGTTGTTCCAGGTGTGATGATGGTGGTGGTTTAATTGGCGGCCCCGGTGGTCCGTGAGGTCCGGCCCGGCCCCGGCCCAGTTCCTGTCCCTGCCCAGGCCGCGCGCAGCCTCCTCCTGGCATGATGGTTTGTGAAGGTCTGGTGGAAAACTGGACTCCGATGGGGTGTGATAGCGGCTGTTGGGCGGCAGCGTTCTCACTTCCGGAGTGTTTTGTGCCCCGGGTGTGGGAGGGTTCCCGTCACTGCTGCCGTCTGGAGGGGAGCGAGAAGAGAGGAGCTGCTAGTTTACTCCAAACACCTTCGTTTCATTCCTTATCACATACATTACCGAGCATTTCGGTTCAGCAAACATGATTCCTCATGTTGCCCGTGTGAGGCTCTTGCATTGACATGACAAGAGAGTCAATGCAGCGATTTATATGGAAACCACACATGCACATCCACTGCCACACGCTGTATGCATCTCCCCAATAAATAATAATCGTCTACGGCTAATTGATGACTGATTGACACATGTACGCGTAGGTTACGTTGAAGCGGGCTGCTTCGACGCGTTTTCTCTACGGGGCTGCGGGCTGAAACACAGGGTGCAGGTGCAACAGGTCGGCAGGTGTAGGGCGGGGGGGGGGGGGGTTGTCAATCACGCAGTAGCAACAACAAAAAAAGAAAAAAAACGAACAGGCTGCAGGTTCTGCCAAAATTGTGACGGGCAGTTGCATTAAATTAGTCCCAGTAAAGATAAGTAGACTGGTGAGGAGTAAAGTTTGATTAAAGCATGACAAGACATTGAAAGCAAACACACACACACACAAACGGCACACAAACACACTTTCGGGGTAAAGGGATGAGCTGGAAAGGAGGGGTGGATCAAATCTGAAAAGGAAAAAGATGACGTGGGGGTGGAGGGTTGGGACAGACTTTTGGCTACAAACCGTGGTCTGATTTTGGCCCATTAGGTAGAAACAGGGCTCTCCCATCTTGTCATTCCTCATTGTACCAACAGCGAGATGAGGAGCCATCATCGCTGGAGAGGAGGAGGAGGAGGAGGAGGAGGAAGAGCCCAGCAACGAAGAAGAGGAAGAGGAATAGAAGGGGAGAAAACAAATAGAACAGACAAGAGGCTGTTTTACAGTGCATCGTAATAATAGAGAAGAAGAAGAAGAAGAAGAAGAAGAAGTAGGGGTTGTTGTGGAAGACAAGAAAATATTACACTTTACACAGCATCAAACCAGAATTTGAGAAGGGAAAATTAAAAAAAAAAAATTAAAATCCCAGATGAACCAGAAATTAATGCTGAGAAATAGGATATAAGTCAGACAGTGAGAGGAATAATCCATCAGAGCAGCAAACGGCTCTTGGGAGAATATTTCTTTCAGCTATAAAACACACAGATCCTATAGGCTATAAATCACCCAGCAGGCTTTTTGTGGCAACCATTTCCTCATTGATCAATACTTTTTGACAGGCCAATCTTGTGCCGAAACCAGTCACTTTAAATCAAAGGGATGCGTCCTTTCCTGTGAATTGTTAATCATTTTACAGTGTTAACCTACAGGAAAGTTTGTTTAAAGCTGTTTTTCTCTGCGGTTTAACTAATAATTATTTCACAAAAGTGCAGATCGCTGCAGCGTTACTTCAGCGTATTATTTCGGGTTGTTTCAGGGTTCTCCTACCATATTCGGGTACGGATCCATCCCCCCGTTTGAGGATGAGCCGCGCCCTCCGCCCGCCGTTCTTGATCAGTTCGATGGCACGTGAATGCTTCATGTTCTTTGTGCTCTCGCCGTTAATCTCCAGGATCTCGTCTCCCACCTGAAGCGGAGCACACGCCGTAACAGGCCTGGTTAATTAATACCTGATATTCAAGTATGATTACATGCATATATACATATATTTTTATTATCAGAGACGCATGTGCTGTGTGTGTCTCTTGCATTGCATTTCATACACTTAGTCTGATATTGAGTAGAATTCCTTAAGACAAATTGAATCCAATCAGGAAAAAAAACTTGAAATAAGCTATTTTGACTTAATATTGGACCTATTGAAAACAAGATATTTTCCCTTGTTAAGATTTCATTTTTTTGCAGTGTAGTGATCCTGCAAGTCAAGTTATATAGTTATATAAGCCCAGTATATTTTGCAGCATTTGTTTGTTAGCTATAGTTATAATAAGCTATACAATAACAGATAAGATAAGATGAGATATGACTTTATTGATCCCACAATGGGGAAATTTGTCTGTGTACAAAATTCATAGAATTTGTTGATGATCCGCATACACAGTATGCATTATGGGCATAGAATGGAGAAAAAATACTGATAAATAACAAAAAAAAAGAAAAAAAAAGAAAAAAGGTATGCATAAGCAAAGCATATATACATACATACATACATACACATACACACATATTTACATATTTGCATATATATGTACACACATACCCACATGTACACATACATAGCTAATGCACACTTAAGGTGCAGGATGTGTGTGTAGAGTAAAGTGACGAGTGGAGAAAAAGTGACTACAGTAGATTCATTTTTATGTTATGTTATAAAGTCTTATTGCTGTCGGGATGAATGATCTGCGGAATTATTAACCTTATTTTACGTGATGTTTTCACTAACTTCTACCTGTTTTTAGCAATCTAAAGGCTATAGAAACAGTACAAGACACTTTAATAGGCAATTTCATGCACAACTTGCACTAAATGTCATGTTTTAATATGGCACTTGAATATTGTCTGAAGCCATTTCCTAGTTTTTTCTTGACAGTTTGGCAAATAGCGCCCTCATGTGGATTTAAATGTATGCTTTTTTTATAATGACAAGCCATTTTCTATAGGGAAAGTATCCATATATTGATATAATATTATATATTCCAATATACTTGCTATACTTGCAGCCCTACTAGATAATCATTATATTTTATTTTAATGTATAGTAAAAAGAAAAGAAACTGGCTGTATGGTGGAAGAGAGGAACGGGTAGAACGGGTGTTTCATACCCTCATTTTTCCGTTCCTGACAGCAGCGCCGTCCTCCGCTAATCTCAACACGTAAAGGTCCATGTTGTACTCCCGTCCTCCTCTCAGGCTGAAGCCAAAACCTTTACTGTCACGCTCCAGGTCCACGGAGTAGAACTCTGCATCCTGTGACAGGGGGGGAGAGAAGAGGTGAGGAACCCACGTCACAGGAGGTCAAGGCCGATTTTAAAGACGAGTGCTTACCTGTGTTTGTATGGGGGGTGGAGGAGGAGCTCCTTTAGACTTTGAGTTGTTCCTTCACGAGAAAGAGAAATACACATGAATACACATTACGCTGCGTTTGCTGTCCAGAAAGAGAACGGGATTCGTGTGTGTCTGAGGTCGTCACCTGGACTCTGAGGACTGCTGAGGTGTGTGTGTGGTGGTGATCGTCGCGATCTTCTCGGCGTTGGTGAGCAGAGACGCGTTGGACGAATCTGGGGAGAAATAAATATAAAAAGAGCGAACAAATTAGAATCATGCGAGTGCTTCCTGCGTTATCAGGAGGCAAACAGAGAACAGCATGTGTAGTGGCCTACAGAGCCCCCCCCCAAACCGCCCACAGGCCGCTCTGTCCACCCCGACGCCAATCGCCTGTGATAGTGGCCTTCACCATTTGCTCGTGAACACTGGCCATACTGCACATGAGCAAAGTGGAACATGAAGAGAAAGAAATGCCGGATTTTATTTCCTCTGCTAATCCAGAACAAACAAGAACGATGCAAAAAAACCTAAAATCTCAACACGTGAAAAAAACTTGTTTTTTGGTAGAATTAGAGTGTGGAATCAGCTGTTTTGTCAATTTATTTTACATGAACTGGTCATAAAAAAATAGACAGACAGATATGTAGGTAGGTACGTAGGTAGGTACATAGATAGATAGATAGATAGATAGATAGATAGATAGATAGATAGATAGATAGATAGATAGATAGATTCGTAGGTAGATAGATAGATTCGTAGGTAGATAGATAGATTTGTAGGTAGACTGACAGACAGACAGACAGACAGACAGACAGATAGATATAGGCAGATAGATAGATAGATAGATAGATAGATAGATTCGTAGGTAGATAGATAGATTCGTAGGTAGATAGATAGATTCGTAGGTAGACTGACAGACAGACAGACAGATAGATAGGTAGATAGATAGATAGATAGATAGATAGATAGATAGATAGATAGATAGATAGATAGATAGATAGATAGATAGATAGATAGAGAGATAGAGAGATAGATTCTTAGGTAGATATATAGATTCGTAGGTAGATAGATAGACAGACAGACAGATAGATGAGGAGAATTTGAGGGTTTTAAATCCTTTAAACTATTCCAAATGGAAATAAAATAAACTAAGAGCAGAGAGACAGAGAACAGAATGGGCAGCGTGAGGAATGGTTGTAACGCTGCAGCAGCTTCTGGGGGAAACTCCACCTCGCTACGATATCACATCTTCACACCTCGATGAAAAGCTGTCTTTCCCGTGAAGAAGCTCTTTCCTTTTCCACTACCATGAATAAATCACATCATGCTGTATTATGAAACAGAGCCTAGAAGTGGAGGGGGGAGGGGGGCAGGTGCCGTACCGTCTCCGGGGATGATCCTGAGCGACACCGTGTTGCCCGCCTCCTTGATCAGGTTCACGATGTCCGAGTGCGACTTGTTGGTGATGGAGCAGCCGTTGACGGCCAGGATCCGGTCGCCCACCTTCAGCTTCCCGCAGCGGTCCGCCGGGCTGCCCTCGATGATCCGGCCGATTTTGTGGGGCATGGCCACGCAGGCGTTCCCGGCTTTGGCGTTCGGATTGTGTGGGAAAAGAAAATAAAACAACTAGATTAGCCAAATCCTCACATCACTACTACAGCACACGCCTCATGATTAAAGAGGAAAAGCCGTGCATCAGAAACCTGATTTATTGGGCTGAGGGAAGCCGTCTCCCGCTCCTCTAACGTGTTAATCGATGCACAGTGAATCACGGAGCGCTGGATGTCGCCGTCCTACGTCTCCGTGACAGCGATCAATGATTTGGAGAATCTGTGGTTAACTCATGAAAACTAGATCACGCTCCCTATCTCGTAGGATTTGTGCTTTAAGATGTTTCACGAGAGAAAGTGTCGGAAACCCAAGGCCCAAAATATGGAGGATCTGATCTATCTATAACCACGAATTAGATAAATAAATAATGACTCAGTCCATAAATAAACATACCAGGAGATGTCCATATTATTTTTTCTATTTAATTAATGCAGGAAATCAATTTATGTGTGTATTATTTTCACATTTATTGTATTTATTCATTTTTCAAATGTATTTATTTATTCACACACTGCATTAATTTTAACCACGGTGTATATAAAATAGAAAATAACATTTTAAATTAAATCAATTCATGACCATACTACTAAATTATATTAAAATTATTTATTTATTTTAACTTATGGCAGTCCTCTATACAAACGGTCCTACATCCCCTCATTGTGGAATTGTAAGTAAAATATAATTAATTTTCCCATTAAAACCACTGACATTTAACACTGTAATAAAATATATCTTGGTTTTGGTAGAATTAGTACAACATTAGACTATTAAAATAGTCTTATATTGAGAATCTCGTTGTACCGGCAGATAATTTAGCTTATTTCAAGTGATAATTCTGATTTAGGTCAATTTGGTCTCACATTTTCAACAAAAAAAAAGATTAAATTGAAAAAAATCAATTCTACTCAATATTAGACTAATTGTACCAAAACAGAGATACTTTTTGTTAAGATTTGAGTTTTTGCAGTGAAATAATTGAACTTTGGGACCTTTTTCCTAAAGAGGAAGCAGCTCATACGTGAAACATGATAAAACATCTGAGTGACAGAGCTCAAAACTGAAGATCTCATCTACGCAGAAGCTGTGAACAGACCCCGGGGACCCCCCCCCCTTTATCGTAGATCCATATTTATTACATCTCCTCACTTCACAGCTCCCCTACCTCGGCCTTGATTGAAAAATGCACTTGTATGCTGTCACTCTATCCAAATAATGAGGTGTGGGACGTTACGGGGTGTGGCAGCTACTCAGGATTTAATACCCAATCTGCTAAGCACAACACCCACCAGGTCATAGGGGGGACAGAAAACCTCAAAAGACGCAAAAAGACGAGGCCGCTGACTAGTGGCACGGGCTTCGCTATAAATAACGGCTCGTTCTTGCGTTGCATTTTGCAGAGTAACACCATTAACCCACGGGATCAATGACCCCCCCCATCCATCCCCCCCAGGCCGGTCACAACGGTTAACATCCCATCCATTCTTGTGTTTCGCCCCTGACACCACAGTACATCATCGTAATGAGCAGCTATGCGGGAGACCTTGGCGTGACATTGGCGTCGGGGAAATTCATCACTTCAGAGGTTAATACCAATTTGTATGGGGATCACACACACACACACACACACACACAAATACCAGATTTGCTCATCAGCACCCGGGCAACTTTGATTCATGCAATTCCGCCGTTTTGCCCCCAATATGTATAAATGGTATGGACAGCGACGTTACTGCGACGCCTTCGCTTCAATTACGGCGGGAACGAGTCGGATGGAGGCGAGAGGCCGCCATGATGGAGGCTGTGATCGAGCTGCAGACGGCCGGAGCCTGAGGGAACGCCCCGCAGTGAAGAGGTTTCTATATCTCTTAGCTCGCCGCCGAGGTTTGTGACCTTCGTGCATCTGTACACACTCCATACACATTCCGTACACACTCTGTATACACTCCGTACACACTCCATATACACTCAGTACACACTCCGTACACACTCCGTACACACTCCGTACACACTCTGAACGCCTTCTATCGATGAAGTGGAGGAGCAACTTCTGAATTGTAGTAATTCTGCCAGCAGAGGGCGCTTCAGTTAGAACTCCTCTCTGCTTTATTTAAAGGTATGCAAAGAAGATGTAAGTCAAATACTGTATGTGCAGCTCCCATTATACCACACACACACACACTCACACATATATATGTGCAGTATATGACCTTACACTATTTTAAGTTAAGACTTTTTCGCCTTTAATTTAAGACATAGAAGCTCTTTTAGTTCTTTAGTTGTAATAAATGCTGTTGCTCAAGCACCCGATGTAGCCTATGATTAGCATGTTTCTTGTTATTGGTTTGCCATTTATTGTTTTAATGGTAGAATGTATGATATTTGTAGTTTCAATATTTTTACTGCATTTATATTTTGTATATTATTTTTCAAATTTCTTATACTTGTATTCTTTCTATATTTCTTATGTAAAAAGTTAAAATGTGAACGTGACGTGTGAATGTGATGTGCACAGGAAGTCATGTGATTGTAATGATGATTTAATGACGTGCACAGGAAGTCATGTGATTGTAATTATGAAGTGCACAGGAGTCATTGTGTGTCTATTTCTTTGTCTTTCTCATGTTTAAATATTTATTTTAAGATTTTATATTTAAGTTTCATGAAGGCCACATGGACATTCAAGGACTGTAAAAGATGTTTCATTGGTTGAGAAGAGACAACATTGGTAAGATGGTTTATTTCTTTTTCAGATTTTCACATTGTTTGGTGATTCTTGGAGAAAATAAAACTGCAATGCTGCACACAGTTAGAGAGCAAATTAACCACAGAGAAATGTACTCTTACCGAACGTCGTGCCGGCGTCCGGCCTGGAGACGGACGACACAATGACGAAGCCGAAGCCCTCGTTCTCCCTGCGCTGGATCTCCACGTCGTAGGGCTGCAAGGAGGCGGGCACCACAGCGCTGCCACTGCCCCCCCCGCCGCCGCTGCCGATGCCGCTGGTGGAGCCGCTGCCCGAGCTCACCGTGTTCAGGGAGTTCTGGCTGCCCTGGGGGGTCCGCTTGCCCTCCGTCAGGCTGGGGGCCTGCGTGCTGCTGTGGTGGGAGGAGGCCGGCGACGGGGGCACGTCGCCTTCCCCTTTAGACCCTGGGGGTGAGCAGGAAGGTCAGGAAGAGGTTTTACGGAAGCAAATCTATCTTCAACGGAGTGAAGTGTAAAAAACGTTGAATTTCTCACACTGAAACAATGTAAAGTTAAAGTTAAAATCCAAATGAATGAATGAACTATTCAGTCTGTTAAAAATTCAACAGACCAGATTCAGAGCTGAAAATAATATTCAGATTAATTCATTAGTGAGGATCATTGATTAATTCTCTCGACTAGAACCAACCATCCAATCAACTCACGCTCCATCGGTCATGTGACAACTCTGTTGTTTAAATTACAGAAAAGTTGAAGCTGTTTTCATGCACTAATCAATGTTGACATTCTGATTCATAAAATGTTATAAAATGTTATCCACAAATAAATATGTATATATATATATATATATATATATATATATATATATATATATATATATATATATATATATATATATATATATACACACACACACACACACACACACACACACATATATATATACATATATATATACATATATATATAGATATACATATATAGATCATATACATATATGTATATGACCTTTGTGCATGTATATATATATATATATATGTATACACACACACACACACACAGACACATAGGTCATATACATATATATATGTATATATATGTGCACTATTTTAAGTTAACTTTTTTGCTCTTTAATTTAAGACATGCTATTTTAGTTCTTTAGTTGTAATAAATGCTGTAGCTCAAGCATTCGATACAGCCCGTATAGCATGTTTTTTTATTATCAGTATGAAATTTATTATTTTAGTGGTATGCTGTATGTTTCTGAGATTCTTAAACGTTGTTGTGCAACTGAAACTTGACCTGAAACCGAAATCAAAACTGAAACCGGGCAAAAGATTCGATGTGAAAAGCGTTTCCTCACCTCCGTATCCGGGCGACTTGCGTCTGACGGTGAGGTTGACGTGTCCCTGCTTGGCGGCCTGCTGCATCAGCTGCACCACCAGCTGGTGGGACTTCCCCACCACCGCCGTGCCGTCCACGCAGATCAGCTCGTCCCCCGACCGGAGGCGCCCGTCCTCGTCCGCCGCGCCGTACTTCACGATGTGACCTATGTAGATCTGCAGGGGGGCACACACACACACACACACACACACACACACACACGATGATGCACGTGACTCCATGGATTACACATTCACGTCAAACCTTTGATTTAACGCGTCGTCGTCTGTCAGGTCGACGGCACGGCAGCTTTTCTGGTGATTATGCCGCGGCTTATTAAGAGTCGTTAAACCGCCGTAAATTAAGCCGCCTGCCAGGAGGGGACGCGGCGATTCAGCGTGAATTATCTCCTCCTGGGTTTTTTTCCAAACGAATCTCTTTAAGCACGGCGGCGTTTCTCAGGATCCACAGTTGCGTTACTTTGGACCAGGGGGTCGGGATGAGCCAGATGTGGCTCTTTTGACGGCTTTGATGCATCTCGCTTTATGTACTTTGTGCATGCAGGAACCGGCGACTACATACTGTAGCCCGAAATTTGAGCGGGAAACATACACGTTGTCCATTTATGTTATAGGTGAGCCAGAGGTGCTGTTAAAGTGGACCTGCAATATTTTTCCATCTATAAAATGGATAAATACAACACACACCATGCTACAAGTGCGTCGAGATTTCCTGCAGGAAGAAAACACGTCAGGAGCAAATATCAAGAGAGCAAGTCGGGCTGCAGCTTAATCCACGTTTGGAGCCTATAAAGCTGAAAGAAGAGTGAAGCACAGCATTAATGCTCGATGCTGCCAATGCACCTTTTGAGGAATTTTTCGGATAAAGACGTGATGATTAAACGGATCACGGATGTCGGCAGGAACTGATCACGGGCATCGTGACGTCAAATCAAATTGTTTATTTCTCTCTCTCGCTTTGGATGAATTAGCAGATGGAAGCACGTGAGGAAAGTCTTGTAAAATAATGGTAGGAAACACTCGTCATTGATTAGCAACAGCAACTTCTGACGGCTTATTATCCTTTGACTCGTCACTTTTCTCTACACACATCCTGCACCTTAAGTCTGCATTAGCTATGTATGTGTACATGTGTGTATGTGCATGGATATATGCAAATATGTAAATATGTGTGTATGTGCATGTATGTATGTAGGTATATATGCTTTGCTTATGCATACTTTTTTCTTACTATTTATTAGTATTTTTTCTCCATTCTATGTCCATAATGCAAACTGTGTATGCGGATCTACAAATTGTACGAATTTTGTACATAGTGTTGTGTATTTTTATTTTTGTATAGCTTTTATTTTCTTTATTTAGCTTCTATATTAGCTTTTATATTCTTTTCTTTTCTTTACTCTGTACGCTGCAGTAACAAGCACATTTCCCTGTTGTGGGATCAATAAAGTCATATCTTATCTTATCTTTAACCCATAAGAACCCAGACACATTCATCCTTAAAGGAAAATGATGTGGGTTATACCATAGACCAAGTGGGCCACATAGAACACATTTGTAAAGTTTCTTCCAGAATAAAACATTTTATTCCAAAACATCTGTATTTTAACATCTATGTAACATTATTGGTACACATATTCCATATCAGGATAATAAGCAAATGTCACTTTGGGACTTAATGAGTTGAGTTCAGACATAAAGCCTCATCAGGAAGAATCTGGGGGAACCAACGTTTTCGTTACACCGGTGTCACTGTGGCTCCTTATTTGTTGGAATTCCATAAAACGCACACATGTATTTCTTAGTTTTAAACCTCTCGTATCTCTCATGGCTCACGTTGTAAAAGAACGTTGTGTTTAAGGCTCTCTCTGCCAAAAGAAGCTTTCTGACCTCTGGTTTAAAACATCACTGATGATGGTCAGAGAAACAAAGAGACGGCCAACGTAGCCTAGAGAAGCTGCTTCAGGCTGTGTGTGTGTGTGTGTGTGTGTGTTTTCTTTCACGGAAACGTGCACAACCCCCATCATGCATCGTGTTTGGCAGCAACGCGGAGCTGTAACTCCTGTGGGGCGGACCTGAAGCACGCTACCGTCTCATCTCCCTCTGTTCCTCCGTCGTTGCCCCCTTCTCTTAAGACAAATATGTCGCACACGACCAGATGGTTCGCGGACGAGGGCTTTGCTTTTTTCCTTAACAAGCTGTCTATGTGATCCTCCAGAGGGCCACGGCTCCAGTTAGAGACAGAGGGATGTGTTAGGACTCGGGTTTAAAAGGCGGAGAAGACGGAGGAAAAGAAAAGACAAGAACTAAAGACCTTCTCATCTCACTGGAAAACGCTCTGAGGAGAACAAGGCAGCGGGTGGTGTTAAATGTGCAGGCGTACGCTGACCTGCTAACTTCTCTACCATTGTAGTTTTTTTTTTAAATGTAATGAATCATTGATGAGATTTGAAAAAAAATGGTGGAACACGTACAGGCTCCCCGGGCTCGTTGCCTCCCAGGATACGGAAGCCGAAACCTGTGTCCTTCCTCCAGAGGAAAATGTCCTGCTCCTGGCTGTCTGGCACTGGAAACACAAAAGAAGAAATACTTATTATTAAAAAAAAAAGACCAGATTGACCCACATCAGGAAAATAAATTAGGGAAATAATGTTAGGATTAGAGATGGTTATCTTAGCCCATTGGGGCGAATCTGTGATTTCTGATTTTGGGCTTTACAAATAGAATTGACTTGACTGGTACCAAGTTTTAAGGGTTACAGCACATGACTTTTTGACATTGAAGCTGAGTACAATTGGTACAATTAGTCCAATATTGAGAAAAATATTGTTTTGCACTGACAGATTATTTTGGTTATTTCAAGTTTTTTCTCAATTTTATCTTTTTTTCCCAGAAAATATTAGTCTTGTTTTATTATAACAAGGACCAAATTGACCCAAATCAGGAAAAAAAAATAAGCAAAAATATCTGCAATCCAATGCAATGAGATAATTCTCATCAATATTGGACTAAACATTTACACATGTTTCACATTTCAGGTTTTGCAGTGAAATTTCTAAAGATTTTGAGACCCATGGAATTCCATACACTTATACAATTACCAAAACACTTGTTGCTTTAATTGAAAAGTTAGGACTTTTTTTTTTTTTATTTAATTATCACAAACCCGTGTTCTGGTTATGCAAATTGAGATCAATGAGGTGTTGAGCAGAGCCTGAAAAAAATGTTTGGAACCGACAAGTCGCATTTATAACAACATCTTCATGGCCTTTTTCTTTTCCTCCCTGGTGTGTCTTCTCCCACATTCCATCACACACACGCACACACACACACACACACACTCTCTCTGGGGACGGAGCAGACTGTGGAGGAGGACACAGGCCATTTGCTGCCGGTCTGTTCCGTCCACACGGCAGGAACAGCCCATTACGTCCTGCTGTCTGCGCGGCTGCCACGCAGGGCCAGGACCCAGAACCCGGCGGCTCCGGTGCCGGATCAGACCGCCACGGTCCGCCATTAACCCCCCGATGACCCACGCGCACAGAGGAACCATCACATTCCATCGACAGTGGAGAGTCACTACTAAGTAAGTGAATTTACTCAAGTGCAGTTTTTGAGGTGCTTGACTTGAGTGTTTGCATTTGAAGCGACTTCATGCGTCCACTTCACCACATTTCACTCCATATTACCTCATTATTCAATCAGTTACTAATAGGTGTCAGTGAAGAAAGCAAGAGGACACCTACAGTGTATTTTATGTATATTATATAAGAATCAGAACTTAACTCAGCTGCAAATCAAGGTAGTTTGTAGTAAAGATCAGTGATCAGAATAGTGTACATTTAACTTTAACTAATTATTTCAAAGAAATAATTCCAGAAGTCAATGACATTCTCTGTGTTCTGTTGCATTTTAACACCAGGTCAGCACCAGATGATCCAAACTGGTTCAGTGGGATCCAGTTTTGGCTCAAAATAAGAATAGAAGAAGACGTGACTGCAGTAGTAATGTTATAGTCGTCGTATCTCTTGGTCCCAGTGGAAGCCGCAGTATGTGTTTTCACCACCTAAGATGATACTTTATTGCATGTTTAAACATTTAAAAATTGTGCCTCAGTGCACATTTAGACACATTAGCATGCTTTTTTTTTTTTAACACTTAGAGCTCCCCTGCATAGTTATGCATCATATATTTTACAGATTAAGATTATACATGAAAAACATATCCATATATTATCATTATTATTAAAAACACGTGATAAACCTGAATATCATGATGCAATAGTATTGCTATGTAATCTAAATTAAAATATCTGAAAGTGGCTCCACGATGATGAACGACATCATTATCACTCAATGCTCTTACATGTATTTGTGATATAATTCACTATAATAATATAACAACACCCAGCTATACTTTATGCACAATCCGTTCTGTATTTCTCTAGTATGAATTGAGGACCGGTAGAGGTTCAGGTGTGCCCCACGTCAAGCAGACAGGAGCAAAACCCCCCAAAGACCCCCCCCCAGGCCTGAAGTGGATGCATCCACCCGCATGTATGTCACAGCACGCACATGAATGCATATGAAAACACAGACAGAATCTGGGCCTCTTTGTCATTCTCCGCCTTTGTCTCCCTGCAGGAGTTATCAAACACACACCAATCAGCAGCAGCTTAAAGCAGCTCTTCCAGGGCCTGGTTTAATATTTAATCAGCGGCAGTCCTACATTCTACAGGCAGTCGTGATCGTGAGCGTCGCCCGTAACGCCGGCGTTTCCACAGCAAACAGGAAGCTGTTCTCTCTGACAGGCGACCTCTGATCTGCAGCTTCCATTCCATGCACGAATAAGCCTTGACTGCGATTCATGATATCGAGGATTCCTCCAGTTTGGGATCTTTCGGACGCCGTGTTGTGACCAGAGACTAAAAACAGGCCTTTAGTTGAGTTTTTAAATGTCGAGTAGATGGTTCAAGTGGATGATGAGCAGTGAACTACACGGTTACACTCACACACTCTCATGGTGACGAGGGCTTCAGCCAATTTAGTCATTTTATCATTACTGCAGTGTGTTTTTCTGAGGACGTTAATGTGTTACTGACTAACTCCTCTGTTAGTTTTATTCAGGTAAAGTCACATTTCAGTGGAACTTTACTAATCGTGTTACAGCAGTAACAGAAATGTGTATATATATTATGCCTTCACCTTCTAAGTTTATTATCATTTATACAGTTTTTCATTATATTTTTACTCTATTTAACTGGATGAGACTAAAGAAGTAAATCAGCTGCATGGCTATAATCTAAAATAATATATATACACACGTCTATAAACATATATTGTCCTGTTTCTTTTTTTTAAATAACTACATTTTCAAACTTTAATTTTTTTATTTTAGTGACCAATCTAGTCATCGAATAAAATAATGATGAATAGATATATGCAGAGTTTCCATTGATTGTCTCCTCTTTTTTTGTACTAATTTTACAGGAAAATCAAGGACACGCACGCACGCACACACACACACACACACACTCATCAGTGAGCACTTGTGTGTTTCAAGGACACTTCCCTGTCAGCAGCACCTTTTTGCCACCGGATCAATTGTGATTCATCGCACAATTGTTTTAGCAAACAAACAAGAAATACAGACAGACACACACACACACACACACACACACACACACACACACACACACACACCTACAGCAACTTAGGGCCTGTAAGTCAAAAATACCCAGTTGAAAAATGTAGGAAATACCTGACTAATGTGCAATAGGACAAAACCAAGCAGTGTGATATGTGATAGGGCCTCAGGTCTGTGGACGGGTCATTCTACAGTGACCACCTGATCTGCCTCCTGAGGACGGTTGAAAGGTCTGAGACAGAGCTGGAGGAGAAACGTTGCTGACAATTTCATCTCAAATCCAAAAGAAAGAAAAGGAAGTTGCGAACTCACGTCTGCTCTCGTACATGCTCCGGGACTGGGCCCAGATCTTAAAGGGGTCCGGCTTCTTCTGGAGGGTGAGGGTGCCATCGGCGGGGTCCTGGGGGGGCAGGCCCGGCAGGGGCTGGGTGGGGGCGGCGGGGGTGGGCGCCACGGCCTCGCCGGGCATGACAGAGGGGGGGTGGCTGGGGGAGTCGGTGTGGGCGCTGCGGTGGCTGCACACGCTGTGCTGGGAGCTGGTCTGGCTGTCCTTCCTCTCTAACTGGTGCTGGACACACACACACACACACAGAGAGAGAGAGTGTGTGAGGAATGGGAGAGGAAATAGGCAGAAGAAGGAGGTAGAGGGCAGAGAGTGTAAGAGGAAAAAAAAAAGAAAAAGTGAGAGTGATAAGTGAGTCAGTGGGTGAGAAAGAGGCCAAAGGAGATGAGTGAGAAAAGGTGTTGATGGAGGACAAAAGAGACGGAAAAAAACACATTCTCAAGGTCATCTTTTTTAGACGTTGCAGCAGAACGCTCCTCGCCGGAAAAAAAAAAAGTGTGTGTGTGTTGGAGTGTGAGGAAGAGATGACTTGGTTTCCATGGTTGCAAGACAAAGACACTTTGTGAGGGGGAAATCTCAGCGAATAAAGATGTTGACTTTTATGATTCTCTGTTTGTTGCATTGAGAACAGAATCGAGGCTTTTCCTGATTGAGAAACTGTAGGAATGTGTCAGATGTGAGCACCGGAATGTTCCCTCGCTAATCGTCTTTACAGTTTCGCTGCCTCATAGTTTTTCTTTGTGTTAAAGTGAATATCCCCACATTAATATTCTCAGACTGTGTGTGATTGCACATTATAAACAACTTCACAGGTCTATGAAAAATGTGCCTGGCAAAGCAAATGCAATTACAGACTGTAAGAAAAAAAAAAAAACAGCAATTGAAATATATTTCATCTGGTGTGAATCATAAAGCAGCGGCTGAGCCCCCCCCCTCATCACGCCGTACGAGATGAAGGGTCAAATATTCCTGTAACACTCGTCTAATGAGGACGAGCGGCGCTCTGACGGTTCTCTCTTCTTCTTCTTCTTCTTCTTCTTCTGTTGCGTAACGGGAGTTTACTCCCAGCGTGCATCCTGGGTTTGGAGGCGAGGCGTTGACAGGACGTGGCGGGCAGCGTGACATCTCACTGACACAACACAGAGGAGGGGAAAACTGGATTCCACCCCCCTCCCTCTCCATCCCGTTCCCCCTCCACTTCAATCGGAACGCTAATCCCAGTTGACAGCCAGCCTGGCCCCTCCCCCCCCCCCCCCCCTCCCCTATCCACCGCACCATGTGACCCGGATAGGTCACGCCCACGAGATTTAAGTGATAACCATCTCAGATAATCCTAATCCTAATATCTAGCTCTCTGAGGGTGGGGGGGGTGGGGGGGGGGGGGGCTTGGTCATGTGACGTGGTTTTTCCTCCAGTTCCAGCGCTGGGAACTGAACCCGCTTGCTGACCTTGCAACCAGGCAAGAAAGCGTCGTTCTGCCGTTACTCAGCGGCTCCTCTCTGGGGGTGAGTTAGGGTGACGGTAATTTAAAGCTGCCCCCCCCCCCCCCCCCCTCACCACACCCCCCCACCCCCCTGCCTGAGCCTCGGATCGATTCTTTTTTTTTTTATTGGGCGGAGATGAGTCGTAAAAAAAAAAGAAGAAGAAAAAATAGGAGGCTTTCGCTCTTTAAACCCCTGAGTAACGGCGCCATGTTCAGGGAGGGGGGGGGGGGGGCGCGTGTGCAACCCCCTCCCTCTCTCCATCCTCCTTTCATCCATCTCTACTGTATCCACCAGCCACGCTGGAATCTGTTGCAACCGTTAGATCCACCTGCTCCGCCTGCTTCCCCCCCCCCCCCCCCTCAGTGATTCACTGCTGCTTCTCCCCCCCCTTCATCCAGCTGTGCCCCGGCCCCCCCTCACAGCTGGTCTCCTTTTTCCTCCTCTCCGCCCCTGGCTTCATCAGCTCCAGGATGGAGTAAAGAGTCAAGGAGAGAGAGAGGAAGGGGGGGGGGGGGGGGGGGCATGAAAACGCAGGGATGACACGAGGCAGCGAAAGTCAAAGTGGCAGGAAAAAAAAAGTGAAGGATGGAGAATAAAAAAAAAACAGAAACAGACAAGCGCCCTCAGAGAGAGAACTAGTTTGACATGTCATCATCTCCGTGTCTTTTGTTCTTTAAATAGCTGCTTTCACTCACAAAAAAAAACACAAAAGAAGAAGAAGAAGACGGCGCTACTCACCACCAGCTTCGGACTCCTCTTGGCTGGCACCACTCCTGCAAAGCATCGGCAGAGAGACAGAGAGAGCATGAATGACCTGCGGGGCTCGGCCCCCCTTATCTCCCCCCCCCACGACCCTCCAGACAGAACCCCCCAGGCTGTAGGACGGGGCGAGTTTCCCTGCTGCACCAGCCTCCCTCTCTCCTCCTCTTCCTCCTCGTCTCTGTGGCTTTTCTCACTCTGAGCGACACACGCTGCGCTCAGGCTCGCTGGCAAATCTAAGTAATCTCCTCCCCCCCCCCCACTCCCCGCCGCTCCGCTCCCTCCCCACTCCACACCCACCCTGCTCCACTCTGATGGATCTGCATCAGAGAGGCTGAGTGATGGAGCTGCAGGTCCCAGCTACAGGTCCAGGTCGCCTCAGATTCTAGCGCGCCCCCATCCCAACCCCCCCTCCCCTCACCCCCCCACGCTGCAGGTCTTACTCTGCACATCTTCTGACTGGCTCAGCAGCTCCAGAGCCGCTTCCTCTCCACGCTCCTGCTTTGCTCACGGCTTACATTCACATCTTCTCTCTCTGCTCCTTTTTTTTTTCTTCCTCTTTTCGCTTCCCTCCCCCTCCTCCTCCTCTCCCGTGCACCATACCCCCCCCCCTCTCTATCCTCTATCTATCTGTCTGTTACACCAGTTAACACAGAGAGTCACCAGGAAGATCAATCTCATTTGCGCTAATGAAATATTAATTCTGGGGAGCGGGCCGTCGGGGGAGAGCGTTCCCAGCGTGAGGGAACAGTCCACATTCCCACACTCCACATCCATCACGGCTCCGTCATCTGCTGGAACTCAGGGAGTCACATTATTAACTCACTCATTCAGATTCCACCTGATTATTCACGCCACACGCCGACCGTGTGCAGCTCTGTCCGAGAAACTTCCCTGTTTTTTTTTTTTTTTTTTTTTTGTTTCACACCCCCCCCCCTCTCTGCACAGATCTCTGCACGTTGAGGCAGAAATAGCAGAAATGAATGCATGAATGACATCATGCACAGGACAGAGAGGAGAGTTGACGTTGCCGTGGCGATCAAGTAGCTGTGGAGCGAGCGGGCGACGCGTTCACGCTCGTCTTTTTAGACCCTTTTTTGATCCGTTTACAGCCTCATTCTTTCACTCATCCCCCCCCCTCCACCACCCTTTTCAGAGATCTTTCCGGCGACACCTGATGCGAGGAGCGTGTCAGAGGAAGGAAAAATAAAAAATAAAAAAAAGAAAGAAAGAAAGAAAGCCTCCTGGAAATATTAATGGAAGGTAACACAAGCAACAACATACAAGCATCCATCTTAGGCTCTTTCTGCAGCATTGGCAAAAAAATCATTAAATGTTAAAACTCTCTGTTGCTGCAAAGCCCTTCTCTCTACACGATTCATAATTCATCCCCCCCTTATTTTCCCTCTCCTGCCTCCCTCCCTCTCAGATTATGGGGTGCCGTTTACTGGAACAACTCAGCTGCTGACTGTGGTTTTTGGCGAGCCCGTGCAAAGCCCATCTGACCCGGGCAGGGACACCCATTAGAAGGTCAGAGGTCAATAATAAGTGCTTCCCATTTGAAAAAGCGGGTTGCATGACCCGCGGGCCCTGAATCACACGGCGGAGGAACCTTTTCCACTTTGAAAACCTCCAAACTGGCCCACAAGGTCAAGACAATTATCGCCAAAGCGTGCAGAAATTGAACTTGATTGCATCCATATGGTTTGGTAAGTTTAAACACGCGACTAAAGGGGAATAAAGATGCGGGTTAGCCGCAACTCTGCGTCGACGGAGCGGCTGATTTACATGCTGCATGGGGCGAGAATGCATCTCCACGCGCCATGCAGTATTTAAATCTTGCTTAACTTCCCCCGGCATTGTGATGCCGATGCATACGTGTGATTCAGAGTCGATCGGATGCGGCTTGATGTAACATTTATGAGCAGCCGAAGCTCGGCGAGGGGGAAATATGGGATTCGCATGTTCCTGCACACACGCGAGCCACGTGGAAGCATCCATAAATACATTGCATGCTATACATATGTAATATGAGCGCTGGGCAGGCAGGTACGAGAGGGGTTGAGCGTTTATTTATGCAGAGAGCTGAGTTTGCCATGATACACTCAGCTTTTACATTATGCACCGGGGCCATAATCCTGATATTTGTTACTCTGCTGAATGACAGTAAAGCTCTGCTCAGTAACCCCTCAACAAAACAACTGCTCTGCAAAAAAAAAATAAACTGCATTGATCACTAAAGATGCAAAGGCTAGACTTGAAAGCTCTGGTTTTATTCGTGTTGAGACCACCTTCCACCAGAAAAAGACTGTGCACATTATCATTCAAATGAGAGGGGGAGTAAACAAACTGCGAAGTGAAAGTGACCTAAACTGGCTGCAACATCAGCGTGGAGGAGGCGGCCGCCTCTTTAAACGTCGACCGGCTGCAGGAGGCTGCACAATTACGAATAAATATGCTAATGAGGGAATTATTGAACAACACCAAAGGCGGCAGGAGCGAAAAATACTGTACATGCATGTGTGCAGCTGCAGCCTGGTATCATCAACACGTGCCATATTAGCAGGGACAACACTCATATTGTAATATAGTGATGTCCAGCCAGGGAACAGAATGTCATTAAATATAAATGGAGATTATGCTTTTCAGCCTTCATTTAAAACAACAATATGAAGTTTAGACTCACAGCAAAGCAGACGGTACAAAACTAAAGAAAAAAATTAATAAATGCAGAATTTGGGAGAACATATGAAAATGGTCCCAAGTGTATTGGACTGTTTTTTCTCTCCAAACTGTTTGGCTGCTAAATGCATCACTATGTCTCCAACTAGCTGCTGATTAGTTTTGTATTATTTGAGTTTTTATTGCATTTTTGCCTTTTTTATAGTTGAAAATGGAGACACATGAAAGGTGGAATAAGAATATGGGGAAAAACTATATTTCAATATAGTGAAAATGATAAATATAGTAGAAATATCATGATATTTCAATGTATTTTTTACCTCCCAATTGTTTGGCTGCTAAATGCATTATGACTACGTCTCCAACCAGCTGCTTATTATAAATGTATGTTTTCTTGTTGAGAATTTTAAGATAATTTTGGGGAATTTTGCCTTTGAATATGAATAAATACACTAAACATACAATAAAGTTAAGAAAAACTACATTTTAATATTGTGAAAAAATACATATAGTGTAGTATCATGATATTTCAATATATTTAAAACCGTCCCAAACCTACTAATCAGTATTTCTATATGTCTATGACCTTTTTATTTCAATCCCCTGTTAACTATAGTTGTGTTTCTTATTTGTTAAGTCATGAAAGGGGAAAAAGAAATGAATAAAAATGTGCAAAATAACACATATGGCAGGAATATCAAATCCTTTTTCGTGCATGTGCGAAGGATTTTGTGGAAAAAAATAAATAAAATCACATATGTCGAGAGGCAACTGCTGAGCAAAAGATCAAGTAAAACGCAGGAAAGTGTGTGTGTGTGTGTAGGCACAGTTGTGTGGGTTTAAATGTGTGTGTGTGTGTAGGGGAGTGGTGTCATTATTTCATCCGGGAGCAACAGCAGTAGAAAAAAATGAAAAAAAAGAAAGAAAGAAGCTGGAGCTTTTCAGGCTGAATGCGCAGTGTGTGAAAGCGCTGGAGCCGTGGCCTTGGAGAGTCGACACAAACCCACACGGTGTCAGCGTCCTTCCTCCAGCTCCTCCACACACGCCGTTCAACGCTGCACAGCGAGTACGTTTCACCATTACCCAGCAGCCCCCTCTCTTCATCCACAACACATAACATCCTCCTCTTCCTCACCAGCTTCCGTCATATTCGGCCTCTCCGCTTCATTTCCCCCCCTCTTCCTCGTCTTTTTTTCCATTTCTCTCTCTCTTCTTCTTTCTCTCTGTCTCTCAGGGGACAGGAGCGCTGTGCACGATTGTCATGGCAACAACGATGGGAAAGACAAGATGGAGGAGTCGAAGCTGCCCTGGCCTCCTTTACAGGGAGGGGAACACCAGATGTTATCTGGGAAATTTAAGGTGAGACACTGGCAGCCAAAAAGCAGTTTTTTCATTATATTTAATTTAAAGATTTTTGGGCTATTTTGCTTCCTATAGAAAAAAAAGTTGAACATTTATTTTTTTTTAGCTTTTTTTGTCTGTATATTTCTCCAGCGATGCAAATATTTAAAGGCAGTTTTCCTTTAAAATGAGTATTTACTCACTCTGAGCTACACTTTAATAGCACTTACATACTGTTGACAGTATTTACTGATTGTTAGTGTGGTGAAAAGAATAAAATATGAATAAAATAATGGAAATGTGTAGATTTATGGTTTTGTAAATTACAGCATTTTTAGTCTTAGACTATGCTTAATTTGCATATGTGAAAATTAAATTTAAGAAACTTGCAATGCAAATATTTAAAGGCAGTTTTCCTTCAAAATTAGTATTAGTATTATTACTATTAGTATTATTACTATATTAGTATTAGTACACATTTTAATAGCACACTGTTGACAGTATTTACTGATTGTTAGTGTGGTGAAAAGAATAAATGAAGCCGGGAATATTTCGATTTCTGGTTTTTGTAAATTACATCATTTTGAGTCTTAGATTATGCTTAATTTGCATATTTGAAAATTTCATTTTGAGAAATCTTGCAATGCAACAAAACGGTTGCCTTAATGCATGCAATTAACTTCTCACCTGCTTAAGGATAAGTGAGAGAAGTGTGCAGAATTTGCCAGTTTTGATGCACAACATGAAACATTTTTGAATGTGTGTGCTATTATTAGATGGTGACACTTGGGTATACATAATAAAAATCTCCTTTTAATAGGGAAAACCTTCTTGAGGTGTGTTTCTATACATTCCTCTCTCAGCAACCTCTCCTCCTCGTCTCCTGTTCTTACGTATCTGCACAGATCGCCACTCGCGTTTTCTCGCCTCTTTCTAGGTGTTTGACAACCGCAGACCTGACACCAGAGGAACCGTTTGTTGGAACGATGCGAAACGCCAGAATGTGTGTTCTGTTCATGTCACTGCTCTGTGAACATTAGCTGCATAAGAACCTTTTTTTTTTCTTAATGTGTGAAGCTTCTGAACTCAACTCTTCCGACAGCGATGCTGCCTCCTTGGGCTATAAAGATAAACTGCTGAACCGGTCGTATCACAGAACATATTTTTCTTCCTTTCTTCCTTTTTTATTTGTGCAGGTCAAACATCAACAATTTATACCAAACACTACTGCAATAACAGATTCTATTTAGCTGTTTTACCTCATTTAAAACTGGGAATACTTCACCTTTTAAAAGTCTGCATTTGGTGAAAATATCATGATATTTCAATATATCAAATACGAATTAGTATGTGGATTATTTTTTAGATTTTTTACTTTCCTATAGTTCGGGTTAGCTGGGATTCGAACCAGCGACTCTCTGCTCAGTGCATGTTTGTCCATGAACGTGTCCTAAGCATGTGGCTCAAATTTTTTTTTTCGCATAAAATAAATTAGATATATCTATCGCTGTAGTAAACGGAGTAAAAGAACTCTATCAAGAATCTTACTTAAGTAAAGGCAAAGCAAGTACTCACTTTTATATTCTCCTTAAAGTATAAAAGTACATGTACTAACGCTTTTCTCTGTGATACTGTACACACACTACTCAGAATGTGTTCTCGAATCGTTCTCAGTGTATTTGAATGCAAATAATTCATGCAAATAAAGTATGGATGCTGGAACAGCCTTTATTGTTCCTCTGAATATTCACGCGACTCTTTAAGTGGGCGTGGCCAGGACGGCAGGTCGCTACCTGATTGGTTGGAAGCTGCAAACCAGGAAGTGATTTTACATGTAAGATTTTGAGGAAAAGATGTTAACATAATGCAATTTAAATGTCATTAATGAGCAGAAAGTGCAGATAATTGCCACAAATATGATGTAGAGGAGTAAAAAGTAAAACTATGCATTATTATTTTTTACCTATATTTAACCTATATATGGAATATTTCCTGATATTTTTTCTTATTTCTTAAGCACCTTCTGCAAAACCTTTTACAGAAAGTTTTGACATTTCAATAAAACTCTTATAATACCCATCGAAATAAGTAGATGGAAACACAACTTGATCAGTGCTGAGCTGATAACTGTAGATAATTATGTGGATTATGGATCATTTTAGGAAGATGAGAATAAATTTTAACCATGTCATGTAAACCATTTATGGATTCTTTTATTACAAGTACTAGTAGTCTAGTCATTTCTCTAATAATAATAAACACATATATATATTCACCATCACCATCATTCACCATCAGTCATTTCACCTACAAATAGTTTTATACGAAGCATTTTTCACTTTTTTTTTTTTGCACATTGACAGGTTGAAAGTTGATTAGTTAGTATTGTTTATTGGCTTCTGTTTTAACCTCCTCCACTTCTCTGTTTCTCTCTGTTAGAACTGCTGTAGCAGCTGAATTTCCCTGTTGTGGTGAATAAACAACATCTAATCTCATCCAAAGCTCTGCAGAGCGGAGTCAGTGATAATTCTCTGCAGGTACAACGTGCACCTTCTAAATGACATGTTTCCATGTGATATAATGACGTTTTAAAACATCAATTAGAGCCACTTTTTGTGTATTTTATATATAAATATATCGATGGCGACAGCAATCATTCTAAATGACGTCAACGCCTGAAGAGTAGAAACAACAAAATGTCTCAGAGAGAACGAATCGCGTGTGATTTTATGATTTTTTTTGACCTTGCGCTCCGTACACTCGTATAAAATGTGGACTTTGCAGACTCGGAGTCAGACAGATTGATGAGTCACAGATGGACGGATTAACGCCGCTTCTCCTCCATCTGAAACCCACCTGGTCCCTCCTCCTCCTCCGTCTGTACGTCTCTAAAAATCCGCTCCCTCTCCTTTAATCCCCCCGCCTCCACTTTCTCAAAAGCCGATCCCCGACCCCGGTGTTTCTCATCCTCCGCAGCTTCGCCTCGCTCCTCTTAGCTCCTAATAATTGTTGTTTGTGAATGATTACGCCGCCGCCGCCAGCGATCACTTGAAAGGTCACGGCATTATTCTCAGACAAAAAAACAAAAAAACAACACGAATCTGAGTCCTGAGAACAGCCAAAACTAACAATTAGCCAGTATTGCCAATTAATCTATGTATATTAGGATTTAGTTGCTTCGTGTTTAACCCGAAAAATGCCAAAAAAAATAGTGAAAATGTCTGAGTGACGAGCTACAGCTCAATAGGATGTGTGATAATAAACAAGATAATACAATTGATGCTATAATGCATCAGATATTCTAATATCTCATGCAAGTGCAGTAGTGGTACTTTATTATTTGTGAGCTACAACTTATATATAGACAGATATAGATATATTTGGAACCTTCTTCTAATTTAAAGGCATTGGAAAACCATTGTAATATAAGCCTATCAATAATAATTACTACTTACTAATATAATAATTAAAATGTTAATTGATTCTATGTTTGTATCCCCCTGACTTTTTATGTTTCATGAATGAAAGTTTAAACAATCAAACATATATGATATATAATATATAGACTGCTGGATGGATTCATTTGTTTAGCACAATTATTCAGCCCCTTAAATCAGGCTCCGTGTTTGCTAATAAACCTCGATCATGTTTTATGATTAAAAACAAAAAAAATGAAATATCTGCACATGCTGCAAAATCTAAAATCAGCAACTTTAAATCAGAAACGATCTGATGAACGGATAAGTAAGGAAGACATATTTTCCTCGATTTGAGTCAATCGTTCTTTTTTTTTAAGAAAATATTCTTCTCTTTTTTAAAACAAGACTAAATCGACCCAAATCATGACAAAAAATTGAAATAAGCTAAATTATCTGCCAGTAGAATAAGTTTATTCTACTGATTATTGGACTAACTGTACCATCATTTAATACATTTACATCTTCTTTATTTTATCAGGTAGTTTCTGATATGAGTGACTTTTTTCCCAATTTTTAAAATGCTAATTAATGTCATCAAAGCTCTAGTCATGGTGCTTGTAGTCAGTTATTTAACGTTTGAGACGTTTGTCTTCTTTTCAGGAGTCCAACATGTTGAACCTTTATAGTAGGAGTCTATCAAATTGTTTTAGCAGGAATGCTGAAAGTCAGATTTCATATTTCAACCGGATCGATAGCGACTTTATAACCTGAATCCCGACCCTGCCCGCCTGCCTGCGTGTGTGTGTGCGTGCCTGCGTGTGTGTGTGCGTGTGTGTGTGTGTGTGTGTGTGTGTGTGTCATCAGCTGGCCACTCACCTGGGACCAGGCTAATAACAGCTGGTGTCAGAGCCAACAGAGATGATCTATGCTGCTGTCAGTCACCCTGTGACGGACTGTAGCCCCCTGCCCACTCATCCACTTCTTTACCCCCCCACACCCACACCCCCCCTCAGTGACAAATGCTACCCTGCATCCACACACACACACACACACACACAGCAGCGCCCATAATGACGCTGACATTTAACACAATACAACTGTGTTATTCCAGCAGCGGTGCACAAGGTCAGCTCATTAGAGGGCCTAATTGATGTGGGGGGGGGGGGCGCGGAGGGGGGAGGGGGGGGGGGGGGGCGCCACTAATAGAGATATGGGTCAGCTGGCAATTTAACAACAACGGGGGCTGGACCCGAATGAGGGGCTCTGATTGGCGGATGTTTCTGCGGGTCATCCCGGGCCGATCGCAGCAGCAGAGAATCGGGGGCGAGGTCAGATTCCTCATTAACAGGCGTGAAAAACGGCGGATCAAATCCTCTAAACAAAATCGATGACGAAATCCGCCGTTTTTTTTTCCTCCTCCGTTGCCATGACCACGGGCGTTTAATCCCCTCTCACATATTAATTAGAGGTGCGGCACTGTCGATGTATAAAATACATGCTGACCCCCCCCCCCTCCTATTATCATATAGGAAACATAAGAGCAGAGCGGAACATGACCGGCCCAGTCCCCAGGGTCTAATTTAACAGAATCTGTAGTCATAACATCACCCGGCCCCTGACCCCCCCCCCCACCCCCCCTCATTCATCCATCTCAGGCTCCACACACTCATCTGCTGCCACGGTAACAGCTAACCCAGCTCCGCCTCTCCTCGGTCCATCCCATCCACGGTGAGCATTTTAAAACCTGCCTCCCGTACTTTCCTCTACCTGTTGTCTAACAGACGCCCTTCCTGTATTTAACAGGTTAAAACATTCCTGTTGTAGAAGCGTATAGTTATGCTATGCTAGTCATAGTTCTGCTGATAGGTTAGTCTGGTCCTCATGAGATGCTCTGAGCTTCTTTTTCTACTGATGATCCACTGTTGTACTTTTAAATCTGCTGTGTTTTCTGTGTTTCCTCATCCACAGAGCATGCTGCAGTGCAGCCACTGAGGGATCTACGGATGTTGGAGGGTCTGATGCTGTCCTGGTGAAACCTGGAAGCTGTGATGGATCCTGCTCCTCATCCTCCACTTACACCAACATTTATTACATTTCTGTTTGTCTGTTTGTAATGTCCAATTTTCCCTGTAATGTTTCCACCTGCACACATCATCTGCTGCAGCCTGTCTGTCCTGGAAGAGGGATCCTCCTCTGTTTCTCTTCCTGAGGGTTCTTTCATTTTTCGTTTCCCCTTTAAAGGGTTTTTAGGGAGTTTTACCTCGTACGTGGGGATGTTGTGTTGCTTTTGTACAAACTGTAAAGCCCATTGGGGCAAATCTGTGACTTGTGATTCTGGGCTATACAAATAAAGTTGAATTGAATTGAATTGAATTAAATCAAGCTGTAATAGTAAATATAATATATGTGCATAATCCACTTTTCATGTTCTAAATTTATTGTTTCCATTTGTTCACATCCTGGAAGAGAAATCCTCCTCTGTTTGTTTTCCTGAGGGTTCTTCTGTTTGTTTTTTTCCCTATAAAAGGTTTTTAAACTTATATGACGTGAAGTTCTAAGGACAGGAGATGTGTGTTGTGTTTGCTTTTGTACAAACTGTAAAGCCCATTGGGGAAAATCTGTGACTTGTGATATTAGGGCTATACAAAAAAAATGTAATTTAATTGAATAATCATAAACTGCAAAATATAGAGCATCTAAAGCCAACCAAATTGTCTAATGCTAAAAAGAAAGAAAGTTGTTCATTGCACTGGAGCCACAATTTAAAATCCTCTTCAGCAACACAGTGATTCCTGCACTATACGTAGAGACATCATTTCACACATAGGGAACTAAGTCTAGTGCTGATAGAGCCGATGCTGCTTTGTTTGCCCAAAAAATTAACTAAAAAACTATCAAAGTCTCCTCTCTCACAGCAAGAATCTCATCCACTTTAAACCTTTCAGACTGTAAGAATATTCAGTTTTATGCTGAAGACCTGATTGATTTGCCAACATATACCGAACAGAACCGAAAACCATGACCACAAAACCGTGATCCAAACCAAACGCTGCATTTTGTGAACCATCCCACCCCTACTGTCCTACAGACCATGATGCATTCTTTCAGACTTATTTTTTCCCTTAATTAAGTATTACTCATAATTATTCAGACATTATTATGAATGGGGAGGAATGCTCAGCTCTACTGTACAACTTCAAGGTGCGTTCAAGCACACCTCGTAAACTCTAAATTCTATCCTTAGTTTGCTAAACACAGGAAATCTGTAGTATTTATAATAATTAGACTTTAAATTCTATTAAAAATACTTAATTAAGTATTAGTTATTATTAGGGATGCACCGATGTGAAAATTTCGGCCGATATCGATATCCGATATACATATCAGCAGTCACTGCCGATACCGATATTTGCCGATATCGATATATGTAGAGAAAAAAGTTTTCTGTAGTGTCACAAATTTAGTACAGACCAGAAAAAACACTGCACATTTGAAAAGCACAACAGTGCTCTTTATTTAAAGGAAGTCTCACTGTAAAACTCTGTCATGTGGTTAGAGGAAGTACGGCGGAGCGGACCCGATGGAGCTCCGTGAAGGCGGCAGGACGGCGTCCGACAGTTGGGTCACTGTCTGCGTGTCTCTCGGCGACGCGCTAAGCTAAACTAGCTGGTCCTAGCGGGCTCCTCCGTCACATCGCATCGCCCGAAAAGACAGCGGCCTCCGCCGCGGCCGCCGACGAGAAGGCGGCAGGACGGCGTCCGACACCCAGGAGCAGCGTTTCGCGCATTTTTTTTGTCTTTTCGGGCGATGCGATGTGACGGAGGAGCCCGCTAGGACCAGCTAGCTTAGCTTAGCGCTTCGCCGAGAGACACGCAGACAGTGACCCAACTAACTGTAGCGGTTTAATTCTGCCAATTGTTGACATATCGGCCAGAATTTGTTGACATCGGACCGATACCGATAAGTTAAAAAACGTGACATATCGGCCGATATATATCGGTTGGCCGATATATCGTGCATCACTAGTTATTATTATACAGAGGCAATGGGAAAGAGAATAAATTCAGATCTGGTTCGTACAACTTTAAGGTGCGTTCAAGGACGCCTCGTAAACTCAGAAATCTGTTCTCCATTGGCCGTGAAAGTTAAAAAAAAAGTCAAAGTCGATTTTATTGTCAATTTCTTCACCTGTACTTGACATACAAAGGAATCGAAATTGCGTTTCTAACTATCCAATGCGTTTTACAGGTACAACAACATTAAAGTGCAGGCGGGAAAGTTGCTGAAAAGCAGGAAAGTTTCCATTTTCCCTCGTTTTACCTTTTTTAAAACACACCTGTCATTACCTTCTTGTTGTTTTGCTGCAGTGTTTAATAATCCACACAGCAAAGCAAAACCAGAGATTCCAATCTTTAAAAATAATTTCTTTTTTATCTTCTATAATAGATGCTAGGAAGCGCTGATATTTGAAATTCAATACATGTGTTTTTTTGTTTTTGACAGTAAAGCTGACTTTGACTTTTGACTTTAATATAATAAAGTCATAAATATTCTTGTGTGAGTCCCTAGACATCTGTGATGATTTTTCATGGTTTGCTGCAGCGGTTTTAAATAATTAGATGCTAAAATCACAACAAAATCATAATAATTTCTACATTAGTCCAATATTGATTAGAACAAGTACCAAATTGACCCAAATCATGAAAAAAAACTTTAAATAAGCTAAATTATCTGCCAGTAGAATAAGTGAATTCTACTCAATATTGGACTAACTTCACCAAATATGAGATATCTTTATTTGTTAAGATTTGAGTTATTGCAGATGCTTTTATACGTATATGTCTTCTTCAGTTTCTGATTTAGACAACTTTTTCCCCAAATTTAAAATGGTTATTTTTGTCTATTTAACATTAGAGACGCTTGTTTTCTTATTAGGAGTCAAACATGGGGGAAAAATCATGTCGAGTTTATAACCTGAATGTGTGTGTGTGTGTGTGTGTGTGTGTGTGTGTGTGTGTGTGTGTGTGTGTGTGTGCATTGGCATATTTTACAATGCATTCAGACGTTCTGACTTGATGATCTGACTTCAGGACGTGGAACGTACCTCTCTGCACCAGCATGGTGACCTCGCTGCCTCGGGGGCATTTGCTCAGCAGATCCACCACCTGGTTGTGGCTCATGTTCTGCACGTTCCTCTTGTTGACCTCCATCAGGATGTCGCCCTCCTTCATGCCGCGGCAGCGCGGGTAGTCCACGATCTGCTTCACCCGCTGCCCGCCCCCCGTCAGGCTGTCGGCGATGGTGAATCCGAACCCCTTGTCGCCCTTCTCCATGTGGATGGTGATGAGCTCGGGCTGCGTGGCGATGGCGGAGGCCAGCGTGACCACGTCGCTGTAGCCGTGCGGGCCGTCGGACGCCGCCTCGCCCGACGGGCTGTGCGGCCGCGCCTCCCTCAGCCCGTTGACGGGCCCGGCCTGGCTGGGGGGCGGCTCGAACGTCTCCTGCCCGTTGACGATGATGGGCTCCTTGTCCAGGATGGCCACCGAGGTCACCAGGCTGGTGTTGGGGTCGTCGGGGTCGAAGGGCAGCGGGTAGCCGCGGCACAGGGCCAGGTCCACCATGGAGCCGATGGGGATGGACTGGAAGATCTTCACCACCTGGGCGTGCGTGTAGCCCAGCACGATGGTGTCGTTCACGCTCACGATCACATCACCTGCAACAGAAAAGCAGCAGTGATAATTATTAAACACTGTTTTATTAGTGACAAACTGACACATTATGGAAATGTAAAATTACATGAAACAGTTGTGTGACAGAAAAATAAGAGCACAAATCGCAGAGATATAAATACCCACATAATAACCACACACTGTTTAAAGTTAGTTATGGGCAGAATCTCAATTTTAATCACATAATTAGATTTTTTATTATTATTATTTGAATCGTTGCATTGAAAAACTGAATCTGATCCTTAGTATAATTTAAAAATTGATTTTATACGTTTGAACTTTTATTTATCTTCACGTTCTGTTCTTATAATTTAAATTCTGTTATCAAAATTCAATTTACTTTTTGTGTTATATCATTTATTCAAGTCATGGTTGCTGTCATTATTGTGTAATTTTTGTAGTTAAACGTTATCTTGAAATATAAGGAAAAATAGCTGCTGCTTTGCAAAAGCTCATGGGGATCTAAATAAAATCAGTCCTGTGTATCTGAGCTCGATTACTTTTCCTTCATCCTTGAACTACCCGCATAATTATCACGTTATCACATAATTTCACATTCCCAATTCCAAACTAATAAATAGTTTTTTTAGTGCAATGATTCAAATTAAAAATATATATTTTATATATATTTCTATTCATGCACCTTTCTGCCCGTAGTTTGTTCACAGTTGAGAAATCGCTGAAGTTTTGTTTCTCAGTTCAATGAATCAAGGCCACAACAGCTCCAGTGACGGGTATCATGCGTCTCCCCCGGTGCATGCTGGGATACACTCTTATCGCCCCCCCATCCAACACCCAGCGGTGTGAGAGTGAAATGGATGGATGTGGAGGAACGCTGGAGAGTGTGTGTGTGTGTGTGTGTGTGTGTGTGTGTGTGTGTGTGTGTGTGTGTGTGTGTGTGAGTGTGTGTGACCTGTCTCCATCTTCCCGTCCACCGCCGCCGGCCCGTCCAGCACCAGACTCTTGATCTGCAGGAACTCGTCGGGCTCGTCGCCGCCGACCACCGTGAAGCCGAAGCCGCGGCGGCTCTTCTTCAGCTTGGTGTTGATGAACGTCCCCTTCAGCTCCGCAGGGTTCCGCGTGAAGAACGGCTTCCCCCCTGCAGAGAAGGGGGAGGGGGGGCGAAACGTCATCCTGCAACCTCCACTCTGAATTCTCATGTTATTACAATGCAAAAAGCTGAGAGAGGGAGAGATTTATTTAATATTTGAGATAATAATTTGTTTTTTTTTTTCTTTTTCAGTCACTTGCTGCTGTACAAATCTAAAGGAACTTTTTTTGGGGGCATTTCCATTATACGCTATATTGCAATTAAATATAATAAAAATAATAATTTGGACATTCCATCGTGAAGGTGTGTCCCCTCAGACTCGCATGATTTATTTGGGAAAGAGGATAAATTCTTATGCTTAGGTCCACGAAATAAATAAGATTGTAAATAAAATAGTGGTTATCAGCATATTCTTGTACGAGTCCCTCGACATTTGTGGTGATTTCCCATGATTCACTGCAGCATTTCTAATAATAATTAACATTCATTCTTCTTTAAAAATACTTAATTAGGTTTTATTTCTAAATATTCAGACACTATGATGAATGCGGAGGCAAAGGGGAAGAGAATACAGCTTCACGGTGCGTTCAAGGACACCCGGTAAACTCAGAGATCGGTTTCCTGCTTCACCCGTCATTACCTTCTTGTTGTTTTGCTGCAGTGTGTGCTTAATAATCCTCAAGGCAACGCAAAAACACAGATTCCAATCTTTTTGTCTTGTCTAATAAATTGTTTAATGTTCACTTTGGGCCTAGGGAGCTTTTCTTTTCAAACTCTGTGTATGCACACTGCACAGTGTTTTCCTGTTTTTGACAGAAAAGCTGACTTTGACTTTTGTCTCTGATATAATAAAGTCATAAATAGTGGTTATCAGCATGTTCTGGTGTGAGTCCCTCGACATCTGCGATGATGTTCCATGGTTTGCTGCAGCATTTTTAATAATAGTCATAACAAAAAAACACAACATTAATGTCTAGATTGTATAATTATAATTTATAGTTATAAATAATTAAGTGCTGTCATGAATGGAGACGTAATTGTGTGATATGACAACAGGTCAATACATTAAATCGCCCCTGTGAAAGGCCGTTTATTGAGTTTTGTGTCCGTGATCATGAGCACAGAAACATCGACGCGTGTGAGGCGTGGATTTACGTTTGGCTCCTGCGGGGCCAGGGGGGAGGGCGGGGGGGCCATGCGGGTCCCTGTAGGTCTCCAGGTGGTTCGGGGCATAGTTGGCCAGTGGAGACGCCGAGTGCTCCTCTATCCACTCTGTGCGGACGAATCACACAACATGAATCCCCTCAACCCCGACACACACAGCTGTATTTGAATGCCACACAAATGCACAAACACACAGACACTTGACAGCGACACACACACATAGAGCTTAAAGCATGTTCATTTCTATAATTTGGCTGGAATTAGCTTCTAATTTGCATTCATTTGTGACAAAACACTACTGGTAAAAGCGAGATTTCATCCTGTTATTTGTAGAATGGTTAAAAAAAAAAAGAACATTTCTGGCGACATTTCATTTTCACGGTGAAGCAAATTTAAATGGCAAATATAAAAATGATATATACAGCGTAATGGTTTTAAATCACGTAAATTAAAATCTAAAAACACCAAGAGGCAAACACCGAGCTTTGGGCCAGCTCCATTTCAGTAAAATAACACTAAGAATTCAACGTTTTTTTATTGGGGCGAATCAGTTCCTCGACAGCAGGAAGCTGGGAAATCCGGTCCTGGCCCGAAGCTCAGAGAGCGCCGGACGTGACGACTCACGGACATGAAGAAAGAAAGAAATGGTGCCGTGCCAGGGCAGGAAACGAACCTCGGATATACCGCTCACCTTCTGGAGGCTGCGGCTGCTGCTGCTGCTGCTCCAGCATCTTCCGGCGCCGCGCCTCCACCACCGGGTTCTCGTACTGCGTCTTCCTGTTGATGTGACTGGGACAGACAGAGAAATGTGCTTCTCTGCAGCCAAAACACTCCACTGAGTAAAACAATATATATATATATATACATATATATAAGATGAACTTACTCGACATAATAGACGCCGTACACCGGGTCGTCTATCCTCTCCCATCCTGGAGGCAGCTCTGCAATACACAAAACACAGCGTTAAACACTCGCTCACAAAAAAGTGCATCACAAAAGTAAAAAAAGTGCATCTGTGCACAATTTTCTCCACAATTAGAGACACTGGTTTTATCATTGGTGGTTGGTAATTTATGTATTTCCCCTTTTACACTTTACTGACAGCAGTATTTTGCTTATGACTGTTTTATATCACTATTTCCTACACTTTATTTAACACCTTTTTATAGTTCAACACTTTTAGATAAACATCCCTCAGACGTATTCATTGAGTATATGTATCTGTCAATCTGTTTCAGAATGACTGACATTTAATCCAGATCTATATGTCTATATATCTTATATGTAGGTTACACAGCTTCAGGAATAAAATGTCTAAAAAATCAAAAGGGGATGGACATGCACTGGAAAAATATGTGTTAAAAACTTTAGCGTCCAATTTCCTTCAGTCACTTTATAAGTGCATGCTGTATGCTGGGTGGAAAAACTAAACTTATTCCTAAACTCTTCAGAAATACACATGAGAATATATTTAATTATAACTTGGCCATTACATTTTCACACATAAGATTAAAAATGCAGAATATTTTCTTGCTGCAGCTTCTGGAATGTGGGCATCTGAAGCTTTTTTGTGTTTTATATATAATAAACATATAGTTGGACTCTTGGTGGGTGAAATAAAGACTTCATCTTGGGTTCTTAAAAGATCTTCTTTGCAATAATTAATCAAGAAAATACCTTAATAACTGACAATAAATTAATCACATCGTGTTTCTTGCATGGTTTATCTGAGTTTCTCCAATGCTGAATTCTCCCATAATATAATTAATCTGCATTTGTATTTCTACATTTTTATGTGTTTTAAATAAGAACCAGTCGTGTTTTCTGTTCTTTAGTCACTAGAGAAACAGGCAGAGAGGATTCAGGATTATGAGTTGATACGAGAAACAAACCAATCAGAAATAATAACAATTAGCATCAGTGGTAAAATCTGTGTTTAGCTACTATTTCATGTCAGTACGGCTGCCGTTAAAAAGGTTTCACACAGCTCAAACACACACACACACACACACACACACACACCCAGCTGATTGGTGGACAGATGCATCCTATCAAGCGGACACATTCCCATTAAGATGTTCCCGTTTCACTGTATTAGACGAAGGCCGCGACCTCCTTGTGTTACAGTGGGATTCAACCCAATCCGGTAAACTTTTTTTTTTTTAAATTTCTAATAAAGACGACTGGATTTCACAATCAATAATCACACACACACACACACACACACACACTGTCTGTGTCTGAGCAGCTGGAAACGATAAAGACACACAACCAGACTTCTGAAGATCTTATTCTGTCACTGGGATGTTTGTGATAAACGTGCAAACTTGACGAGAAGCGGCTGCAAATATCAGAAATATTGCACATTTATAAATGTATAAACCCTACGTCCTCAGCTCAACTTTGCCATGATATTCTACATGTTGCTTTTGTGCAGACGAATGAGTCGTGCCTTTCACGCTCTGATCTTCGAAGGGACAGAAGATGATCATATTTGTTAAAAAAAAATGTCTGTGCACAGATCTTAGCATGTACCATCCACAATATAACATACAGAACTAACCACATACAGACTTACAACTATATGAATTCAGATTTACATCAGATATATATCAATTTAGTTGTGCATGAACCTGAAAAATCAAATACATCAGCAGAACACATTGCATCTTTTAATAAATCCTGCATTTCCTGCATGCAGTCTTCTTTTCCCCCGTCATATTTGTAATACTAGAGTACTACAGCACATCACTGCCACCAGCTGTCGGCTCTGTGCAGCCACGTCACGTCACCCCCCCCCCGTTCATGCACGGGATTCACACATCAGCCGCTCACAGCCAAACATCCCTCCTAAAAATAATCATAATCTCTCCAGTGCTGAGGCAGACGTACCTAGATCCGTCTCCAGGTCCTCCGTATGGATCCCTTCTTCTCCAGGATGGAACGAGAGAAGGGAATGAGGAACAGGAAGTGGACGGATGGCAGGAGAGAGAGAGGGAAGCAAACAGGGAAACAGAAACTGCTCAGAAACTCAGAATGACGACATCTAACAGCAACATCTCAGTTCATCACCTGGACAGATGAGATGTGTAATTCCATGTTTCACCACTTGATGGAGCAATTCTGCAGCCTGTGTTTCATGTTCTGAACTGTCTTAACCCTCACAGGGGTTATATGGCCTTCAATTCAGCATGATGAAACCTTTATTTTTTTGTTAACATAATCAGATACACAGCATTATTTACATGTGTTTTCTTTTTATCTTTGTAATTCACATTTATTAATGGAAATGTGGACACTTTTTTTGTTTGTTTCATTTAAATCGAATAAGGAAATGCATCATAAAACAGACATAATTGGATTGTTATTTATTTGAATCTCATTAGAAAAGTAAACTACTCATATAGTGTGCATAGCATCTCCCTGAAGAACACATTAATACTGTCAATTTCACTAAAAATGGTATTGTTTCTCTCATTTTACAGAGAAGCGTTAATCAAGCTCCTCGTGATTATTATAGAGTTCATAAAGCTTCTTTAGACTAATTTTATCATAGATCATATCTACATTCTAACATGGATGTGAAGAATCATTTATAATTAACAAATCTTGCATTTTCTAAATATGCTTCAGAGAAATTCAGGACTTCAGGATGTCACCACTCACACTGCAAAAACTGGAATATTAACCTGTGGAAATATCCTGTTTATGGTGTGATTAGTCAATTATTGGGTAGAATTAATTTATGCACCGACAGATCATTTTAGCTGATTTCAAGTTATATTTGAGTTTTAGTCTAATTAATATTTTAAAAGAAAATGTTAGTCTTGTTTCTAAAAAACAGGAACAAATTGACCCATCTGCCAGGGGAGTATTATATATAATCCTTTTCAATATTGGACTAATTGTCCCAAAAACAAGAAATTTTTGCAGCAACACTGTGAAAATTTCTTAAGGTCTTAAGATCGCGTATTTAGAAAATGTGTGAGATGTGCATTTCCACGTTTTGTCTTAATAGCCGCTATTTGGATGTGATGATAAGGCTTTGAGAGTTCTTGAAAAGTGCCTGAGTCTGGTTTAGAAAAACTTTATGAACTCTACAACAGTGACGAGACAGTGGACAGAATTACACCAAAATAAAACGGGACATTTCCACCTGTTAAGGTTTCAGTTTTCTTACCATCGTCGTCGCACTCGTCCAGCGGCCTGGAGGCTTTGTCTCGACACCGCGGATCCAGCCATGACGTGGTCTTTGTGTTGTGGCTGAGGGGAAACAAACGGAGCGATTCACGAGAGTTAAGAGGTAAAGAGCGTCAGCAGGGCCTGACTTTTTAACCCCTTTACTGTTAAACAAGAACGTCTGTAAATCGGTGATTGGGGGAAAAAAACAACACACAAGCTCTGACTACAGACATGTACTAGTGGAGGGAGTCAGGTGATCAGGGTGTGACCTCCTTTAGGGATCAGGATGTGCAGGGATTTACAGGAAAAGCCTAAAAAACTAAATGAATGGGCAGAAGAGGTGGTACAGGGTGAGATGTGGAGAAGGAAAATATCAGAATATATCAGAACGCTGCAGGAATGATGCAAAACCAAAAACATACAAAACAAATGCAAAAAAAAGCTACAGGAGAACAAAGCTGCAATGACAGAAAGAAGGAAGAAGAAGCAAAGACTCAGAAACTTGTTTTGTGTCGGCAGGTCTTTGTGTCGTTTTATTATTTGCTGCTTGAAATGCAATGTAAAATTGATTAGAACTGAAATGAAATGCAAAAGAAAAATGCTGCAAATATGAAAAAAAATAATACATACACATTCACCCCCAAAACAACTGCAAGAGAGAAACGCTGCAAAGTGCTGCTCTGTTTCCGTGGCCATGGAAACGTGACACTCCATGCCAGCGTTTCCCTCGTGCAGTTGTTTTGGGGAGTTTGTTTGTGTGTGTTTTTTGGGTTTGTAGGTTTTTGCTTCTGCTTCGTTTCTGTGATCGCAGCATTTTTCTCCTGCAGCGATTTCACTTTTTTTTCCATTTTTTGTTTGCATTTGTTTCATGCATATGTTTTTTTCCGCATTTGTTTAATAGACTTGTGTTTTTTTTTGCATTTTTTTCATGCATTTATGTTTTTTTCTGCATTTCTTATACTGCATTTGTGTTGTTTTGAATTAGTTTCATGCATTTATTTTTCGTGTTGTTTCATGTATTGGTTTTTTTTCTGCATTTGTGTTCATACTGCATTTGTTATACTGCATTGTGTTCTTTCTTTTTGTGTTCTGAATTTATTTTTTTTGTGTTGATTCATGCATTTGTGTTTTTTTCTGCATTTGTTTTATGCATTTATGTTTTTTTCCTGCATTTCTTGAGGCATTTGTGTTTTTTCTGCATGTGTTTCGTGCATTTGTTAAGGCATTTATGTTTTTTTTGCATTTATTATAATGCCTTTCTTTCTGCATTTGTTTCATGCATTTGTGTTCTTTTTCTGCATTTGTGTTTTTGGTTTAGGTTTGGCATCATCTCTGTGTTCACAGCATTCCCCCCCTGTCCACCACAGGTATTCAGCAGGTCGCCACCAACCGCCCATACGTACTCTATGAAGTAAAGCTCCCCGCTCTCGGTGTAGGCCATCTCCCAGTTCTCAGGCAGCGGCCCCAGCGGGTCCTCCGGAGAGACCTGGGGTTCCGCCAGGGTCTGCTGCCCACTCTCTGCGGTGGAGGTGGCCGCATTGTTCAGACCACAGGATGGAGCATTGTCACGCGCGGGGTACGGCCGGAGGATGCCGCCGCGGCTCTCGTCCTGGTCGCTAGGGTTGCCTGTGCACAACAGAGGAGAGGGGAAGAAACTACGCACTAAGGATCCTGGGTAACACGACGGGCACGACAAGGAACGACCACAAAAAACAAAAAAAAGGGACAAAAACACAGTTTATGTTCCTTCATGCAAGAAAAGAGAATGAGACACATGCACTTCAGCAAATATCACGCATCTTTAATTATGCCAACCCCCCCCTCCCTCCCCGCTTCTCCAGTTTATTTCTAGTGTACTGAAAGGACCTCATAATATGCTAATTCCCTCAACAACAGACAACAGACTTTCCTAAACTCTTTTTGACCCCCACCCACTTTTACCACCCTTTCAAACCCCCCCACCGCCACCATCATTCCCACTCGCCCCCTAGCTCTGGCCCAACGTCCTCCACCACTTCCGTGGGCTTTTCAGGGTTGATGAAATGCTAATTCAACACTGGCAGCTTCACAGGGGGACAGAGAAGGCATAGATTCACAGTAAGGGGGGGGGAGAGAGAGAGAAACATTCCTGCAACTCACAAAACAGCACAGAACTCACACAGAACGCTGAAACGCTGGTGTAAAAATAGTCTTTTCTAAGAATGTATATCATGGAATTCATTTGCATCCAGATGATAATTTGATTAAAATAAAAATAAAAAAAAAACACATTTGTGCTGGATGGATGTGTGAATGTATTGTAGGACGTTTAAAGGTCCCGTTGTGGTGACCCCCCCCAGAGTAACAGTGGGGGCTCAGGTCACGTCTGGTTCTGTCGTTTGCTCGAGTGTGTTGCAAAAACAGAAATATTAACCGGTGAAAACATCTTGTTTTAGGTACGAATAGTCTGATATTGAGTAGAATTCCACTTTTTTTTTTCAAATTGACTAAAATCAAGAACAAAATTCTATAAAACAAATTATCTGTCAGTGGAATAACATGATTATACGTAATATTGGACTAATTCTGTCAATAACAATATATTTTTACCTGTTGAGGTTTCAATTTTTGCAGTTCACTGATCTATATTTATGAGCCAAATATGTCAAAAGTTGCATAAAATGTATCAAAATCCTGTAAAATGGTTTTAAATATAATTAACTTGACCTGAGACACTTATAAAAATATTTAAAATGTTATTTGTATGTTTTGTTTCAAGCATGAGGATTTGATTTAATATTATTGAATATAATTACACTGGCAGATAATTAATTTTTTTTTTCCTGATTTGGGTCATTTGGTCATTTGGACATTTTCTTTATTAAAAAAAGATTAAACTGACTAAAAAAACAACTAAATTATCTGCCAGTCGAATAAATTCTACTCAATGGTTGACTAATTGTACCAAAAACAAAATATTCCAGAAACACGGTTTTAGACATTAAATAACTTGTCCTGGGCTGTTGATAAAAAGTTCATCCAATTTGTTTCCTCCTTTTGAGGATTCGATTTAAATCTCTGCAAAACCTTCAGCTGTTCAAACTTTGTTCTACAGCCTTCTATAAGTTAAAAGTAAGGAAATAAATTTGGGAAACAGTGAGGGGGAAATGAATGAATGAATGAATGAATGAATGAATGAATGAATGAATCTGGAAAGTGCCGCCTGGTGATCTACTTGTTCGTTCACTACATTCGGGGTCTCAACAATGTGGCTGGAGGTTTTTGTTCCAAACCAGGCAGTAAAACACTGATTCTATCAATAAAGCTCCTTAGGAAGATGAGTACCATCAGGCGTGGTGGAGCTGGACATGGTTGCAGTGACGCCTCCCTGCAGGCAGAGGGCAGCGTTCGGAGGCTCAAACAGAAGCACTTGGCCTCACAAAGACATGATGTGACCAACATGCACAAAGAAAGTTCCACCAGCCGGAGTTTTGGAGGCTCTGGATAGGCTGGAGAGGCTAAGCCCCGCCCCCTCGCCGCCCCGCCCCCCCCTCACCTGTAAAACTGTTGTTCATTTCCGTGGCCTGGTCGTCATCGTCGTCGTCAGCAGGCACTACTCGGGCGTTTTGCATGTCATTGTAGGATTTCGTGCGCTTTGGGGTGGACTGCTGGGAGCCGGCATCACCGAGGATCACTGTCCCAATGACGGGCTGCCTCGGCGGCTTGGGGGTCCCATAATAGTTACCTAGGCAACGAGAGGAGAGGGACATTAGCATGAGACAGAGAGAGAGAAAGAGAAGGAGGAAAAAAAAGGGAGATAGCACGCAGGGGATCTATGAAACCTCCTAATCTTTGGCTGAGAGGGAAAAGGACCACAAATCTTGAGAATAAGATGAAGAGTTCCAGTTCCTAATGTGCTGCAGGGTGCGTTGTGTGACAGATAAAGGAAAGAAAAAAGCACCTGACTTGTTTAAGCAGCTTTTTACAGACTGAAACTTGTAGCCCCAGCCATGCATTTGTTAAATTTACTAAATATTCTAATCATGCATTCATCCATTTCTTCTTCAACAAATCAAGTTTCAGTGCACAATACTTAGAACCATGCCAGAAACTTCCACCATACCATTAATAAATGCCCATAACTCTAATGCAAGGATGGAAACTATAGGCAAGAATGAAATCAAATGCAGTCATATTTATTAATAAGAATCACACAGGCTGCATAAAGTGTTTGAGCAACAGCAGTTATAACAGCTGAAGAACTAAAAGAGCATCTTTGTCTTAACTTAAAGTAGAGAAAATAGTCTTTTAACTTAAAATTGTGTAAGGTCATACATGCAAAACGGTTGATGAATAAGCAAAATAAAATTGCTCTCAAGTTGCTGGAAATGAGTAGTTATGAATCTAAAAACTGTATGTTGATGTTTTTAGATGCTGATGTTTCTGTGTCAGATTTAATGCATAACGATGTTTTAAGGAATAGTTTTATTATTTGCTTTCTTGAAAAAACCTGGACGATTAGCATCTCGTCGCATGGACGTAGTAACTTCCTGGAAGTTCTCATCCTGCAGAGTTCAACGAGCTCTATTTCTAATGTCACTAATCACCTGCAGGTCATTAGCTTAGCTTAGCTCACTGAGAGACGAGCATGGCCTCCGTCCAGAAAACCTAACAAGATGCTGTTGTTGTTCTGCAGTGGATTTACGAGGCCGTGCGGAGGCTAGCGGTTCCCATCTGTTTCCAGTCTTTACGCTAAGCTACGCTAACCGGCTCCAGCTTCACCTTTTACTATACGGGCACAGGGACTTCTGCAGCAGTCATGTGTGTTTCCTCTGAGGTGCAACTGACGCTTCCAATTATGTTTAATCAGATATGTTGCTGCATGTCTGTATTTCCGTTAAATGCAGATTTAGTTATGCAGGCTTCCTCCATTCATGTGGATTGCCACGGCCTCCTGTTGTCAGGTATTTGACATTGTCTGCATGAAAGGGAGAAAACGTGCCAACGGAGAGCAGAGCCGGTGCCAAGCAGATTAATGTCGTAACATTCTCTCCCACGCCAACACACAAAGCTGCACGTGCATGCATGCATGTGTGTGTGTGTGCGTGCAGGTTTGTGTGTCAGCGTGAGACTTAGTGCTGCACAACGCCGTCCTAATCAGAGTGAGAGGGGCAGATGTGGAGTGACCTGCTGTCTCCCGGATGCATCATCCGGCGTCTAATCCGAATCAACCTCTGCGTGTTGGGAGAAATAAAAGTGGAAGGCTGCATCGCTCCGTCGTATCCGCGGCGAATCGGGACACCTGGGCCTCTCGTGAATCACACACACACACACACACACACACACACACACACACATACACACATGCACGAAAGCGCCGGCTTTTATCACGATCATCGTCCTCACCGTCGTAGGTTCCTATTTCCAGCAGCGTCCCGCTCTCCTCGAGTTCAAGGAAGTCCTCCACGGACAGGAAGTTGTAGTCCACCCCGGGGACCTCTCCGTCTCGAGGGTGGCGGGTGGTACCTGAGAATAAAAACGAAGGTAAGCCACCACATCTCGAACGTTATTAATAAAATGACGATGCTTGGATGTTTTGCTGAATGCAACACAATCAGATTCTTGCAATCAAAGTAAATTAACAAATTTATTTAATCCTGAAATAAACACTTTATATTTACTAAATTATTCAAATCTATTTTCTTTTGTCATTTGACACAAGTGTTTATATATAAAGCTCAAAAACAATGTTAACAGCGAAAGTGGAAATCCCATTTCCACTGCTTTTCTCTGCTACATCAATCATTAGGTGTCGAAACGTGTCCCGACATTCATTCAGCTCGATGGGAAGAGGTTCCAAAGCAGGAAAATGACAAGAGTTGCAAGCTGCAAACATGACGTCAGAAAATATTAAAAAAATCGATGGACCCTGGGTCACGACCCCATGGGAAGATGGGAAATAAAACAACTGGCCCATTTTTAGCAGCCGAGATGGATCTTAAAACGATCCATTTGTTCTTAGGAAGTCTGCAAAACTGTGAAACGCAAACACACACACAGAGTGTTACGAGAGCCGTTTTATTTTAATGGTTATTGTTATACCGGAGGTGCATTGTTCTACGCTATTGTCGGGGCTTAAACTGTGGCACAATAAGGGCTTTTCAAGCCGGGACAATATAATCCAGGACAGATTTCTTTTGTGCTGCGAAAACCGCAGAAAAACACGAGACAAACTCCACGATGTTCAACATCATCGTCACCGAGTCGCAGCTTTGAAGATCTGATTTGATTCTTAATTAACGTCGTGGTGTCAAATTCTGAGAAAAAGGTGAAATCCCCCCTCCTCTCGCCTTTACGCCCCGAGCCTGAACCTCCTCGGTTAATGGTTAGTGATCCGCCGTGTGTTTACTTTGTAGTAAAGCAGGAGAAAGCCGACACCAGACAATGGAAGACGGAGCCTATTGTGTCTCTGTTCTCGCACAAAAGGGAGATGAGACAACGGGCCAGATGGTTGACGGAAGTTGTAACCCATCTGTGATCGGGGGGGGGCAGGATTCTACATACGTGAATCACGGCCTCACACCTCCCTCTGATATCCACTGTAGGTCAGACATGATGCTCTTCAACCAGGGGGGCCGATCCAGACTGGGACTCACTTTAAAGGGGCCAAAATCCTTTTTCATTGATTTGAGGGGGCAGTGACCACTAAATTATCATAAAATTAATTTAAAAAGAAAAATTCTACCATAGTAACTATGAAAAACTCTTTTCTCCTCTGCCTTCCTGATAACTTACATCGCTCAAGCTCATTATTGATCATTAGTTCTGATCTTAACAAACACACTGTTTAAAAAAACAAAACATGATTCTGGTTTGATAAATGCCTTCACTGGCTCCTACATATTAGTACGATTGGTTTCTTCCATGTGTCAAACAGCATCTGGACCAAACCACTTTGAGTAAGAGGGGGGGTCATAAGTTTTTTACACAATTGAGAAAAATCTTGTTTTCTACATTTAGTCGTATATATATATATATATATATATATATATATATATATATATATATATATATATATATATATATATATATTTTATTGACTAAATAAGTTGTTCAACTTTAGTTGAGAATCAGTGACAATCAGCAGAAAGCATCTTGGGGGCGGGGCCTATATGTGAGTGGGCGTGGTTTTCGGCTATGATGCTGAGCTTCTGTGTGTTGATTGGCTGATCTGTCTGAGGCTGCGTTTCCGTCCTAATTGATCATTAAAATGAGAGAATCTGTGATCTTGTGAACATAAACTACAACATCTGGAGCGTTTTTTTCAAGTTTCATCCCAAAGACTTTGAAAATCATCTTAGTGACTTTTTATTTGTTAAAAAAAAAAAAAAAACATTATCAGCATCTTTTCCCTGTTTTGTTGGAGACCTCTTGTTCTGCTTCTAACCTGCAGCTGTGAGCTTATGACATCACAAATTGCTCAGTGTATTTAAGAATTTAAGAAATATACAGATTGTATTGAAATGACAGATAATAACATGTTTACTTGACAAACAGTTTAGATTTAATTTGTATTCAATTTTTTACTATTATGTAAATATCTATATACATACATATATACATATAAATATCTATATATATACATACACATATACATATACATATATAAATACATATATATATATATACATATATATATCTACATATATAAATACATACATATATATACATATATACATATATATATATATATATACATATATATACATATATATATATATATACATATATACATATACATACATATATATATATATATATATCTTATTATGTATTTGGTATTTATTATTATTATTATTACTGTTTCTGCATGTATGGGATGCCATTGTTATTTTTTGTAGTGTATTTGTCATTTAATTGCTGAATTTGTTTTATATTAAATTGTATTAAAAAAAAATCCTGAAGAGTGAGCTGACAAACTAAAAAACGAACGTCCTCCACGTGAAAGACCACACACCAACACATGTAACTTCCTACCTGAGGACATTGGAATATTTCCTTTTTAAGACCTACCCTGTTTCTTACTATATGCATGACTATATATATTAAAGCAGGTACGTCAACTTTAACGTCGTGACTGTAATCTCATCTCTTGCTCCGTGTTTACCTGAGCAGCTCCAGTATCCAGGATCACACTCCATCTCTCAGCCCACAGACACCAGGCTCCACCACACACTGCTCACTCAATAATCCATTTATCGCCTCACGACACTCTATATTAGAGAAATTTCATTTCATTCGAAGCCGCTAAAGCATCGGAAATCGTCTAACGGAGCGTTGTTTCCAGCCGCTTTTGCGAGCACCTCGGCGAGCGTGGACTTTGAGTCACCGAGCTGGGTGGTCCCATGGTGGGAGATGTTTCTGAGAGCTCATTGGCTGTGATCGGGCCGTGTGTGGCGTGCGGGGAGAGCGGGGGCTGTTATTCCGGGCTATTCCCCGCAGCGGATCCTGATAGGATGACTAATTGTGGCGAGCCCGTGCCGATTATTGAAGGCTGAACGCGGCCTCCCTGCAGCCGTCCTGCGAGCTCCTGCGTTACGTCACCGCATGGACGGTAGGAAACACGCGTTCCTCGGCGTTCTGAACCGCTGTTCGATGCCCGAGGAGGCCCCGTGTCCATTTTAGTGCCGTTTGTTTATCAGAGAACGCCGCCGCCGCCGCGGCGGTTTGATGATTCAACTTCGCTCACGAAACCAAGCTGAGCTCCGGTTATGTAACACACAGAAAGAAGAAGTCTGCACGCGCTCTGCTCGGCCTTATCAAAATTTAATCCAATACCTTCCCATACATTGTCGCAACGGGGACGACGTTTAATTATTCATGAACTGTCACCAAACGGTGACGTTATTAATGAAATCAAGACGCTTGGACGCTCAGAATGCTGGAGTGTGCAGTGCGATCAAAGCAAATTAAGATCTAAAAACAGAAATGTATTTAATGCTGAAACAAACACTGTATAATTACTAAATGATCCTAATCCACATTAATGGAGTATTTCTTGTTCTTCTGTTATTTGACCCAAGTGTTTGAATCTAACACTAAAAACAGCGTTTTCATTCTAAAAGGTAAAAAACCCTGTAAATCTATAATCTATCTATTGTATATTTTGGGTGGTTTTAAGCTGAATAACGTTCTGAACAGCAAAATCAATTATGTACAAACAAGCAGAAAAAACAGCAGCTATGTTCATAGTAAGAGATAGTGTGGTGTGCAATATAAAAACCTTAAATTAACTAGTTTATATAACACCAGTGTTGTTACACAGAATTTGTTATAATTACCAAAATTTATTACGTCAAATTCTTACTGGTTGGTCTAGATATGTATATTTTTTAAGTTGATTGTACTTGCAGAATAATTGGTTTCAGTAGAATTTACCAAAATTTTCCAAGAGATTTTTTACGTAAATACATTATAATATATTACTTACTTTCTTTTTTTGGTATAGTAAAATGCATCATGTAGTCTTGATGCATTTTAAGTAAAACACTTCCAGATTGTACTTATACTAATATACTAACCATGCACCAGTTTGATTGGTATGTTTTATCATAACAGTTAGAAAATACAGAAATATCTCTTACGAAAACTGTCGTGAAAAAGTAGACAAACGCTTTATTCCACTGATAGACAGCAGTTGATTGTTCTTGCAGAATAATTAGTTTCAGTAGAATTTACCTAAATTTTCCAAGAGATTTCTACATAAATACATTATAATGTATTACTTACTTTCTTTTTTTGGTATATTAAAATGCATTATGTAGATTCAGTTAATGTAATAGTTTAACTCCTTCATATTTAATTCAATTCCAAACTAATTATCTTCAATAAATTTAACATTCAGAACAATGAACTAAAACCACATATTTTACTTGTCTGCACATGCACAGAAAATGGAAATTCCTTTAATTAAGTTAAATTATTTGGTTGTTTCAAGGGATTGCAGAACCTTTTAGAATTATTAAAACAACACACATACACACACAAATATGATTCAATAACACAGACTGAAATTAAAAGCCTATAACAAATTCGTTAAGCCTAAACTTTTTGCTTTGCCTATATCTGTAGGAGCTTCCATTTATTATCATAAGAGATGAGGAAAATAAGATAAGATAAGATTTATTGATCCCACAACGGGGAAATTTGTCTGTTACTGCAGCGTACAGAGTAAAGAACGAAAATAAAAGCTAAAAAAGATAAAAGCTATAAAAAATAAAAATACACACAACACTATGCACAAAATTCGTAGAATTTGTTATTGATCCGCATACACAGTATGCATTATGGATTTAGAATGGAGAAAAAATATTGATAAATAGCAATAAAAAAGAAATAAAAAAGAAAAAAGTATGCATAAGCAAAGCATATATACATACATACATGCATGTACACACCTACATACATACACACACACACATATTTACATATTTGCATATATATATACGCACATACACACATGTACACATACATAGCTAATGCATACTTAAGGTGCAGGGTGTGTGTGTAGAGAAAAGCAAATCAGCAAATCATCACAATCCAGAAACAGAAACTACAGAATATTTGGCATTTTTGCACAAAAAGGAACATTTTCCAGTTGTAAAAGAACCGGCGCTGTGTGTTCAGTGGAGGCTATCCTACCAAAATGATTAACTCCAGTGTCAAGCGTGTGAGATGATTGTGGTCGAGTCGACCGCAGCGTGAATGGGCTCGGCGTCGGGGACCACCACCATCGCCATCGCCATCGCTGTGGACCGGCTCTATTTTCTCTGGCCAGAGAAACAATGACTGAGCCACACTGGACTCTGATGAACTAACTTCTGCTGACAGTCAACAATGGGCCCATTCTCTCTCTCTCTCTCTGTCTCTCTCTTCGCTGTGAGAAAACCCAGCCAGCGCATAAATGAATGGAAAACTTGTAACACAAGCACATTTGGAAAACAGTCTTCTGTTTTTGACCCAGCAGAAAGTAATCTTTGTTCAGAGACGAGCCGGGCTCTAATTCACTGTCTCTCGACCTTTGTTGCTACTGGTGGAAAAACCAGTGCAGAGCTTTCATAAAGGCTGGTACTGTCTAACTCCTGGTGGAATAAATGCGATTCAATACGAATCTAAACAGCAGTAACAACACTGGACTGTTGCTTGCGATAACTGAAGCGATATCTGGCCAGCATTAAACATGAAGAGCTTCACAAACGAGAATCGATTGCGAGTCTGTTGCATTAGATTTCATTATTTGCATCCACTCTGTACTTCAGACTCTGCGGTTTTCTCAGTGTTTCACATAGACAACATCATGAAACACGCTATGAAGCCAACATCACACGTTTATAAATGTATTGATGTTTCTTTAGCTGTCATTTTTTTTTTTTTAGGCTTTCATTAAAATCTAATTCGACAGTTCTCGGGCCTTTTTCTGCAGACCTCAGATGTGCTCTTGAAAAGCCACTTGTGCACGCTGGGGTTCTGCTTTAATGACGCGAGTGATGGGGAACGAAACGGAACGAAACAAAAGACAAATTCATCACCCGAGTCCTCCGAATTAACTGCCGAAATATGTCTGTTCATGCCAATCGTGACTACACAGGCCTTTTTTTCTGATCCGGCGTCCCTATGGGGGCGACGGTTTGTCAATGCTTTCCAAATCAGAAAAAAAGAATGAAACTACTCGGTTCATTGTGGTTTGGGGTAATATTTCCAAAAGGGACTCTTCATTGTCGTGGTTGCAGTAATAATCACGTGGTTAAGATTCCATAAAAGACACAATCATGGTTAAAAGGAACTAACTGAGAAACCTTTTTCCTCCCTTTTTTAAAGTCTGAAGTTCTGTTGTGCCACCTTCATCCTTCACTAATTAGTCACAATGACTACGGTCAGTTCAAAGTAAGAACACTGTGTCTTTTAAGGGATTTGCTAGAACAATTAACGCTCTCGTTTTCCTCGGGAAAAAAAACGGCGCACGATCGTGCAAAAAAAGAACAAGGAGCATTTTTTCCTAACGTTGGCTTCTTCTTGAGGCACAGCTTCCTCTCCCTGTTCATACAACAGCGCCAGAGGACATCACGTATGCACTAACTGTACATACGCAGCAGCTTTACAGATTTACACTAGTGGGAAAACATCCCGATGTATTATTTATTGAGATTTCAACACTGCGCTAATCTGCTTCTTCAGGACTGTGAATGTGACAGTGTGAACGACTGAGGCAGAATTTCAATCTTGGTATTTCTGGAGCTCATTTTTAACATAACATGACTGTAAAACTACTGGTTTAAATATCATTTTAATGACGGATGCCTGATGTCCATAATAACCGAGCAAACAGGAATGACCTGTGGAGTTCCCCAGGGCTCCGTTCTAGAGCCTCTTCCGTTCAGCATCCATTTGTTTCTACAGCAAAATATGTTAAAATGATTTTGTAGATGACCCACAAATTCACATAACCACATTACAGAGGGACTATAAATCCCATTTAAACGATGTGTAAGCGTATCAAACGAATCAATGACTGGACGTGCCAGAACAACTCTTCAAATAAACGAAGGTAAAACTTAAGTAATTGTTTTTGGAGCCAAAAGAAGAACAATTAAAAGTCAGCACTCAGCTTCAATCTGTAATGTAAAAAAAAAAACACACACACACACAATGCCAGCCACATTAAGACAATTACAAAATCAGCCTACTACCACCTGAAGAATATACGAAGAATTAAAGGACTTATGTCTCAGCAGGATTTAGAAAAAAAACATTCATTTATGGTCAAATACTTAATTATTGTAACAGTGTTTTCACGGGTCTCTCCAAAAAGTCAATCAGACAGATGCACCTGATGCTCCAATCCTCAGTAAGAAGAAAAAATGTACTTTACAAAGCAGCGATTGATTGATTTAGGGCCAGAATATAATCATGATCTGCTGCAAGACATGTCCATTTGGGACAGGTCTTCTTCAGGTCTGCTTTTTGTTGGATCTATTCTATATATATATATATATATATATATATATATATATATATATATATATATATAACATATTTATAACATATTTATTTAGCATTTTGTCTTGATGCTTTTAAGTAAAACACTTCCAGATTGTACTTATACTAATATACTAACCATGCACCAGTTTGATTGGTATGTTTTATCGTAACAGTTCGAAAATACAGAAATATCTCTTACGAAATCTGTCGCATAACACAGTGAAAATAATAAGAAGCTGAATGAAAAAGTAGAAAAAACCATGCAGCTTTATTCCACTGATAGACGACACCTTGAGCAGTTAAAAGAAATGATATAAGCTTGTGTGTTTGTGTGCATGTGTTATTATTTATGTGCCATTGTGATTTTTTTAACCCAGAATTTAAATGTTCGGAATGTTCCTTGTTTTTTTCTGACAGTGCCTTTTTGTGCTGTGATTTTCCAAGTTCCAACTTTTCAGACCTATTGTGTGCGTCATCCGAAAAGAACACAGCAAACAATGTAGGATCCTGGACTTGTTAAAAGTAAAAATAGAGAGGCTCTTTTGTAACCTCAACACACTGATCTTACCCAGGCCGGGGTTGCCACACACACACACACTCCACCAAATCATAACAACAGTATTGCGTTCAGTAAAACATGATGAAAGTGGTTTCACCATCACAGAGAATATTTACTGCTCTCCACTCAGAGTTCAGCAGTAATGACATTCACTGAGCAGTAATTACTGATCGTACGTCGAGCGTACGAATGTGCTTATTTATTATAAAATAACAATGTTTTTTATGCTAAATATAAATATACAGCCAGCAGATGTTTAGCTTAGCATGAAGCCTGGAAATAGGAGGATGTTGCCATGGTTACAGTCAGAGGGATGTTACATCCTGTTGAACTACTTTTTTTTTTTTAGAATGGAAGTTTATTAATGTCTTCTGTATGACAATAACTAATTATTCATGAATGCAAGAGGACGACGAGCCTGATTAATCAATGATTGATTATTTCTGATCCAGTTTGAACAGAAAAGTGGAAACTCAACTACTAATTATATCCTAACACCTGACTTCTCCCACAGATTTTGCACAGTGTGCACTGCTGAGTGCGGAGTTTCCTAACAACACGGAACATGTGTGTTAACAGAAAAACAAGTCGAGTCTGCAGCCGGGCAGGCGGCTCTGCGCTAGCAAACGCTAAGGTCAGCACGCTAGCGCGATCACGATGACATTTGCCAGTGCGCCGTAGTTTAGCCGACGTGAATTTCATATCACGTCATCACCATTTTAGCTTAGCTGACATTTGCTAATTAACAGTAAACGCAACACGCAGCAGGGGCTAAATGTCAGGTTTATTGGACCAATTTGAAACTCCAATGCAAATGAGACAACATGAATATTTGCACCAAATTAAATGTCCTTTCGTTGTGTCACAAACATTAGTGATTCAGGTCATTTTAAATACAAAGAGAGAACCCGCCTTTAAGTCAATAGGGAGCAAACAGACTGTCTATACAAATGAAATATACTCTGAGGGTCTGGTAGCACCAGGGAGAACTAAACAGTCAATCACCATGTTTTTATTGGTTGTTACTACTGTACAGGGTTGGGCAATATGCTGATATACTCTGTGACTCCATAGAAAATCGTCTTCCATCAGGGATCCTGTAATACCGTTTATCTTGACACAACTATCCTTTTGACACCTCCGGTTCTATTAGGCCGCATCAATAACTCGGCTTTCAAAGGGGAAAGAAAAAAAAAATCACCAGCATTAAAAACCAAAGCTGACTGTAGTTCTTTTATTGTCCTTTTATTGCGTCATAAATAAATGTAATTCTCACTGTCCGCTCAGCTCAGTTTATAAGCATCTTGTGTCTCCCCGACTTTCTCGCATCATCTCTTTATTCATTATTTGTATCTTGTTTTTTTTTTTTTTTTTGCTAGGACTCACTATGAATTCATTTTTCTTTTCATCTTCATTTAGCACAAAAAAACCCACACACTGCTTTAGGGAAAATCTAAAGGTCTGAACAGAAGATGCAAAAGTGGCATTGCATCTTCATTTTTTATATGGCTGAAATCTGCATGCATACGGTGACACAAAAGGTCGGAGTTCCTCATTTAAACTTCTCCTATCAACCCAAACCCGCCTAACCTCACCTCTGATGAATTTGATAAAAGTAATTAGAGATCCTTCTCTTTACAGATTCTGTACTTTTATTGGAACGACTCCTTTAAAGAGCTGCTTATATAAAAGAGCTGCCAGAGCAGTTTAAAGGTCGCAATAATCAGACATGTTGGTTTATTTTCCAGGTACTGGTGCAGGAAATTGATGTAATGTGATGTGAGCAGAGTTTTAGCATCTTGGACAGAAGTAGTTTCAGATTTTTGCATGTTTCTAAGCTCCACAAACACAGCCACCATCAAAAAAAATAAAAAATGAAAGGCACTTCCTATAAAATATGTTGTAGTTTGTACCCGCAGGCGTTCCTGTGTACACAGGGGCAGTGGTGGCCCGGTTTCAACGCTACACATGAGGCCCTAATCCCATAAAACATTTACCACAATGTCTGCCAGCTCTAGTGCATCTCTGATGCATTCAAATCCAAAAAGATGCAGTTCAAGCCTCACATGGAGCATGTGTGGCTTTAATATTTTTGATATCTGCTGCAGCATGCACGCCGACCTGACCGACCTGATGTTGAAATTAGTGATGCACGATATATCGGCCAACCGATATATATCGGCCGATATGTCACGTTTTTTAACTTATCGGTATCGGTCCGATGTCAACAAATTCTGGCCGATGTGTCAACAATGTGCAGAGTTAAACCGCTACAGTTAGTTGGGTCACTGTCTGCGTGTCTCTCGGCGACGCGCTAAGCTAGCTGGTCCTAGCGGGCTCCTCCGTCACATCGCATCGCCCGAAAAGACAAAAAAAATGCGCGGAACGTTGCTCCGGGGTGTCGGACGCCGTCCTGCCGCCGCTGCCGCTGACGTCGCCGCCTTCGCTCCATCGTGTCCGCTCCGCCGTACTTCCTCTAACCACATGACAGAGTTTTACAGTGAGCCTTCCTTTAAATAAACAGCACTGTTGTGCTTTTCTAATGTACAGTGTTTTTTCTAGTCTGTACTAAATTTGTGACACTACAGAAAACCTTTTTTCTCTACATATATCGATATCGGTAAATATCGGTATCGGCAGTGACTGCAGATATGTATATCGGATATCGATATCGGCCGAAATTTTCACATCGGTGCATCCCTAGTTGAAATCTCTTTAACCTGCTCCCGCCGACAATCCCCTGCACCGGTCGACAACTCGCTCCCGTCGACCCTCCACCGACGCTCCGCCACCGTCCGCCCAATATACCACAGTCATCCCGCTAGTTTCACCTCCTCTCTCCAGCTTCTCAGGGCAACCAGAAGAAGTAGAGGCAGGAGGCAGCGGAACTCAGTTTTATCAAAACAAGGCGGTTTATTGGTACCAAACAAAGCAGCACATGCTTACATCTGAAAATCGCACCAGGTGGACCAAACAGGCAGTCCCACACGTCGCGTTGCCTGTCTCGCACGCAAACATGTCCGGGGGAAACTCTCCCCCTGTCATTCAGTTCCCCCCCTGTATAAACAGGTGAGAAGGGGAGGGGCCATCACCTTCTCACATTTGGTTCCCCCAGACTCTTTCTTATGAGGTTTCATGCCTGAACTTAACTCATTAAGTCCCAAAGTGACATAAACTAATCATCCTAACATGGAATATGTTTACCACTAATGCCCAATGTTACAGATATGTCAAAATACAGAACTTTGGGAATAAAGAAAGTTTAGAAATGTGTTCTATGTGGCCAACTTGGTCTATGGTATAACGCACATAAATTTCCTTTAAGGATAAATGGGTCTGTGTTCTTATGGGCTAAAAAAGAAACAAGAAACTAAGATTGAAGTGTGTTTTTTAAACAAAATGCAAATGCATTTTTCATCTTCATGCAAGATGTCTCAAACTGGTATAAATTGAACTTTGCCTATGAACACGTCAGCAGCCACTGGGGGGGGGTGAGGTGTGCCCTCACAACACGGAGGATTCTCAGCTGTTCATTCAGTCAGGAAAAACTAAAAACCGACACACAACATCCAATCAACTCTCAGTCCTTAACGAGCACATCAATCAACGGGTTTGTTCCCACGGGGAGAAGCAGGGAGGGGGCTGTGTTGACGGGGGGGGCACCTGATGAGAGAGGGATGGACGGAGGGAAAGAGGGCGACGCATGACACATGAAAAACAATCACCTAATGGACACGTGAACGGGAACGCCCTGGATCAACAAACCGCTCACACTTCCCGCCTGGTTCTCGCCTCTCGCCGACTGACGAGTGTCACAGAGCGATATGAGCATGCACGGTATCGATCCGAGCTCTGTTAAAAGGATAAAGGAGAGAACGTCCTCGCCTCGTTTCTTTGTGTCCGTTAGTGTGTGTGCGATGCAAAAACCCAACAACGATCCATCGATTAAATGATTCACGTCGTTTGACATAAAACTAACCGACAACCGTTTTGTGGACGAAGTCGTCTTTTTACGTCTCAAAGCAAAAAACATTAGCTGATTATCTCCTAGTTATGTCATTGTGAATTGAATTAGAGCTGCAACGACTGATTGATCAGTCGATCAACTCGATAATTAACGGTTTTTCCGATCATCATAAGGTTTCAATAAAGAAAAGACAAGGAAATTGCTCTAAGAACTTGTTAGTTGCAGCTCTAGGTAAAATATCTTTTGGTTCTGTAACATAGAGATGCTCTGCTTTGATTTGCTTGTATTTTCTACACAATTTTCCTAACCTTGATAGGCCAAGTCGAGTCTTAATTGAAGAAATACCCATGATAATTGATTGATTGATTACTTGCAGCCTTACAATTCAAAGTGTGTGAACTCAATATGAATTATTATACCATCTAATCCAATGTTAATTCAACTTTTTAAAACTTTTACTTAAATTCACATTGTGTTTCAATGCAGGTAAACCGACAGACACACACACACACATGCACACACACACACGCATAGGAATGAGGAAAAAGTGCGTAAACACACAGAGTTTATTCAGAATGTGGACTATAAATAGCGGGTTGTGGAAGCCAGTTTCCGTCCTCGCTGGCAGTTCATAAAAAGCTGCGGAGCAGGGGACATGTGTCCCTGAAGCGGCCCGTTTGAGTGCACGCTATGACCCACATCCCGCCTCCTAATACTGGGACACTGGCTCAGTCCGACTGAACACGCTTCATAAACCGCAGGAGCATCTGAAGCTGTCCGGACGCATTAATTACAGCGGCTTCACACCTCAGAAAGACGTTCTCACCTTTAAAAGTCGAGAAGATGACGCTGTGCATTCGAGTCACGACGGACAGTAAATACCTGCTGGTTCTATGTTCTGAGATAAACTGGCACTGTAAAATTTTACTGTGAAATCTGCAGTTATTTACGGTGTTTAACGCAGTCACGTTGCTGCAAACGATTATTACAGTAGATTGCTGTATGTTTTACAATAAATCAGAGTTCAAGTATTACAAGTTAGAAAATCACACCACTGAAGAAATGCTGTAGTAAATCACAGTAGTTTAGTGTACTATAATACATCCAATACTGTAAATTCACCTGATGTTGCAGTATTGAATTGTTTGTCATTGTACAATCAATCATCCAATACTTCTTTTTTTACAGTAAATACAAGAAAATTGCTCTACGAACTAAGAAAAAAATTACAAACAATAAACTATTTAGAGTATTACAAATTAGAAAAATGACACTATTAAAGTATTGCTGTACTACTGTATTAGAGTACCTTATTGTACAGAGTTAAATAATCACCCAATACTTTTTTTTTACAGTAAATACAACAAAATTGCTCTAAGAACAAACTAAAAAAAATAACTAAATAATCTAAAGACTAAATTGAAAACCACACTATTAAAGAATTTCTGTACTAAATCACAGTAGTTTGTAGTTTATTGTACAGAGTTACTGTAATATAATACACTCATTACTGTAAATTCACATTATATTACAGTATTGAATTGTTTGTCATTGTAGAATTAATCATTTTATAATTCTTTTTTTTACAGTAAATACAAGAAAATTGCTCTAAGAAGTATGAAAAAAATAACAGTAAGAAACTATTTCAATATTTAATTGTTTTTTTATTGTACAATTAACTACTAATACTTTTTTTTTATAGTAAAGACAAGGAAATTGCTCCACGAACTTAAAAAAAAATAGTAATAACAATAAGAAACTATATCGATATAAAAAAATGCTGTATATTTTACAATAAATCAGAGAGGTCAAAGTATTACAAATTAGAAAATCACACTATTATAGAATTGCTGTACTAAATCACAGAGTTACTGTAATATAATACACTCAATACTGTAATTCACCTGATATTACAGTATTTCATTTAGGATTTATTGTACAATTAATCACCCAATACTTCTTTTTTAACAGTAAATACAAGAAAATTGCTCTAAGAATGAACTAAAAAAAATAACAATCTAAAGACTAAATTGATATAAAAAATGTGTTAGTTGCAGCTCTAAATTAAATATCTGTGATTTTTAGTCACAAAAAACAAAGTAACAGAGATGCTTTAAAATTGCTGTATATTTTACAATAAATCAGAGAGGTCAAAGTATTACAAATTAGAAAATCACACTATTATAGAATTGCTGTACTAAATCACAGAGTTACTGTAATATAATACACTCATTACTGTAAATTCACCTGATATTGTACAATTAATCATCCTATACTTCTTTTTACAGTAAAAACAAGAAAATTGCTCTAAGAACTAAGAGAAAAAGAATAGTAACAAACTATTTCAATATTTAATTTTTTTTTTATTATTGTACAATTAACTATCCAATACTTAATTTTTTTACAGTAAAGACAAGAAAATTGCTCTAAGAACTTTAAGAACTATATCGATATAATAAATTTTCAGTTGCAGCTCTAAATAAAATATCTTTTAGGACAGTTTTTCTCAAAATTAACATAGAGATGCTTTAAAATACACTCAATACTGTAATTCACCTGATATTGCAATATTTTTAATTGTTTATTGTATAATTAATCATCCAATACTTGTTTTTTTTTTTACTTTTTCTGCAGTTATAGCAGACACCAAAGACACTACAGTGAACAGAAGTACAGTACTTCTACTGTAAAAAACTAAATGACAGTAACTTCCTGGATAATTGATGGTAGTTAGTTGTATGGTAAAAGTTTTGCAGTGTGATGTACAGCAACCACAACACTATAAATGACTAAACGGTCATAAGTGAATGGTGAAGTGAAGCGAACAGCTCATTATAAGATGTGATCTCTAGTAAAATCCAACGTGTTCACAACCAAAGAGTAAAACAGGACGTACGAGAAGAAGAAGATCACAGAAGGAGACGTGAAGTGCAGCGTAGGAGCCACAGAAAACACACTGATAAGACAGAATCGGCCTTTATCTCGGGGCTTTTTGAACAAGCAAACGGCAGCAGGCGTAACGGAGGAGCCGCGTTCTCCTGCAGCTGCACGACGCGTCCCCACAACAGGATTTTATTGTGACTGACACGTGAACCCGCTTTAAACGAGGCCCGCGGAGGAGAGAGACGAGGCTTTTTGATCGTTTCTGCATACGATTAAAATCTGACCCTAAACTTCTTCACATTAGCATTTTATTAGCGTCGCCTGGGACGGGATATATGGAGTAGTTAACGGTTTTATGTGGATCCCCATTAGCTGCAGCGTAGAGGTTGCACATCTTCTCGTGGCAGAAACGCCACCTCCCATTTCAGCAATTATCTTGTTTCCATGATATTTTCTATCTATGAAGATATTCTAATATTCAACACTAGATCACCAGTTACGCCGTGGTTTGAACAAACCACAATGCTGTCAGAATCTATTTGTTTCTATTAACAAATTAATAATAATAATCTATTAACTATTGCAGTGATTGGGGATGTGTGTATAATTGAAAACGCGAGCTACAGCACTGGTGGCGGAACATTTAGAGGCTATTTCATGTCGCTTCAGAGGAAAGCAGATTCTCAGGCCATCTGGCTACTGAATCTTTTAAAGTGCACGGGGCTCAACTTTGGCTGTTTTGGCCACAAATTCCTAGATTTTCCTTGTTGGAGCGTCGTCATAACAAATACTGAGCTGATAATGCTGATAATTTCATAATTGGCCGCAAAAAAAAACAAAAGAAAAATGCAGTTTGTGTCAGGTGAACACAAGCTGAACAAAAGCCACAGAAATCCACAGGTATAAACAGGCAGAAGGATTCAAATATGGATTATATTATATTATAGGAATCATATATTATAACTGTAAATAGGTTATTAGTGCAGCACATATGACATTTCTTTTCTTTACCGTAAATAACCAAATACTCTAATAGAGTTTTGATGAGCCACCCTTTTAACACTGTGTGCAGGTATATAGATTTTACAGATATTTACCTAGAAAGGCATAGAGTCTAAATTATAAAAATATATATATATATACTATGCTCAAATGACATTGATAAGCACCCTTTTAGGAAAATTGATTAATTGATCAATTGAAGTGATCTTACTTATGACAAATAATGTACGTTATATGTTAGTCACGCTGGTTTAACAGAAGAATTTGAGTAAATCACCATATTTTTTCCAGTTTTTCCTAAGCAAGATTTGTGTCAGACAGTAATTAAATATATAAAAAAAAGATGAAATAATCTCTAATAAAAGTTAAGTGATTGAAATGAACCATCCAGCTATTATTTGGTAATTTACGGTAATTTAAAACACATGGTAGTGACGTGGGTTCACCTCTTCGGTTCAACTATATCAGCATTTATTTGATGATCTGCTACTACATTTAGTACAGACATAGGTCATCAGTGGAGTCAACATCTTATTTTTTTTTTGGATGGTGTGTAATAAATTCAGACGGTCATATTCCCCTCAATAGACGTTTTTTTCCCAGCAGCCATATTGACAGGAAGTAGTGGGAACACACAGGTGACTCTGGTTCTATGTCAATATGGCTGCTGTTAAAAGGGTCAGTTGTTATATCCTTATTTTAGTGATCTCTGACTTTTCCTTGTGTGCTGTCATCAGGTCAAAATAGTTATTTTTAGAATATTTTAGCTTCTTAATGGCCAAATACCCAAAAATGTATATTCCTATGAACCTCAGTTATACTGTGTGTCCAGTTATAATTAGCAAATAAACCACGTGAACTGGTATGCTGAAGATTATGACATATTTTATAAAATTATCTCATGTATTTTAGTATTTGATCAAGTGTTCAAACCCACATGTTAATATAATTTGTCTATTCACTGAATGTGAATCATACTTATTCTCTTGTATTCAAGCACCTACCTACACCTACTTGAACACTATATTTATCCGTGGACGACACAGACTATTTACTGCCAGCGTTACCTGCTCTTTATTTATATCACTCACAGCAGCCGGAGAACCAACCCTGATTCACACAGGGGGGGGTCTGTGTAGAACCAGGGGGGGTCAAACAAGCGGCCCGGGGGCCAGAACTGGCCCACTAAAAGGGTCCAATCCACCGGATGATTATACAACATGAGACCAAAATGGAACAAGTCCTGTTTCTTTATAGAAATGTGAAGTTAGTGAGAATCTTTCAGGGCCAAAGGGATGAAACGTATACAGTTTAATTATGGGTTTTAAGGCAGGAGATTAGTTCACCTGCTGCTTAAAAGACGTAATATAGAACATAATATTGTTGAAATTGCACCCGTTTTCTCTCCTGTTTTGTAAATTAACCTTAACTATAATGCATTTCTTTACATAAAAAGGAGGAGAAAATTGTAGGTGTTGCTATTTATATGTAAAGGTTTTCCAGCCCACTTGAGATCAAACTGCACCGCATGTGGCCCCTGAACTAACGTAGAGTTTGACACCTCTGTGTTTCATTCTATTGTTTCCCCTGAAAACGAAATTATACATTCACTTGCTTTCACTTAATTTTCCATTTTGTGCATGATTCTAAAGTCAAAAGTAAAAAAAAAATGTGCTCATGTTAGATTAGAAGTGGGAATAAAGTGTTTGACTCCTACCAGGCACATTCATAGAATTCTTGTATTTACACCTGCTGCATTTTTTCCTCCGACTTTTGACGTCTTCTATATGTATAGAAATAAAAGGAGTGCAGACCTGAAGGTGAAATGTATCTCTACATCCTCTACATCGGCCTTTCCTGACCTCTGGTTGTGTTTAGGCCTCTTTCACCTGAGGCAAAAAGGAACCTGCAGAACTTCCATCCGCCCACACGACCTCCTGACCCCCCGCGGATCTCTATCAGGGATACGAGCTGCGTGTCCATAAAAATGCCAGTAAAAGCACTTTTTTTTTTTATATAAGAATAACTGCATGCACACACACACACACACACACACACAGGTGAAAAAACGCCCTCCCGTGTTGGCTGACAGCTCTCTGGTGACATCTGATACCCTCAATCCGTCAATCGCCTTCCTGCTGTTGACGGTCTGGGGAGCTTCCAGTCATTGTCTAACACAGACATGCACACAGCTCGTAGACACGCACACGCACACACACACACACACACACACCGGTTCAGCCAAACATCTGCTGTTTTTAACCCCCGCTGGTTTGAAGTGTGAGGACACACACACACACACACACACACACAAAAACTAACTATCGGAGCAAACTACCAACAGTGGACGTCTGTTTCTGGTCATTTTGAAAAACAAGAATAATATAAAATTTACTTTGAAAGTGTTGTACTATAAAATTACCAAGAAATGTGCTTTTTAATTATTATTTCTAATAGATTGCTGAGAGGGGACTTTCAAGCGAGTGGACCTCTTCATAATGCAGTGTAGTCCACACACACACACACACACACACACACACACTAACATTACAAACATTAAAGTGACAACAGTTTATGGTAATTTTAAGGTGTTTTATTATTTTTTTGTAAGTAAATTGCCAAGAGGGAACATGGAGGTTCAAGCAATCAAGTAATTTCTACCTATCAAAGACACACACACACACACACACACACACACACACACACACACACTAACATTACTAACTAACTTTCAGAGTGAACAGCCAACAGTGGACTTCTGTTTCTGTGAATTTTGAAAAAACAAATATATAATAATAAATTTACTTTTAAGGTGTTTTAATATTAAAATATTTGTTTGAAATGTGCTTTTTAATTCTTTTTTTTTAATAAATTGCGATTCAAGCAATGTCTACCTATCAAAGAGTGGACCTCTTCATAATGCTGTGTTGTATATACACACACACACACACACACACACACACACACACACACACACACACACACACACACACACACACACACACACACACACATTAAAACCAACTTTCCAACTGAGCTGAAAGTGAAGAAACACTCTTTGAAACATGCAATAACTAATACATATTTTGTATTTCGAACCAAACGTCACAACTTCATATATCCTAACGCCCCGGCATCCATCGCCGTGTGTTTCCAGGACAAACACACGCTCGGCGCCGACAGAGAAGTGTGTGTGTGTTATGAAAACAGAGAGAGAGAGAGGTGATGTGAGAAGAACATTACGTCTGAGAGCGGAGGGCGGGCGGAGCAAACAGCCACGCGGGGAGTTGGCGGGGGAACTCTCATGGGCCTCTAAGCCAATTACCGGAGCGCCATTGATTGAGGCAGCACTTTAAGGCCTCATCTACACAAGTAGTCCCTTAATACACTGGTCAGATGACGCAAGCATGGCGGCCGCAAACCACGGACGGACGGGCGTCTGCATCTATTACGGTGTCAGTGGGGCAAGTTTTTAAAAGGCGCTAATAGGACTAACACAACGTTTTCCAACATGGGGTTTTAAAAACGTATAATAACTAAAGGATGAATCACTTCATGTTAATGTTTGAGGGCTAGACGTGTCTCCAGCTGCTGGAGGTCTGACCCGGACACCGAGGTGAGTATTACGTCCACGGCTGTGTTCAATCAGCACTTCCACCCCCCATCCCCCATTAAAGGGATTGCTGGCCCATAATGATTTATGAAGGGGAACGGAGGGAGAGAATCAATGCAGCGGAGGCCCTCAGATTAATGATTAAGCAAATAGCAGGTCCAGTCCACATCTTATCGGGGACCCGGGAGCTGCACGTCACGCTGTAGTAGCTTCGTTGGGCCACAACCAGCCCCACACGTATGCTTCCAAAAGCTTCCAAAAATCACTATCAGGTCCAATAAATTCCCTGCAACATAAAAAAAAAAAATAGGAAAGTGACACTGAACATTTTTACTGCAACGAAAAATAAAGAAAGTTGATGTTTTTTTGTCAGATTTATACTTTAAGTTCCTGTTAATTAGATCTTACATCTTGACGCTGTTTTATTCAGCTGGCGTTATTATGCAACTATTAAAAACATGCTTATATTTCATCTAAAAAAGGTAATATTCTAGTGTATCTCAGGTATTATTGGGGCTATTTTCAAAAATATAAAAACATGCCTAATCCTGCATAATGGAAAAAGCTTTTTATATATATATATTTTATTATTCTTATAAGAAAAGCAGGTTGCTTGCTGTGATCGCTTGAATAAAGTGCTGATGGAGTCTCCCAGTAGAGACCAGTGGCTTCACAAAGCTCCACACAACGGGCCATTCTTCCAGCTCGCGCCACAACAGTCTTCACAGCTGAGTCCCAGCCTCTATTCTCCTGCTGTTCCCCCCCCCCCGACCCCCCGACCCCCCCGATCCCTCCCCGCTTCTCTCCCCTTTCAATACAGGGGGAGAAGAATGAGGGAAGGAGGGGTGGTGGTGGGGGGGGAATGAATAGCGGGCAAGCACATTCAATCCCAGGCGTCATTAAAGCTGGAAATCTTGTAAAATTGCACAAAAGACAGCGTTTTTTTTTACTCTCCCCACACACACACACACACACACACACACACACACACACATGTCTAGTAAACCGCTGTGTACTGGAGGAAAAAGCCAGATTAAAAAAGGGAAATAAAGACTAAAGCGGGAGGTGAAACTGAAGAGAAGGAGGAGGAGGAGGGAGGAAAAGATGAGGGAGAAGATGTGGCAGGCAGCGGAATAATGTCCTCTAACAGCAGGCGAGTGTGTCAACAGATCGGTGTTTAAATTCAGCCTCTAACCAAACACCATCTCAGACAGACAATATACGAGTGTGTGTGTGTGGTGTGTGTGTGTGTGCATGCACAGATCCGCCATCATCACAAACACGCACGCACACACACACACACACATGCACGAGGCACAACACATCACCGCTCATCAATATCAGACCAGACCAGCACAGCCACGGATGCTCTCAGCTTAGTGCTTCCAAAAAAAAAAAAAAAAAACAGAAAACAGAAAAGAGAAATCCACCTGCCTGTGTTCTGTCCCTGTGTGTATCCGTCTTTTTTTTCCTCCCCACCCACCCACATCCCTTCCGATCTAATCCCGGAAGCCGGGGCATCACTCAGCAGCAGCAGCACAAGTAAATGTCAGAGAAATTACCTCTACGCTGCCACCCTGTCCCCGGCACGCCGTTCCATGGGAATATGCAAGGGGATAAATCCGAGTTCTGCCTCCCCGGCTCCGTCCGGAGCGTCCATGGATCCTCTGGTTCTATGGTGTGTGTGTGTAGTGTGTGTGAGTGTGTATAGGGGGGGCTGGCTCGTCCAGGCGGCTGGTGAGGCAGCTGCCGTTTTTCTTCAAAAAAAAAAAAAAAAAGCTCCACGAGCAGAGCAAATTAGAGGTCCGGCCCAGCTTAGAGGCTAAGCCAATGTGAGCTATTCACACTCCAGTTCCTGTCTGAGGCCAATGGCTGCAGCCCCACCGCCCCCAGCAAACCCCCGCCCACTCCCCCCCTCCCTCCCTCCCTCCCTCCCTCCCTTTCTCTCACTCTCTCCCTGCTCCTTCTCCCGCTATCTTAGTCATAAATATAGACTCCTGACATTACCTAACACATGGTCGCCCCTGATAAACACTGCGCTTCGTGCGGGTCTCGTGACTGAGGAAAAAAAAAAGAACCTCTCCAGGGGTGAAGGGAAGGGTGTAGAGGTCAGTGGGACGAGAATGGGCGGGGGGGTGGGGGGGAGGGACCGAATCAGGACGCGGATGGAGAATAGAGAATATATCGTGTAAAGTGTAAGAGATACTGATTGTGTTACCGGCTCGGTGAGTGTGATTTGTTCACCACGCATTCACCTGGACCTGATTAGGATCAGGAGCCCGGTGGCGGACCAGAGGAAAGCCTGGACCCGCGTGGAGATGAACCAAGACCAGGAGCAGCCCTGAGGGAAGAGGACTGCAGCTTCCTGTTTGGACCCACATGGTCCCATTGGACCACTAGGGATGGTACCGAGAACCTCTCTTATACCGATCCTAATTTAAAATGCTTCAATGTTATGTTTAAAACGGTGCAAAAAAAGAGGATAAATGCAATAGATTAGGCCTGAACAATCTGATATTTCAGATTGAAAACCACAATTTAGGGCAACACGATCTAGAGACCATCAAAAATGAGATTTTTGCTGTTTTACTATCCCCCATTTTGTTTTTCATCAACTATTTTACCCCATCATCCTGCAACATATCGCACAAGTATCTCAGGTCACAAACCACAAGAGGTTTAACACCCAAAGAAAAACAGCACCTCAGTCGTATTTTACAGTATTTTGAGTTTTTAGCTGCAGATGTGCTAAAAAAGTTATGGCATCGATTGTTTTAATGTAAATTTCTGTGATGCCTGTATATGTTGTTGTGCACTGAAACTTGATTCAAAGAAAAACACTGATGAAATGATCATTTTTTAAAAATCATTCAGCCCTAGATATATATATATATATATATATATATATATGATATTTGATATTCTATAAAAAAAATGTCCTCCTGTCAGTAAAAAAAATAGTGATCTAATGTTGAAATCAGTTGAAATTAGGATTAGGATATTTCCTGGTTTATTGGCTAAAAGGTGCCGAATAAAAAAAAAAAACAGTAAAACGAGTATTAGGGAAATTAAATAAAACATCATGATGTGTTCAAAAATAACATGTTAATATTGGAAATTAGAGATATTAGAATCTTGAATTAATAGTATTTGTTCTCCAGCAATAGAAAACAGGTTTTAGAGATGGAATTATGTCCTGTTTATCAATATTGATATTATAGGTATTAATAAAATCCTAATTAAACATAGTCACATGTTCCACAGCTAAATGTCCTGAATGAGTCAACAATAATCCTGAACGCAGCATCTAATATCTCAATGACACAGTTCCACTCTTTACTTTTAGTGATGTTGGATACAGGTGCAACACGTTCTAATATTCGCTTTATGTAATGTAAAAAGAATCCTTTCATGGATGACTGGGGTTGACAGAGTGGCAGCGGCATGCTGGGAGGACAGCTCAAACATTCATGTTACATGTGCTATATATATGTATATGTATATATATATATAGTGTGCACACACTCAAATATTCAGGTCCCCAAACAAAGTGCAAAAGCTTGTACACACTATAAAACCTGCAGGAGTTTCATCGGTTTGTTGAATTCTAAATCTGTGCAGCAGAATGACGATGGATGTTATTAGTATATGCCAAAAGCTGTAAGAGCTTAATTGTAGATAAAACACCACGAGGCTATTGGATAAGAAAAGCGTGCAAGATGGAAAAAGGAACAAATGAGCTGCCACTTCAGCACAAGTTCAGAAGAAGAAGAAGAAGAAGAAGCTCACACATCCGGTTTTAGATCAATCTGGCATCAACACGCTGGCTGCTCGGAGGCATCGTGGGGGGGGGGGGCTGCAGTATGTAGGCTAGCCCGCCGCCACGTTGGATCCAGATCATCACAAGACTCTCACACACACACACACACACACACACACACACACACACACACACACACACACACACACACACGCGACAGAGAATCTTTGTTCGGTAAGTTAGCACCTCTTGTTCGTTTGCTCGACCCCTAAGACGGGGTTATCAAGTCACCTTCATAGGACATGTAGACATTAAAGTGCAGGAAGTAGACATATAAAAGAAGATTAATTACAAAATAAAGCTTTTTTTGTCGTACACTTATTTACATTCTTCAAGATTGATATTCTGACATACTTTTTGGTGTAGTAATAAATAACAAGCTTAAAAAATGTTGTGTGTGTATTAACATTTTGACATTGTAACAGTGATAATACAGTTGATAATACAGTTGATAATACAGTACAGTATGTCAGCAGCAAACAGGAAAACACTCAATGTTCCTTTTCTGCAGACGTGAGATACTGAGTCATTAATCAGGAACTGATCACTTTAACCTGAGACGTGATGCTGCCATCTTTACTGCAGTATTCACCCACAATACTACAGTATTCACCCACAATACTACAGTATTTACCCAGAATACTGCAGTATTCACCTAGAATACTACAGTATTCACCCACAATACTACAGTATTCACCTAGAATACTACAGTATTCACCCACAATACTACAGTATTCAGCCACAATACTACAGTATTCACCCACAATACTACAGTATTCACCCAGAATACTACAGTATTTACCCACAATACTACAGTATTCACCCACAATACTACAGTATTCACCCAGAATACTACATTATTCACCCACAATACTACAGTATTCACCCAGAATACTACATTATTCACCCACAATACTACAGTATTCACCTAGAATACTACAGTATCCACCCAGTATTCACCCAGTGTTCATCCAGTATTCACCCAGTATTGACCAAGTATCCACCCAGTATTTATCCAGTATCCAGTATTCACCCAGTATTCACCCAGTATCCACCCAGTATCCACCACATATTCACCCAGTATTTATCCAGTATCCAGTATCCACCCAGTATCCACCCAGTATTCACCCAGTATCCACCCAGTATTCACCTAGTATTCACCCAGTATTCACCTAGTATTCACCCAGTATCCACCTAGTATTCACCTAGTATTCACCCAGTATTCACCTAGTATCCACCCAGTATTCACCCAGTATTGACCAAGTATCCACCCAGTATTCACCCAGTATCCACCCAGTATTCACCCAGTATTGACCAAGTATCCACCCAGTATTCACCCAGTATCCACCCAGTATTCACCCAGTATTCACCCAGTATCCACCCAGTATCCACCCAGTATTCACCCAGTATCCACCCAGTATTCACCCAGTATCCACCCAGTATTCACCCAGTATTGACCAAGTATCCACCCAGTATTTATCCAGTATTCACCCAGTATCCACCCAGTATTCACCCAGTATCCACCCAGTATTCACCCAGTATCCACCCAGTATCCACCCAGTATCCACCCAGTATTCACCCAGTATCCACCCAGTATCCACCCAGTATTCACCCAGTATCCACCCAGTATTCACCCAGTATCCACCCAGTATTCACCCAGTATTGACCAAGTATCCACCCAGTATTTATCCAGTATTCACCCAGTATCCACCCAGTATTCACCCAGTATCCACCCAGTATTCACCCAGTATCCACCCAGTATCCACCCAGTATCCACCCAGTATTCACCCAGTATCCACCCAGTATCCACCAAGTATCCACCACATATTCACCCAGTATTGACCAAGTATCCACCCAGTATTTATCCAGTATTCACCCAGTATCCACCCAGTATTCACCCAGTATCCACCCAGTATTCACCCAGTATCCACCCAGTATTCACCCAGTATTCACCTAGTATTGACCAAGTATCCACCCAGTATTTATCCAGTATCCAGTATTCACCCAGTATCCACCCAGTATCCACCCAGTATTCACCCAGTATTCACCCAGTATCCACCCAGTATCCACCCAGTATTCACCCAGTATCCACCAAGTATCCACCACATATTCACCCAGTATTGACCCAGTATCCACCCAGTATTTATCCAGTATCCAGTATTCACCCAGTATCCACCCAGTATTTATCCAGTTTTCACAAGATCAAAACCAGCTGGGAACATGACATGAACATTATCTTATATATATTCACAATCACAGGGGAGTGATTAGGTAAATGTGGTACAGTGTTGTGTGTGTTCAATGTGTGTTCTGTGTGTTCCGTGTGTTCTGTGTGTGTTCTGTGTGTTCCGTGTGTTCTGTGTGTGTTCTGTGTGTTCCGTGTGTTCTGTGTGTTCCGTGTGTTCTGTGTGTTCTGTGTGTTCTGTGTGTTCTGTGTGTTCCGTGTGTGTTCCGTGTGTTCTGTGTGTGTTCTGTGTGTTCCGTGTGTTCCGTGTATTCTGTGTGTTCCGTGTGTTCTGTGTGTGTTCTCTGTGTGTTCTGTGTGTTCTGTGTGTTCCGTGTGTGTTCCGTGTGTTCTGTGTGTGTTCTGTGTGTTCCGTGTGTTCCGTGTATTCTGTGTGTTCCGTGTGTTCTGTGTGTGTTCTCTGTGTGTTCTGTGTGTTCCGTGTGTTCCATGTGTTCTGTGTGTTCTGTGTGTTCCGTGTGTTCCATGTGTTCTGTGTGTGTTCTGTGTGTTCCGTGTGTGTTCCGTGTGTGTTCTGTGTGTTCTGTGTGTTCTGTGCGTTCCGTGTGTGTTCTGTGTGTGTTCTGTGTGTTCCGTGTGTGTTCCATGTGTTCTGTGTGTTCCGTGTGTTCTGTGTGTGTTCTGTGTGTTCTGTGTGTTCCGTGTGTGTTCCATGTGTGTTCCGTGTGTGTTCCGTGTGTGTTCTGTGTGTTCTCTGTGTGTTCTGTATGTTCTGTGTGTTCCGTGTGTTCCGTGTGTGTTCCATGTGTGTTCCGTGTGTGTTCTGTGTGTTCTCTGTGTGTTCTGTATGTTCTGTGTGTTCCGTGTGTTCTGTGTATGTTCTGTGTGTTCCGTGTGTGTTCTGTTCGTCCGTGTGTGTTCTGTGTGTGTTCTGTGTGTTCTGTGTGTGTTCTGTGTATGTTCTGTGTGTTCCGTGTGTGTTCTGTTCGTCCGTGTGTGTTCCGTGTGTGTTCTGTATGTTCCGTGTGTTCTGTTCGTCCGTGTGTGTGTTCTGTGTGTGTTCTGTGTGTTCCGTGTGTATGTTCTGTGTGTTCCGTGTGTGTGTTCTGTGGTCCAGGTGCAGGAACAAAAGCAGAAGGTTGTGTTGCTGTGAAGCGTTTTTTATTTTTATTTTTATTTCCCTCCCCTCTCGTCCCCTCCAGGATAACGTACCATAAAATGACTTGGAAACGGGCCTGGAGGAGATTGTCAATAACAAAACGGCGGCCGGGGAACCACAGCCTCCGGGTTCCACCTTCCACCTACTTCACGCCGGCGATAAAAACACGGAACGAGGATCCGCAGCCCGTCGGCCTGCGTGCTGGCACGTAATTCATTTTTATGAGGAAAGAGGTAGAAAATGATGCCCGCGTGTGTGTAAAATATGTATGTGCCAAATATGGCACTGAATACACCAACACATGCATTAAACATGAACCTCCCTCTCTCTCTCTCACACACACACACACAGGCCATGTAAACACACACACACACACACAGCCTGCACCTGTCTTCATACATCATTACTATGCAAAAACACATATTTGCCCAGCTTCCATCCTTTTCTCCGTCTCCAGAGCGAAGCGTTCACACACGGCAGATATATTCGGTCACATGAAGAAAATATGAACGACGCTGCGCGCGCGTGTGTGTGTATGTGTGTGTGTGTGTGTGTGTGTGTGTGAAAAGCAGGCAAACAGAAGCTGGGGCCCACTCGCCCGTTACAAGAATGAATGGCCGTCATTAGCATGAGGCTCCCCGGCAGCACCCTGCAATGCAGCGACACACACACACACACACACACACGCACACACACACAATGGCGAGTGCCACGCTTCCCCCCGCCGTTCCCCCAGAGAAGCCCTTTTGTTTGAGCAGCATCTGGACCTGACCTCCATGCATTTGAGGCTGATGACCCCCCCTCTTCCAATCCTCGTCCCTTCTCCTCTCCTAACCTCCTCTTAAAAACCTGCTCTGCCTCTACAGCAGCCCCCTCTTCCTCCTCCTCCTCCTCCTCCTCCTCCCTCTCATAGACCCTGTCCGTTCTTCACACACACAGATACCCCCCACCCCCTGTGCCCCCCCCTCTTCTCTCTCCTCTAGCTGAGCAGAGCAGCCATCTCTTGCTTCCTGAAAAGAAGCTCTGTGTACTAGTGGGCCTTACACAAAGCCTGCAGGCTGAATTAGAAAACCAAAGAGGAAAAAGCACCAGGGCTACTGGCCATCTGTCCCTCTGGGTTGACGTGCCTGCTCCGAGCGTGCCTGCCCCCCCCCACGCCTCTTTCCCCCCCTCACATAATTCCCACCCCTACCCCCACCTTCCCTTGATTCCCTTAGCCTATATACACAGCATCAACCACACACACACACACATAAGCATGTATAACACACACACAAGCACGCATACATCTCTTTCACCAAACGGATGGTGAGAATAAAAGCAGAAAAAAAAATAACAAGAAGAAGAAGGAGAGAAGGAGAAGCTGCCACTTGCCTTTGGGTGCAGAGCGAAGCCCGGAGATAGAGAATCAAGCCGTAATCCCTTTTTTTTCCCCTGTTTCTCCTCTTTGTTTTTTCTGCGAGCGGCAAAACAGAGAATTTTTGTCTCCCCAACAAACAGATTTTTTTTTTTCTTTTTTTTTTTTATCCCCTAGATCGGCAGCGGAAGAGTGGGGGGAAAACAAGGAAGCGAGAGGAGTGAAGGACAGCGAGGAGCAGGAGGAGGAGGAGGGAGAGAGAGAGAGAGAGAGAGAGAGAGAGAGAGAGGAGGAGATGGAGGGAGACGCTGGAGCAGCCTGACTGTGACAGAGGAAGGCAGCGAGCCACGGGGACGCCGACACTCACTGGAGGATCTGGAGTGAGGAGAGAGGAGAGCGACAGGGAGGGAGGTGAAGGGGGGAGGGATGGAGGGAGGTGGAGGGGGGGGGGGGATCGGTTCACTCTGTGGCTCAAAACGCCGGGATAACGGCAAGATAACCCTCACACACACACACACACACACACACACACACACACACACACACCCTCCTCCCGGCAGCAGCTGTAGACGTGAGTGGGGGGGGGGGAGGAATCCCACGAGAGAGCAACTTCTCTATCAATTGTGACATTTGCGGCGCAGGATAACAATGGCCATCTGTAGCAGCGTTGCTGGAGGGGGGGGCAGGGGGGGTGTGCCCTTCCTATAAACACACACACCCACACACACACACACACACACACACACACAGATTAAAAAAAACACCTCGGCCAGTGGTGGAGGGAAAGGCACCTGTTCGAGTCAAGCAAAGGGAGGCAGGGAGCAGCACATGTGTTCAGGGGGGGTGAGGAAAGGGGGGGGGGGGGGGGGGCAGAGGGACAAAGGAAGCACAGGGGCTGAGCAGAAGAAGTGTGGCTTTTATTTGACTGCTTTTGTCATTCTTGCCTTGTCATGCCAAGAAAATATTTGCATGTGAGTGCGTATCAGAGAGAGAGAGAGAGAGGCAATAGACAGGAGGCAGATAGTAGGTCACAGAGGAAGAGAGGAGGAGAGGGAGAGGAGGGATGAACAGAGTTTTTTTTTTTTTTTTATTATTCAGCTTGAGCGACTTTTACTGAACGGATCTGTCGTGGATGTCACTTTAGAGCAAATCTCAGCTCCATATTGGATTCTTAAAACGCAAAGTTTTCCCATATGAGAAAACCTGACGGCTCTGCCCGCCCTTTTTGCAGTTTTTTTTTTTTTTTTAAGACACCTTTCACACCCCCTTCGCTTTTCAGATGTGTGAGTGTAACCTGTAAAGGTCAGCGTGGCAGAAAAAGTGTAAAGAAAAATGACAAATAAACCAATTCAACTCTATTATATGAGTTTGGAGATTATTTCAAATCAAAATCACGATTGAAATTAAATTAATTGCACATCCTTAATGCACAGGATTGAGTGTCATTACTAAAGTACATATTCAGTTATACTGTTGAAAAGTACACAGATTTTAAGCTTACATGTAGTGTTGAACAACCTCACAACATATAGAGAAAATGGAGGATTTCACTCTGAGATACAATCTGGAATATGCAATTCTCACTGCTTTTTAAAATGTTCTTTTTTATAATGAGATATACATCATTTATCATGTTTATGCCTAAAAACCCCAAAACAGAGACGACTGAGGAGGTCAGGAGGTCAGAGGAGAGCAGGCAGCACCTGCACCATGACTAGCTCTCACCTGCTTTCATTAATTAGGTAAAAGCATTTGCATATCATAGAATCATCTTATTTTTTCATCCCCTTCTCGTTTTTAACCTTCAAAAGGGCATTTGTCCTCTCACCGGGGCGTCAATTATAATTTTTAATTTGTTCTTCAAAATTTCTTCTTAATTGACGTGCGTCGATAAATGAAGATCAACCACGACCCAAGTTTGGGACTAAATAATTTCTGTGATTAAAACCACAGCACAATAAATGATAGTATAGCTGAAACAGACTCTTGTCTTGTGTTTTTGTCAATTTTTTTGTATTCTCAATTAAATATTTTTTTTTCTTTACTCAGGTTTTACTTTATATAGAAACACAGGAATCTCACAGATAATTTAACATATTCTATATATTTATGTCATGGCCAGCAGCATTTTTTTAATTATTACAACTCAACCTGGCATGTCTCAGGATACTACAATACCCATAAGCCTCGGTTGCAGTCACCAATGAGAAGAAGTCAGTCAGAGGCATCAATAGAGGTTAGCAAGTCCAAAATGATGTGTATGTACAGTTGGGAACAAAACATCGAAGTTATTGTTAAGCACATTTTATCATCAGTTTTCTCAGCATTGGAATTTTTAGCTACTACAAACTGACTTGTTTTCTACCTCATTTTCATCAGAGTGAAACATTTGGTGACTAGAATGCGGTGTACAGTATTTTATTTTAATTCTAACAGAATTCTGATCAATGAAAATAAATGCAAGTGACAACCAGAGGAATGAATTGAAGCGAATACTACTCGCTTACCCCAGCCTGGATAATACATACATGCACTAGTGTGATGATTATCCTCTCAAATTATTAAAGTAACAGATGGACAATGGCTGAAGGATTATTCTGTTATTGTTCAAGACAACTTGAAGTAACTGACAGTGATCTCTGTATCAGCCTTGAAATGAAGAAATCCAATTTTACCCTTATACTATTCATTTAGTCTCATGTCAGTGTCGACGCCGATTTGTCCCGAGGCCTCTCCGTCGCCCTGTGATCTTTGTGAGAGACCGAGATGTTCATCACATAATCGGGCAGAAATCTATTTTCAATATATCAGAACATCATAATCCCGGGCAGGGCACTGGGGGAGGCTCAAAGAGGCGGATTTACCAGTCACATGGTCGAGTGCAAGAGAGGGACAGAGCGCCGGAGATTGAGATGCAGGGAAACAGAAAAAGGAAAGAACAAGCACTACCGATAATCTAGGCTGGAAGTCAAATTTTATTAGGGAACACAGTGCTGCAAACACGTGCAGACGATCCTCTCGTTCACGTTGTGTAAATGTGTAATCAAAGCTCACATCAGATCCACTGCGGCGTCTGCTGAAAAGACTTAAAGCCTCATCAAGTCCGGCCAAGCGAAAACTGTTTTTTTTTTTTTACTAAAACATAAACACGACACAAGTACAGCAGCGAAAATTAAGTCGGCAGAGCTGCACAGATTCACCCGAGCGAGCGTCCGGCCGCTCGTGACGTAACCGAGTCCAGCTGTGGAGCCTGGCATGGCGCTCGGTTTGTATATTTTCACAGCTATGTGAGACAGATGTAAAATTAATAAATAAATAAATGGTCCTCTGGCACAGTCAAGACACAAGCTTTCCTGCCTACAACCCTACATACTCCCTCCTTTGGATGTATCATCTGCAGACATTGGACGTGTATTCACCGCTATGCTGATGATACCTAACTGTACATTGAAGGGTCCCGAACCCTCCCCCCACTATGTCAAGCCTCAGCAGTCGATTTAACTTATAAGAACCCCAAACAAATAATAGAACAGTACCAATAAGAATATCTAGAAGTGTCGATATTAACCCATAAGGACCCACAGTGTAACAAGAACGTTGGTTCCCCCAGACTCTTCCTTATGAGGCTTCATGTCTGAACTTAACTCATTAAGTCCCAAAGTGACATTTACTCATATACTCATATAATCATCCTAATATGGAATGTGGGGGGGGGGTATAAGTCTAAAAACAAAAATGTAGGAAATGTGTTTTATGTGGCCCCTTTGATCTATGGTATAACCCCCATAATTTCCCTTTAAGGATAAATGGGTCTGGGTTCTCATAGGTTAATACGCAGCATCAATAAAATGTCCGTGAGGGTCATTTTATTCTTGTGGAGATGTATAAAAAAAGCAACTGGACTTTCTTAGCTTGTTTGAGGACGTTTGTCCTCTCATCCAAGAGGCTTCTTCAGTTCTGACACTAAATGCCAGAAAACCCAACGTTTAACATCGTTTAAAATCATTTTTCTGGCACCGAAGAAGCCTCTTGGATGTGAGATAGACGTCTTATCTGTCTATAGAAGCAAGGAGCGTCTGTGACTGGCAGATCAACCTCAGCTTTTGGATTAAAAAAAAAAAAAACTTTAGAAATGTGTTCAATGTGGCCCACTTGGTCTATGGTATGGACCAACATAATTTTCCTTCAAAGATAAATAGGTCTGGGTTCTTATGGGTTAAAATGATAAAGGATGCCTGGATGAGTGCACATTTAATCCAGCTAAACAGCAGTGAAATTAGAAAGAAGCTCTACAACTACCTTTGACCCTCAGACATCCTCTTTTTCCCTCTCTAAGCCTGAAACGAAACAAGACCAGAAGCTGAAGTACCTTCAGAACAGCATGACCACATACATTAACTCTATATTTATCGCTCTGGCTCCTTTTCGCCTTCGGGATTTACTACAAAAAATCCTGCTACTTGTGTACAAGTCCATCAACAGACCTTTACCTGCCCACAGGAACTGATCACACCACTATACAAAATCATCACTCACATACCAAGCCTATTCTCTCATAATAATTGGTAAATTATCAACTGAATAATGAAGAGAAAATGAACTCACAAGGCACAGCATGGCGATACAGATTGGCTCGGATGGTCTTCTGCAGCTCGTGGTCGGGGGAAGACTTTTGAAACCTCATGCTCAGGAAGTACTTCAGGTCTTTGTTGAGCTTGTAACCTGGAAAAAAAGAGAGAGACAAACATGTGTAAGCAAAGCTCAAAAATAGAAATGCCTTTTTTAACAAACAAAGGTCGTGGAAGTCTGTGCCATTTCTGTTGCTGCAATGCTCCTGGGTGATATAAGAGCACATGAAATGTGTTGTTACCTCCTTCAGCCATCTTTAAAAAACAAAAGGTCCTAAAATAAAAAATCTGATATTCCACCTTTTGTGCATTTATTTCATAAATAATAAAGTGTATGACAGGTGAAATGCAGTTCCACAGTGTGTTATCTAGAGAAATATATGTACAGATTGAGCTGTGCTTGGGTAATTAATCAAAAGGTCCTCTGATTGGCTGGAACTCCCAGGCTCACTCAGTGACCGTCCAATTAGAGGTGCTGATGCTGCTGGCTGAGTTTGAACACAAGCCCCGGCGCTCACAATGGGGCCAGATGGTCAGAGCTCGCGCTCACGCCAGGGTCTCGTTTAGGACCATTTAATGATCTCCAAATATATCATCCATGTCTGGGAGAGCTGGCAAGCCCTTCCCCAGGGGGGGGGGCGTGTCCTCCTGTTGGCTGACAGCAGCGGAAGATTTGCTCCTGGCTCCGTGCTTCAGGTCAGGGTGACGACCGGGTGGGTCCGGTTTACTTTGGAAACGAGGGGAAATCATTGCGGGGAGTTTTAAAAAGTCGATGCAGCCGGAGCATCATTAGTGTTTGGAAGGTCACGAAACAGAAAAGCTATAAACCTCCTAAAACTCACGTGATGATCACTTTTTACCATCAGAGACCACAGAAGTTATTTATCTATAATTCAGTCCATAAAGTACAGAATGCGTTTTGCCTACTGTCTGAATGTGGTTCTGTTTGTGGTTGAAGTTGTGGGTTCCTTGCCTTAAACACATGATAAAGAGCAGGGATGCACCAAATAAAATGAAACACTTGGCTGAATACTGAATATCAAACATGATTGTTCAGTTCTTTTCATTATGTTTAACCAATGAAACGATTCTCAATGTCTCCACAACACTAAACATCCAAAGCCATGAACTCATCAGCTTTCATTGAAGATGCTGCGACCCATCTCTGCCTCGTACTCATGCTGTTTAGGGTGTTTGGCTCTTAAATGACAAATTAAAGCAGTAGCGCTAAACATCGTTGCAGAGGAACCCAATCTACATTTTAAAATATCTCACACTGGCCACATCATAACGAAGGCGCAGGTGTCATTAGTTATATTTGGATGCCGAGTATTACGTGCATCCTTAATGAAGAGTAGTCCTGGACTCTGGCATTTTGCAAACAATACAAACAATCAGTGAATTCAGCAGATTAGTGCATAACTAAAATTATTATTAGCTGCAGCCCTTAATTACTTCTATTTAGTAGCCGCGAAAAGTATGACGCAGCGTTATCAAGCACAAGATGACTGGTATTATGGAAGTTTGTTCAGACTTCTCACAGGATAGGGGGGTTAAAGTGAGATTTTGGGCTTTGGTTGAGGTTTTGGGGGTCGTGGGTGCTAGTAGGAAGTGCTTGGGCATGGGAGGAAGTGAGTGAGAGACTAAAAAAAAAAAAGACATACAGTTCAGAGGCTTCGGTGCAGCAGCTGAGAAAGAGGAAATGGTCTTGAAGCGGAGAAATGTTTGTCATCTGCCCTCAGGTGTGGCCGTGCAGTCACATCATCATCATCATCTGTCATAGCAGACCCCCCCCCCCCCCAACCCAACCCTGCCCCCCGCGGACAGGACTATAAATACTGAAGTATGCAAAAGTGAGAACGCAGATGATGTGGAGCCCCGAATCCAGATAAATGACACACACAGACACACACACACACACACACAATGACAAAAAAATTGTCAATTTTCAACATAACAAGAAAAACCTGAGATTTGACACAGAAACACCCCCTGTAAGAAATAGAAAAGTCAGGGGTTCACATCCTAACGCGGGGCATTTTCTACCCAGAAGTGGAGACACCGTTTGGTATAGTCTACTTGCTGTATTTTTCCGTTGCTCCACACACACACACACGCACACACACACACTCACACACACTCACAGCCCCACTGTGTAATTCAGTGCAAGCAAAGCACAGTCAGGTAATTGTTACCTAGCAACCAGCCAGTGCTGACGACCATCATTACGGTCCCTGGTAGGCAAGCAGCAGTCAGATTGTAAAAGGAAAAACAAATACAACAGCACACACACACACACACACACACACATGCACACACACACATGCATGCATGCACACGCATTTTTTTTTTTAATGGTAGTATCTTTCCATATCGGTGCATCCTCCACCACCAGCTTTTGGTTTACAAATATACTAACAGTGCCTCGTTAGAAATAAAACATGTAGATCAAGCTGCAAACACACACACACACACACACGCACACACACACACACACACACACACACACACACGTGTACACCAGGGCTTGCGTTGGCTGTCATGTCAGTTTTGCTGGCTCAGACGAGTTCTCCCAGATAAGGCCGCTGTCAGGAACAACCCCCTCCTGTGGGTACACGGGGGGGCGGGCCGCTCAGGTGTCACGCTCCATCAGAGAGAAAGTCATCAAATATTCAATATTTATGAGGATTAAAGCCGTGTGGATCACAGATCACAATCACACCGCTGTGTGTGTGTGTGTGTGTGTGCGTTTGTACGGTTCATACGACGTTTACTGGGCCTCTGCCTGGAAATATTTTTTTTATTACGAAACTAAACAAATGAGCAGATGTTATGGTTTTATAGATATTGTGGAAATCCAATTTTAAAAAAAAAATGCCAACATGTTAGCTTATCCAACAAGAAGTTGCTCTCTACAGAATTACTGCAAATGACATTTATCTGTCTGTTTAAATGTGAGCAGGATAATGGAAAAAAAAAATACCAATTCTAATGAAACCTGGTAGTAAAGTGCAGGATGGATCCTATGAACGAAAATTTGCACAATGAATGTTTTAGTGATGCAGTGGCTTTTAATGGCTCAAGCTGCTCTATTAATAGTTAATAGTTAAATGTGCAGTTGACGGAACTTGAATTACTTGTGCAAAACGACTGTTTAATTCAAGCTTTAATGTTTAGCTGCTTAACGTCCACCTTGATGTTCAGAACGTTAGAATCTAGTGCTTTGAATGTTTTATTTTTAACATGCGAGTTGGAACCTTTCAGGTACAGTAAAGTGCCAGAATATTACAAAAAATGACTCCACATTCCAATAGTAGGTAATGCTCATCATATTGAATTCCTGTAATTCTTGGCTTTTATTGTGTTATTTTTTTCAAAAATGTGTTAGAATAGAATAGAATAGAATAGATAAACTTTATTGATCCCACAACGGGGAAATTTGTGTGTTACTGCAGCGTTACAGATAAAGAAAAGAAAAATAAAGTTGAAGAAGATAAAAAAGACTTTAGAAAAATAAAAAAACACACACCACAATGTACAAATTCGCAGAATTTGTTAATCCGCATACACAGTATGCATTATCGACAGAATGGAGAAAGAAATGCTAATAAATAGTAAGAACAAAAAGTATGCATAAGCAAGGCATATATACATACATACATGGACGTACATACCTACACATACACACATATTTGCATATATATATATGGACATACATATCCACGCACATACCCACATGTACACATACATAGCTAATGCACACTTAAGGTGCAGGGTGAGTGTGAAGAGGAAAAAAGTGACCAGTGTAAAAGTGACAGTGACTACAGTGAGGTTTATGTTTATGTTATGTTATAGAGTCTTATTGCTGTCGGGATGAAAGATCTGCGAAAGCGCTCCTTCTTGCAGCGAGGGTGTTTGAGTCTCTGGCTGAAGGAGCTGCTAAGCGCACCCACTACCCCATGCAGAGGGTGATGGGGGTTGTCCATGATGGATGTCAGCTTTGCCAACATCCTCCTCTCTCCCACCACCACCACCGACTCCAGAGGACATCCCAGTACAGAGCTAGACTTCCGTACCAGTTTGTCAATTTTCCTTCTGTCCCCGTCTGAGCATCCACCTCCCCAGCAGACTACTGCATAGAACAGGGCAGATGCTACGACGGAGTCGTAGAAGGTCTTTAACAGGGTCCTGCACACACCAAAGGACCTTAGTCTCCTCAGCAGGTGAAGTCGACTCTGGCCCTTCTTGTACAGGACATCAGTGTTAGTTGTCCAGTCCAGTTTATTGTTCAGGTGAACACCCAGGTATTTGTAAGAGACCTTGTGGTTTTTCTCTTATGTTTTCTAACATTATTATGTATTACAATGGTGCAGTGGGCCGGAATTAGTATTTCACTTTCAGTAAGAGTGAATTTTTGACCATTTTGAGTGTAATTTAAAAAAATTTGAATGGGTTTCCCACATTTTATTAGTTTAAAAACATTGTTAATTTTTAACCCTAATTATAGGTTGTGGAATATTACTATTAACAAAATAACATTGAGATACTTTAAGGCAAGTGCAAATCTAATTTTTAATGATTTTAACATTTTTGACATTACTAAAATATGTAATCTGTTACAAGAAATGTGAGAGTTCTGTGAACTTATTTGATTTAACGGGGCATTTATCTGTCTGTTTAATTGTAAACAGGATTGTCGATTGTCATGAAACCTGCAGGTAAAGTGCAGAACCATCTTGGGATGGATCCCTGACACATCTTCACAAAGTTTGCACAATCAATGTTTCAGTGTTTTAGTGTCTATTTATGGCTCCTGCTGGTCTATTAATAGTTAACAGAACTTTGTCCTGTTGCCGGGACAACGCAAATTGAATGGGTTCACCCGTGGTCAGTTCTAATGGGGATTCAGCTGTAACCACACGCAGTGGTTGTGCTGCACGTCTGTGTGTCAGACAGGAGTCTGTTCATTGGTCCATTTGTCCTTCTAATTCAAATTTATTTTCAATTCATTCATTGTATCTGAGCTCAACAAACACATGAACAACGCACATGGTGGATTGTTGAGTTTACCACATGTATTGAGAGCAGCTCCTCGTGTTGTAGGCAACCAGATAGTGTGGATGCTGCCATGCTGGGAACAGGCTGGACATTCTCATACGCCGTGTCCTCTACATCCACCTGTTGCTCTCTGCTAAATATAACATCCACTGATGGGCTGTGTTGTCCATTAATTCTACAAAAATACGCTGAGTAAAGAGCTCAGAGGTATCAGTTCCCCCCTAATAATCAATATTAGTGTATTAATGGTGCATTAAAACAGTCATTTAGGGTCATTTCAATTCAGAAATACAAGTACTCCAATGACTCCCTATTTTTACCTGAGAGACTTTGATTAAAAAAAAAAAACCTCAGCACCAAAACACTCACCATAATACGTAATATGTATATACATATATACATATATATATATATACATATATATATATGTATATGTATATGTATACATATACACATATATACACATATATATACATATACATACACACATATATATATACATATACATATACATATACATACACATACATATATATATATATATATATATATATATATATATATATATACGTTCTGTTGGACCCTAGAGGGCTAAGAGTATTTAGTATTTAAGAGTATTTTACCATTTTGATCTACAAACCAAAACTAAATGTAATTCCTAAAAATCGTATTATTGTTGTTATGATTCTGCAAAACTAACTTGATGCAAATCATAGCTGCAGCTTTAAAAACAAAAACCAAAAAAAAATCAAAGTCCTTTCAGTAAAAAATAACTAAGAATCGTCAGGTTTTCTAGGTGATATTTGAGAGCTGGGAGAGGATCATCTTGATGCTCATAACAATGAAATGAGCCCATCAGGGGGAACACGAGACACCAGAGACATCACGACGTTTCCTGGGAGCGGAGACGTTCCCGAGACCGACTGCTGAAACCCTGAGGAGGACAGCGAGCAGCTCAGGGAGCCGACAGGAGACAAATGTGAGGGTGCAAGGCCTCGTCTACTAGAGATAGACGGTGACAGTCTGTGTGTATGTGTGTGTGTGTGTGTGTGTGTGTGTGTGTGAGAGAGACAGAGAGAGAGAGAGAGATGGGTTTAACCCAAATAAGAGTGGATTATACCCATCCTCCATGCCTCCAGTCAACATTACATAACCTTAAATCTAGTTATGCAGCCCTGTCTCATTTTGGGACTAAAGGCAGGAGACATGCGCGTCTCAAACATCTGAAGAAGAACGCTCTCGTGTGTGTTTCTGTGTACATGAAAAATACTGAAAATGCAGCCATGTGGTTTAAAGACTTCAAAGCTGATGCTTGCTGGGGTGTTTAGTACAACACGCCCCCCCCATGCACACGGTGGATGAGATGTGACATTTGAGGAGGATTCAGTGAAAACTCCACATTATAAAACATGCTGTGCGTGTGCATGTGTGTGTGTGCGTGTGTGTGTTCAGCTGCTGTTTGGGATTCATCCCCCGTCGCCCCAGCTCAACACTGCCCTCTGTGTCTCTCCCGCCTCGACCACTGAAAGTCTGCTTCACGCAGAGCCGTCGCCACGGCAACCGACAGCCAACCAGCGAACGGGCGGAGCCATGTGCTGTCATTATGGGCTGCTGCCCCCCAGTGGTGGATCTTAACAACAAAAAAAACACACACACACAAACACACCCTTTTCACATGTTTTCTAACCAAACTCCAGGCTATGTGTTAATAACTCATAACAATGAAGGTGAGCGCACACACACACACACACACACACACACAAATGTTTCTGATCAGCGAGCTAAAATGTCAACACAGAAACAGACCACACATGCAGAATCCCTAAATTACAGCTGCTCTCTGGGAGAATGCTACACACTTAACTCTGTACAAATGGTGAGTGACTAGTTACTGTAAACAAAATGCATATTATAGGATAAGACAGGCATTGCAGCACTGATGGTGAAAAACACAAGACTCTTGTTTTACTTTTATTTACACTAAAACAGACACAAATATCACCTAAGACCCAGTTCTGGAGTAAGGTGGTGCGAGAGAGGAAAAAAAAAACTCATGGAATAACCGCCTGCCAAGTGTGTGTGTGTGTGTGTGTGTGTGTTTGTGTGTGTGTGTGTCAGGCTCTGCAAGGTGCCACTGGCACAGATTAGGTGTTAAATGACAGGCAGGTTGCTCTTAGTTTGGGAGCAGGAGAACACACAATCCTGCAGGAGTTGACAGACACACACACACACACACACACACACACACACACACACACAGGTCCACCTAATGAAACGCCACCTGTAGTGATGACAGAGAGGATTATAATGCAGGACATGGCGTCCTCCTGAGCTGGACCCCCGGCAGAACGCGCTGGTCTAAGGTGACCTGGTCTAGATGCTGGAGATATTCAAACCTGCATCTCAGAATTTACATGGCACGACTTTAAAGGAATGGTTTGACATTTCAGGCATTTTTTTTTCTGCAGAGTCAGATAAAGAAGATCAATCCCAGGTCTGTGTGGTAAACATGAAGCTGCTGCCAGACACAAACACTGGTACTAGCAGAGAGCAGCTGTCCACAGGCGACAAAAACCCACCAGAACAGCATTTGTAAAACATAACTTGAACATTTCATCTGAACACAAGTTTAAGTTAACTGTTCCTTAGCTTGTTAAAATAAAAAAATAAAAATAGTTACCATTGATTTTCATGCTACAACACTAAATAACGTATTAGTTTCTGTCGTAAAACACAATGTTAGGATTTATTATAACATCAGTAATAGGGCTGCAGCTACCAGCTAATTCAATATTTAATTTAGATTCATTGATTTTATGGACAAATAGCTGATCAGTGAACATTGCATTGCAGATAATTTATCTAATTTTCAGTTTTTTTTACCCTGATTTGGGTCCGTTTAGTCGTATTCTAAGTTTTGCAATAATCTAACTTTATTTATTCTAACATCAACATAAATTGATTCTGATTCTTCTGTAGTATGTAGATTTATTCTGATTCCAGGTTTAAGTCCAATAACCTTTATGGTTGTAGAGATATTCCAGATTTATTATAGTTTAGAGAAGGGAAACTGATGAGTATAAGTATTATATCAGAGTAGTATAAATCAGTTTTATTTTCCAACTCCTGGAATGAGAGTGAATAAACGTGTGTTTTAAAACATCAGCCACTTTTTTTTCAGTGTCACTTATATCACCTAAAAGGTCACATATTGTAGAAATGGAAGACCACTGAGACTATGTGAAGTTGTGATGTCACAACTACACAGCATGAAAAGAGGCTCATTAATATTAACGAGACATAAAAGGAGCCGTTCTTTATAGAGCAGCAGAAAGAAGCTTGAGAGCAGGATGTAAAACTCTATTAATAATTATTTTCAGGATGTAAAACCACAAATATATCTTGTTAGGGATATAAAAACTTCAAATGAAAGCAGCTGACAAAAGTAAAAGTAAAAAAAGACGCGAGAAGCTGTGGTCAGTGGGGATTTCAGCCGCTCGTCTGTTATCGCGTTCTGATTGGGACGGCTCCGCTCTGTCTGCATCCTGCATCAATGGACAGAATCAGCCCCATTACAGGAAGCCTGAAATCCTAACAGGTGAAATACTGGGTTTTCAGTGCAATTAGTCCAATATTGAGTAGAATTATCTTATATATTTTTTCTCCTGATTTGGGTCAACTTTGACATTGACATTGACGAAATCAAGAAATAAGATAATTGATCTGCCAGTGAAATAAGATAATTCTACTTAATATTGGGCTAATTGTACCAAAAACAAGATATTTTTAGCTTTCAGTTTCTGTAGGTTAATGCCATCTTCTGAAAACAGAACTCCACAGAACTCCAACCTAAGGACAAAGAGACGGCATTTCCTCCAGAGGACAAATAATATTGTATTTCCTGATGCCAAATAACGGCCCGCGGAGCAAAGGAACTGGAAATGCTGGTTCTTAAACAGTAAATTCCATTGTTCCAAGGTTGGCTTCCTGTGGCTCTCAGGACATCCCGTCAGTCAGCAGCCCGGCTCTCCAGTTTCAGACCGGGGCGTTTAACTCTTAGCGTGATCCAGCAGGAGACAGAGGTGAACACCGGGGGGGGTGGGAGGGGTCGTGACAGACGCGTGCATTAACAAACCAGTTCCCACGTCGATTAAACACACGTGAAAGCGGCGGCTCCGGGCCTCAAGCTCGTTGCAGCCTGCAATCAGCGCGGAGAGGGCGGAGAGGAAGGTTGCTGCAGAGCTCCGGACTCTGGCTCCTAATTACAGCCCACGAGCTGCCACACCCAGACCGGCTTTCATGTGGTCCACAAATCCAAGGCCGTGATCAGCGGGTCTGGGGCACCGCGGAAGAGACCGGATGGAGCCCTCTGGACCCAGAGAGCTGCTTTATTGGCTCAATAAGTTTTTTTAAAAATGGTCAATTTTATGCATATTATACTGTATGAAACTTAACTTAGTCTAATGAGTCCTTAGGTTGTGTTGGTTTCACCATAGAAGTTGATGACATTTCCTGTGTTTCGCTGCATTTGACCACTATGTCAATGGCAGATAATGCAAACCTTTTTTCTATGTGTTGCAGTTTTGGCTCAAAATAAATATAAAGTACAAAAAAAAAAAAAAAATCAGTAGTAATAGTTCATAGCATTTCTTGGTCCCAGTGGAATACAGAGTTATGTGTGTTTTCACCATCACGGCACTTTAGTGCATGTTAACATTTAACATGTGCACTTTGAGGTGCTTTTTTTAACATTTAGGGCAGCAAGGAGGAGCGCCCTGACTTTTTGACCCTCTCCATCCCTGTGCATGTCTACACTAACAAGACAAATGTACATGTCCATGTATCTGAACATTTTAATTTGCCTTTAAAAGCGAGTGCATCTGCCTATTAAAGGACCGATGCACTTTTCACATTATTATTGAGGGATCCTACAGTGAAAACCTTGCAAATCACCTGATTTCAGATCACAAAGAGTAATTTAACATTAGTGGGGGAATCTTGTTTTGCCTATTTCCAGCAGTGATGCACAGGTGAAGTCAATGCAGCAGCAGCACTTTAAATGTCGTTTCGCAGCAAACCTCCAGTTTCTGACCAGTGGACATGATGCTGTGGATGTGTTGTGTGAGGGGGGCCAGACGGGCCAGTTCTGACCCACTTCTCCAGTGTTGTGCTGCTGAGTCAGAGTCAGCAGTGCATGATGGGAGAACTGGTATGAAGGAAGAGTCACAGACAAAGACACACACACACACACACACGCATGCACACACACCAAGGCGAGCAGAGGCAGTATGTTCCGCTCCAGTGCGCTGCATCTGTTCAGTTCTAAATATAACCAGAGGAACCCGGGTCTACGGCTCCCTCTGCTCCGAGCGGCTGGCTGCTCGCTGACTGGGCCAAAGGATGGAGGAAGAGAAACAGAAAACAGGAGTCAGGGAGGAGACCGAGTGCTTGATAAGATTGTGCAGACTGGAATAAAGAGTAAGGAGTTGAGAGGAGGGTCAGTTCTGAAAGACGCCTGCAGCTGAGCGTGTTTTAACACAGATTAAACATGGACAGTGATTACCGTCAGATACTGGAACACCAAACTCAACATACTCCAGATGGCAGGAATTCTATTCTTATCCCTTGGGTTCATTTTTTTTTTTTTGAAGTCAAGGAAAAACACTTCTTTGTGCCACGTTTCTTTAAAAAAAAAAAAAAAAAAAAAAAAAGCGAAGAAAGCAGCTATTTTAATGCGTCCATTGTATCTTCTTTCCTCCCGTGGGCTTCACGTGTTAAAACACTGAAGCTTCATCCTGGCCGCTGCATCAGTTCTAACTGGCTGCCTCTGGTAAATGTCAGCGGCCGCCTGTCACAAAGGGCTCCTCCGTCATTAGAGGCCCGTCTTTCACGGGAAAGGCGATGGCCACGGGCAACGAGACGCCGCCTCCCTGAGCTGGAACGCATCGCAAGTCCACACCAACATGCATCACAATAAACCACGAGACACGATATTAAAGCATGAGGCCTGAATTACAGTGAACTAAGTAGGAAGTATGTGCTCCTGGAGAAAAGTGGAAACTTAAGTTGATTTTTCATTTTTGGCTAAATGAGGTGTTGGACTGTTGCATCGTTTTAATAGAGAACATTTACATTGCATAAGACGTACGTACATACATTAAGATAAGGCAGTGAAATAAAATAAAATGCAACCCTAAAGTAGTAGTAGTAAGTAATAAGAAAAAATAACTATGTATATAGTTATAGTAGCTATGTATAACTATATCTTTGTTGTTTCGTTTGTAATGGAAAAGTGCATCAATGCAATTTGCCTTAAATGAAAAAAATGAAATCCCTCTTTAAACTAAAGACTGCTATTTTATACTAAAAAAATTTAATTAAATAACATGAATGAAAAATAATAAATTCAAATTTATCAGCAACATTAATTCAGGAGCACAAACTATTAAGCACTTTCGCCTTTAAAATAAAAATAATTGCAATACATTTTTATCTTTTTTTTTATGCATGATCTGTGTTAACACACTAAACGATAGAGATAATGTTGCGTTCCATTGGTTTCCAGTTGAAAATCAGAATTGCACATTTTTAGGATCAGAGTTCTGAATGAAAAGCAGCAAAACCCTCTAATGACAGAACCACCGCCCCCTACTGTAGTGGATGTGTAATTACACTTCTTGTATTCTAGTATGGTAAAACGCATGTTCACTGTTGATAGGCCAAGTAAAACCAAACTTACTGTATGATAAACCTCTTACTTTGTACTTTTTCCTATATAGTGTAATGACCTGTGCGAGTTTAGGCCCAAGTTCTGTTCTGTTAGGTGATAGCGCTGGGATTTCCTGTGGATTTCAGCTATGGCCCACAGTAGCCTTTGTTAGCACAAGAAGTAAAGTAGCAGCTAAACTGGCTAACATCTTAGCAGAAGTTGTGATACTTTCATTACTTTGGATGCTTATTCGTTACAGGGATGCAGAGCTTTGAATTGTAATGAAAGCGCTGGGAAGCAACATGAGAAGGAGCCGTGATACTGAGCTTTACACTGCGAACAAAGCCCTGCTGCAGAATAGTGCTGTGACACCTAAATCTATAGCATTTTAACTTTTAAATGACATAATGACGCTATATTTCTAAGCTGATCCGAGAGCCACAGACCAACAGACGCTGGAGTCAAAAAAAAAAACAGAAGCGTTTCCACTGGGGTGTAATAACCACTAATTTGTACCTTGAGAGTTGTAATTGAAGGGGATTCTCAGGCAGTTTGATGTGGCGCACCAGCTCTGATTCAGCGAGCGAACCAGCAGTGTGACTAGAAGGGAACACATCCAGTGACCTATTTAAACCTAATATTAATTAACATATATGGAACGCAGTAAATAGCCATTCTATCCGAGGGGCTACCAGAATTTTATGTTGAGAGATAAAAAAAAAAAACGCCAGCTGGGTACGTTTGTCTTCTTAACCAGAGACGAAGTGAGCCAACCTTGCGGAGAAGCGTTTAAAGGAAAACAGCTTTCAAACTCAATGGAGAAATATGAGAATGATCGGCTTCGGCTTCATCACAGCCGTGTGAGAGCAGAGATAACGGCGGCCGACTGACATCTGGACGTCGACAGCTGCCCGGAGATTAAACCGAGGCCTTGGATCCTGCAGCCGACAAAACCTTCACAGCCTCCGTCTTCAGACCTGTTCATCCTCAATGTGTACGGAAGCACGTCGCTTACAAAGGAATAAGCTTTTCTTAAAAGACATAAAAAGGAAAAATAGCCTGAGGACAATGATCTGTTGAGAGGAACCATCTAATTCAATCTATCAATCAATCAAACCAGCAGTAGCTAAAAACGAAGGTTTTTATTGATGTGAATTAAACTCAACTTTCTGGCTTTTGGTGATGCAAGCCACCAAGAAAACAGTTGCCTGAGCAATGAATCCACATTAATCATGTTAGTTATGGTTAACATTAACAAGTAAAAGTGCTGAACTGAAAATGTTATTCAAGTAAGAATACACAAGTATTATCAGCAAAATGTCCTTAAAGTATGAAAATGGCCAATTGCATTTAATGCTTTAGTTTATCAATGTTGAGACAATTTGAGATACTTTATGTATTTATGATTATTAGAAAAAGAACTGCGTTGTTATATTTGGTGTGACAAATACATCAAATCTTTATAGAATATAGATAGAAGGTTAATATTATTGAATAATAAACTACCTCCTATATACACACACACATATATATACATACATACAAATATATACACATATATATATATACATACATATATACATATACATATATATATACACATACATACATATATATATATACAAATATACATAGATATATATATATACATATACACACACACACATATATATATATATATATATATATATATATATATATATATATATATATATACACATATATACACACATATATACATACATATATATACATATATACATATGGACATGGAAAATAAATGTATCAAATTTATAAAATCCATTTATTTAAACAATTATTAACCTATAATTTAAAATAACAGAAAACCAATAATGTTATGTACAGTCATTATTAATGTATTTATTCTTGATTATGACAGTTTCAGTGCTCCATAACTTTGACACTTTTCTTTGATAAAACATCTTAACATCACAAATCTTAGAGCTGGGGTCCGTGTTCTAGTTTTCATGATTTTAAGGGTCCTTGATGTGAAAATAAAAAATAAAACTAAAAATGAAGAATCACTGTGCTATATAAATACATGTTCTTCTACTTTCTTCTTATATTCTGTCACATCAAACAGAATGAATCAGCCTCAAAGCTTCACACAATTAAACAGTGAATTTCTGAGTGGGAAGCAGAGCCTGGTCTCACTTTAACCACCTCAGCTCCGTAATGAGCAGAATTTATTCTAAAGAACGTCTATTGCCTCTCGCTCAGCACACGTTTCAACAGCCTATGGCAGCAGATTCCAGTTCATGAGATTTGAGCTTCACATTCGGCTCAGACATGAGAAATGTTGAAGCTGGAGGTGAGGAGATAGCCACGGGAAGCTTAGAGGCAGAATATATTATGCTCTCGCTTAAACATGAATCAGGATGCACAGTTTATTTCACATTGTTGATTGGGCTGTAAATTACTATTAATTGTTTAGTCTGTAGACTAGAAAATACGATTCCCCAGAGCTTAATCTGATTCCAGTATAGACAAAACCACAAAAAAAACATAAATGACAGATGAATCTATAACGAAATGAACCTGGTGTTATTCTCATTTCATGCTTCCATCTCAAATTTCTCACAATTTCAAGGTTATTTGATGGTTTTACATGGGTTTTTTTTATGTGGTTTTGTCTCTACACTGAGCGGTGATGAAAGGATGGAAATCTGTCTTTTTGTTGGCACACTAGAAAGCGCCTCAGCGTCGTTGTGTTCAAGTAAAACACAGTTGAGCGGTAACTCAAGTACAGAGGAGTCATAAAGTAAACTCACTCCGTTGGTTTCAAGTCGTGAAGTTCACGGAGTCTGAACCAGACCGAGGGAACATCCCGATTCGTTTCAGCCCAGCGAGTCCGCGCTCTGTTGCTTATTCATTCTGGCTTTTCACTCGTAACAAAGAGAACGTGTTATTCCTCCTCCCAAAAAGCGCATAACTCGTTTTTTAGCGCCGTTAGCGCCGCTGATTTAATCACCTCGATTGTGTTCGAGCCGAGGCAGAAAATCTCAGGGAGCAATAACTCACAACCAATGTGTCTGCTTGGTCAAAGCCCACTGGAAGGAAAAGGAGAAAATATCATCTGATTACACAGAGACGCAGAGACACAGAGACAGTGTGTGTGTGTGTGTGTGTTCGCTGCCAAGAATTATTACACCCATGAGGTATGACATCACAAATCCAAGATAAGCACACAAGAGTGTGTTCGGCAGTGGTAATGTATTATATATTATTATATATTATGATATAACAGTAGCAGTGTTTAGATATGATGCTACTTTACACAGTACTTCTACCACACTGCATTAAACTGCTGCTCACTTTAGTGTTTAAAAGTAAAATTAATGCACTTAATCTGTAAAATGTGTTATTTTAACAGGTTGTTTCACTTCAAAGTCAAAGTCAATTTTATTGTCAATTTCTTCACATGTACTTGACATACAAAGGAATCGAAATTGCGTTTCTCACTATCCTATGCGTTTACATGTACAACAACATCAAAGTGCAGGTGCGCAAGACAAGACAATCCTAAACTACGATACAACAACAACGGTAAAGTGCTAAACTAAAACTAGAAACAAACAAACATGTATGACAGGACAAGACATGAGTACCCCAAGACAAGACATAAGTAGTACGGAGTGGAAGGACAAGTTCAACAAGATAAAACAGACAATGACTAGTGTAATAACAATGTAATGACTAGTGCAATAACAATATATATATAAATATAAATATACAAGCAGCAAGTGTGTGCAAATATTTGCATGTGCATTAGGTGCATTAGGTGGGTGTGTGTGTGTGTGGGGGGGGGGGTGTTCCTTCTGGCTGGGGCTGGGGGTGAGAGGGTGGAGGGGAGAGAGTTCAGCAGTCTCACGGCCTGGTGGAAGAAGCTGTACGTGAGTCTGGTGGTGCGTGAGCGGAGGCTCCTGTACCTCTTTCCAGAGGGCAGGAGGCTGAACAGACTGTGTGCAGGGTGACTTCTATCGTTGGCAATTGAGATAGCTTTGCAGCTGAGGCGGGTGGTGTAAAGGTCTTGCAGGGAGGGTAGTGGTCCACTTAACCTGCATCCTGCGTTGAGTTTTATTTAAATATCACATGAGAAAACCTGAGCTCCAACACTAAATAAGGTATTTTTATCTGTAGTGAAACTCAACATTACCGTTACAGCATCAATATATATCATCAATATAATAAGGAAAATAGTTTAATATAATATCAGTAGTAGGGCTGCAACTAACAAGTCTATTAATAGATTTTAGTGAGTATCGTCAGGTATTAATTGAATGCTCTTTAGAAATATAAAATAAAAATTATATGATGTACTACATTTAACTGATTGATTTTTTGCCAATACTTTTAGGTATGTATTACTTCAGTAGTTAGAACATTGTGAATATGATCTATTACAGCAAAATGATGAAAAAATCAATTAAGTATTACATAAGTATTATGTAATAAATAAGTATACATGTACTTATACATAAGTATAAGTACATAAGTATATTTATCACTAAAACCTCATCAATCCATTTCTACTGAAACAGAGAATGACGATAGATTGTTAATGAAGATGCTGTTTTCTGCTAAAACATAAAATTGTAAGAGAGGAAAACTGATAACAATATTATAGTCCATTAGAGTTATGCTGCACTTTTTATTTATATGGAAACTGCTTTGGATTTCTAATTAAAAGCTCAGATAAAAACCAAACATCAAGAAAATGTGTAATAAGAAGCCAAATGCACCACAGCAACTTTAAACCAGAACTTTTCGGCCATGACAGCTCAGTCGCTTTTTTATTTAGGTTATATAATTTAATAAAAAAATAATAGTAGTTGACAAATTAAACCTCTGAAGTAATGCAATTCAGAGTTTAAAACTGCACAAATTTTTAGACCCAGAAATCAAAATTCAAGACCTTTTCTAAGTCTTTTTAAAGAAATGTTTCCAAACTTACTACTGCTTTAAGAAATGGCAAAAAAAAAAATCTTATTTCATCTGTTCTGAACTGACGTTTTTGGCATGTGACGTTTTTTTTTTCCTGATTAAACAGAACTCGGCCTATGTATACATCACCTCACTGAAGCTCTGTTTTCAGAACAGACACATTAACATAGAAGAGTAAAAATGTGAGTCAGCGCAAGGCAAGTGTTCTCAGCAACAAGAGGCGATTCCCTCATTATCTCACTTTGTCAAAGAGAGCATAAATTCACTGAGGAAATACAGATTGTGGTGTTTTATAAGAGAGGCTGGTGACGCTTTTACCCATATGTCTGCAGGAAGAAGCGTGCAGGGTTTCAATTAAACAAGAGAAGAAGACAAGAGTGGAAAAGACGTTCTGATGAAGGAACGTGTAGTAGTACTAGTAGCTCCAACACTGAATAAAGTATTTTTATTCTGTTACAGCATCAATATATATCATCAATATCCAAAATATTCCTCATGTTCTATACTGGTCCTCATGATTTCAGTCGAGTTTCCATGATTTATGGAAAAATACTTAACCATAAAAAAAAAATCGTATTAATGATTAAACTTTGCGTGGCAGAGAATTTATTTAATTTTAAGTTTTAACACAGTGAACTCACATGCTGTAGATGTATTTCTGATATAAGGTTTAAGTACAATAACTATGATTAGATGTTGAAGAGATATTCCAGGTTTATTATCATATTATATTGTAGTGGTATAAATACAGCTAAATCTATATATTTTATCAAAAGTAAAAAATACCCCCCACATACACAATATATTCTCATTCATTGACACATACACAACATTTTAATGCTGTCAAGGTAAATCTAATGTTAAAGTTATAATTTTATGTTGATGGTATTAACTGATGATGTAAAAAAATGATCATGAATGAATATTTCCCTTGGAAATATAGCGGACTAGAAGTACAAAGTAGCACGAAATGGAAATACTCAAGTAAAGTACCTTAAGTAATTGTAATTTTCTACTTTTCAACACTGCCTATGTGTGCGTTCTGCAGCTACATTCCAGATGAGTTGCACACGCATGCAACGCGTCAATCAAGCGCGCACGTTCTGGTTGTTCTGCAGAAGCTGCAACAGAAGCGATGCGTTCAGCAGCTGTGATCATCTCCACAGACGCTGTGACGAACCCAAACCACCGCCACCGGAACGAGTCTTCAAGCTGCTGCTCTTTTTTTTTTTTTTTTTTTTTCTTGACAGTAATGAGAATCTCAGAGCTGCTTTGATTCAGACGAGCCGTCCGTCCACCTGCCACCACACTCATACGCTTATCCACGATGGGAATGGAGGAGATGATGGGATACACACACTGTTTGAACCTTTAGAGGACTCGGAAAAAAAAAATTCCTAAAAGAAAAAAAGCTTTAATGGGGAAAAAGAAGATGAAAGCATGAACCGCGTTGAGCAGCGATGCTGTTCCTGCGTTTCTCCCTCATTTAAAGACTTTTCTCTGCTTTAGCAGACGGGGTAAGGGATAAAAAAAATAATTGATTTTATGACCTTAGAGCCATAGGAATTTATTTAGTTTAATTTTTTTTCCCAAATTGTTCAACAACAAAAACCATAAAAAATGTGTCCCAATAAAACTGTAAATACATATAATCATTATTTGATACCTCTACATGTCAAATACTTCTCATATTGAATATTCGTTTGAATATGCGTTAAAAATTTGTTAGTTTTTCATAGAAATGTGTGTGATTTGCTGCTAAAGTCTTCATAAGCATGAAGCACTTAGATTTTTTTTATTGAGATTCCTCGACCTTAATGATGCACAGTGACACACCAGCTTTGTCACTATTGTTAGAAGACGCAAGTTGTGTTGTTGGAAGGCAATTTGACAATAAAATAAAAGCTCTGACTTGTCTCTTTGGATGATTTTTTTCCAATTGTCTTAAGGTACTTTAACACATCTGTGTCACAACCTGCAGTAAAACATCCAATTACTCCTCTGCTACTTTCTGTAGTAGTTTTTTTTAGTATAAAAAGGTGATGTCACAGATATACGCTCACTAGCCTCAGCCAATCAGAGGAGAGTCAGAGGCTCATTAATAATATTATATATAACACTCGTTCTTTCTGGAACACGTGAAAAAAAACATATATTGTGGTGATTTGCGGCACTTAAAACCACAAATACCTTGTTAGAAATATCGGAACTTCAGATAAAACCCTTCAGGGTTTTATCATCTTTTACATTTTCCAACTATTAGAAATCATGTGGTTGAGGTCTGGTTCGGTTTAGGCTTAAAAACACTTGCGATTTGGGTTTTGCCCAGTAAAAATGTTAAAAACCGTGGCCTGGGGCGGCGCTTATACGCCTCAAAATGTGACGTTTATGACCTTAAAACAGATTTTTCCCTTTATTGCATCCGTTTTTTTAGGCATTTCTGGAAGTGTCCTGCAAGTGCGTGACAAAAGAGCCACGTTCGACGCCGTGGGAATGAGAACGGGCTGTGAGAGACGTGCAGATATGGAACCTTTAAAAAAAAAGCGGCTGTGGTTCTGGTCAGCAGCGTGACCTCTGGTCCCGTTTGAAGTCGTCAGGCCTTTTTGAAGGGATTGAACTTTTTCACCTTTTTCCGGGGGTAAAGTCTTCATGGGAAAAACCA